>CM062817.1:557177018-557777018 GCA_031772625.1 Pinus tabuliformis
AAAGGCCCCGAAGCGCTCGATCGAATAAGCCGAGAAAACCGTGGGGAAAAGCGCAAAATGGCTAAAGGCGTGACCCCCAACTCCAAAAACCGTATCGCAATATATCGGGGGCACCCTTGGGCGGTAAGTGGATTTGGCTGAAACCTAGTGATTCCATTCAGCGCCCGACGCATGGCAGGTGGAGGAGAGAGAAAACCACTGCTCATCACACGCTAATGGTCGAGCAAGTCAACCGCACGAAATGAGCGAATGACGTTGGATCGTGAGGCTCCAGAACTAACAGCTAAGAATGCACTGGATGAAAGAATCAGATTTCACAAGGGACTAAGCCACGAGCTATAAGGATTTGATGTCTGATTTAACCGTTGAGGTGGTGGATGAGTCATTTCTTGACGTAACCGAAGAACCGAACCGACGAGGAAGAGCTAGCATAGTTCGTTGGAAGACAAGTGGCCACTCCCTCTAAGCCAAAGACCATGACGCAAAGACAGGGAACTCCAAGCGAACAACAACAGGTGACCTGAAGGAGGAAGAAGGGGAATCGAGTGCTCATGATCATTTGGCTTTAAAGCCATGAACAGAGACATGAAAATAGGACGTCGAGAGGAAGAACCAGAGAAAAGAAGACGAAGACATAGAAGCGAAGAGACAGTGAAGCAAAGAGAAGAAAGACAGAGAGCCGAGCTAACCTGCAGCATAAGGTAGCATCGAGCAATCCCTGAGAGGATCTGTCGGGACTAGGCACCACATTGGGCTCCTTCCATTAAAGACCAGAGAGGTCAAGAACTGGTAAGGAAAAGAGTCTGTGTACTCTAGTGGCTTGGGGAATCCAAGAACCACCCTGCCAAGAAAATTTTGTTTCAGGAGACTCATATTGAGCTCCTCATTGTAATTCTCTGCTTTAACACATAACAAAAGAAGGCCACCACTGAAAGCTGGACCGAAGACGTAACCTTGGAGGATAGGGTGAACTCCTTATTAATTTGTTGTGTTCTTGTATTTTCTTACTGTGTTTCTCTGTTGTTTTCCATTTCCCAGTGTCTGTGTATTTTGCAATCTTATCGATCTGTTGCCTAAAATAACATAGACACACACCAGCACATGAGTCTGTAATACCTTCATTCAATAATTAATTAACTGAGGTCACTCAAGGGTGATTTTTAGATCAAGTGGTATCAGAGCTTTAGGCTGTAAGGTTAGACAAGCTTGTGTTAGTTTAGCTGTTGAATGCTCATTAGATCAAAGCTCAAATTAGGAGAATGAGAGTTGGTCGAAACTAATCCTAAAATTGGGAGAGTCTATCCTCGGAAGACAATGTCAGAGGAAGGTCCTATGTGTCCAGACCCTCAATTCATAGAAATTTTCCTAGCCATTAAGTCCATGGTAGAAGAAATGTATAGGGACTTTAGAAAACACAAGGATGAAGATTCATCAGGCTCTAAACAAGACAAAGGAGAAGATGAATCACATTTCCATGACCACTCGAAAGGAAAAGGGAAAGAGGAAAGCTTTCTCACACCTCCTAATAGTCATGTGCATTACAAGAAAGCATCTTTGATCAAACTAGATGTTAAATTTGATTTGCCTATATATGATGGAGAGTTAAATGCAAAGAAGTTGGACAATTGGATTAGACAGATTGATGTGTATTACAGAGTGCAGAATATTGACTCAGACAAGAGCAAGATTCAACTGGAAAGCCTACGCCTTGGAGGCACTGCCTTGGTTTGGTGGGAAGGCAGAACCTAAGCTGACATGAAAAGACATGGTAAGACTATCTCTATCTGGAGTGAATTTGTTTCTGAAATCAAAAAGCAGTTCTATCCATTGGCCTATATGCAACAAGCCATGATAAGTTGGCAAACTCTTCAGCAGTTGAAAGGGAAAAGTGTGCAAGGGTACACTCAAGAGTTTAGAAAGGGAGCATTGATTCTAGGAATCTCATTAGACTCACCAGAGACTTTGTTGAAGTATATTGGTGGTATACACAGCTACATGAGGCATACCATCCTCATGTTCAATCCCACTAGTATAGATGAGGTATCCATACAAGCTACTCATCTAGAAGCTAGAGGAAAGAATGGAAATCTAGAAGTTGGGGGAACATCCCAATCTACTGCAAGAGCAAGGAGAAAACGGAAGCAGAAGTGGAAAGCAAGGAAGGATAAAACTGCACAGAAAAGCAAGGCTTCATGCACTCACTGTAAAAAGGATGGGCATGATGATGAGCATTGTTCGATTCTGCATCCAGAGATGAGACCTAAGAAGTTCGAGGACAAGAAGAAGAAGACTGCTGCAGCTATTCAGAAAGATTTGGGGTCGGACTCGAGAGATGAAACAACCATTGCAGCCACAGGTATAAAAGGTAAGAATTCTGAAGCATCTACTAGTACTTCTGCGCAATCTATTACTGATGAAGAAAATGAGAGAAAAATACATGAGCTTTTCCATATTCAAGTTATTTCCAAACATCAAAAGATTGATACTTTGTTTGATAGTGGCTCACAAGTAAATTTAATTTCTGAAGCAATTGTAAAGAAATTGGGATTAGCAACTACACCTCACAAGAAACCATACCCATTAGGATGGTTGAATGACAAAGCACAACTACAAGTGAGTAGAGAGTGCAAACTCAAGTTTTCTTTTGGGTCAGCATTTGTAGATGAGGTTGAGTTAGACATAATTCCTTTGGATATATGTGGAATTGTTTTAGGAAGTCCTTACTTGTATGATAGGAAAGCTATTTTCTATAGAGCTGAGAACAAGTATCTACTTGTTAAAGATGGAATCAAATACTTTGTAAGAGCTCATAAGCTCAAGAATAATTATACTCTCATAAACTCAGGGCAGATGAAAAGAATGATAAATTCATGTAAACAATTCTTACTAATGGTTGTAAAGGAAAAGAAACCTGATAAAACCAATGTATTTGAGGGTTGTAATGCTAAACAACAAGATGATATAGAAACGGTTGTTGCAAAGTATGATATCTTGTTTCAAGAACCTAAAGGTCTGCCACCCAAAAAGTAAATAGTACATGATATTATTATGCAACAAGATTCTCCTTTGCCTAATGTTGGAATGTACAGGTTGTCTACTTTAGAGAATGCTAAAATCAAGAACCAGGTGCAGGAGTTGCTCGAGAAGGGGTTCATTAGGCCTAGCACATCACCATGTGGGTCACCAATCATTTTGGTGAGAAAGAAAGATGGCTCATGGAGAATGTCCATTGATTACCGAGCACTGAATAAGACAACAATAAAAAATCGTTATCCCCTTCCTCACATATATGATCTTTTAGATCAATTGAAGGAAGCTATTTATTTCACCAAGCTAGACTTGCACAGTGGACACCATTAGGTCAGAGTTGTAGAACAATATGCATGGAAGACTGCTTTCAAAACAAAGCAGGGATTGTATGAGTGGTTGGTTATGCGTTTTGGCTTAACTAATACTCCTGCTACTTTCATGAGATTAATGAATGATGTACTCAGACCTTTTCTTGATGATTTTGTTATTGTGTATCTGGATGACATTCTGATTTTTAGTAAAATGTGGGAAGAATGCTTAAAGCATGTTAAGCAGACACTGGATGTTTTGAAAAGAGAAAAGCTTCATGTTAAACTCTCCAAATGTGAATTTGGCAAAACATCTCTAAATTATTTGGCTCATATAGTAGGGGGTGGTGAATTGAAGATAGATCCCTCTAAAGTGGTAGTCATTATAAACTGGCCTAAACCCAAGTCTGCTACAGAAGTGAGAAGCTTCTTAGGGGTAGCATAGTATTGGAGGAAGTTCATTTCTAAATTTTCCTCAATTGAAGCTCCCTTACATGCTTTAACAGGATTGAACAAGGTGTTTCAGTGGGGAGGCAAACATCAGAAAGCCTTCGACACCTTGAAAGAAAAGATTAGTACAACACCTGTACTAGCACTGCCTGATCTTCAAAGACCATTTGAGATCCAAATAGATTCCAATGACTATGCCATGGGAGCAGTGTTGACACAGCATGGTAAACCCATATGTTATCATTCTGAGACTTTTAATCCTGCAGTAGTTAACAATCCTACATATGATAAAGAATTGTATGCATTGGTTCAGAGTGTGAAAAAGTGGAAACATTAATTAATAGGCAAAGAGACAGTACTACATACTGATCATCAACCACTTCAATATCTACACTCCCAAACTAAGTTGCAGCAATCAAGACACTATAGATGGATGGGTTTTCTACAACAGTTTCATTTAGTCATCAGATATAAAAAGGGCATACATAATAAAGTTGTAGACATGTTATCTAGACCCATTATAAATGCATCTACTATACTTAAGCATAATTTTGTGCTACATGAAAGCTACATTGAACAATATTCTCAAGATATAGACTTTAAAGATGTATATGCAACTTTGAGTCAAGGAAAATGGGTCGAAGAATTGGATTATCATGTAAAGGACTGACTCTTGCCATTGTGGGAAACTTTTCATTCCACAAACTGAGAGAGTAAAAATAATTAGAGAAGCACACACTTCTCTGATATCAGGTCAATTTGGGGTAAGTAAAACAGTTGCATAGTTGCAAAGATTTTGTTATTGGCCAAAAATGAATGAGACAGTTTCTAGATATGTAAGAGGGTGTACTATGTGTGCTAAAAGCAAGCCCAACAACAGAAAACTAGGCTTGTACACTCCATTACCAGTACCCTCTCACCCTTGGGAAAGTGTTTCCATGGATTTTGTTGGGGGACTGCCTAAATCTAGGAAAGGTCACGATTATCTATATGTTGTTATGGATAGGTTCAACAAAATGTGTATTTTGATACCTTGTAATAAATAGATTACAGCTAAACAAACTACAAAACTGTTCTTTGAACGTGTATGGGTTCATTTTGGATTACCCACTTCCATTGTATTTGATCGAGACACCCGATTTGTGGGGAAGTTTTTTTCAAGTCTGTGGGAACTGATGGACACCAAATTGAAGAAAAGCACAACTTTTCATCCACAAACTGATGGCCAGATAGAAGTAGTTAACAGGACAGTGATCTAGTTACTCAGAGGATATTGCAGCAAACATCCTAAGTTTTGGGATTAACATTTGTGTTATGTGCAGCATGCTTACAACAAAGCAAAACATTCTTCTACATAGAGATCTCCTTTTGAGACCTGTTTTGGTTTCACACCAAGGTCTCCTTTGGATTTTGCCTTTGGTAAAGATACCATAGTTGAGGGACACAGTGATGTGGATAGCGTAACTAGGTTCATTGAACAAATCTAGGAGATCCACCAGGCAGTACAAGAACAGCTGGAAAAGAGCCAAGCCTAATACAAGGCTAAGCATGACAAGCATCGAAGGGTGCATAGTTTCCAAGTTGGTGACCAAGTCTGGATGTATATCAGCAAGGACAAGATGCAAGGTGAAGGTAAAGAGCTAAAGCCCATCAGGTATGGACCTTTCAAAATACTTGAGAAGATTGGTGAAAATGCTTTTCGCCTTGATCTACCAGCTTACATGCACATCTACTCAATCGTAAATGAAGATTGCTTGAGATTGTTTGAACCCTCTCTAATTGAGGATCCCGAAGAGCAGAGTCAATTGCCTTCTATTGATGACCTGCTACCTGAATATATTAATGAATTGCAAGAAGACATAGTTCTGGATAGGAAGGTGAGGACGACGCGCAGAGGAGATGTTGAGTACCTCAGAGTAGGGCTCAAGGGTTCAAAGCTGAGTAGTGCAAAGTGGATTGAGATTGGATAAGTGAGACAACAGCACCCTCACTTAGTCGATGCTTTAAAATCCAACTTTTGGTGGTCCAAAAGCCTTTTTAGTGGGAAGGCTGTGATCCAAATTGGATCCTGAAAAGTAATCAAAGTACCATGATTGTATCAGATCGGGACAAACTTCGAATTCAAGAGCACAGAGCAATCAGGAAAAACCTCTGAACAGTGGTAGTTGGAAGCCAACGTGGAACGACAAGGACCTCGATCAAATCACGTTGATCGAGGCCCATGGAGACTGCGCAGGAGGTGAAACTGGCACCTGGGAAGCCCAGATCGGGAAAAGGAGGCAGTTTCTGATGCACGATTAACACTCATTGCTGGGAAAAACCCCTCGAAATGGAAAGTCCCCAAAGCATTTGGTCACATGGAAGGTGGGAAAACCATGGGGAAAACACAAAAGGCTAAAGGCGGGACCCACGCTCCAAAAACTCAAAATGTGGTAGGCAGAGGAGAGAGAAAACCGTCACTCATCACACGCTAATGGTCGAGAAAGTCAACCACATGAAATGAGCAAATGACGTTGGATCGGGAGGCTCCAGATCTAACGGCTGAGAACGTGCCCGATGAAAGAATCGGATTTGATAGGGGACTAAGCCGTGATCTATAAGGATTTGAGGTCCAATTTGACCACTGAGGTGACAGATGAGTCATTTCTCAATGTAACTGAAGAACCAAACCGACGAGGAAGAGCTGGCGCAGTTCGTTGGAAGACAAGTGGCCACTCCCTATGAGCCGATGACCATGACACAGAGAAAGGGAATTCCAAGTGAACAGCAGCAGGGGACCCGATGGAGGAAGAAGGGGAATCGAGTAGTCATGAGATCGTTTGGCTTTAAATCCATGAACAGAGACATGAAAAGAGGACGTCGAGAGGAAGAACCAGAGAAAAGAAGAAGACAGAGAAGCAAAGAGACAGTGAAGCAAAGAGCAGAAAGACAGAGAGTCGAGCTAACCTGCAGCATAAGGCAGCATCGAGAAATCCATGAGAGGATCTATCAGGACTGAGCACCACATTGGGCTCCTTCCATTAAAGACCAGAGAGGTCAAGAGCTGGTAAGGAAAAGAGTCTATGTACTCTAGTGGCTTGGGGAATCCAAGAACCACCCTGCCAAGCAAATTTTGTTTCAGGAGACTCATATTGAGCTCCTCAATGTAATTCTTTGCTTTAAGACACAATAAAAGAAGGCCACCATTGAAAGCTGGATCTGAGACGTAGCCCTGGAGGATAGGGTGAACTCCTTATTAATTTGTTTTGTTCTTGTATTTGCTTACTGTGTTTCTCTATTGTTTTCCATTTTCCAGTGTTTGTGTATTTTGCAATCTGATCGATCTGTTGCCTAAAATAACATAGACACACACTAGCACATGAGTCTGTAATACCTTCATTCAATAATTAATTAATTGAGGTCACTCAAGGGTGATTTTCAGATCATGACTTATCTCCACTTCTCTTTGACCAGGCACATAGATTGTATATGCATTAGAAGTTTCACTGTAGTCCACAAATGTTCCTTTCTTCCCAGTAGCATCCAATTTGGTTCTCTTTTCTTTTGCCACATGAAAAGATATGGGACTACCAAAAATTCTAAAGTGAGAAACATCAAGTCTCTTACTGGTGAAAACTTCTTTGGGAGTTTTTGAGTCCAACACTTGATGAGGGCATCTATTTTGAACATACACAACGATGTTTGTAGCTTCAGCCCATAAGAACTTTGGAAGGCTTTGATTATGAAGCATGGAACGTGTGGCTTCTATGATAGAACTATTATTCCTTTCAACAAAACCATTTTTCTGAGGAGTATATGCGGTAGTAGTTTCCTTCTTAACGTCAACTTCTATACAATAATTTTTGAAGTCATTCGATTCATATTCGGTTCCATTATAGGTTCTCAATATTTTGATCTTATTCCCAGTTTGATTTTTGACCAAAGCTTTGAAAGAACGTAACCATGAGAATACTTTGTCCTTCCTCTTCAAGAAATATATCCAAGTCTTACGAGAGAAATCATCCATAAAGATAGCATAATACAAATATCCTCCTAATGACTCCACGAGCATTGCACCAGATTGATCAGAATGAATCAATTGCAATATGTCAATAGTCTTGCTATCACTTGAGGGTAATGGTCCCCTTGTATGCTTTCCTTCAGCACACCCCTAAAAAACACCTCCATGTTCTACTTTAAATGCGGGCATACCTATCACCATTTTCGTCACATCAGGTAGAGCCTTATAATGTAGATGAGAAAACCTCTATTGCCATAATTCAGATTGAAGTGATGTGTCACAAGACATAGCTCCCAATGGGCTTCCTCTAAGTTGATATAGGCTATCAACCATAAAGCCAAGTGTAAATGCATCTTTGAAATTTTTATTCCACACACATATCTTTCCATCGATGAATGCCATCTTGAAGCCTTTTTCCTCCATCACTGAGATAGATACTAGGTTCTTCTTTAGATCGGGTACCTATAGTACTTCTTGTAGATGAATGGTGTTACCTTGATTCAATTGAAGAGTAACATTCCGAACTCTCTTCACGAGATAGGTGGCATTGTCTCCAAGGATAATTTCCAAATTTGTATCCTTTTCAATCAGATTTGAAAGAGCTTCCTTATACCCAGTGAAGTTCCTTGAGGCACCTCTATCAATCAACCAATTTCCCAAAGTGTTAGGAGGATATGCACTGGAGAAGGCATATGTAAAATAAAATTATTTTTGCTTGTTATCAACAACATTAGACTCATCATACCTAGTGTTTCTTGATGTCTTGGGAGGGTGACCATTTCCTTGATGAGGAGAGGGAGCATTTCTTTTTCCTTGGTTGTTGAATCTTCCATTCCTTTGATTGTTGTTGCCCTTGAAATTGTTGTTGTTGTGGTTTTCATCATCAAGAGGTGTATCCCTTCTATTAGGAAACTCCCTAGAATAGTGACCAAACTTGTTTCAAATGAAGCATCTTTCCTTCCATTTTTGAAACTCATCCTTCCGTGACATTGCTTCTTTGAACCTGCATTGTTCTTCTTTTTAGCATGAACGGAGAATGCAGTAGGATCATTCCTATTTGATGTCATATCTAGTTCCGTCATCCTTATTTCTTCTTGAGAGCATCTAGTCAACAATTCTTCAAAACCTGGAATCATGTTGTTGTTAAGAATAGTAGTGTTGAACATGTGTCATTCACGAGGGAGTCCTCCAAGGGAAATGAGAGTAATCTCCCTATTAACAATAGATTCTCCAATCAAAATAAAATTATTTTTTATGTCACTAATCCTCATGAAGTAGGATTGAATAGCTTCATTTCAACCATTCTTATATCCTTCAGTTTGTTCTTGAGGAAAAGAATTTGGTTTGCATTGCTAGATTTGAACATGCCAACCAACCTGTCATATATCTCCTTTGCTGTGTTCAAATTGGAGATGTAAGCAAATAAATGCTTATGAATAGAATCCCTGATGATCTTCTTGGCTTTGACTTCACCCTTCTTGTACTTTGACTTAGCAGAATTGGTGCATTTGAAGGAGGTTCCAAAATATTTCCCTGCACATAATCCATAACATCTTGCTCTTCTAATGTCAAATCAAGAGACGTCTTCCATGCATGATAATCAGACTTATCATGAAGCTTATCATCAAACTTGAAGTAGGATGCAAAGGCCATTGAATGTTGTCTTTGATCAGTGATTGCTCCTCTTAGTGATTGCTCTTCTCACTCTTGCTTGGGCTTTGTCTTCACCTAAGCTCTGATACCATGTTAATTTTAGATAAAAATGGTATGTTCTATGCTTAGAGAAGTTTTATGTCAATTTCTTCATGATAGTAAAATGCATATAGAACATAAGTAATGACAGTAGAAGACATGCCAAGATAAAAGGACACAAGATATGGTACCAGCCAGGGACAAACCCCAATGTGGGGAAACCCTTGATTAATTCTTCTTATAATTCTTTAAAAGCTTAGCAGAGAGAGAGAGAGAGAGTACAATATACAA
The DNA here is from genome assembly GCA_031772625.1 of Pinus tabuliformis. Lineage (NCBI taxonomy): Eukaryota > Viridiplantae > Streptophyta > Pinopsida > Pinales > Pinaceae > Pinus > Pinus tabuliformis. Next base: position 557,186,790 of record CM062817.1, read on the forward strand.
TATTCACTTGCCCAATCATAGTGAAATCTGATCATTCAAACAACAGAAATAGAAAGCCCTAACCAGAAAGTCAACGTTGGTCAACAAGGAAAATTTTGACCTCCAAAACAACTCGGTCAAACTTGGTCAACTTGGCCTCCAACAACAAGTCAAATCAGCCCAAAAAAAGTCTGAAAAATTCCAATCAAATATGGTCAACAAAAGTCAACATTGCAGCAAACCCTAACATAGTTAACACTAGTTAAACAAAGGTCAAATAGCCTCAGATTTCGTACCTAGAATTGCAGCCTGCCCAAACAGAAATACCCCACACAAAACCATAGTCAAAGATGGTCAACGCTATTCAAAACAACTTCCTACAACTTTCGGTCAACACTGGTCAATGCAGGGACATAAAAAGTACAGTCCTTTCTTCACACATGTGGAGAGAGAGAAGCCTCAGAAATTTGTACCTAATCAAGAAGAGAGAGATGTGTGAATGAGTGAAGTGTCCAAATGAGGATGAGGCACCTTATTTATATGCAAATGTTGAGGATGAATAGACGTGACTGTTGGGCTTCTGAGCCTACATGAGTTTGTTCGCCGACCTTGACAATTTGTCCATAATCAAAATAAATTCATAACTCCATTTGTACATGTCAGAATGGGATGATCTTTAGATCATTCCTACACCTCTCAGAGAGAGGAATCCAATAAAAATATGAGCTTCCCCATATGAGCTGTCCAATGTGAATTTTGGCCCTAGTTTCCAAAACTCACATAACCACATGTATGTATCAATGTTTTTAATCCTAGTTATGTTAGGTGATACACTTTTGTCTTCACATTGGAGGTCTCTCATCATCTACATGAAATTTAAATTATTATAGAATATATCTTAGAAAGGCTCATTATATCTTTGAAGTTTAGTTTTTCATTTTAACTTTGAAATATTATATCCTTTAAATTGTGAATGTTCCAAAATTTAAAAACTTTATAAAGTATGGTTATCCTATGATTGGCTTTGAAAATGTTTTCTTCAAAAAGTAAAGTCTATTTTGAAGTTTTAACATCTTTTGACTTTAATTGTCATTCATTACTATTAACAAGTGAATATGCCTTCCCATCCACTAATTTTAAAATTTTTAGAGTGTAATTCACAAATATAAATCTTGAAAGATAAGAGGTCTCATCATGAGTCGACTTACCAGGGTCATGGTAAACCAATGATAGTGACATTATCAACATTTGCCACCAAACTTGGATAATGACTTATGGTTATATAACTATAAGACAAGAGGTCTCATCACGATCCGACTTGTTCAATATCATTATAACTTGTGAATGACATTTTCATAATCTAGTTACCAAGCTAGGACAATGGTTTCCATGAAAGCTTTAAAGTGGATGGGATACTGGTATGTCTTTGGTTAAATGGTAACCCTGTTGAGGCTATGGACTCCTGCTAGGAGCAGTGGCTCAACCAGTGACAATAAGTATATTTTAAAAGCTAAACTTCTTTAGTTCTTAACTTTATCTTTATAACTGATTAAATGACCAACATGGGTAATAACGATTTTCATCAATAAATAAGTTATGTGATAATTCACAAGATAAAGAGTTCTTTTATTCAGAGAAATTTTCATCAATTAAAACTTCAAGATTTATACTTCTCTAAGCCTTCTTGTTTAGTTGTTTAAAGCTTCATTTATTTTTAATAAGAGATAATTGTTTCTCCTAGTGTGTCGCCAATTGTTGTACTACTCAACAACCTCCCCCCCCACCATATGGTTAATAATAGAACTAATAAAATATGGGGGACTCTTTTTAATTTAGGATACAATCCTTTAAGTTTCAGTAAAGAAGATAATATTAGTCTCATCCATCCAAAACACTTGACTAAAACTATAAATCCTCCTTATCGAAACCTTAAGTCTCCCTTATTGGAAACTTTAACAGAGCTTGAGTCCATAATACATATTCACAAACATCATCTTTTGTTTAAAATTCCATATCAGAAAAACTTTATCAGAGTATTTCGAATATGATAACATTTCCTTTTAAGAAATATTGCGACTAAAACATTCTCTGATTAAGTTTTCAAAGGGTTCAAGCCTATAAGTGACAAATGCACCCAATTGGAAATTATAATAACAAAATCCCGACCCCATAGGATTTCCACGTAGGATATCAGAGATTCGAATATTGATGTTTTTAAAATGATTCTCATTTCCAAATCCCCTGATTGTCGATCTTTGATATCTCCAAAGCTCCGACTTCCGATAGCCATTCATGCTCAGCCTCCGACATGTGACATCACAAATACTGCAATATCGCTAAAGCTCTGATCTCTGATATGCGATAATCATTCATATCTAATCTCTAATCTCTGACATGCCATTCACTCTGATCTCTGGACCCGGCATATTTATCAAAAAGAATTTAATGGAATATCACATCTTCTCAATCAGAACTTTTGATATCGCACAAATCTTAATATCATTGATGTCTGGATCTGATATAATTATAAGGTTTGGTTCAATATAATATTGTGTCCACTCAATCAGAACTTTTGAATAAGACATCTGATATAACATCACCGAAACAAAGCTCCGATATCTGAACCTGATTTATTTATAAGTTCCATTTAATGCAAGATCACATCTGTTTATCAGAACCTTTTTAATGCCACACATCTTAAAATCTCTGACATTGTGGACCCAATTTGTTTTTTTACAGTGATGTAATGCCATATCGCATCTGCAATATCACAACTTTGGTTATGTGCAACCATTTCAAACCTCTGATATAATAGATGTGATATATTTATTACAACGAGTTTAAGTGTGATTTCTCATCTGCCTCATATTGGAGCTACCCAATATCACAAGTTTTTCATGTTGTCTCATTTCAAAAGTTGTGATAAGCCTTACGTCGATACCATACGATTCTCGCCACTTGTCACTTACAAGGGGATTCTGTTATAATAAATGAAAAGTTTGTTTCATTAGTTTTGCAGGGATTTATTATGTTTAGGTTTCAATTTGATTTTTGTTTGAGTTTAATAAAATCTCTGCTTGATTGTAATAGGGATGAACCGAGGGTTGATAAGGAGAAAGTAACAGTTTGATCTAGGATTTCCGAAGACTTTCTTCCATGTGCCACAACACAGTTCTAAACTAAAGGGATTGTTGTAACAAAGATTGAAAAAGGCCAAAACATGGGCAACAAATCAGTTTTTCGGCTAAAGAAATTATCAAATTGTTTCTAGATGTAAAATTGGTAACAAAAGTATGGAAAGAATGACTTGGAATGCCATTGGAATTTCCTAATCAAACAACACAATAAGTCATTGATTATGAGATGTCTCTCCAACATAATCACTCATTTACTTTCAACACTTAACAATGCATTATCCACTGCATAGAGGCATGCACGACTCCATCATCCACTTGAATTAAAGCCAATGATAGATATATGCAAGAGTGGGGAAATAAGTGGAGAGTCAAGTTGTTGCAAATGCAAATGACTATTATCTTTTACTTTAATTTTAGTATGGTTTGTTAAAAACACTTCAACATTCTATGGAACTTTTCTATATTTGTGTTTAGATTACAAACTATAAATCCCCTTCATTATTATGAAGGAAGGGTTCAAAATTTCTGCGAGAAATCTTTTAGTTTTCACTATTGTATCTTGAAGAAGTCTTAATGGAAAGAGGAACCACTGCTATTTCACTTATGAGCAGAGTTAACATTGTCGGGTATTATTATATGAAAATAAACACTCTGTTTATCATTTGAATGGTTACTGTATTTTTTTTTTTCATATACATTTCTGTAAGTGATTAAGCTTTATCGCTACTGATGTGTTTAATTGAAAACTCTTAAGTATATGAAAGAACAAAAATATATGATATGTGTGATGTGTTTCAAGAACTAATCTAGTACTTAATTATTTAATCAGATTAGTCATCTTTATTTGTTTTAGCCTCACAAAAGATTTGATAATCTATATTATCATGTTTAATGTGAGATCTTTATAAGTCACATATACAAAAAAATATTTCCCGGGATAGAATAGTTTAAGTCTATATATTTATGTATCTTAGTTTCGCTTACATAATCAATCACACACATATATATATCACATCTACTTTTATATCTTTCATTAAGGAAAATTGGTCCCATAATCCCAGTCGAAGCCACCATTCCAAACGGAAAATGAGCTTCCCTAAGTTCCTGACTGGGTGGTTTCCCCAATGTTGAGATAGATATTTTCGAGCCTTCAACAACTAGGTGTGACATAATAAGTCATATAGGAATATAAATTTGAGTCATAATACAATATCAATGTTAATGAGATATGATCTGAGTAACTATCACATCACTATATATATAAATGATTCCACTGCCCCATATGTGCACCATAGAGTGATGCCATGCCATTTACGAATCACAGAGAAATTCATAAAGAATGAGCCATTGCACAAACCATTATGATTACTAAAGAGGTAGATTCAAACACTATATGTTGTGTGTCATAAAAATATAATGAATCATAGGTGAAAGTCTTAGTGAGTCTCAAAACATATACATCGAACCTCTGTTCAAAGTATACAAGGCACCGCGGATCTAATTTTTGCCACAAGTAACATAAACAAGTCTCTGTCAATTAATACGAGTTACATGATAGTGTGAGACTCATAAGTAAGAATATAGATAGAGATCAACGAGCCTCATAGAGATCAAAGAAATGTATAAAAATATTAATTAACCACAGGGAGCTCATGTAATTTCCTCAGAAACCATCACAAAAGCAATAACAAACTTATTAGAGATATGCCAACATGAGTGATCTTAAGAACTGCCATCCATTAACCTTAGCTCTCGTACCAAGTTGAGAAATCAGAGAGTTTATGAATTAGGGTTGATTTCTCGTAGCATGGTAATTATTTGTGATTTTGTTGGCTTATTATTTCCTTTAATACATTATTTTCATCAAATAATTAAAAAAAACATAAACATGAAGATTAAAAAAGACAATGAACACGAGATATAAGCCACAAGCTCGGGAAAAACCCCTTCAAGGGGAAGGCCCCAAAAATATTTTCTTCTTATAAAATGAGATTAAAGTGAGATATCCAAGACCTAAATCCATCCTCCAAGAGGCTATGTTAAGCTTTCTAAAATCTATAGAAAATTTGCACTTGTTTCAGATCTTCTATAGCCCAGGAAGCTCACACTGTTTCAAATCTCTCAATAGCCTAGGAAGCTCACACTGTTGAGATCTTCTTCCATAGAAGAATTTGAATTATTTTAGATCACGGGAGGTTATGATATTAGACATCTAACTAGGAATCTCTCTCTCATATTGCAGAAGGATAGTCTTAGAAACTTCACATTCCTTCACAAGGAAACAACCTCTGAACTTTGGAAATTTTACCTCATAATTCATTATAGAAAAAACACCAAATTACATGTCTTTTGGGTGGAAGATGTATGCCAATATATATTTGTTCTAAGATACGAAAAGAAATGTCCTTTCATTAAGCTGACTTGACATCCAGGGGGCCTGACTTGACTTCTTGAGGTGAGTTTACCCAATTACATTTTCAAAAATTCTTTTTCCATTTTCTTTACCAGAAGTCCAAATAGGACTTTGACTCTTTGAATCAATAAATCCTAGAAGCATGAAGAACATGCTTAACTAATGAAATAATAAATATAAAATTATTTATCTTCTTTTTTCTTTTGCATGAAATACACAATGATACAAGTAGAATGATAATTATGAGGACTAAACCTAGTTAGCATTTTCAATAAGAACCACATTGCAAAGTAAGTTATTTACTTAAAATACTTGTTATATTTTTTAGATGTAGCAAAGAAAATTATTTTCAAAGGAAATAATGGTGGTGTTTCTATTAAAGAATACATAAAATAAAGATAGTTATTATGGGGGAAGGAATTGATATAGTGGGTAGGTATTAATTTAAAAGAATATTTCCTTATGGTTGTAGTTTCTTAACCGTGACAAGATGATGGCACCTTAAGATGAAGCAATTGAATAATTAATTTTAGATAGGCGGTCTAACGTTTTGCAGAAAGATAAAGAGTGCAACAAGGGTTTAGTTTCATTCACAAAATTCCTATCACATGTTCATAGATGTATTTGGCAATAACATGTCATTATTTCTATAAACCCTAGTAGAAAGCATAATTTAATCAATTTTAATTTGGCTAACATATTACAAGTTTCAGGAAGGAAATTAAAACCACATAGGTTGAGGGTGAGACTGTTTAAACTTTTAATGATTTGAATATTACCATGGATAAATATGTGTTGCATTTGGGTTTCCTGTTATATATAAAGATAATGTAGATATTGTTTTATAATATCCTTGGATGGACATGGTTGGTACAAGTAATTTTAGTTAGCAAAATAAGTTATTAGAACTTTGTAACAAGAAAAAAATCACTTTGCATGATATTTTTTTTACTAAATAAGAAGGGCCCAAGGGGCCACCTATTTTTTTTTTTTTTTTTTGTAGAGAAACTAATGACAATGTTTAAGGTTGAATCAAAAGAAGAGAATATTGAAGCATATGAATAAAACCCCAACAAGGGCATAAAATGGCTTAAAAGAACCCCGAGTTGCATAGTCCAAGCCAACAAAAATGACATATAAGGTTGATGTATATTTCCACTGACACCATTAAGAGAAATGATTCCCCTGAGGGAAAGGGTGTGAGCATCGAAAAACTTTTGAACCAACATAGAACCAAAAGGGAAACTAATATGGAAGCTCATGGAGGACCTAAAGCAATGCATGGGAATACCATAGTAGCACAATGACAACATTACTATGCCTGCCTTTAGCAGCTTTAACAATAGGAATTGGTATGAAAGAACCCTTACTATGTCTGCCTTTAGCTTTAAGGGACGAATTGATCCCAAAGACAAATGTAAACTGATACTGTCATTATTGTAAGCTGGGAATGTCCTTTACGTTGGTCTGAAGAAAAGTAAAAGCAATCAAATAATGCAGTCCAACGATTCTAATTTGGGCCACATGCCCAACAAGGGGACTCTCACGATCACAAAAGCACACAAAAGAATGAGAAAACGAATAAGAATATTTAATATAATACGGAAAATGCAAGATGAGGAAAGAAAAAGAATAATGAGTGAAGAAGGTAAGAATCTTGAAAATATGTAAAATAATATAATATATAAGAATGGGAAAAATATATAATAGAATATAAGACTGAATAAAGGGTGAGAATAAGATTTAAGAAAATAAATAAAAGAATAAAAATCTATATGGTTAATTTTATATAAAATAATATGAATATAATTATATATAAAGAATAATTATATATATAATTGATTAATGAAAATGAAGATATTTTTAAAAATAATAATTTAATTATATTTAATAAAACAGGTTGAAATAAAATAATAACTAATAAAAAATAAATAAAGAAAAGAATAAAAATGTATTTATATCAAAGTATGAAATAATGTATAGATAGAATAATAAGCGTATATAAATATTAATAAATAGGTTAGATAATCATTTCTTAAATAACTAGATTTAGAATATTTTCTTTGAAAATAGATTTGGAAGATTGTAAAAGAAAATTAATTTTATATATATATATATATATATATATATATATATTATATATATATATATATATATATATATATATATATATATATTACCAAAAACTATATATTTTTAAATAAATAGCTTAATATGAGCTAGACAAACTTATTTAGTCTTTACATCAAATTGAAGCAATCCCATACATATTCATAACAATTAGTCCATGGTTAATTCTAAACATACTTTATATTTATTGGATTTAGAACAAATTCAAGCAACCTTTCACAATGTATTATCACAACTCCAGTGGCAATGTTCTTCCCAAGACACTGACATATTTTTCTACAACAAGAAAAATAATTTCTCTTCCTTTGGAAAATCAATATAAAAACTCAACATCCTTAGCTAAGCTAGGCTTCATCACAAATTGAACATCTCTTCCTATGGCCTCCATAACCACACCAACTTGGAGCAAATCAATGAGCACTCAAGGATTTCATTAGGTCATAATTGGAAAACTCAACTCTATCCATGGGATTCAAGGAAAATTTTAACAACCCTTCTCAAATTTAAAGTATGCTCTTTGCTTTTGTTATTTTAATCTTTTTTTATCACTAACATCCTATATGTGATTCAATATTAATCTTCAATTCTTTTAACATCATCAACGATTAACGTTTCTCCTCCATTTCTATTATGGATTTTCATCTACAATTCTTTGATTATGAAGGGACTCTTTAAACACATAAGAGTATGTTCATCATATACGATTATGTGGACTCATTAATCTATTTGGAAGGTTATATCCATGAATTAAGTAAGAACTAATCACCAAAGAAATTATAGTGAATGAAAATAAAAATCAAAATATATGGCTCCAACAAAGCTCAAATAACTAAATAAAAACAACAAAAACACTATCCCAATCTAATGGTAGTTTCCCTAATAATTTATAGAGAAATCGACATCATATTCAAGCAATCTAGGATATACTTTTAAAATAAATATTCATGCATCAAGTAATAGTTTTCAAAATAAAAATGTTCATTTGAAACTAATTCTTAGACCTTTCCTTAAAAAAGAAATGTGGAAACCTGCACATCCACATGGGGCTTTAAATTTTTTATAAAATACAAAATGGGTGTTCAAATAATTTTTTCTTGGATTTTCCTTTAATGAAAGAAAAATTAGAATGAGTAAGATTAACATATAGAAGATATTTGAATGAGTAAGATTAACATATAGAAGATTTATTTATATTTTTAGTAGGTATCCACATAATAGATCAACATTCAATTTCATAATTGGGTTTAGGATCCTAGTTTCCCTTGGTCATGTGACACTAGGGTTTTTCAAGTAATGAAATTTTACTAGCTTTACTAAAACCTTGGTTTCCATGGCCTTAGAGTAGAAGGAACATGAACCAAAATCACTAGGTAGAATTAGAAGGTTGAAAGTCAAGTTTACCATCTTTTATGGACTATCCTTTGGACTTAGCTTCAAGGTGTATGATGAAAGCGTATATAGAGAAGAGGAAACGATGGAGCTCATGGGTCCCTCCACTTCTCCAAGCACAAAGTTCCCACTCAATTATAATTGAGGATGAAACAAAAGAGTAGAAACACATGAAGGGGAAATCTCTAAAAACCTCTTATCATCTTGGCCCATCTTAACCTTTTTCTATTTAAACTCGGTATTAGTTTTTTGCTTATAATTTTAGTTCTAATTTCATGTTGTATAAAGCTTTACTATATTTATTTTACTATTCCATTTACATTAACTGAAACAATCCATAAACTTTACAGATAAATGATAAAAACCTAATAAGTTTATGGATAAATAGTCAAAGCCTAATTTTGGTTTTAGCAAGTGTCAAATTACTAAATATATACTTTTTTTTCCTTCATATTATTATAATATAAAATTTAAAAAACAAATTTATTACCATAAAACTAAAACCATATAACTTTTAAACACTTAACTTTTTTATAGAAAAAAAAAAAATTAAAAACAAACAAAGAACATATTTAAGTTTCCAATATGTGAAACCATAATGTTGATTCAAAAATAATTAGCATATCTTCCAAATTCAATCAATTCTGAATATCTTATTATAAATGTAAACGTGATGATAATCTTAATGTAAAAACCCTCACTCAAAATGTCCCGAGGGAAAATTGGAAGAAATTACACTTTATAAGAAGAAAAACCAGTACCTTCCCCATTAATTTATATATAAATATGTTATATAATTTTGTTTCATGTAAGATATAATATTATATTTTGTATTATTTAACAAAAAAATTATTTAAACAAAAGAAATTCAATTACAATTTTTGTCAGTGGCATGAAATTACTATTTCAAAAGTTTATTAAAGATCCGGTAAAATTAGATATTCAACTTATGATTTTAGAAATTAAAAATTATTTTTGAATTTTAAAAAACCTAGTAAAACTAAATATTAAACTTATGTTGTTAGAAATTAAAAATTATTTTTTGAATTTTAAAATTAATTAATTATAAAAAAAAAAACAAATTTATAGATTTTTTGATAATTAATATTTTCTTTTCAAAAAAACTCAGTTGTCATTACTTTTTAGGTTTTACTAGCAATAGAAATTGACCGATTTAAAAAACAAAAGCAGCAACTTTTCATATTACATGATTTTTCCCTTCTTGATTTTTCTTCATAGTTTTCCCTTCTTATTTTTTATTATTAAATGGACTTAGTTCAATCATTTTCCTCAATAAACCTTACTTATATTAAGTAATTTCAAGATTCAATTTTTAATCATGATGCAATATAAAAAATAAAATTTAACATAACACTATAATAGATAAGATTTTCTCTATTGTCTTCACTATTTTAATCATAACTTTAAAATATAAAATATAAAAATTACATAACCTAAAAATATAAAATATAAAATTATTTTTTAGGAATATTTTGCATTAACACTCAAGTCTTTGTAATTTTTTATATTAGATATTTTATTACAAATGAATTCTTTGCCACGGGATTAAGACCACAATAGATAGTTCATATCAATTTGATTTTTTCGACATAAGTTTAAAGTTAAATATATAGTTTGTTACAATATTTTGTTATATATATATATATATATATATATATAATTTGCTATGAAGATACTAGACATTGTAATTTCTCCTCCTTATTAGATTTCATAAGCTAAAGATGGAATAAAATGTGCACAAGCACATTTCAATAAACTCTTAACTTTTGTAACAAATGATGATGTTGGAACTAATGTTTCATCCAAAATTATCTATGTACTTATATTTATTTCGCTTCAAGGTTATCTAATCTATTATTTACTTTCGTACTTCCCTTTGTCCTATTCAAGTGTCTTCCATTATTACATTTATAAATTTATTTAAGCATTCAATAATTGCTATTAATTACTTTTTGCATAAAAGACTAGTAAGAAACAACATTTAAAATTTATTGTTTATATTGATAAAAAATATAGTAAAAAATAATTTATATAAATATATATATTTTTATTTATTGAGTGAATAATTAATTTTAATAATTAATTTAACATTTAAGTTATAAAAATTTTAAAATATAAAATATTATATTTAAATTTTATGATTATATTTTTTCATAATTTAAATAATTATATTAATTTTGAATGAAATTTGAAAAGCACAAATTAATCAACAAAATTATTATAATAATGGTTATATATATATATGAGAAATAATATAAAAATTTAAAATGATATATTTTATTCATATATATTATAAAAAATTTAAGTTAAAATATACTACTATTATTTAATGTTAATTATAAATATATTCACATTAATAGTTTAAATAATGTATTTTTTTTATGTTTATTTAGGCTTGACTATGGATTGAGAAATTGCAACCCAAGGGTATTTAAGCTATCAAAATCACCTGGGGATTGCACCTGGCCTCGACCACACCAACCCTAAGCTGATTGGATTTTAGTGTGTCTCTTCCCCCTAACACGGGCGCAACAACCTCCATGAGGTTCAATCTTGGGTCACCTTGCTAAGGAGGCCCATCCTCAACAAGTTATGTTAGTGGGACTTTTGACTTAAATAATGCATATTACATATAATAAGTTGATTAATATTTTAAAATTTAGACTTATGTAAATTATAATAATGAGTACACTGTGAGCAAAAATACAAAATCTATTAAAAGCAAAAGTTTAATTATTAAATATACAAGATTTAAAAAAAAATAGATTAATTAGACTTAATTGACATGGTAATAATACAAAAAGATATGACTTGGAAGGATCTTAAAGATGTGACTTGGAAGGATCTTTGCAGCTCTAAGGCCCTGTGGTTCTTAGACTCGTGCTCTCCTTCCTCGCGCCCTGTGTTGTGCTTGAAAGTACAATGGGCCTACGACCGTGCCTGTTAGTTTGTTTCCCTTCTCTCTCTTTGGTTTGATCTTCTCTCCCTTAGTAGATTCCTTTCATGTGGTCTCTTTTTTAGGTCTTCTGACCATCAGGCCTCCATTTGGCTGGGTGGTTAAATATGGCCAATCTGGCCTTCCCCCTCCCCTGGATCAAGAAATTTCAGCATTTAACTCATTGATCGCTAATAGGCCTATGTTTCAAAAGGCCTTTGCCTTCTGATTTGTGAAGAAGTTAAGTGAAATATCTAAATTCTAAATCTTGGCACCACATGCCTGGCTTCCCGCTCTCTTATTGGTAGATCGGGGTCTTGTGGGTCAGTTTATGGGTTTATGTCCCTCCACAAGATTTTTCCATTAATGGATTATGAACAAATGGAATCCATTGATAGAAGGAGAAGTGACCTCCTCTTTTTGTGGTAAAGTCTTCTTCACATTCTTCTTTAAGAAGAAAACATATCAGGACAAGATTTTTCAGAGTGGGTTGTACTTCATGGGGGCACGAGGGCTTTACCTAGACCAATGGAGCCCTAGTTTCAAGCCTAACTATGATGTCCCTTCATCAATCCCTGTATGGGTGAAGTTTCCTTTTCTTACCTTTCACTGCTGGAATGATGCCACATTTAGAAAGATCGGGAACATTTCAGGGAAGTATGTCGACTATGTCAAGCCAAAAGATGGAAATTCTTCTTGTGTTAGGATCTGTGTTGAGGTAGATTTAGAAAAAGGTCTCCCCATGGCAATAAATATAAATTTGGATAACTAGTCACACATCCAAGAAGTGGATTATGACCACCTTCCTTCCAAATGAAAAAATATGTCATGACTATGGTCATTTTTCACGGCATTTCCCCATGAAACAAGAAGAGCAGGAGAAGAAAATTGAACAAGGGGAACCATGGTGGCACGAAAAGACATGAAGAGGCTCGCAAAAGACAAACCTTACCCCACCATATGTGAAAACTCAAGGTCTTGAAAAGAATCCGACCCCCCCTTCCCCCAAGAATAAATTGGTGGGAAATGGAGAAGGCTCAAGCAAATCATCCACTAAAGGAACCTCAGGTAATATGTATGAAGCACTAGCAAACGAGGAAGAAGAAGGAGAGATTCCACAGGAAAGTCCCCAATGCATAGAAGAGACCCCTTCCCTTGTCTTCTCTTAGGACCTTGCTGGTGAATCAATGATAATCAAATCCAATGAATATCTAAAGCTAACCATAGTCAAAGTCTCATAAGTAGAAGACAATTTTCTCTCACTAAGAGAAGGTACCATTGATGCCCCCTTTACTAGTTTTACAAATGAAAAGTCAAAAGTGGATAAGGCCTGAGAGATAGAACGCAGAACCTGAATATCAAGGTAGAAAACTAATAGAAAAATTCACAATGAACAAATGGAAAAAGAAAAATAATTCAGCCACCAGTCTACTCTAAAAAATAGTCAGACACGAGATTAGGGTGGAAAAGGAAATAAGTGAACTATTGGATTGAACTAATGCAAAGGCCCCCCCAAACCAAAAGTAAGTAACGATAATCTCATCTTGTAATTGTAGGGCTTAGGTTCTGAGAAAAGGAGATCATAAGCTAGATTCCTCATCAAAAATGAAAAGTCCTTAATAACCCTCCTCCAGGAAACAAAACTTGAAGACCTTTAAAAGTTAGCTCATCACTTCCAGGTTTGGAATAGAAGTGAAATTTCTTCAGTAAGTGCTTAGGGTGTGTTGGGATGCCTTTGCACCCTTTGGGACAAATCCCAAGTTCATATTCTTAATTCCTCCAAAATTGTTCTTTGGCTGGAAACCACTTTCCTAGAATTCACCTCAAAGCAGGTATGTATAGTAGTCAATATTTATATGCCTACAAATTTTAGGGAAAGACAAGAAAGTTGATCTTCTCTTCATTCCCTGGTGGACTCTATTTCTAGAAACTATTGTATTTTTGGTGGTGAATTTAATGTTATTCTTCACTACTGTGAAAAAAAGAGAGGGACAATCATTAGAGACCCTTTCCAAGAACAAGTGGAAACTTAATATCTGATGCTCACTTGATAGATATCAAACTAGTTGGGCTAAAGTACACCTAGAGTAACAAAATATTTGGTCCCAGCCACATAGATACCAGATTAGATCGCTTCCTCGTCTCTGATGAATTTATCCACTGCAATATCTTGGCCAAATCCTCTATCCTACCCTGGAATGGCTCTAATCATCACCCCATCTGACTGGATCTTGCCTCTCCTATTAACTATGACCACATCCCTTTCATATTCAACCCCATTTGGATCTAAAACCCTGAATTCCGTGAAGTGGTCATCCAATCTTTCCATACTAGAGTAGAAGGAAGCCCTATTAGGATATGGGAAGCCAAGATCCAAAGACTGAAATCCCACATTAAAACTTGGGTGAAATCCTTAAGGAATGCTAGCCAAGCCCCCATCCATGAAATTGAAAAATCCATTGAAATCGCCCACTCCTCCATGGAGAAAAAAACAATCTCAGAGGAAACTTTGTCTCAAAAAAAAATCCTCTTTGACAAATATCATTCTCTATTGAAAAATGAGGAAGAATAATGGTGACTCAAATCCTGAAGCTTGTAGCTCTAGGGAGGAGATCAAAACACTAATTTTTTCCAAACAAGCAAAAAATCGAGAGAAGAAAATAAACATAAAAGAGATTGAAGTGAATGGCACTAATATAAATGAATTTCAACAAATAAAATAAGCAACGATGGATTTCTTTAAAAATATCTACACCCACGAAGCCTACGCCTCGGAGGAGGTTGAGACATATATGCTAGAGCATACACCCCATGTTATTAATGAGGAAATGAATAGAACGCTCATGCTCCTTCCATATGAAGGCAACATCCAAATAATTGTCTTTTATTTTCACCTTGATAAAGCTCATCTTGGCTTGGATGGTTTCTCTACAAATTTCTACCACAAATACTGGGACATCATTAAAAAGGAATTTTTCATAATGATATGATACTCTATGAAGAACAACTGCATGGGAAAAGGAATAAATTAATAGTTTCTTGTCTTAATCCCCAAATAAACAACCCCTCCTCATTTCATAGATTTCGGGCCATCTCCTTGTGCAACGTCTCCTACAAAGTAATATCCAAAATCCTAGAAGATAGGTTAAAGAAACTCATCCCTATGATCATATCTGAAAACCAAGGAGGATTTGTCTTGGACAGACAAATATTTGAAAATATAATCTTGGTACAAGAGGCCATTTTTTCTAGTAGATAAAGGGAAGATAAAGGAATGGCCATCAAGTTGGACATGGTGAATTGTTTTGATCAGGTTATCCATGGGTTCCTCTTCAAAAGGTTGAGTAGAATGGGCTTCAACAACACTTTCATTCAGTGGATTTTTCTCTATATCAATTCTCCATGGATTTCTCCTCTAATTAATGGTAGGGCCACTGAATTCTTCTAGGATTCTAGGGGTCTTCATCAAGGATGTCCCTTGTCACCCTTCTTGTACATTTTAGTAGTGTATTCATTGAGAGAGAGACTAGAACATGAACACAACATCAGGTGTCTTCTTGGTCTATGATACACTCCTTCAACCAGAAGTGAAAACCATGCTCAATTTGTTGACAAAACCATTTTTTTGGGTGGACCTCAATGACTATAGTAAGGAAATTTAAAATTATTGGACAAATTTCTAGAAGCCACGAGGGGTGGGGCTAACCAATTCAGTTAAATCTCAAATATTTACTTGAAACATATCAACAGGATTATGCCTTCAAATTGGAGTGATTTTTGGTTTCAATGTCACAGAGAGTAGGAAAAAAATTAAGTACACAAGAATTTTAATCTGCTAAAATTCTCTCTCCTTTCAAGATTAGTAATCATTAATTAAGAAGATTAAAAATAAACTAGAGTCATGGGGGGGCAGATCACTCATTATTATGGCAAGAATAGTCCTTATTAAATTAGTTCTTTCATCCATCCGCCTTTACCACTTTTTGGCCTTAATAGCTCCTTAATTCATCCAGTAAGCTCTTGGGAAGATCATCCACAAATTCCTTTGGGAAGAGAGTAAAAACAAAACCAAAAATTTTCATTTGATAAAATGGACCACATTCTGTGCCCCCAAAGAACATGGTGGCTTGGGGATCAGAGACCTAGCTCTAATGAACTAGGCGATGGAAGCAATCTAGCTTGGAAAATTATAACAAATAGGGAAGCTCAATGGGTCAAAGTCCTTTCTAGCAAGTATGATCATCCAAGTAGAGAAGGATTGGGCATTTCTCCTTACCTCTGCTCTCCAACTTGGAATTTGATTGTAGTATCACTAGAGATAATTTCAAATCATCTCAATTTGACCCTTAAAATGGATCCTCAATTTGTCTTTGGTCAAATTCTATCCTTAATCACCCCCCCCCCTCAGCTTTGAAGATTTATATTCCCTTCATCAGTTTACCCAAGAAAGGACACTTGTTGGAATCTCAAAATGGAAGGGTGATGGATCATGGGAACAATGGCACCTTGAGAATGTTCCTCCAAATCTCGAGTATTCAATGGACCTCCTTAAAACTAGGCTATTGGGCTTTGCACCAATAATCATATTGGAGAATGGAAAAATGGGGTGGAAAGCCCACTCATATACTATAAAGGTCGATTATGAAGAGTTTTTCTTCTCATTGCAGGTTTTGCCAATATCCTCCATGTGGAAAAATATTTGGGTCAACAAAGCAATTCCTAAGGTAAACATATTTTAATCAATCCTCCTTCGTAAAAACATTATGACTGCAAAAAATCTCAGGAAAAGAGGGATACATGGACCCTCACTATGCCCTCTCTACAAGCATCAAGGAGAGATTGTTCCCCATTTGTTCCTCTTCTATCCTTTCTCTTCTCAAGAATGGAGCTTGGCCTTGGAATCCTTGTTTCCCCAGCTAAAAAATCCCTCTACCATCAAGGGCTACATTAAGGGTTGGCACAAGCAATATTATGGGACATTTGAAGGGAAGCCTAGCCTAAAATGGATTTGGACCTCCCTCCCAAAATTTATATGTTGGAAAATATGGTTATCAATAAATAGTGTAATTTTTAAATATGTCTGCATCTCTTCCTAAGCCACAACCAGGAAAGCGCTCTCACTATGTTCAAAATCCAACAATATAAAGCTTAAGGATCGAGACTCATTTCTAGTTTCTACAAAAAATCGTTGGATGGGTCTCCTTACAAGCCCTCAAGTTGTTCCTCCCCAACAGATCCAAAGAGAAGGAACAACTTTCAAGAATTGGAAACTTAGACTCTCATATCAAGATTTTTCACCTTGGCTCTCCCAACAAAAGTTGTGGACACTCTTTTTTTATGGGTCTTAAAAAATGAACCCAAGGGTGGAAGGAGGGGGAGGGTTTATTCTTTATCCTGAAGGAAAACTAGAATTAAAGCATGCACAGGAGCTTGGATAGGGATCAAACAATCTTTCAGAGATGTATGTGTTGTATTGAGGCCTCTCAATAGCTAAGAATATGAGGATTTCCTTGATAATAATTATTGATGATTCTCTCATCACTATTCAATGCCTCTTCAAAGGCTCTAATCTATAGAACAACAAAATCTCTGTCCTTTGCATAATCCATTCCTTGTTGAAAGACTTCTATTCTAAATCTTATTTCCATATTTTGAGAGGAAAAAATAAGGAGGCAAGCACTAGGTAACAGGGCATGCCATCCAGATTCTTGGAAATGGGAGATGAATGGGCTAATTGGATGGCATGTTATCCCATGAAGAGTACAACAATTCATTTCATATCCTTTTTTCCCAAAGGGAAGTATGGAATCAATATTATTGGTCAAATTAGCAAAAATTATATAATTTTGTCCCTAACCCCTTCAATTCCACATATCTCTCTCCTAATCAACATCACTTCTAGTCGATAGCATAGAGGTTGTATCATGTTTTGCAGGTTGAAGGAATTTTATCAGTCTAACCCTTTGCATGATGATGTCACATAGGTTGCAAGGACATATATAAACCAAAATTTAATCTTCTCCCATGCATTAGCCCCTAATTAGATGCATTCTAGACTAATCATATTCAAAACAAGATGGAATGAAGGATATTTTGTAGCATGGGACTCGATTTGTGGGGCGAAGGAATTTATGGCTAGAATAGAAGGATTGCATTGGACTCATTTGGTCCAAAATTTCAAGAAGGAAAGAAATTGAGATAAATTAATGGTCATTGTGAATAGATACCATAGTGGTCTATGCATTGGTGTAAGAGCATCATGACTTGGTTCCCTTCTATTACTAGATAGGTGGGTCTAGGCTTGGTAGGCGTAACTCATCCCATCTAAGTTTGATGGTGTAGTGATTGCCCTCTTACAGGTGAGGGAGGAACGGTCTATATATTTGAAGGTGGGCATGCTTACATAAGCTATAGGAGAAGTGGTAAATGATGTTGAAAACCAAGAGGTAGTGACTTTGATTACCTCTTTCTTTGGTATTAAAGCAGGCTGACATAAGGAGGGATATCTATTCTAGTAAAAATTTGGAATTCCTTAGACTTCTCTATAGAGGGGAAGCAACTAATCAATGCATCTTTTGGGCTAAGCCAGTTTCTCCTCCAGGTGTGGAGCTCTTGTAGTATTGAGAAAATTATTATCTGCTTTAATACGCTCGCTTGAGAAAATTACACAATGTGATCAGTCTAACGCTTGTTGAGAAGAAATGGTGAATTGAGACGTTCCATATTCAAGATCTAGGGGTCCATATCAGTGCACACTTTATCCTCACCCCTCAATTGAAGGAAATACATAGTTAAATGAAATCAAGCAAGATATGAACCAATAGTCAGAACACATTCTCTTCCTCCACGAGGAACTCCTAAAGCAGAAATCTAAGATAGCTCAGTTATTAGACAAATTGGATTGGTTCCATCACCATTATGTAGATCTACAAGTTAATAGAAATGTAAATGAGGATCATAGCACAACCAACAGTATGCTAGATGGAACCTCCAACAATATTTCCACCAATCCGCCAAGTTGGTCCATGACAACACCATGCAAATGTATTTTGGTTGGTGGTAAATTTTGCAGAATTTATAGTTATCGAAACTTTTCTTTAATGTATGATCAGAGTAGGCCCTGTAGAAAAAAGTATTGAATATCCATCAAGGATGTACTTAGAACATATAGCATCTATGTACCACATGTAAACTTCTCTCATTTTTCTAGCTATGTTATGGGCATATATTTTATAAGAAACCTACTCATCTTTGTTAAAAATAAATAAATAAAAGAAATGTTTCATATTATAAATTTCTGTGCTTCTTAATACCTATAATAACTATGGTTAACAAATATTAAGAATAAAATTAATAATATCATTATATTGTTATTATATTTATAAATAAAATGTTATTTCCAAGCCTAGGATCACCGAGGGTTGGTTAGAAGAAATTAAATTTAATATTAGAGTTAAGCAAGGATGCCCCCTATCCCCTACCCTTTTTGAAATTTACATTGATAAGCTAGAAGAGTGTTTGGAAGCTATAGGATGTGATGGCCTTAGGCTCACTGGTATGGTCATTACTCTTCTCCTACATGTTTCCAATATTGTTCTTCTAGCTAGGGGCCATGACAATCTTGACAAACATCTTAAAATCCTTCAAGATTACTCCTCCAAGATGGATATGACTTTTAATACCAACAAGAATAAAGTCATGATAATTAAGTCTAGAAAGATCAACTATGATAATTTCATTTATGATAATAACTACATGGAGAAAGTTCATACAAATATCTGGGTATTGACATTCATCATTAGCTCAATTATAATTATGGAATTGAGAAAATAATAATTGTCGGTCGGAAAACTTATTATGGGCTTGAAAACAACTGTAATTAAACATATCTTTGGGTATGGAGTAAAAAAAAAAAATCCTCTTTAAGACTCTCATCACCCATATTATTTTATATGGACATGAGCTTTCGGTTGCAGTATATCTAGAGAATAATGGAGGAAGATTGAGCTAATCCAAAATAAATTTATAACCTACAACTTAAATATTAAAGGAAATAATCCCTACCCTATCCTTTTGATTGAAGTTATCATGTATCCCATTGGAAGAATGGCTATGATTACATATCTCATGTATAAGAAGAAGCTATACAACATGGAAACCAAGAGGTTCCCCAAAATTTCTTATGACTTTAGCAAAAACCCCCACCTTCTGCTCAAGTGAGGTTAGCATAAGGATGCCTAGTCTTGGCTAGACAATTGGGTGATAAAGATGGAGATTATCTTGGAGAATAAGGATAACATTAAGAATATTATTACTTCCAAATTTAAGGATATGTTGTGGGATGACAAGGAGTTAGAAGGAAAAATGAAACTAAGATATTATGAAGAAGTGATCAACCCCAACCTTGATAACCATAATGATATTTTTGTCTTGGCCAATGCTAAGAAGAAATTGAACATTTTCAAGATAAGAACTAATTATCATGAGCTTCAAAGTGAAACCAGGCATTGGTCAATTCCCAAAACACCTTGGGATGAAATAGCTTGTCACCTTTGCGATACTAAGAGGGTTGAAGATGAAAAGAAATTTCTCTTGGATTTCTTGACGCTTACTCACATTCATTATAATTTTGAAAATCTTTTCCAGACTACCAACCTTATTGACTTGTTAAGTTAACAAACCTATGGTGACTTCAAAATGCTTCTCTCCCTTATTTTTTGTCATAGTAATAAAATTTTAAAGAATCTCAATTAATCTCTTACTTTCTTAACACCCTATACACCATATTGGTCTTAGTGGATGTTAATAATCATCATCACACACACACACACATATAATATTTTTAGGTTCACAATTGTGATTTAAAAAAATATTAAAGTAAGAAACAAGTTTCACTATTTCCAAAGAAATAAATTAAAGTAAAATTAGTAGACAAATTTAATTCGCAATAATAAGAAATATACATATCATCAACTGAATTAGAACAATATACATCACTTCCATTTTTTTGTGGTACTTCTAGTTCATCATGCCTTTCCAACCTCATTGGGATGAACACTTTCAAGTGTTTTAATGGCCATTTTGTAGAACCTTTTTGAGATGGTTTAGGTTGCTCTATTGATTGAGATGGGGGTGCATCAAGATTTATCCTTATGATCCTCTTGGTCACATCACTCAAAGGGTCTTTTGGATCGGAATAAGTGGAAGGAACTTCATGAGGGGGAGATAGTGCTTCAAAAGGAGATTCCTTAGATTGATCCAAGATAGGGATCCCCCTTCAAGATGTGGAATCTCATTATCAAATTCATCATAAGTTTTTGCATGACTAAATCTATCCAACCGATTAATTTGTTTCTGAACAATATTGTTTGTCTTGGAGGATTCCTTAAAAATCAGATATCTAAACAATATAAACTTCTTATTTACCTCATTGTAGAGATGATATGCTTTGGTGGTATCCAAGTACCCAAAGAAGATGAACTTTCAACTCTTTGCATAAAGATTGCTTCTTTGTTCTTTAGGAATCAAGGCATAGTAGGGGGAACCAAATATATTGAGATGACTTACCAAAAGAAGTTGACCATACCACATTTTATAAGGAGTATTGTTTATGACAACATGAGATGGAAATCTATTTTTGAAATATACTAAACATAGAATTTCATCAGCCGAAAACATCAGACTTACATTTTTTAAAAATATCATTGAGCGAACCCTATTTATGAGTCATGTTCATTATTTCAACTACACCATTTTGTTGAGGATTATATAGAACATTTGCTTGATGTTGAATCCCATGTTGGCAAAGATAGTTTTCAAATTAATTAGAATTATATTATTTTCCATTATTGGTACAAAGAGTGCCAATAAGTGATTTTGCATCATTTTCAATCCATGCATGAAATTTTTTGAAAGTTTAAAAATCCTTTGATTTACTTTTCAATAGGTATACCCAAGACATTCTAGTGTAATCACCAATAAAAGTCATCATCTATTTATTTCCATTTGCAGAAGGAATATGCATAGGGCCACATAAATCATAATGAATCAGTGCAAGCTTTTTATGTGATTTGGAAGCAAATTCATGAAATGGCTATTTGTTATGTTTTCCAAGTATACAAGTATCACATTGGTTTTGTTTCCTTGGAATAGTTGGAAAACTAGAAACTTTATTTTGTTTTAAACAAATAAAGACTATCATAATTAAGATGTCCAAATATTGCATGCCAAAGTGTTAGGTCCCTATAATACTAGTGATTCCCCCATTACTATTGTCATTGTAACCCCTTATTGTTATTTTCGTGCCCCTGTTGTTGCCATATTGTTATTATTGTGCCCCATAGAAGCCCACTATTGTTATTGTTGTGCCCCTATATTATTATTGTTATGTTGTCTCTGATTATATTGTGACCCCTTAGACTCCTATCATAATTTTTAAGTGATTATTATTGTTATGTCATCTCTGATTATATTGTAGACCCTTCAGTATCATCGAGAGGATTGGGCCAGTAACCTATTGACTTGCACTGCCTCCGACAATGAAAGTCCATGATGTTTTCCATGTATCATTTCCTAAGAAGTATGTTAAAGATGTTGATCATGTAATTGACTGGTCTATATTGTAGGTGGAACTAGATGGAGAATTCCAGCCGGAGCCTTAGTGTATATTGTAGAAAAAGGTGCTCATGCTCCAGAACCGAGCAATAGAGCAAGTTAAAGTGCAATGGAAGCACTTTGGGTCTGATGAAGCTACATGGGATATGGAAGATCATATGTGTGATATGTATCCTTCCTTGTTTGTTGGTTGAGGCAAAGCAACTTTGATATGGTGATTGCTTATGGTGGTTTAATATTTGCTTATGATGGATTGGTATATGCTTTATGGTGGTTTAGTATTTGCTTATGTTGGTTTAGTACATGATTTATGGTGGTTTGATATATGCTATATGAGGTTTTGATATATGCTTAGATATGATTTTAGTATATGTTTGATATATTTTTTGATATATGATTTGACATATGTTTTGGTATACATATTTTGATGATGTTGTTATATGTACACCCATGTATGGTTGTAAATACCATAAAGAGTTGTGTTATAAAGATCCACTATGCGGTATGAGTGTTATGTTATTATGCTATCATGTGGTTATGTTATCATGATGTTATAATTCCATGTGAGTTCACTTAGCAGGATTATCGTTGTAAATACTGTAATGAGTTGTGTTATAAAGCTCCACTATGCGATATGTTGTCATGATGTTATGCCTTGAGAAGATATTTCATTGTAAATACTGCATCGAGCTGTGTTAGAAAGATCCATGAGAAGTATGTCTTATTTCAATAGGTTGTTGAGGTATATTATGTGTGATTGAACACCAAGGATGGTGTCCCCCAAGGGGGAGGGTTTTGTAATAGCCCTGGTGAAAATTCCATGTAATAAATGTTGAAAACAATAACCACGGATGACTCAGACACTTATTCCAAGCTGAATGTTGGGTGAGACATCCTAGGGGATGTTCATTTGGTATTTTATGGCTAAGGAATTTGGAAAAGGCAATGGTTAAGGAATTAAAAGGCATTTTGGCACAGTTATTTATGAAAATAATGGAAATTAGTAGAAAAAGGAGGTGAAAGGTCACAGGTTTCATGTGAGGAGGAAAATGAAGGAAAATAATGGAAAACGAAGAAAATAAAGGTCTCATTCATAAAAAGGATTCTGAGGATTAGTTGGTAACCTTTTGTCAGTTCAGAGTTGGAGCTCTCTCTCATTTTTCTCTCTCTCATACTCTTGGATACTTAGAGTTTTCTTGGAGCACTCTTGGAGGGTGTGGCATACATGAATTCTTAGAGAAATAAGCCAAATGAAGAGAAGGAAATTGCAAGAAGACATCAACACCATCATCTACATTAGATTTTCTTGCAGGTACTGAGTTTCATGTATGATTTCTTCAATAGTTTTGGCATGCATGGCATATGCATGTGCTTTCTTGGTTTTGATCTGTCATTGGTATGGAGGATTGTCTAGATAAATAATGGATTGTCTAGCCTTGCCATTTCCTAGATAGGCATGGTGATTGTGGGTCTAATTTCATTGCTTGTTTTTGGTTGGTTCTCATGTTTCCTTACTTTGGGTTGAGTTACTAGTCCTAGAGCCTTTGTTGGACAAATGCTCTGAAGCCCTTGGTGGTTTGAGCTACTAGTTTTGGAGCCTTAGTTGGACAAACACTCTGGAGCCTAGTAAAACATGTGGGTTGAGCTACTAATCCTGGAGCCTTGGTTGGAAAAACTATCTAGAGCCCTATAAGGCTTGGATGGAGACCAATCTGTTGATGGTTTTGGTGATGTCCGACCATGGGGTGGAATCGTTGTTTGATGGGGTGAGGTGGATGGCCTCTAGAAGCCCTGGATAAGTTTTGATTGATGTGTTGTATGAGATCCCACATTCATGCTTGGAATATGGCACAAGGGTGAATGGATGAAGAGAGATTTGGCTTAACCATTCTATGGTTGGGTGGAACATGGTAGTCCCATCTTTGGTTGGTTCATTGCATTGATTAATGAGAAATTTATTCCATTGATTTTATTATGTAAAGGTACTGATGCATTTATGGATTTGATGGTTGGTATGTTTATTATATCTCTATTCCTATTATGTGGGTTATATGCACATTTTATGGCAAAAACTATGTATGGTTCTCAACATGTTTTTACTTATATGTGAATGGATAATGTGTCTGTGACCTAATAGATGATAATGCAGAAAATTACATAAGGGAACAATGGTTCATAATGATTCTCAGATAAGTACGAGAACCTACATTTAACTCTATTGTTTACACCTGTAGATTACATGTCTATAATATGTTTGATGAAATGCCTGTGATGGCTAGAAGGGATCCAATCAACGTCTTGAACAAGTATTTGTTTTAGTACTTTTATTTCCATGTTACTTTACTGATTTGAATAGATGGATATGTTTTGGGTAGTGTCCTGGGCTCTGAGCCTGAGAAAGTGGCTTAAATCTTAGGGTCATTGGCACAACACTGATAATTTTGGTCCATAGTCACTGGAAGGCAGGCCTGTGAAAGTGACTTTAGGTTTTTGGTCACTCCCTTTCCCATAGCATGAGAGTGATTATGGCCCAAGAGACCCAAAACAGTAGTGGGACCCAGGGACAGGCTGTCTGAGTGGCTGACTTGTCCTCTGAGGGTTTTGTTGATGATGTTGGATGTTTGTATGGTGTGTTTCCATCGATTCCACTTCCTTAAGGTGACATAGGAGGTCGAATATTATCATAGCGGCCTCTCGTCACATGTTTACCCTGATTGGACAGTTGCTTGGGTAGATGTGGGAGGAGGGTGTTACATTTTCCAAGCTTAGCACCCCTTAGAGGCCTATTTTGCACAAAATTTCATGCCCATGGTGTCTTTCATTGGTTCTGAAAAGATGATCTCAATGGTAGAGCTTGAGAGCAGTATGGGGTGTCTAGGAGGAGGATGGAAATGTTTAAGTTGATGTGGATGAGTGGCCCAACCCTTGCAAGTCATTGGTAGCCCCTGCAGACTAGCAATCAAGTACATACATCTACTAATCAATATTGTAGTAAAATTAATCAAAGTGGAAAGGATGAGTTGAATTTTATTTCTTGAAGATCTATTCTATCCTACAAAATGCATCTAATCTACTCGCCAAATCATGATATTAACTTCTAAGGTGAAAAAACCATGCATGCAAAATAATTTCAATCCAAATCCTAGCAATTTCCAAGGAATCATAAACACATATTTTTGGCTTGTTGTTGTAGACTCTTCAATCACACTTCCCATAAGAGAGGTGGTGATAAAACTTGCAAATGCATTTTTTGAAATCTAATTCCTACTTAAAAAAGGAAAGAAATACAACAACTTGAACAAGAACAAAGGAAAAATACATGAGAGGGCCTAAAGTCTCTGGGTTTGACCCTAACCCAAGGGTTCCAACCTTCTTAATCTAACATAGATGCAGATCAATAAAGGACCTTTCATTAACATAAAATATAGTGCAAATACATAATCTCAAAATGAAGATAATTGTCTCAAGTACTCGACCTTCAATAGCTCTTCCTAGCTCCAAGAGTTCAAATCCTAGCTCCAATAGTTCAAATCCTAATGAGCCCTTAGGCATGTTTATTTATACAAAAAGTGACTAAGGGGCAACGCCATTGAGAGGAGGACTACTTCCCTCCAAAATCTCAAAATTGTTAGGCCTAGTTCCCTTAGATCTCTACATGCACTTGGGTTCATTAGCTGCCAATGGAATTTGAGCTATTTGTGGGGAATCTTGGGACTCAAGTCGAGTTGGAGAGTTATTATAGTTGGCAAGCCTCCTATATTCTCTCTAGATGCCTCCAGCATTCCCCTGCATAGTAAATGTCTCAAAAAATTCTTATTTTTCCTGCATATTAACCACATTAGGTCATGAAATATGACATGCACCATTTAGTATTCCTACAAAGGACATTATGGCTACAAAATGTAAATTTAATGTGAGAAAAAGAGAGTTTAAGGGCTGGAGGATAGCACAATGGGCCTCAAAATATACCTATTGATGGGACCAATAATCAGCCCCCTACTGAAGGTGTTTCTCACCCTATGAGAAACTCATTCACTGTTGTGAAGTTCATTCATGGCCCTGGTGGCCTCTCTGACATCCCAAGGCATCTCAGATGGTGTACCTTCCTATGGATAAAACCCTGCATTTTCTTCTATGTATGTCCACTCCCTTTGTTCTTCTACCTAGTCCCTTCTCTCCTGTAGGCCCAACAGTAAGGGAGGATCAAGTTTAATCCCTATCCAATTGATATTTAACCTTTGAATGATCCTTTTTTAAAGTGGGGTTCTCTTCAGGGCATTCCTTAGTCTTTCACGAGAGTGATATTCTCTTATTTGCAAACTGTGAGGTAGGTCATGCCATTTTCTTTGGAAATCTAGCAAGCTCTCAATACCCAACAACCTAAAGGTGTCCTCGAAAAAGAGGATAGCTTGTTCTTATGTTTCCACGTATTGAGGAGCCCATTGGGGATCAATGGAACTGAGGCTGTGGTTACTAATGACAACCTTTGGGCTCACTAACTCTGCTTTGATGTACAAGGGTTCACTTTCCTCATTGGTCATCACCCTCTTTACTTCCTCGGCCCTTGATTCTTCATGGGTCAACCAAGACGTTAGTGTCTTCAATTGAAAGTTCCCCCATATTGACTTGGGGTCCCAAAATTTTATGTCTATGACATTATTGTGCATATCGAACTCAACCATTTTGTCTCTATCCTCTGTACTTACCTTTTGACAAACATTAATGAACTTCTTGTAATATTGGAATGGAGAAGAAACAAATTTTGCTAATGTTTTTATCTGTAATTACAACCACTTCTCCTTGAGGAAGAAGGCATAGGACATGGATGGTTACCTGCATTGTATGGCTTCCATGGAAAAACTCTCCATGATGGCAAGTTGTACCTCCTTTTCCCGCAGTTTCTCCCTTAGTCTATTTTACTAATTAAAGTTATCTCATGATTGAATCTCTCAATATTAGGTTATCCATTTCTTTTCCCATGTGTTCCATTTTATCCTCCATCAGGCCCACATTCACAACCTTCTTTTATTTTGCAATCTACATCCATCCTTGAGTTCTTCCTCTCTCTCTTTCCAATTTGAATAAGAGGGGGAATGCAAATTTCTCAGGTATAATCCTACCTCACTCAACAAATTTGTAGTAGGATCCAAGGTCAGGTTGTGGTTCAGGCTCCTAGAGTTCTTGGAGACCTTCTTCTTCCCTTGTCTTTTCTCTTCCCATCTTCTCTTCTTCCTCCTCTTTCCCTTCTTTCCTATCTCCAATAGTGGATTTTGGTGTCTCTTCTTATTGTATTGAGGTAAGGGCTTATGTCTCAATGAAGTCCCCCCTATCCATGTCCACAAAGTCAGCCCACAACACAAGTTCTTTGAGGTGGGTTAAGGAATTCATGACAATGAGCTTTATGAGGCCATGATGGGAAATATGATGGTGCATCCCTTCCCTAACTCTCTGGCTCATTTCAATGATGGATTGTAAGAGGAAATGTGTAGCACTGAGCGTTTTTGGAATTGGTAACTCTATTTGGAACCTTAGCTCATAGAGAAGCCTAAATTGATATTCATACACAATACTCAACCTCCCCTACAAGATATGTACTTGAGGATGTTATAGGCTACTTCATCCCAAGGGTAAGGGAGGCTTTCTCTTCTCACTCCATTTTTTTCCTCAACATGCTCCTCTTCAGGGAGGAGGAAGTTTTTCTTGGTTGTAACTTTTATTGTCCTATCCTCTTTTCCCCATCGAAATCCTAAGGGTATGGTGGTCACTCTACTAATGAGTTATGCATTCAAATGGATGGAAAGTCCCCTAAAAATAGTGGTAGCACTATCTTCTCTCTGAGAATGGAGGGCCATGGTAAACTCGTGGGTTACCTCGTCATCATACCCCTTCAATTTCTCAAAGAACTCCATCCACGGATGTATCAGAAAAATGTCTCTAACGGGAGGATGTTGATGGATTATTTTGGTGTCCGTGGGATTTATTCGGCTAAAATCTCCCCCCATGGCTCCTATTACTCCTTCCTTAAATTATATAAAGGGAATTTTTCAAGGTTTTCCTCTAGGTAGTCTAGGGTGCAAAGCTAGAGATAGGGTGGTTGATGCTTTTTGCTATGAGAAGGAGAAGGATGATACTCTTTACGTTAGTGAAAAACTTCTTTTTCTCTTTCCTTTCCTTTCTTCTGTGAGAAAATATTTTTTTCGAAGGAATTTACATTTACAAGAGTTTTCTACTGGATTCCTGTAGCAAGTAGAATTATCTATGCTATAGAAAGTGAGGAGGGAGGATGCCACTTACCCTTCTCAGAATGACTTATTTATGTTCATGGGGGTTTGAGGAAAATTCCTGGTGGTTTGGACTCCTTTTCTCCTCTTAGTTCACTCTTGTAGCACCTCCTCTGCATTCCTTTAGCAATTTAGGTATTCAAGTAGTAGTGGTGTCTGGTCCTGTAGCTCCTCTAAAACAATTTTATGGCTCCTCTGTAGCACACTAGGTAGACTCTGGTAGAATCCAGCTCGACCTCCGAGTTCTTGGTGCGATTTTCTAACTATTTTCAGGAATAAGAATTGGTGCAAGTGAAATTAGGCCTTGTCCTTTTATTGTTTTTTTGGTAATAGGATCGGTGTGCTTGCTGACTTGGCCTTTGCACGTACTTTCATCTTTTAATCGTTGTCTCCACTCATAATTATCACTCCACATACCTTGAATTTTCCATGTTTCATGGATGGTTGAGTAGAATGCAACTTACTAAAAAAGTTGGTCAAGTTTATTGGCCACCTCCAGCCCCTAAAACCTCTATTCTCACTCATTAGACACATTTTTTACCATTATGCACATAAGGAAAAGTTGAGGGGTGTCATACCTAAGCCTAGTTGTGATGTCGAGTTGTTGAAGATGCATGCATGCTACTGCTAAATTGATGATCGATCAATTGTCCTCTGGAGGTGCTTTCTTCCATTTTCTTGCCTGTGCACAAGTCCTCATTAAACAAAACAATGTGATGATGTATCTGACTGAAGCAATCTCTCTTTTATGCAGGTCTTTTCTAGTGTTTCTTCTACTACATGGCGTGGATTGGTGACCTTGAATCTTCTCCTCGAGGATGGTGTGACTTCTCTAGGCCTCATGAATGGTCCCTTAATATGTCAGGGTGGCCAAATCTTCATTTTGGATCTGCAACAATCCTTTGTCTATGATTTGGTGTGAACTATGAAAGCTATTATAGGATTGATCTCCTTCTTGTAGCAGTCACATAGTTCCTTCCCAAAACCAATTACTGCATTTAGAGACTTGGATAAACCATGATGAGCCTAAGGAAAATCACAAAACCTTGTGATGGTGGTAAAATCTTATGAAAAAGAGTGGAGGAAGAGTCCTTTTTTGTGTTTTTTTCATGGTCATAGGTGGAATCCTAAGGATGGAATTAGCTAAATGGAGTGGACGAGAGGTGAAGGAAGTTGGGTGGACCTATCCTAACATTTCCCTAAGGAAAAATATGACTTTTGGCCCCTTTCTCTAAGTGGATCTCAATCCTGTAACATTTATGGTCAATCGTGTAGTAGTTCAGGACAATCCTGTAGCACTACAAGATTGAGGAAAAATTGGGTGCAGTTGCTTGTTAGGTGATGGAGAGATGTAGGGAGATAGGAAAATGATGATGGAAACATAGTGGTTAGGCTAGGGGAATGGAGAAATGGAATGTGGACTCTGTTCCTTTGACTGTTGTTCTCTTGACTATATAGAGCTTTGCAAAAGAAAAATCTTAGCATAATTGGTGTAAGGACTCCTCCTTGTGTTTTATTTTTTATTTTTCTTTTTTTTTAGACATGCAGTGGTCTAAAATCCCGATCGAAATTGATGCTGGTTCATTAAATTTTTAAAAGTTTTTGTATGTAATTAAAACCACCATTAAATAAAGCTCAATTTAAAATACACAGGCAACTTGAAAGGAAATTGCAGCAAATAAACATTAACAACAAACCGCACAAGAGACAATGACATCAACACGTTCATAACGGAGTTCAGTTATCTTCAAGCCTACATCTTTAGGCCTGCTCTTTTGTGGGGAGGCCTCTTTATTAAAAATAATTCTCAAAATTCTTATACATCAAAATATAAACTCCAACTCATCAAAATAATTCCTACAGTGCATTCATAAGGCCTCAAACCCCCTATTTAGGCTCTTCTCGCACAAACAACGGTCTCCAAATGGCCACAATAAGACAAAAACACTCTTTGTTGTAGTCAAAAGGACTTGGCACCATGAATTATTCAAAAAATGAACCTGTGGCTCAATGGTTGAGCACGTTGGTTATGTCACCCCAGGTCAGGGGTTTGATCCACAAGTTAGGAGATTTTGTTGTGATATTCGGCAGCGGTTGTATAATATATTTGGCTCGTATTAATTTTAAAAGGATATGGTGGTGTTAGCTTGATGGGGCCTGACCCAGGTTCAACGTTAATTAGCCAAAAAAATCCCTACACTACTGGCCCTTTCGGCATCAGTTCGTGAAGTGCGAACTGAAGTCTCTCCCGAAGCAGTATGGGGGGATGTTCGAACCAAGTTTCCGCACCCTGAGATGGTTGTGATGTCGGTTTATTCCTCTTATTCCTGCCTTCGCGCAGGTCGCTTTGCTTTAGGGCTTTCCAAATGAGCCCTCTATTCTGCCCTTCAATACCTCCGCGGAAAGGTACGATTGACCTTCCCGCAACCCTAACCTACGGCTCAGGTACTTTCACACTGCTATGGCAGCGTACCATGCAGATTCCCAAACTAGTCTAAGTGTTTTACTGATCTTATTAGATAATCATGGTTAGTACCGCGTAAATAGATATCCTTAATTGCGTTCATTTTTCCAATGTAATTGCATTCATTCGTGCATCATATAAGCATTATAAATGAAATTCATACATAAAATGACAAGATGCAGTAACCGGAAACAAAGACACAGAATTGCTGATTACTTCTCTTTATTGATATCTTTAAGTAATTACAAACTCTATCCACCCTATGCACACAGATGCATGGGTCTGCGCACTCGGCTATGGACTTCCACCCTAGGTCTCTTCGCACTCAGCTGCAGAGCCTCTACCTATGCTACGACCCGAAATTTAGACTTCTACCTCTACTTCCGAATTTACTTTACAAAACTAAGGGTGGACAACCCTTTATGACTTACGACACCTTCGCGCTCCATGACCACAAAATGCAGAGTTTTTACAATTTCGTTACAAAAATTGACCAAAACATGGGCTTTTAGCCCGAAAACTATCCTTAGGGGATCCTGCTCCTAACAAGCCCCCAACACAAACATCATGACTCACCCTTGAGTCACTTGGTAGGTGCTGAGATATTTGCGCGAATCCCTTCCAACTCGACTTGTATGACTGCAACCTCAGTCGTGCACTGTGGGACCACCTACTTCGCATCTTCCACTATCTTCTCGGTCACTGCTCCTATGTTGTCAGCCTGAAGCTTTTGTTGCTTCCCTTGTAGAGTCGCAAGCTTGCCTTCGATAGATCCAGTCACCATATAATCCTCATCCAGCCAAGGCTTCATTCTTTCCTTCAGCATGGCTTCCTTGTGCAGTGTTGCATCCACCTGTTCGTTCAGCTGCTTGGCCTCTTGCAGCTTGGCTAGTCTCTGTGTCAGTGCGAAGGTTCATGCTATGCCCTTAACCTCATTGTAACATTGTTGTAGCTCGTGCACTTCCATCTCTAGACACTGTACATTGGGGTCCTCCTACAAGTTGGTCAAGACCTCAAAGGATTGCTCAAACAGTTGTGTGCAGTCTACTACTGCACCATCCACCATGGCTACTACTTCTGTGACAGTGGTCGCTCGTTTTTCCTTCACTTCTAGTGGCGTTGAAAGCTGGGCCCTCAACTGTAAGTCTGTAATTTGCAGGTTCAACTCCAACTAAAGCCACGCCATCTCAGTCTAAGTGTCATGCACCCATGTGGCCAGCTTATGGATGCATACCTCGACTGGTTCCTTCTCCGGAATGGCTAATTCTGGGACCATTCGGCATGCCTCCTCAACGACCTACATAATCCTCTTGCTCTGATTGGTCGCCTCAATCTCAGTGGCAATGGAAACATTTCTCTTCAGGGCCATCTGCTCTTTGTTGATCTGCTGTTCACTGATCACTTGGAGGGCATGGTGCTCATGGGCCCTCAGTTCTGCAATCACTCCATCCTACAAGAGGTGGAGCGCTTCATGTGGCAGTGCTGTCAAGTTCAACCCTACCCCCTTTAGGGCGCTAACAGTGGGTGTTACACTAAAAAATGTCACCATGACTATTTGCAGTTAGTATGGCTCCATCAACTATCATACTATCCTCCTTGGCAAGTCTCATGCCTCTGCTTTCCATGTCAAACTCCAAGAAAGAGAGAAAAGTCATTTAAAGTCAATTATCTCTGGTACGCAGTTTCTCTTAGCCTTACCTGCGTGTACGCAACCCAAGTTCAGAATACCTGTGTACTTGTACGCTCTGTCTGTAAAGCAATGGGTGCGTACTCATGTAAAGGTCAAAAGGTGCAAGTTTCACTCCAAAAAAGTTACTTGTGGTCATTTCTAGAGCATTCTAGAAGCTTGTTTGACGTGTATGGAGCGCCTCGAGATGGTTCATGTATCCCTATGGAAGAGGAACTTATCCCATCAAGAGGGGAGCTAACCCACCCAAAGAGGGGCTTATCCTATTGATGGTGGACCTGATTAACTTCCTCTACAGCACTATAAATACATGCATTGGGCCAGAGGGAGAGGAGGTTGAAAGCTGAACATTCCTAAGGGTAGATGCTGCTGAGATTAGGACTTCCTTGTAGAAACTTGTGAGGAGAGATTGTCATCCTTTCTTGTTTCATTTGGAAGTGGGTGAGCTGGTCAGAGTAAAGGAAAACTCTTGCTGGACCCTGGGAGGAACTTGCACAACACCAAAGCTCAGGTTGTAATGTTTTCTTTTGTTTCCTATTAATACAAATAAGTCCATTCTTCTCAACAATTTGTTATTTATGAGTTGTTTCATATACTCCTTGGTCTGTATGTTAAATATGTTTTATTTTATGAGATATTCAGGTGCTATTTAATCGTTTGATTGTTAGTGAATGCAGGTTTCGAAGAAAAGGAGGAGCTCATCCGGATCGACGAGGCTGGACTACTACAACAACGTTGGACTACAGGTAGGATCTAAACACTTGATTTCTTATATGGTAAATGCATATTTAGAGAAGGATTGTTCTTAATTGTCTTGTTTGTCACTAGAAAGCCTTAAGCTTCTAGGGAGGTTGGTTTTGTCCGCAAAATTGACTCTTTCTGCATGACAAAATGGCGACTCCACTGGGGAACTCCATTGATGTGAATGATTTTTCCTTTGTCTGAAACTTTGATCTGAGAAAAGTCTTTTTCTTTCTGGTTTTTGGTTGTCTGACTGTGTGTTTGGGTGGGCTAGCTTAGGGTTAAATTAGATTTTAGTTTTTCTTAGTTTTGCTAGAAGTACGCAGCCTCTGAGTTCAGCACAGTGCGTACTTGTACGCACTGCGACTGTGTGCACAGAGCGTACCCGCACCTGTGTAAACAGGTTGCCTGCGTACCCTGTCAAAATTGAGAAAATTTCAATTTTCTCCTTTTTGCCTCTTAGATTTTGCTTTTAATTTGTTTTTTCCACCCAGATCCACTGGTTACCTACCAGAGATCTTCATCTGAACTTGTTTCATCAGTGTCAAGTGTTTTAGTGGAATTCATAGAGATTTTGCCTTAGGGTTTGATTTTTGCATTGGTCCTGTAGTGATTTTGGCTTTAGAAGTCGTAAAACCTTGGATCTCCCTAGTATTTGCAGTCTTCTTAGGAGTCGAACCTTTCATAGAATCTACCCTTGTGAGACATTTACCTTTGTTTTGTCTCTTTGCCGAATCTCGGAAGAGTTTGTTGATTGAACTGTGAATTTCATTTTACAAAAAAGAACAAAAGATTTTATGTTTGTTTTTGACTAGTTTTTGATTCTGCATTGACTAGTCCTTAGTTAAATCACGACTGAGTAAAACATCCTGGGATCATACTTTGTAGGTTTTGACCTCATTAGATTTGCTTATTAGGTGAATTTCTTTTGATTTGCTTTTAAATAGCTTTGATTTCATAGATTTGTAAAGGTTTGTTTTTTTATTTTTAAATGCTTTGTTAAGTAGGAAAAAATCCAAAAATCTCCTTTGAAAGAAAAGTTTGCTTAGTGGCATTTGAGTCTTTGAATGAAAAGGGAATTTTCGCAAAATAATTAGTGGTCATGTGTTGCATGTTTTGGAAAAGATAAAGAGATTGTTTCTTTGATTTTCATTGCCAAGAAAGTTGTTTTTATATAAATTTTGCATTCTCCAACTCTCTTAGCTAAGGAATTCATTGAAAAAGAAAATTAGTATAAATCATCCTAAGTGCATCTTTGTAGTGGTTTGAGTCGAGTCTACACACCATCAGTTTCATCTCCGCTACCTTTTGTCTTAAAGAAAAGCCATAAAAATTAATGCTTAAAGTAAAATCAACTTAGTAACTTTTTATTTACTAGGGCTCTGAAACACCAATATAGATCAGGCTAGTGTCTTGGAGTAGGAGAGTAATTAACTCTCCAAGACAGCAAAACCAAACAAGTAGCTTATCTTGTGGTAGGATAAATCCAAATGTTTCATTTGTACTATGGGAAAGCTCCTCTTAAAGGAGAAGCACGAGACCGTGTCCGAACCAGTGAGGGGATCAATCCTCCTTCATTGGGAAAGACACTAGATATGCACGTATTACAAACGGTAAACCTCGGATTATTGTCGAGGAACCTGGGGTCACTTGTCGGTAAACCTTGGATTATTGTCAAGGAGTCGGCAAGGGGATTGAGCTTGTTACTCTGCCCTTGCGTGCTATCGGGTCGTAGACTGTTCCCCCAGGTATATTTGTTGCTGTTGGTAACCTTAGTGACCATTATCTTTAGGATTCTACCCGAGGTGACGGTGGAGGGAAGATCCCACTGTACCTGGAGCAGACGTCGGCTAGACTCACTTGGATTTTCCGGGGGGTTCACTTCACTCGAGACGGTTAAAGTGGAGGAACTTGTGCCAGTCTATTCATTAAGCAGGTTGCCGGGGTAACTGTTCCACCCACCACTTCTGTACTGAATTCAGCGATGTTGGGCTTCATCACCAACTAGTGTTTTCGGTCCGGAAGGCTACTGTTTATGCATGGTTTGACGCCCTAGATTCTTTAGGCGTGTGATTCAAATTTGTTTGGTTCTTTAGAGACTTTAGGTGGTTTGTTTTGAGATTTTACTTTGTTTGCATGTGCATTAGTTAAAAGTTTTTAACTGTGGCGGAATTAACGAGACAGTCCCGTAGACTTCGGGGCCAGTCTCCTGAGATTGTTACCGTGGCCGATTTGTTGAGGAAGTCCCGTAGACTTCGGGGTGACCCTCCTGAAGACGTCCCGGGTCATTACGAAGGTTTGAAAGTCCTTGTAACTCCTCCTAGTGGCAGTAAAGTAGGTTCACCTGAAGAAGGAGAATCTTCGTTGGTAGTCCATCCAGATTACCAAAGTCTAGAAACAGGTTATAATCCTGAAGCTGTTGCAGTTTCTGAGCTTGCTGGTAGTTTTTCATCTACTAGTGATATAGGCGAAGAACCTGAAATATCTGAACCTGTTACTCCAACTTCTAGTGTTCCTGATTCACCTAGGGTAGAAAGAGTCATCACTGAAAATCTTCCTTCTGGTTTGATAGCTATTGAAGAACTTGCTCCAGAAGAAGAAGTAGGCCCTATTCTTGAAGATCAACCTACTATTGATCTAAGAGAGCGTGAATCTATCTTTTACAGTCCACCTAGAAGTACTACTTGGTATCTTTCGTTAACTAATTACTTAGACAACTCAGGGATAAGTTTTTCTCCACCTCGTACTCCTTATCCACCCAGAGGTATTTATACTCCTGTAAATATGTCTAGTCAGTCGTCCGTGTTTACTCAACCCCCTGAATCTTTCTTGTATGGTGGTCCTTCTGTTCCTGCTGGGTATCAGTCACTTTCTGGTACTTTTGCAGGAGCATCTCCTCAACCCATTGGACATGGGTCATTAGCTGGAAACAATGGTAATAAACCGTTGGGTGTAGGAGACATTTATATGATGTCAGGTTCAATTCCCGGTTCTCAACCTCAAGGTGGTCAATTACCGCCTAGGGGGCAGCCTCAATTAACGCCTAGGGGACAACCCCAAGGTACACAAATTGCGTCTGGAGGGCAACCTCAAGGACAGTATGTACCCATGGTACAGTACATTCCTCAAGGTCAACCCCAGCCTCAATATGTACCCTAGGGTCAACCCCAGTATCAATATATGCCTCAAGGTCAACCCCAATATCAGTACTT
This sequence comes from Pinus tabuliformis, assembly GCA_031772625.1. Lineage (NCBI taxonomy): Eukaryota > Viridiplantae > Streptophyta > Pinopsida > Pinales > Pinaceae > Pinus > Pinus tabuliformis. The sequence continues at coordinate 557,223,793 of CM062817.1, forward strand.
ACCTCAAGGGTATCTACCCCAAGGTCAGTACTCGAGTCAAGGTTATCAACCACCTCAAGTTCAATCTTATGTTCAAGGTACGGGAAATGTACCTTTCAATTATCAATCCTACCGTCAATCCGGTTATGGATCTCAATATCCTCAACCTGTCATGGGTTAATACCCCGGAATGAATGTAGTGTGGGATCCATCGCAAGTTCAACAAGTGTTGCAGCCAAGCGTACAGTTGTCATCCCAAACTGGACAACCTGTGGTTTTTGGTCAACCCCAGCAACCAGTCCAGTCTAATGTTCAAACTTCTGTACCTTCGGTAGTTACTCAGTCGCCAATTGCACCTAGTACTCCATCTCAAGCGACTGCTGCAACTATCACAACATCTGTTCCTTCCACCACACCTAATTCTGGAGTATCGACAGCTCCGGTTTCTACTGTCTCTGCCACTACTCCGCAGACATCTTTACCATTGTCGGGATCCACGATTCAAACTACGGTTTAGATGCCTGTGGGGCAGCCAAGTTTAAGTACGGTTGTTACTTCTCAACCACAATTTGTTTATCAACCATACCAGGGACAGTACCAATACGGGCCTGCTGTCCAACAACAGGTTTACCAGTATCAACCGTATCCTGGCTACACTTATCAACAACCACAACAACCCCAGTACGGTCCGGTTAATCCTGGTTTTCCGGGAGGATACAATATCCCGAATGTGATTCCTGTTCCAAGTTATCCTGGATATCCTCCTCCTGGGACTGGTCTTGTGACTCAGAGTTTTAGGGATCCTAATCAGCAATTGCCGTTTATCGCAACTTTGGATTTACCAGACTTGACGCGCCTAACGAATGATCCAATAAATTATCTTCCGTTGTGGCCGTCAATGCCAAATAAGTTGCCCAGTGACATACCCAAGTTCGAAGGTATGTCTGGAGAGGATCCATCAAATCATGTGATGACTTACCACCTTTGGTGTGCTTCAAATTCTATCTCGGATGATTCGATCCGTTTACGTCTTTTTCAGCGTACGCTCATTGGTCTCGTGGCCAAGTGGTACATTGAGTTACCACGGGCCTCTTTTTATAATTTTAGTCAGTTAGCTACCTCGTTCTTAACACATTTTCAGTTGCCGGTCAGATATGATAATGGCACCGAGTTATTGACTTCATTGAAACAGTCGACGTCTACTTATATTTCCGACCATATTCATGAATGGAGACGTCGAAGGCGTTTAGTGAAAGTTTTTATCCCGGACCAAATCTTAGCTGAATGGTTTGTTAAATCATTATTACCGAAGATTACTGAAGACGTAGCTAAGGCCGAAGTAGTTACTGAAGAGCAAGTCATTGCTCAAGCGCAGTACCTTGACTTAGTTTATACTCAGTTGGGTACGTTACACGAAAAGATCCCAGATCTTCCAAAGTCGAATCAAATCGCTGCTGCTCCTTCGGGATCTCATGCTGCTGATGGCATGATTGGTACGGTGAATACTAAAAGCAAGAAGAAGTCTTCAAAGAATTCTTCGCCCATTATCACCTTACCAGATTCCCCGACAGGAGAGTCTTCTGCTGAAGTTTCCGCTGATATACACGCTGTAGAGACATCTACGGCCAAATCAAAAAACGGTGGGAAGAAGAAAGGCAAGAAGAAGAATAAAGCAGACAAAGCTCCAAAGGAGAAAACAAAAAAGTCGGAAACCAATGATGAAAAGCGCAAACCCCGTTATCCTTGTCTTATTTGTGAAGAAGATCATTTTACAAGGGATTGCCCTCATTGGGCCGAGGTTGCGAAACTAGTCAAAGGTTCCCAAATTCCTGCTGTCTTGAAGGATCCATTTCTGAAAGATAGCAAAATGATAGGTTCTTCCTCGAGTGCTGTCGAAGAACCCATATTGATGATGTCTCATGTAAGGATTGCAACTCGGTCACACGATTATGGTAGTAAAAGTCCTGTTGATGGATCGAAAGAAGCAGAATCTTCTCAGTCACATCCATCAACCTCAGCTCCCGGTTCCGATCCACTACAGATCGAGAAACCTAACCCTGACTTAGTAACTAAACCGCCCGCCAAGGGTGTACTTCGAAGGTCTGCTTTCAATCCACATGCGAGAGCGGCCCAGAATTACAACATTGTTGAGGATTTAGCTGTTTCACCCTCAGCAATGTCGGCTTTGGAAGTGCTACAATCATGTCCAGCACAACGAAAATTACTTTTGTCGGCTATAGGAGCTGTTGATGTTCAGGACCCGAACCTGATAATCTTTGATCTAGAAAATAGTACACCGCGTTTACCTCATCAGAGGGCTTTCCAGATTCCAGTGATAGTCAAAAATAGGCCTATTCATTGGACTGTAATTGATGAGGGAGCTTCCACGTGTATTATGTCGATTCAGTGTTGGAGATCGCTTGGTTCTCCTTCACTTAACCAATCCCCGACAATTCTTAAGGCCTTTGATGGCCATGGGTTCCATCCGTTTGGCATTCTACAGGATTTGCCTATAGGGGTTGAAGGAAAAACCGTTAGTCTGGATGTGGAGGTGGTTGATGCCCCTCTAGACTACAACCTTCTCTTGGGTCGAAGTTGGTCTTACGCTATGACAGCGGTCGTCTCATCGGTCTTCAGAGTAATAAAATTTCCACATAATGGCAAGATCGTGACCATAGACCAGCTAGCTTATTTTTCATCCAACCCAGCCTCTTCAGAGAGTATCCAGGATGTCGGTAAAATGACTATCCCTTATAAGGATGTTGGTGTAGGATTAGTTAAAGATGTCGGTTTACTGGGAACTTTTCCTTTTCCTCCGATCAACGCCGTGTCTTCGTTCGCATCCATTCATATGATTACTTCAGATACCATTGTTTACAACGATCCTTGGATCGTTCCTTCCGAATCTGAAATAGACTCATTTGGTGATGCTATGCCTTTGAGTCCGTATGAAATTGCTTACGAAGCCGTGCAGTCTTTTACCGACTCGCGTTCAACCAAAATCGACCAAATGAATGTGGTCCGTGAGGAATCACTTTTCACTTCAACCTCGGAGTTAATAGCATTTCCCGAAGTTGTGTCATCTGACGAACAACTTTGTGAAGTCCTATGTGTAGACGATTTACCATGGGAAGATCTCCATCATAGATCTTCATTTTTACCTGAGGATGATTGCTTTGAAAATGATTTCTCATCAGTTTTTACAGCTGAATATGTCAAAGACGCTCAGAGTCCAATGAAACATCCTGATTCAGAGCTGAATTTGGGAAACATCTCTCGCACTGTTCCCATTGACATTTCAGTCAAGCCCGGAATCATTGAAAACATTCATATAGGTGCCTCATGTTCAGATGACGAGATTCAAACATACAAGGCCCTATTTCAAGAATTTCGCGACGTGTTTGCCTGGTCCTATGAGGAAATGCTAGGAATTGATCCCGCAATTGTTGTCCATGAGATTAAGACTTACCCGGACGCTAAACCCGTTCGGCAACGTTTGCGTCAGATTCACCCTCGAAAAGCGGCTGCAATTAAAGCAGAAGTCGAGAAGCTGTTGAAAGCAGGTTTCATTTATCCGATCCCTTTAACGGATTGGGTATCGAATATTGTTCCGGTTAACAAAAAACAAGGAACAATAAGAATATGTATCGACTATAGGGATATTAATCCTGCTTGTCCCAAAGACAACTATCCAACGCCCTATATCGATCAAATAATTGATGATTGTGCCGGCAGTGAAATATTTTCCTTTATAGACGGTTTTTCCGGTTACAATCAAATCAATATTCTACCTGCCGATCAACCAAAAACGGCTTTCATTTGTCCATGGGGGACATTTCTTATTGCAAATTACCTTTTGGGCTTAAGAATGCCGGAGCCACTTTACAAAGGGTGATGTCTTATGCGTTTCATGACATCAAACACATTGTGCAACCGTACCTCGATGATTTGCCTGCTCATTCATTACATCGAGCTGAACACCTTGTCCATTTACGAGCAATTTTTCATGAGGTGTAGGTATTATCGTATACGTTTGAATCCACAAAAATGTGTCTTCTGTATAGAAGTGGGACGATTGCTGGGATTTGTAGTTTCAAAAGCCGGCATTCGCGTCGATCCCTCGAAGGTAGAAGCTATCATCAAATTGCCTCCCCCTTCGAGTCTTCGCCAACTCCAAAGTTTGCAAGGGAAAGCAAACTTTCTACGCCGATTCATTCCTAACTACGCCAAGATTACAAAAGGTTTTACACGGTTGTTGAAACAGAACACTCAATTCTCTTGGGATGAGATAGCTCAGCAATCTTTTGATGCACTTAAACACGCGTTGACCCATGCACCGTTGTTGCATCCTCCCAACTACAACCAAGACTACTTTTTGTACCTCGCTGCCTCTCATTCCACGATTGGGATGGTATTAGTTCAGGAAGACGAATTCGCAACAGAACATGTGATATATTATCTTAGTAGGACGTTAAATCCCACTGAGCTAAAATATTCGCATGTGGAGAAATTGGCCCTGGCAGCCGTTCAGGCTGTCCAACGTTTTCGTCATTACATTCTTCTCCGTAAAACTATAGTCATTTCAGATTGCAACCCTATGATCTACATTTTGACTAAACAATTGCTAGGGGGCAAGTACTCTAAATGGATCGTTATCCTGCAAGAGTTCGACTTAGAGTTTGAAAAGTCTAAGTCTAAGAAATCTTTAGTCTTTGCAGAGTTGATGTGTGACTTCCCGCGTGCTGACACGGAAACTGTGGCAGAAGAGCCCATTGCGGACGAATCTTTGTTTCTCATCAGCACTTTAGATCCGTGGTACGGGGATATAATCATCTATCTCCAAACCCAATCCTTTCGGCCCGAAGCTTCTAAGACGGAACGTCGGAAAATTCGATTCCAGTCCCAACAGTACAAAATTATTGGAGATACTCTTTATCGCCGTGGGGCGGACTTGGTTTTCCGACGTTGCTTAACTCACGAAGAGGCAGAAAGGGTTTTGAATGACTGTCACTCTGGGGCATGTGGCGGTCATATGTCTGGGTATGCCACAGCTCAGAAGGTGTTGCGTGCTGGCTATTTCTGGCCGTCCATGTTTAAAGATTGTATCATTGCGGTCCGAAAATGCCACAACTGTCAAGTGTTTGATCGCAAGATGCGCGCACCACCAGCTCCTCTCCACCCTATAATTGCCGTTGGTCCTTTTGCCAAATGGGGTATCGACTTTATTCCTTGTAACCCTCACTCGGCTGGGGGGCATGCGTATATCATCCTTTCGGTTGATTATTTTACTAAGTGGGCCGAGGCGATGCCTACATTCGAGGTAGACGGCAAGACCGCTGCAATTTTCGTATTCAATCACATTATTGCTAGGTTTGGTGTCCCATAAGCGATAATCACTGACCATGGGCGTCATTTTCGAAACATTATGATGACAGAACTTACAGGCCAGCTTGGTTTGCGCCACGATAGCTCAACTCCTTATTATCCACAAGCCAACGGTCTGGTTGAGTCCATCAACAAAGTTTTGGTCATCATGATCCGACGAATCATTGGCATTCATCGGTCGAATTGGCACAACATGTTATTTTCCGCGCTTTGGGCATATCGAACTTCGGTGAAAACATCAACAGGGTTCACTCCTTTCCAACTAGTTTATGGTTTGGAAGCCGTGCTACCCATTGAATGCGAAATCCCATCACTTCAAATGGTTGTCGAATTACTTCCATCTACTTCCGAAGAGGAGAAGCGTTTATTATATTTAGCTCAATTAGATGAGACTCGACGCGATGCTGCACTAGCAATCGAGACTCATGCAAAACGAATGAAAGCTCAGTATGATCGAAATGTGACCCCTCGAAATTTTTCGGAAGGAGACCTAGTGCTATTGTATGATCAAGCTAACGATAAATTATGTGCTGGAAAATTCGTTCCTATGTGGCATGGACCCTACATTTTTAAGCGAAAGCTAGCAAAAGGGGCCTATGAGCTGGTTGACTTTGATGGGGACTCTTTGGGTAAACCCAGAAATGGAATTTACCTAAAGAGGTACTATGCTTAAATGGTGGGTGTGAAGATTTTCGTTAGGATAGTTAGGTTAATTTTCTCTTTCTAGCTAGTGTGTTTGTTAGAATAGACAGTGTGCTTAGTTTAGAAAGTGTGTTTTTCGTCGTTATTCTGCTTATCTTGGTTTTACCCTTGATGTTTGCAGATGTCGATGCCTCTCCAAACATACATTGGATTTGTTGATGGTGCTTGTCGTAGTACACGGAATATCTCTTCCGCAACTTGGGTTATCTATTCGCCCTCTGACGAGTTAGTCTCTATGCATGGGGTGAGCCTCGGTCAAACAACAAACAACATTGCAGAATACAGTGCAGTGATTGAATTATTATCTGAATCCATTTCATTTGGGATTCGGAGTTTGATAGTGAGGTTAGATTCTGAACTCGTTGTATTACAGCTTAATAGAGTTTATGCCATTAGAAATCCAGTGTTATTAAGGTTATTTTTGAGAGTGCGTCTTTTGGAACGTGAATTTGATTACATCGAATATCAACATATTCCAAGGTCTTTTAATACATTAGCAGATGAAATTGCTTCTCGAATGTTAGACAGACATTTGCGATAATCATACATGTAAATTTAAAAACATTAATCACACATGTTTAACAAGATAAGCCGGTAATAATGATATATATAAATAGGAGTGTGTCAAAAATACATCGTCTTCGATCATAGGTTGTAAAACACCTTATGATCGGCAAAAATGATAAGTACAAAAAACCAAAATGTCACATGTGTCTACAAAGTGACCATCCAATCACTGGTGGTGCTCCCTATACGACACCACTGCACGGGCTACCCTACACAAGAACCTCCTAAAAGGTCCTGGGACTGCGACTACATAGCGCTGAAGTCTGATAGGAATATCATCTATAGTAGTCTCTGGTATATCCGCTGTCAGACGCTCTAGATCCTGCTCCAACTCAGCTAAGGTCTCTGCAGCCGCATCCTGTGGGACCGGGGCCGGTGCAACTGGTTGTCTCCTCTCGAAAGGCCAGAGATTGGCTAGACGCCGTGGACCCACATTTGCATTTTGAAAATTTTTACTGTCAGTTTTGAGACGATATATAAAAACGAAAAAATAGATAATTCAAAAACTTGTGAAAAATGAAGTACCTCTGTTGTCCCATTGTTCTCCTTGTGGAAGAACCATGTCCGGATCACCACGAAAATCTACTCCGGCATAAGGAAAATCCTGGATCGCAAAGACCTGGTCCTCCAACCAGTGAAAGTAACCCGCAGGAAATCGGACAACTCCCGCTCCCTCATCAGGATGTCGGGCCATCACCGCAACCCATCGCATCAACTTTGGCTCCCGAGGTGGCCCAACCGCAACAGTGAGATGCTGAGGGATAAGCATCGGAACTCTCTCTAGGGAAAAACTCACAACTAAAGGCCCATACCCAAAGGTCTTTAATTGCCCGTTCTTTGCCCTAGTCAGTTGGCCCTTCATATTGGCCAACACAGCATCGCACCAGTTGAAAATGGTGCCTCGGAAGCAATCAATCGCCATCCGCATTTGGGACCTGGTGGCAATGTGCAAAGCGGCTGCGCTGCAGAGTCTGGTAACTCTAAAGGCAATTACCATAAGTTCAGGTCGGGATATGTATTTGATTTCTATCCCCTTCTCCTGGTTTTGATTGTTGCGCCACTCTAGCTGGAGACTAGCAAGGGATTGGCCACCTGGCCTAGTCCCGAACAGAGACAGTTGCTCGCCCCTATTAGGCAAACCAGTGAGAAAATATATGTCTGAGGGCTCTATCTCGAGCTAGTTCCCTCTGATGTAAAAACATTGTTCCTGGACGTTCCACCTTTCAACCAGCCACTCTAAGAATGGCACCTGAGCCCTCATGCCAGGTATGGCCCAGTACTTGTAGAGACCACATGCCTTCAAAGCATCAATGGAAGGTTGATGATCTATTGCGGCCAAATCGACATCTTCGTGTTCTCTTTCGCGCCAATCAAGCATGGTGGGCAATCTACACACCAGAAAACACCCATTAGAATTCATTAAATCAAAAAATAATGGTTTAGTTTTGAGATTTGGGGTTTAGAAATTGCTTTGCGTGGAGTACGCACCCCGCGTTCAGAAACAGAGCGGCGGTACACAGCTGTTCTGAAGGTAGGTTGCGTACTCCAGCCATTTTCCCATTAACGAAAATGTCGGGGTACGCAGGTCGCCCATGGGGCACCTGCGTACCTCAAAAGGCGTATCTTAAAACCCCAAAGCTCCCAAAAAATCAAAATAGGGCTTAAAATGAAATTCTAAACGGATGAAAACAAAGAGGAGGATGTTGTGGAATACCTGAAAGAGACGGCGCTCGATTCCGACGGTCGGATTCTCCACAAAGTCCACGAGAAGTTTCTTGCCAAAAGCCCTTTTCTCTCCCTCAACAGTAAAATGGTAAAAATGACATGGTAAAAAGTCTTTTTATAGGTTTTTTTGGATAAATGAATGCTAGGTTTGTTTATTTTTCACCATGGAGAGATATTTTTCAATGTATTTTTGCCTATCTTAAACAGGTATGAGTAATGTGTTGTTTTTGTGCAGGACAAAAGGACTTTCAGAGAAAATTATCATTTTTCATGAACCAAAACATCAGAGTCATCTTTTAAGCCCTTTTCTGACTCCTAAAACATGAAAAGATTTCCGAGCGTTTCTTTTACACTCGTTAAAACGGAATTAAAAGACGGTCCCCTTATAGCCCTTTTCTGACCGTAAAAATAGGAAAAGATTGCCAGGTTTTTGTCATTTCAAACTCGATACTAGAAATAAAACGACGTGTCCATGATCACTTTTTACTTTTCAGGTCAGAGACACTAATCATGAAAGTACTCCTTGGTCGCAAGATCAAGCGGTTCTCTCAAGTATTATTTTATACTTTTTCGGGCTTGAGAGACACAAATTTACGAAAAAGTTCAACCCTGGAGTCTTCTTTAGTTTTTTCAGACTCTCTAAAATTGAAAAATGTCGAGTTTCTCCTATACTGGACTCGTTAAAATTTCACAGTAGAGGACCTGTTCGATTACAAACAGGAACGAACCACTCCTTCTTAGGGTTCGAATCTAAACTAAGTTGGACTCATCCGAAGGATGAGCTTATAATCAAGCATATGTTATCCTCCTCAAGCTTGTAAAAAATAAAGAGGTACTTGCCAGAAATGGTGGGGGAAAAGAGAGAAGAATGAACCTATTTGTTATCCTTCGTCACAGAAGAACCTTACTACCACTCTTGAACACGACACTTTTCATTCACCTGGGTTGGGAAATCCTTTGTCTTAAAGTTGATTAAACCACTTTGAAAGTCTTCAACCGTTTCTGGGTATTAACTTTGGGTCAATCGTCGCCAAGCCATCTGTCGTGTCGTTATGTGTTCAAGAGGTCTCTGCAAATAAACCATTCATATGCAAAATACTTGTCATCCATCTTTGACCATCCCTAAGTCAGTCCTTACAGCAACATTTCTTCAACTTGAACTATGATTTCGTGTTGTGGGCTTGCCTGCAACGGGTCGCTTTCTATCGACATCAGCACATTATCTAGAGAGATGACTTAGAAATCGTCATTACCTTGAAGTCTGCATGCATCGATGGCAGGTTTCTCGCCTTTGACGACAGTTTACATCATTGACTTTCGATCAAGGGATTCCGTGACATGTTCGACATCAACTCATTCATTCGCATCTCATGGATTGTACTGGGTACTTTGAGAACCATTGACATCACTGGTGGTTTCTCTCACACTTGTTAACAGTTTACATCATTGACTGGTAATCAAGTGGTTTCTACCATGTTCGACATCAACTCATTTATTCGCATGGATAGAATCGTACCAATTCGGGAAGTAGAAATCAAGACCCTGGATCTAGTTTCCACCATCCAGGCTGCGAGGAGTTTTGTATTCATTATATAAGTAGACTAATCATAAACAGATGGCTGCGTCCATACTGTGTCTACATTTGTCTATGATTATGATGTACTGCGAAATCATTCCTGTATCAGAGCAGTAGTTAGATTGTTAGTTAAAGTTTTCAATCTGAGTATGGGAATGCCTACCTCAGCGATGATATCATCTTATATATGTATTTTGTGTTGAATATTTGCAGGTTCTGACCAGGCTCTCCACAAGATAATCCTTGAAATGATAAAGTACTTCACCCTTCCTAGATGATTTGAAACCCTAAATCTACTTCAGGCTTCGCACTTTAGGGGGCAATCTGTTACACTAAAAAATGTCACCATGACTATTTGCAGTTAGTATGGCTCCATCAACTGTCATACTATCCTCCTTGGCAAGTCTCATGCCTCTGCTTTCCATGTCAAACTCCAAGAAAGAGAGAAAAGTCATTTAAATTCAATTATCTCTGGTACGCAGTTTCTCTTAGCCTTACCTGCGTGTACGCAACCCAAGTTCACAATACCTGCGTACTTGTACGCTCTGTCTGTAAAGCAATGGGTGCGTACTCCTGTAAAGGTCAAAAGGCACAAGTTTCACTCCAAAAAAGTTACTTGTGGTCATTTCTAGAGCATTCTAGAAGCTTGTTTGACGTGTATGGAGCGCCTCCAGATGGTTCATGTATCCCTATAGAAGAGGAACTTATCCCATCAAGAGGGGAGCTAACCCACCCAAAGAGGGGCTTATCCCATTGATGGTGGACCTGATTAACTTCCTCTACAGCACTATAAATACATGCATTGGGCCAGAGGGAGAGGAGGTTGAAAGATGAACATTCCTAAGGGTAGATGCTGCTGAGATTAGGACTTCCTTGTAGAAACTTGTGAGGAGAGATTGTCATCCTTTCTTGTTTCATTTGGAAGTGGGTGAGCTGGTCAAAGTAAAGGAAAACTCTTGCTGGACCTTGGGAGGAACTTGCACAACACCAAGGCTCAGGTTGTAATGGTTTCTTTTGTTTCCTATTAATACAAATAAGTCCATTCTTCTCAACAACTTATTATTTATGAGTTGTTTCATATACTCCTTGGTCTGTATGTTAAATATGTTTTATTTTATGAGATATTCAGGTGCTATTTAATCATTTGATTGTTAGTGAATGCAGGTTTCGAAGAAAAGGAGGAGCTCATCCAGATCGATGAGGCTGGACTACTACAACAGCGTTGGACTACAGGTAGGATCTAAACACTTGATTTCTTATATGGTAAATGCATATTTAGAGAAGGATTGTCCTTAATTGTCTTGTTTGTCACTAGAAAGCCTTAAGCTTCTAGGGAGGTTGGTTTTGTCCGCAAAATTGACTCTTTTCGCATGACAGTGGGCCTGTCAGCCTCATTTTCTGTGGTTAGTGCTCCGTCAAGCAGCACTATCACAATGGAAGCCTTCGTGTGCAGCATATCAGCAGCCTTTGAAGTGTCGATAGCCATGCTGGTAGATACCATACTAGCCTGTGATGCGCGGGTCTGCAGCTCTTGCAACCCTATCTGGATAGCCCCCAAGATGATCTATTGCTGCTGCTCAAATTGTTGCAGGGCCTCTGTGGTGACATCCCTCATTGTGTCACCAATATCATGCAAGTCACACTCTGTTAATGTGATGGGGTCTAGTGAGGTCTTGGTCACCTTTGAATTCTTCTTGGGCCCTCCCTTCTCCATCTCCCTTGGGCGCTTGATGTGGGCAGATGTCTCCTGAGAGTTCGTGTTGTGTTGTTATGTCTCCTCCTTTGTCTCAGGTGAAGACAACCTTATGCCTTTGTCAGAGCCCTACTCTGTCCCACCTATCTGCTTCCTTGTCTACTGCACAGCCTCATGCTCCACTTGTGCCTTATCAGCAGCCTCCTTTTTCCTCTTTTCGGCAAGATGTTCCATCTTAAGCTTCGCCTCCTCCTTCTTCTTCTGCGTAGCAGACTTGCTCCCACCCACCGCCAAGTCTGTGGTAGTGCGCCACTCTGCCAGCCATTGATCAAGCACTGCATCAATGGCATCATCCATTTCCAGATAAGGCAAGTCGTACCATTTCTGCATAGGGTCCTTCCATGCCCTGATGGATACTCGATGGAAGTCAGCTTTAAGTTCGGTGTAGCCTTGCAAGTTGGCGTATACCGTAGGCAACAATCACAGTTTGCGATTGATGGTCATCCGAATGTTCATCTCCATCAAGATCTGAAAGATCTTGTTGTCCCTGACTCGCTACGCATACTTGGTCGCCCACAGCAAAGCGTACTTCACTGCTTCAAGGAAGTCTGGCATGACCGAAGGGAATTGGTTGTCCTCTAGCAGCTCCCATGCTACCAGCACAATTGACAGCAAGAGCCACACGTAGTGGAATGTCTTGTTGAGCTCTTGTGCTTCGAGGAAGTTCACCAAGAACTCTTTGTGAAGGTAGTCTGACCAGTTGAATTGGACCCCTTCAATGCACTGTGCTGCTAGCGCAATGACAGGCACCGACACCTCGTCGGTGTGACACTTCCTCATCACCTTCCCTGCTAAGATTTGTGTGGCTATCTTCACAGTGGGGTGGAAACAGAACCATTTATTGGCTTGATGGGTCCTGACCCAGGTTCAACGTTAATTAGCCAAAAAAAATCACTACACTACTGGCCCTTTTGGCATCAGCCTGCAAAGCGAGGATCGAAGTCTCACCCAAAGCAGTATGGGGGGATGCTAGAACCAAGTTTCTACACCCTGATATGGTCATGATGTCAGTTTATTCCTCTTATTCCTGCCTTCGCACAGGTCGCTTCACTCTAGGGCTTGCGAGACGAGCCCTCTATTCCGCCCTTCAATATCTTTGTGAAAAGGTATGATTGACCTTCACGCAGCCCTAACCTATGGCTCAGGTACTTTTACGCTGCTATGGCAGCGTACCGTGTAGATTCCCAAACTAGTCTAAGTGTTTTACTGATCTTATTAGATAATCATTGTTAGTACCACGTAAACAAATATCCTTAGTTGTGTTCAGTTTTCCAATGTAATTGCATTCATTCACACATCATATAAGCATTATAAAGGAAATTCATACATAAAATGACAAGATGCAGTAACCAGAAACAAAGACAGAGAATTGTTGAATACTTCTCTTTATTGATATCTTTAAGCAATTACAGACTCCATCCACCCTACGTACATAACTGCAGGGGTCTGCGCACTCAGCTGCGGACTTCCACTCTAGGCCTTTTCCCACTCAACTGCAGAGCCTCTACCTACGCTACGACTCGAAACTTAGACTTCTACTTCAGAGCTACGACTCTCTTACATGATATTGATGACTCTAAAACTACTTAGAGCTTAGCTCTTTTTATACAATCCCATGGTCTGTGGACCATGGGTAGATCTCTTACAATCGACTTTACTTTACAAAACTAAGGGTGGACAAATTATGACACATTCGCACTCCGTGGCCACAAAATGTAGAGTCTTTACAATTTTATTACAAAATTTGACCAAAACATGGGCTTTTAGGCCCAAAACTATCCTTGGGGGATCCTGCTCCCAATAGGTGGCGGGGTCAATGGATCTACCATCCGACCATACCACAATAAAACATATATGTTAAAGTTTTATGGCCCAAGGCCTTAACCAATGGGCTGAGGTGTATGTTAAATGGTGGAGTGGATAACTATATTGGGGGATATGGTGGAGCCGCTAGATATGGTGGGATCCGCCATATCCATTCCCCCCATATGCATCAGTAGTAAATTTCAATTATAAAATTTTCACTATACATAGAAAGTGACACCGATGGTGTAATGGTAAGGCATAAGATTGTTTTCGAGTAGGTCATTGGTTCAAATCCTATCGGGTTCATGTTGGAAATAATACTGAGAGGGGGGGTGAATCAGTATTATCTAATTCTTTTAATAAATCTTCCTTATTTGTTCTTTGAATTAGTTTTGCATGTCAGTACCATAAAATAATGAGCATGAAAAGAAAACAGATAGTCACACCAAAGAACACAAGATGTAAGGTGGAAACCCAATGTGGGTGAAAACCACCTGCTGCAATATGTCTCTATCTTCTTTCAAATTAGAAACTCCTTTTACAATGGTTTTGTACTTGTGCAGTCCTTTACCAGTACGCAGGCTGCAACCTGCAGAGAGCTACAACTCTCTCTCGTTTTCCAGTCTCTCCTGGAAGGGAGCAACAACCCCCTACTTCTTTTCTTACAAGGACCACTTTTCATAAATTTTCAAACTGGATCCATAAGCATCAAATAATCATCAAGTATAAGAGAATCACCCAGTCAACTGTAGTAACCAGATCAACAATAATAGGACCAAACCCAGAACACAACAATGATAAACAAGGATTTTAAGAGAAGTAAGCACCCTGCTCAACTGCTAGCCTGCTTACGTAAGCACCCTGCTCAACTGCTGGCCTGCTTACAGTACTCACCCTGCTCAACTGCTGGCCTGCTTACAGTACGCACCCTGCACAACTGCTAGCCTGCGTACGTACGCACCCTGCTCAACTGCTAGCCTGCGTACCTCGCTCTGAGTCCATTGAACTGCCTGCGGACCTCCGCACCTGCAACCCTTCTGTGCCTGCGTACCTCGCACCTGAAACCCTTCTGTGCCTGCGTACCGGCGCACCTAAAGCCCTTCTGTGCCTGCGTACCGGCGCACCTGAAACGCTTCGTTCCTGCGTATGTACGCACTTTTCTCTCACTGTACCTGCGTACCTTCGGGCATAGATGATTTCAAGACTTCAGAAGTAACCCAGACAGTCAGATCTACAGATCTGAACATGCGCCGAAGAGATCTCGGTCCATCAGTAGATTCGCCTTATTTAGATCTAGACCAGATCTAGCCCTCATAAGATATTCAACCAAAACATGCTCAAGCCAAATGATCTCCTTTGCTTTATATAGGAAAGCTCTTCCTTAAATCATGGATCAATACCACGAGCCGACACCATAATAACACAAAACCGTCGGCTAAATACCAAGAGCAAAACATAAGAAGGCCCCACATGTGAATTTCTTTGCCTTGAAATGTGTGCACTGGGGGTACGCACCTCCTGAACGGGATAACTGCAGGTATGTACACACTTTATGTAACACTGACCTGCGTGTACGCACCTTATGCAAGGTGTACCTGCGTACCCCTTATTTTCTTCAATATTTGATAGCTGATCATCAATCTCTGCTGCTGATTTGAAGTACTGTGACCTATCACCTGAATGGGTTGCCATCAAGGACAACACTTTAGCCATAATGCCAACAATCTCCCCCTTTGGACTTGATGGCAACCTCAAAGCTTCAGCTTCATTCTCCCCCTTTGACATCAAGGGCAAAGGGTTATGCTCCCCCTAAGAACATGCTCCCCCTGAATATGAACCAGATCTGCAACGAGAAACCATAATCCACCATGAAAGAGATAGAGACATATTGCAGCTACTTCCAAGATCTCCTTCTGCACATCCTCCATAATGCCAACAATGCATTATGTGCTCTCCCTGAACCTGTACCATCAATCAGAAGAGGTTCAGCAATAAGATGATGCATCAACAACCCCCAGCTTTTGCCTGAGGTATTCCAAAGTGTCCCTGGGCAATGGTTTGGTGAGAATATCAGCAACTTGTTCCTTAGAAGGAACATACTCCAACTTGACCTTCTGTTCAAGCACTTGTTCCCGGAGAAAATGATACTTGATTGGTATGTGCTTGGTTTTTGAATGCATAACAGGATTCTTTGAGATGCTGATTGCACTTGTGTTATCACATAAGATGGGGATTGGTGGTGTACAAGTGATTTGAAAATCCTGCAAAGTCTGCATCATCCAAAGGAGTTGGGTGCAACAAGATGCAACAGCAACATATTTCGCTTCAGCTGTAGACAAGGCAATCGAACTCTGTTTCTTGCTGAACCAAGATACCAGTCTGGAACCCATAAAGAACACACCACCACTTGTGCTTTTCCTGTCATCCACGCTTCCGGCCCAATCTGCATCTGTATAAGCATGAAGTGTAAGATCTGTATCTCTAGGATAACATAAGCCATAATTTTGAGTCCCTTGAAGATATTTGAAAATTCTCTTCACTGCCTGAAGATGAGTCTCCTTCGGATTTGCCTGAAATCTTCCAACTATTCCAACTGCATGCATGATGTCTGGTCGGGTACCTGTCAAATAAAGTAAACTTCCAATCATAGATCTGTATGTTGGTTGATGTACTGCTGCAGATTCATCATTTGCACTGAGGCTACATCCTGTGACCATGGGTGTACATACTGGTTTTGCATCTTCGATACCATATTTCTTCAAAATCTGTTTGAGATAAAAAGATTCCTCCTTCTTTTTGTTGGATTTGCAAACCAAGGAAATATGTTAGTTCTCCTAGCAAGGACATTTCAAATTCTTTCTGCATGACCGAGGCAAAGCTTTGACTCATAGCTTCTTCATTGCTCCCAAAGATAATGTCATCTACATACACAACAAGTATTAGCAATTTGTCATTTTCAACTTTTATATAAAGATTGCTATCTGCCGATCCTTTTGAAAAGCCTTATTGATGAAGATATTTGTCCAAACGGTAGTACCAAGCCCTTGGAGCTTGTTTGAGACCATAGAGAGCCTTTTTCAATCTGCATACAAGATTTGGATCATTTCCAAGAATGAACCCATCTGGCTGTTCAATGTACACTTCTTCTTCCAAGTCTCCATTCAGAAAGGCTGATTTCACGTCCATTTGAAATACTTTGAAGTTTTGAAAACTTGAGAGAGCAAGGAACATTCGGATGGCCTCAAGTCTTGCAATAGGAGCAAAGCTTTCTTCAAAGTCTATTCCTTCTTGCTGCGCATACCCTTTACACACAAGTCTGGCTTTGTTTCTAATTACTTCTCCATTTTCATTCAATTTGTTTTTGAAGACCCATTTTGTCCCAATAACATTCTTATCTTTTGGTCTAGGAACCAGCTCCCAAGTGTTGTTCTTTTCGATCTGCTCAAGTTCTTCATCCATTGCTTTCACCCAACATTCATCTTTGCATGCCTCTTTCACATTTTTTGGTTCAGTAGAGAAGAGTAATGCCAAATAGCTTGAAGCTTCTGCAACTGTTTTTCTTGTTTGTACACCTGCTTCTTTCTGCCCCATAATCTGAGATTCTGGATGATTCTTCTGAACATATCTGGATGGAGTCTTTTCTTCTATTCTTGTTTGCTCCTCTAGTTCTTCTTGAGGTTCTTCTTGAGGTTCTTCTTCTTCATCATTCTGTCGTTGGGGGTAGCCTTCATCTTCTTCGATGTCTTCATGATGTACTTGCCTAGGAATGTATCCCTTCTCATCAACCACTACATCAATGCTGTCAACAATTCTGCCAAGTCTTTTATTGTAGCATTTGTATGCTTTGCTATGTGGAGAGTAACCAAGAAGAATGCCTTCATCTGCTCTAGGTTCAAGTTTGCCAAGCTGCTCATCCGTATTCTTGATATAGCATTTGCTCCCAAAGATTTTGAAGTGCTTTACCGAAGGAGTCCTACCACTCCAGAGCTCATGAGGAGTTTGAGTGCTGTTCACCCGGACATTTGTTTTGTTGAGAATAACAACCGCAGCATGTGCAGCTTCACCCCAGAAGGTTGCGGGAGTTCCTGACTCATCAAGCATAGCACAAGCCATTTGTTCGATTGTTCTGTTCATCCTTTCCACAACTCCATTTTGCTGAGGAGTTCTTGCTGTAGAGAATTCTCTTCTTATCCCATGTTCTTCACAGAAATCGAAAAAATTCATTTGAAGTAAATTCCCCACCTCTATCAGATCTGAGGCACTTAATTTTGTGACCTGATTGATTTTCAACCAAGGCTTTGAAGGATTTGAATTTTCCGAATGCTTCATCTTTGTGCTTCATAAGTCCTAACCAGACAATCCTGGAGAAATTGTCAATGAATAATATCAAGTATTCTTCTCCTCGAGGTGTTCTTTTCCTGAAAGGACCGCATGTATCTGTATGTACTAGCTCAAGAGGCATGCTAGCTGATCCTTCTTTCTCTGGAAAGTTAGTTCTGGTTTGTTTTCCAAACTGACATGATTTGCATATGGTGTTGTCAGGAATTTTGATATCTGGAAGATCGCGAACTGCCTGATATTTGCATGCTTTCCTTATTTGTGAAAAGCTTAGATGTCCCAACCTCCGATGCCATAACCAGTGCTCATCATCCTTGCTCAGATAGCATTGTTGTTGTCCTTCTTCAAATATGTACAGATTATTTGGAGTTCTTTTTCCTTTGATCACTGTTTTACCTGTATCAAGATCACGAACAAGACATCCATTTGATCTGAATATAACCTCGGTTCTTTGATCACACATCTGGCTGACACTTAGAAGATTATGCTTCAATCCATAAACATACAAAACATTTCCAGCCTTGACCTTTTCTTTTAACTGAGCAATGCCTTTTCCTTTTATAGTTGCAGGGGTATCATTTCCGAAAGAGACTTTCTTTCCCTTTTCTAGAGTGGAATAAGACTCAAGTTTTTCTTTATCACCTGTCATATGCTTCGAACATCCACTGTCAATGTACCATAGATTTTCCTGTCCCTCTGCATAAAATGCTATCCCACATCTTTCTGTTTGAGGTTCCTTTATTCTCCATGTTTTGGTGCTTGAGGCTTGTTCCTTTTTCTGCTGAAACCTGCTCCTGCATTCAAAGTCTTCATGACCAAAGTTATTGCAAATAGAACATTCAACTTCATTTTCAAGAACCGAAAAGTTGTTATAGGTCCTTTTTGTAATCCCCGTCATACTTCTTTGTTTTTGAGATTCCCTAGTCATGATCGTTTTATATGCAACACATTGAGCTGCTTTGTGACCAAAGTTATGGCAAGAAAAGCATTGTCCATTGAAGAAACTTCTGCGGTTATCGAATCTACCAGCCAATTGATTGTAATTTCTATTGTCATCTATTCTTGAACCAAATTGAGAAGATTTTACCTGTGGCTGGTTGTAGCTTCTGTTCACCCTTAAGATGGATTGCCCCTGATAGTTTCTGTCTATAATTCGTCCCTGCTTTACCTGATGATCTTCATTGTGCTTTTGCTCATTTCTTCTTGCTGCATCAAGATAACTTTTTGAGGTGGATGCTTGAGAAGTTTCTCCATTATAGCCCAGACTTGTCTTGTTTAGTGGAGACCGCTGCACATTGATAATCTCATCCAAAGTTTCAGATCCTTTGACAAACTTGAGATTAATAGCTTTTGTTTTCTCAATCTCTTTTCTAAGACCAACAATTTCACCTTCTAATTTTTCAAGATGTTTTTCCTTTTCATCAATTTGAAATTGTAGAGTATCAATGATCATGTTCTTTTCTTCTATACATCTCTTGAGTCTAGTAATTTCATCATAAAGGTTATCCACATCTATAGCATCCATATAATCATCATCTTCAAATGCCATTAACAACTTATATTCATTACCTTGTTCATCTTCATCACTGTTTGATAGACCATCACTATCTTCATGAGTGTAGTAGCTTTTCTTATTAGCATTCTGTTTCTTGTTCCATCTAGCAGGTTCCTTTCCTTTATCCTTATAAGGACATTTTGCAGCATAATGACCTACTCTTCCACAAGCAAAGCATTTAAAAGGTAACTTACCTCTGAACCTTCTAGAACCCCTTTGAAGATTTCTGACAAAATTTGATTCTTCTTCCTCTTCTTCTGGGACGTGGCTCGCTTCATAATAATCTCCTTTGCCTGATGCCTTGAAAACAGCTTCTCTTCTGTCTAATGGACCTCCCTTTCTCATTTCATAAGCAGTTAGAATTCCATGTAGCTGAGACATAGTAAGAATTCGTAGATTTTCCTTTTCTTCTATTACAGATACTTTAGATTCAAACTTGGGGGACAATGATCTTAGAACCTTTTCAACCACAATAGCCTCTTTTATTTCTTCACCCAAATTTTTCATACAGTTAACAACCTCATCTACTCGAAGAAAATAGTTAGCCACACTTTCATCATTATACATTTTGAGAGTCTCATACTGAATTCTGAGAGTTTGAAGTTTAGCACGCTTTACCTGTTCATCTCCTTCATAGCTCGTGACAATTTTGTCCCATATCTCTTTTGCGGATTTGTAGTGCATTACCTTCATGAATTCTGATTGAGATATACATCCTAATAGAGTACTGACTACTTTCGCATTTGTTTCATACTTCTTTTTCTCGGCTGCATCTGTAGGAGTAGCTGAAGGAAAAGCGTAGCTTGTCTCTACGATGTCCCAAACTTCTGTACCAAGAGATTGAAGATAGGCAGTAACTCTTACCTTCCAATAATTGAAGTTTGTCCCATCAAAAACTGGTGGCCTGATTGATGCTTCTCTCTTGTAGTTGCTCATGATGAACGATCTACCTTCAAGCGATCAAGCTTCTCTGAAGGACCTGCTCTGATACCAATTGAACTGCCTGCGGACCTCTGCACCTGCAACCCTTCTGTGCCTGCGTACCTCGCACCTGAAACCCTTCTGTGCCTGCGTACCGGCGCACCTGAAGCCCTTCTGTGCCTGCGTACCGGCGCACCTGAAACGCTTCGTTCCTGTGTATGTACGCACTTTTCTCTCACTGTACCTGCGTACCTTCGGGCATAGATGATTTCAAGACTTCAGAAGTAACCCAAACAGTCAGATCTACAGATCTGAACATGCGCCGAAGAGATCTCGGTCCATCAGTAGATTTGCCTATTTAGATCTAGACCAGATCTAGCCCTCATAAGATATTCAACCAAAACATGCTCAAGCCAAATGATCTCCTTTGCTTTATATAGGAAAGCTCTTCCTTAAATCATGGATCAATACCACGAGCCGACACCATAATAACACAAAACCGTCAGCTAAATACCAAGAGTAAAACATAAGAAAGCCCCACATGTGAATTTCTTTGCCTTGAAATGTGTGCACTGGGGGTACGCACCTCCTGAACGGGATAACTGCGGGTATGTACGCACTTTATGTAACACTGACCTGCGTGTACGCACCTTATGCAAGGTGTACCTGCGTACCCCTTATTTTCTTCAATATTTGATAGCTGATCATCAATCTCTGCTGCTGATTTGAAGTACTGTGACCTATCACCTGAATGGGTTGCCATCAAGGACAACACTTTAGCCATAATGCCAACAGTTCACTAGTCAATCCATAACAAATTTTGGCCAATGTGAGAAGGCCACGTGGCCTTTCATGAGTGGGACATGTGTCACCTTAGGATTTCCATGAATTCAACCAACCAAAATCCACCACTTGGTTATTGGAACCATGATCTTGGAACCTCGATTTGGAACCTTGACTTGACCTGAACTTTGACTGACTGTAAATTTTTCATACGATCTCCTTTTTGATCTGTTCAAGTTGTGTTGGATTTAGAAGGTTGAAATATATGCCATGGAGCTAGTTTGAAAAACATCTCACAACTTTGATTTTTTAGCATTTTCCAAACCTTTGAGCATCTTTTGGATCCTCTAGATCACTTCTTGATGATTTCGGATCATTCCTCCCCACTAAGACCTTTTGGACCACCAAAAGGTTGTCTAAAATGTTTGAAGGTGAAGACAATTTCTCTCCACCTGTCTGGTATCCTTGGGCCAACCTGTTTTGAATCTGTACATGTTACTGATCCACACAATCATCAGTACAACATAAAACTTGCAAAGCACACTGTTCCATTTTCCATCCGTATCTACATCCATGTTTGTTGTTATTATCCACATATTGTTCAATATAAACAAGTTGAATAACAACATTGAACATACTGACATAAATGAAATTGTAACCTCCTGACTCTTCATAACTGGAACACGAATAAACTTATTCTGAAATGATACTTGTTGTGCAATTTTTTATTCCTTAAACACATTTTTATTTGTTTTAGTTGTTTTATGCTTAAGTGTCGTTGATGGTACAAACATAGTTTTACTTGCATAAACTTCCCTCTTTAACTGTTCCACTATTTGAAAATATTTGTTTGCCTTTACAGGATGAGAATGCACAATATATTCAATTCCCCTTTTAAACAAGTGATATTGATTTTGTTCCCTGTAGAAGATTTCTTTCCGATCATATAAATATGGACTACCTAAGACCATTCCACATGCATCTAGTGGTGCTACATCACATGTTTCCTTATTGTTGGGATGGGGTGCCCAGGGGTAGAATTGAATTAAACTTAGTTATTTTTGTAAAGAATTTTGTAAAAGATGTAAAGTCTCCAAAAAATGTGGACGCAGAGCGCAGATAGATATAGTCAAAGGGGTATTAGCCCCTTGTTTTTGGTCAGTTTTGAAGACTCACCCATGAGCCATGGGCCATGGTATTGTATTAGGAAAGCTATAAATAGTTGAGTCTTAGTGAGTCTTAGAAGTAAGTTTTGATAGAGAATTGGGTACATTTAAGAGTTTTGTTGTCTTGGGCAAGAGCTAAGGCAGGAAGGCTCTACTTCCTATGCTTAGATAGGGAAGGGAAGGATCCTGTAGTTGAGTGCGTAGGAGGCTTGGGTAGAGTCCGCAGCTGAGTGCACAGACCCCCGCAGCTATGTGCATAGGGTAAGAAGAGTCCGTAGTCAGTAAATTGAAGATCAATAAGGATAGTTTTTCGAATAATTACTGAGTATTTCCATTTGTATCTGTTTATGTTATATGTTTCCAATGAATGACATGTTTTATGAAATAATGATTGAATCCTATGCGAATTTACTGCATTTGTCTTAATAATGTATGAATTGAATGCTTATCCACTTCCACGAAGTTACAGGCCATTTCTCTTATGTGTTCTAACAATTTAAGTAGATCTACGTGAACTCGAATCTAGGGCTACTTTTTGGTGTGCGTAAGTAGATAAATCATCTGTTTAAGGTCTACAAGGACTGATCGTGGACCTTCGTGAAGGTTTGAAGGTTGCTTTAACTTAGTTACAGTAACGAGCCTTAGAAGTCTATCGATCTGTGTGGAGGTAGATCCAAGGCAATGGAGGACATCACACTAGACTCTGGATCTAGAAACTTTGTTCTTGCATCCCCCAATACTGCTTCGAGTGAGACTGTAACCTGTGCTACGTGGGATGTTGCCGAATGGGCTAGTAGTGTAGGGTTTTGTTGGTTGGCGTAACTAACTCTGAATCTAGTTTAGGACCCACTAAGCCAACAAATGGTTTTGTTGTTGGGATCGAGATCTACTTAAAGAGATGTGTGATGTCACATCATTGGAATTTGACTAAGAAAGAGATTGAAAAGTGGTTAGATCAGAAGATTCACGAGTTTGCAGCTCAAGAAAACAAGAATGTGCACCTGTCGAAGGAAGATTGGCTGAATAGATATCTGTATATAGAAGTACACGAAATCTTCCTTTGCACTTTCCCAATTGAACTATACAAGTGGTTAGCTAAACTGACAGACAGTCAAGGAAGGTGGAAGCTCGATAGTGCTATGGGTGGACTCCATAATTGGTGCGATGACTAGAAGCCTCTGAAAACAAGATCGCATAGGCTTTCGATCACTAGCTTGATCGAATTCTGGGAGGATTTGTTACAGAATTTACAGTTGACACCTTAGTCAGCTATAGCAAAGCAGAGCGTAGATTCTTCAAGGGACCGCGAGGTAAGTATTTAAGGTCATTGAATACTTAGATTAAAATGCTATTATGTGAAAAGAAGGTAATGCCATTACCTTGATGTCCAGAGCTACGTGAAGTGGAATATTCTTTAGAAATCATGCAGAATTAGGACCAGAGTATAGCCCATTGATTGGACCTCCCTCAAGCGACGATGAAGGAGTGGAGCAGACTACACCACGAAGTGTTGTTAAGCTAATAACTTAGGGTATTCCTAGAAAACATCATCCATCCACTCCACCTCCACCTTCACCTCCACCACATACACCTTCTCCCACACCTCCACCTCCACCACCACCATTCAACATGGAGAACGCAATGAAGATGCCAATCTTCAATGGCATAGGAAGTGAAGATCCAAAGCTTTTTTGGTTTGTTGTGAATGTTGTATGGACAACATAACAAATCACCGATGATAAAATAAAGAAGGCACAACTGGTTACCGCCTTGTAGGATAGCGCGCTAACCTAGTACATTAAGTATTGTGCTAACAATCCTCATGCATCGCTAGCAGAAACTCAGACAACTTTGAACAAAGAGATTAGTAAACCTATATTTGAGGCATAGTCAGTAATTGAATTTAAAGAAATTATGATGAAGGTTGAGGAGACACCTTGGGACATTGATCAGAGGTTGAAGTGCCAGATCAGACAAGCTAACATGAAAATCTCAGATAGCCAACATCATGATTGGTTCATCGCGTCAATTTTTCCCCATTTGAGAATCGCTCTGTCACAGCAAAAGATAGAAACACAGGCAGAAGCCTTGGAGATCACGATGAGGCTACATGCATCACCTATTCAGGATACAAACCTAGGGGTACAACAGATCCACTCACAGTTAGTGAGCCTACATCTAGAATTACAGAGTTTGAAGAAAGGAAAGGAGACTAAGCCAGAAGTGCGCACAAAGGTTTGGTGTTTGAAGTGCAAGGGCCACGGGCACGATAAAGATCATTGCCACGTGTACACTAATTATTTATGGTAGGGGGGAATTCCCATGAAGCTAGAAGCCCCAACAGGGCCAAGCACGGGGGTTGTGCTATGGTGTGCCATTTGTCAAGTTATTGGGCAACATGCAATGAATAACTGCCACTTGCTTCAGAAGTTCGTTCAGACACCTTAGTAGTTGTTCTGTAATTTCTGTAAATTTGTGGGCCACGATGAGTGCCATTGTCAAAGCTACGAGATGATGATGGAAAGAACCCCTACTTACCGTATGCAAGCAAACACTCAGCCTCCATATCAAGGCACAGGAGGAGCATGCAGAGGTTTTCAAGGGTGAGGACGAAGATGAGGAAGAGGACCTGGTAGAGGTCATGTCAGATTATTTGCTACAACTGCGGATAGCCAGGGCACTTAGCACGAGATTGCCCTAATCCTACACACCCTTCGTGTCAATACTACAGATAGTTCAACCATTCCATAGAAGAATGTCCGATGTTAATATCTAATATGCAAGAAAAGAAACCAAGGCCCTAACAACCTACACAGAATTTACAAAGGATGAGAGCTGAGCCCTGCAAGGAGGATCAAATCATTAATATTGTACAAAGAAGTAGTATGACGATTGGCGCCGATAAGGATAAGAAGCCTAAAGAATATGGATGGGTATGCAAAGCTCCAGAGAAAGAAGTTGACTTTGATCTTAATCATGCTAAGGAAACATTCATGGAAGCCAAGAAGAGCTTTGCTAAGGCCTTCACCTTAGGAAGCTAGGACAAGATGCAAGAAATCAGTGTGCCTTCATAGGTTGATCCTTTGGTACTCACTACCATTTTGGAGACCTGCATAAAGTTACTGCGCAACAGGAATGTTGTGGAAGGACTACAAGACCTAATAGACAAGTGCGCTAATAAGGAAAAGACTCCTTCAGAGTAGCGTGCAGTCAAAAAAATCGGTAAGCATAAGGCACACACAGGGTGAGAGATGTAGCTAACAGTGCAAACATGTGACTATGAAATGGACAAGGTCATTTTGGATTTGGGGTCCGGTGCGAATGTCCTACAAAAACAGACATGGGAAAGGTTGGGGAGGCTGACACTGCAGTGGTCTCCAATTCATCTCAGGGTGGCGAGTCAACAGAAAATCATCCCCATGGGAAGCTTCTATGGAGTAATGGTTGATATTGATGGTGTAAGTGTAGTAGCGACTTTGAAGTCATAGAAATTTTTGATGACAACAATCCCTACCTTGCGGTCCTAGGAATTGACTGGGCTATTGATATGAATGGGGTCATTAATCATAAGAAGAGGACAATGTCATTTGAAATAAAGTCGCTAAGGGTTATATTGCCATTGGATCCTATAGAAGGGGCCCGCTATACTAAACCAGTCCGCGATTATGTGGAAAGTGATGACGAGTTGGATCAAATCTACAAGATAACGACGTGAGATCAAGATTGGATCAATCCAATGACAGATGGATGGATTACATGGGATTGGGAAAGCCCCTGCACTTGTGATTCAGAAAAGGAATTAGAACATTGGCAAAATCACTTACATGAAGTTTCCACATTACGATGCAATATGATGACGAAGTCGCTGCGCTCTTTTTCGTCAGAGGTAAGAAAGTTACCTTATTATGATGGTTTGACTAATGTAGATATGTTTTTAGATGAATTCAAGCATGAAGTCCCTAAGGACGACCGCTTTCAAGCCTTCGAGTTGGTGCTACGCGTTACGCCTACAGGATGGTGGGGTATGCATAAGGATAGTTTTGCTGGATGGCGAGATTACAGGAGAATGATGAAGCTATAGTTTGGGCATGCTAATACCAAGATGACTGATAAGTATAATGGGAAGGATGATCCATGTGATCAGCTAGCAAAATGGACTAAGGCAAGGGGAACAGAACCGCAGCCCGAATGGGTACACATATTTTGTCATACCTTGGATACAATCCCCATGAACTTGTACCTTGAAACGGAGCTCCGCCATTGTACTGCGGAATGGGATGTATTGAAGTAAGGCTTCTTATTTAATTTCAGCTTTGAAGACAGATTTGTAAGCATCAATGAAGCACTTGAAGAAATTAAAGCGGTTATCTTCAGGATATTGACAGAATCGATGGAATGGACTCTGTTAGTGTCAGTCTTTCCAGCCTTCCTACAGTGATCAAATATGCTCTTACAAAGTGATTTTGGAGTGTCAAGGTCAAATTTTGTCATTTCAGTGAGTCTTCAAGCAAAATTTGGTCACTAGGCATTAGGTCTAGGGTTTTCCCAAATGACGGTCTATGTCACTATCCAGCTGAGTCTATCATCATTCATAGGGTTGTCATTATCATGTCAGTGTCTGATGGGTCATTTGATACCTTGTTCATGCTTCAGTTGCACCCAGGCAAGGTCATTCCACTTTCCCCTGCTTCCTAACATCCCTCCCCACTCCCAAAAATTTCCCCAAGAATTTAGAAGCCCTCTATCCCCTTCATTTCGCTCCATTTCGACAAAATCCCTTGTTTCACACATCGGGACAAGTTTCACTCAAAAGCTGTTTCTAAGCAATCAAAGATGAATTTTGCAAAACTGAGAGAGGTTTTTGTCCACAACATGCCAAGGAAGAGAAACCTCCTTCACTTTTTGCACAGGTGTCATGGTTTGAGAGAAATGTCAAGAATACCGTTGCCTCAGGAGAATCAAAGGCACCTCTGAAGTGACCTTGGAAAAATCAAGTTTTCTCCTAGCTTGGTTGACCAAATGACTTGCTTGATGGGTAAAATGATAACTATACACAAAGAGATTTCCAATGAGCTATCATGAGCTCAATGTGGGGTTGAGGAAGGCATTCAAAAGTTGACTGCAACAGCACTCTTCCTTGAGGCAGCCTCATTGGGCACTTTTTGACCAGTCTTGGGAGATTTGATTTTTGACAGGTCAAATCAACTCCAAATTGAAAAATTCTGGTTGGGTTGGAAAGTAGACTCAAATAAATTTCCAACGAGCTATCCTGCACCCAATTCCGACACCGGGAAGGCCTCCAAAAGCCTCCTGCAAAAGCGCGACCACTCGAGCAGGGGCGCGACCACTCAGAGGCCTCTCTGCAGTGTATTTTCCTAAGGGGCGCGACCACTCAAGCAGGGGCGCGACCACTCAGGCTGTAAGTGCCAAATTGACTCAAATTTCCTCCAAATTTGCAAATTGGAGTGAGGTAGGCCTCCTAAACATTTTAAGTGATGGTGCCATGGATTCAATGATTGGTTTTTGCTCATGTTCACCATGCAAAAAATTATCAAAAGATAGGTTAAGTGACTTGTTGTTTTGCAAGCTTATGCTAGGGTTTGTTTGTTTTTCAAGGTTCTTTATTCCTTTGTTCCCTCCATTTGTTTTCCCATTATAAAATCACAAATGTTAAAGTGTTGTTGTTATCAACTCATTTGCAAAGAAATGCTAAAACCCCAGCCCAATTCCATGAAACCCAAATCCCTTCTAAACCCTATTCAAACCCTAGTTTCCCTCATATATCATGCTCAAACCCTAAACACTATTGCACACAGCAAACATATGTAAAAGGCACAGCAATGAATGAAAACAAACATAGTGAAAAGAAAAAGAAATTGATGACAGAGGCATGCACAAAACAGAGCAAAAATGTAACTTGCATAGCCTAGTACAAAAACAAAAGAAAGGACATCTTGCTGCACAAAAATCAGAGGTTAGTAGCTATATGGTGTTCATGCAAAGATTATCAAATGTACAGCTGCAATGTTTTCAAAAGGAGCAGTTTGCTGTGGCTAGGGTTTGCACAATGACATGGTATTCCTCCCTAATCCCTAAACTCTGTTTTCCCTTACCTTTCCCCTCATGAAAACCCTAATTCAATTGCTCATTAATCCTCTAAAAATCCCTATGCAATTGATATCCCTTCCCTTTTGTTAAAGCATGTAATTGAAACCCTAATTCACCCATGACAAAAGCAAATATGAAAGCTGCCAGCATTGTAAAGGAACGGCTGTTATGAAATATGGTTGGCAGCATTGTTAGTAGTTTTCCTAGTCCCAAACCCTAATTCATTTATCCCCTCATTTCCCTAATTCCCTTGATACAGTCCCTCTCCCTTCCATTGCAAAATTGTCACAAGAACCCTTCCCCTCCCCTTGTGATCAAATAAACTAAATCACTGTTTCCCATTAGCATCCAAAAGCCATTTTAAAGGTTGAAAAAACAGAGTATGCTCATGAATGACATTAAAAGCAAAATAAAAGGAGTAGCCTGTAAAATTGATTGTGGTTGATGCTACCCCATACCCTGATACTGATGCCCTCATTCCCTCCATCATGTAAATTTTTATTGTCCTTTCCCTTGGTGATCAAAACACACATTTTCCCTAATAAAGTATTGATTTGCAAATGATGAGAGATGAGATGGCATGTTTGACATTGTGTGATTATTTCCTTCAAAGTTCCCTGTTTTTTGTATATATTTTCCCTTTCCTTATATAAACTCCCTCCCCTAACATTTTCCTCATGAT
Organism: Pinus tabuliformis; assembly: GCA_031772625.1. Taxonomy (NCBI): domain Eukaryota; kingdom Viridiplantae; phylum Streptophyta; class Pinopsida; order Pinales; family Pinaceae; genus Pinus; species Pinus tabuliformis. Next base: position 557,252,839 of record CM062817.1, read on the forward strand.
TTTTCCCCTTGAAAACAACATACTTCTCAGCATTTTGCAGGCAGGGCAGCAGTCATCTTTGCCTATTTGTTCCACCTTGCTCAATAACATCATGTCAACCACTGAGACTAATGAGCAAGGTGATGACCGATCTTCATCCACGGAGGTTGAGACACAGCAGAGGCCTCGTAAGGGTGGCAAAGGTGGTCATCACAAGAGAGAAAGAGCTTGATGAACTATGGAGGATCCGCGGTAACAGAGGCTTGAACCGCAGGAGGCCTGGGGACCCATTGCCCGCTGACAGGGAGTCATTGCTCATCCAAGCAAATTTTCGCTTGGAGAGATTGTTGGAGAAGGCAAATCATGACAAGGGGCTCCTCCGCAACATGAAGACACATTATTGGGCCACATTACATGTTTGCAAAGCAAAAATGAAAATTCTCCAAAAGAAGCTGTCAGAGGCCCGGAAGAAGAAGAAAAGGACAAACCCACTTCGTATCTTGGCTGAGGCATCCCTCACTCACCATGGTACTCATTAGCCTTCATCCAGCAGCAAAATCAAAAAATTTTGAGAGTTTTGGAGCATTTTGGAAATTTTTTGTAAAATTACAGGTTTTTGCCTGTGGAGTGGTCTCACCCCCCGCGCGACCACTCGTGAGGATTGCTCGGAATTGCAAAAAGTTGACATTTTTGGAAAGGGCATGCAAAGACTAAAATTACCTATACTTGGGAGAAGCTTGATTTTGAGATTTGGGCCTCCAAAAGCTCAAAATACATCAAAAAAATGACTTTCTGCCCACTTTTTGAGTTGCAGAAAGTGACCTTGGGAGAATTGACTTTTGAGGGGTCAGATCAACTCCAAATCCAGAAATTCCACTTGGGATGGAAAGTAGACACACAGAGCTTTCCAATGAGCCATCTTGCACTTGATTTGGACAACTGGAACCCATTCAAAAAGTGCTGCAAAGGGGCGCGACCACTCGAGCTGAATTTGGCAGTTTTGACTTTTCAGGCCAGAAAACACTGTTTTCACCTTGGTTGATGATTTTTACTTGTAGATGATGGATGAATGTATAATTTTCATGGCACATTGATAGATTTTATCTCTCTTTACCCTTCTAGAAGCTTCCTTGATGTAAAAAGTGAATAATTAATGCATGGATGAGTTAGCTAAGTAATAGAGGCAAGTTGTTTGACTGCCTATTATCTAGTGCTTAGTTTATAATTAGTTCAAACTGCTCCTAGGAAGCTGAGCTCGACCCCTAGAGGTGGGGAAAGGAGTTAGATGGTCTATATTATGCCTTCTCTTGCTCATTTTCATGGTTGGACTCTTGTGGGAGAAAGCTTTATTGTATATTGTACATCTATCTCTGCAATTTAAGGAAAAGGAAGGCCAGGGTTTTGCAGACATCATTGTGGATTCTTGTGGATTGTTGTGTTGATGGTGTGTTCTCTACATGTTCTTGTAAGTTTTTTTATGTATTCCACATCTCTCTTTTGCTTCTAATTGGACAGATGCAGTGGTAAAGTTTGAATTCATGCTTTGACATGCTCAGCTTTTTAGTTTGTTCAAAATCTATGTTTTCCACTGTCTAAAGAGGATTCAAAGTTGTTGTTTGCCCTCTTTAGCTCCTCCTCTATCATTCCTGATCATCCATCTCAGATTAAGGCATCAGCACTCACTCCTACCTTGCCCCAAAGATCCCCCTGCAAAAACTGTGCTCAATCCCCGCACCCTGAATTGCACTCCCTCCAATTGCCACCAAAAACCCCAAAAATCATTAAATCAACCCCCCTATCAATTTACTAGCCTAAGATCTTTATTCCTAATTGGGTCAGCTCATCCTATTGAAAGATCTACCGAATCTGACCCAAGAGAGCCTTCTCATACCTCGTAGGGCTAGCTACGAGGTGAAATGGTTTGATGTAGCCTTGAGAGTTTGTCTATCTCAGCCTAGGTGAATTCCAAGCGCTAACATAGTGGCGACCATACTGGGGAGAACATCTAATCCTTTGTTCATTGATGTGTTTGTTTCATAAGTCTTAGACGGAGCCTGAAGTTATGCTAGGAGCCTTCGAAAACGCTCTTGTTTTACATCAGCGTTAGTAGATAAATGCTGCTTCAGTCAATTTCCGTGAGCTTGTGAAAACAACACTTCGGTTGCATTTCACCCCAGTACATGCGATCAAGGTGCAGATCTGATGCTGATGGTGGACAGCAGTCAGACACTTATGCAGGCTGAACCATTCACCCGACGACTCCAATTCGATCCAGACATTCCAGTGCCTATTGATTTGTTCATGCAATGGTAGGGTATGTGGCAAACCCTGCACTGTGTGAAGCTCTAAACGAATTTAGAGAATGCTTAGTGGATGTTGAAATTAATGAAGAAGTTTTAAGTTTTTTCCTTCAATGTTTGAAATCTCCGAATTATCATCCTAGCGTCTGTGAGTTACTTGTTGAAAGAATCGAGAAGGAGATTCAAGATTTAGATGAGCAGATCCAGTCTTATGATTTCCAAGACCCTAAAAAGTTCTTGGAAATCCTTCTTCCTTCACAACAAGCAATAACAGACTTGCCTATAGAGGTATACATTGACAATGTGCAGCTGGAAGCATGTGTTGCAGAGTTGGGGCAGCCAACAGAGTCTGGTGTCCGTGATCCTATTGCGGTATACATGGACACATTTTTCAGTTTGATTGACAGATCAGGCTGTCTTTTCCGTGACCAAGCTCAGTACTCACATGAAGGGCTGCCAGCATCTGCATCTGTGACTTCGTGGCAGCATTCTCAAGCGGCTTCATTTTCAGGTTTACTTGAATGGTTAATTTGGCATTTTAGTATTACCTGATCTAGTGTTTGTACAACAGATTAGAGTAGATGTTGTACATAAATAAGCAGCCATAAGGGCAGCATCTTGTTTTAGTTTGCTTGAAGGTTGTTTGAGTTCAGTTTCAGTTTGAAAATAAATCAAGAGTTGTGTTGATGATGACTCCATTGCCCAATGGTGGAGGCACTGTCTGCTCTCCCAAAGTTCTGCGGTTCTTGGCACCTCCACGGAGCGGCAGCTGCCATCCCAAATGGAGCCGATGTTAGACTCTGTCTCATGTCAGAGATTGATTCTTCTTCAAAACCCTGTTTTGAAGAAGAAATCATTAATGTGTTGTTTAAATTTGTGTAATTTATTCTCTAGCTCTTCAAAAGGCAGCAGCGACTTCAAATTCCTATCCCTGCACAAGCACAATTCAGAATATTCACTTTTCAAAATATATCAATGGAGTCCTACAGTACTTGCCTCAATCCTCACAAGCAGATTAAGAAAGATTTTGTCAGCAACTTGAATGGTACATCAATTCTTGAAATTGCTACCCTTTTCCTGCTCTGGTGGATTTTGTAATGGAGATACTTTCTCGATTAGTAAATAAGCAGATATGGAGATTGCCAAAATTGTGGGTTGGATTTCTCAAGTGTGCATACCAAACAAAGCCACATTCATTTCATGTGTTATTACAGTTACCTGCAGCACAACTTGAAAATGCTATTAACAAGACTCCTGCATTAAGAGTACCTTTGGTTGCTCATGTCAGCCAACCAAACATTCGTTCTTCTTTGCCTAGGTCAACATTAGTGGTTTTGGGTCTTGTTCAGGATGCTCAACCCGCAAAACTCAGCTCCCCAAATTCCCCCATTGACTGATGTGGGGTATTCTGGCCAAATAGTGACTGAGACGCAAGCGTCAGAATCTGCAGTTCTTAGTTGAGAAAATGCTCTCGAGCATTTTATTGTGATATTTGTGGGAGTTCAAGGGCAACAGCTGAAAAGGGCTTTGGTTCTTTCTGGTACATGGTTGCAGTCTTCAAATTGGTGCTGCTTGCCATATGAAGCCTATCTAAATATTCTTCAAAGGGTGTCAAGGGGATATCCTTTGATGGCTTCCATTGTACATATTTTGATCTTAAAATTCAAATAAACAAAGTGCCAAAGTGTATTTGAGTTTCTGACTAGCACCTGAAAAGGGCTCTTGCTAAGATCTGAGATATCAATTATATCTTGTAGAGCTTGTTCTGTAGATCTGAAGTTATCATTCACCAGGACTGGTCATATTGCAGGATGATGGCAGCCTTTTAACTTAGGAAATTGTTCTATGCCCGGGCTTATTGTCTAGAAGCAATGTACCAAAATGTAACACCGGCTGAGATGCTTTTGTATGATGGCAGAGGAATTTGTGATTGCAAAGTGCCTTCTGGAACATGTTGACCAGCTTTTTATTAATTCATTAAACGGGCAGTTGGGAGCTGACAGATGACAGATGCATGTACAATAACAGGTTTACGATGAAGAACGTGGTCTGGATATTGAGATCAAGATGTCTTTGGCAATAAAGATAGATACATAAAGGGAAATTTACAAAATATTTCTGTTGGTCATTTTGGGGTGCTCAAGAACTTGAGATGAGGGCATTCATCATGGAATGATGAACATCATGTGAACATATCAAAACAATGGCGCTTGCCAGATGGGTCCTCGCCTATCACCAAAGCAGATGCCCAAAATGAACCTCAAATTGTAAGTTGGTGAAACAGATTCCTTTCCCATCAAAAATAGCAGTAGGAAGTCGGGCCTGTTCAAAGACGGTAATAGATGCGGAGGTTGCTATCAGGGCTGTTGGGTATTTATGAAGTTTGGTGCAGTCTTCATCACAAATTAGCTCATTATATGTTTAAGAAGGGGCCACTACTTCCTTTACTGGTTCGTTGTCATTATTGAATACAAAGATGGAGATGGCGGTGTTGGAGTAGTCAATTTAAAAGAGGGCAAACTCTGATACATGGCAAGGAATGCAACACACAAGGGGCGCAAAGAGTGACTCAAGGGAATGTAGTCGAATGCCATCACTGGAATCACTGAAATCTGTTAATGCAAGTGATTCTTCGTTGGAAGTCATTTTGATAGATAAGCGGGGGGACTCTTATCTAAGAGAACTTCAAAACAAGGCTTTAAGTCTTGTTTATGGTTGTGCTAATAAAAAAGAGGTTGTTGAACAACTCGGGAACCTTGTTTGCAACCTGATGGGGGATGCAGCTTCCACTGAGCATGGAGACCTAATGATGCGTTGGGATGCCAGCAGTAAGATGCTGAGAGACTGTTTAACTTCCATTGTTTTTTCAATAGGAAGTCTTTCTGTGGGCCTCTGCAGGCATCGGGCTTTGTTGTTCAAAGTATTAGCAGATACCATTGACTTGCCCTGTCGTATTGCTCGGGGCTGTAGGTATTGCGGGAAGGATGATGGTTCATCCTGTATTGTGCAGTGTGGTGATGACAGGGAATACGTTGTTGATTTAATTGGAAGACCAGGGGTTATGTCTAAGCCAGATACAATGTTCTTTACACCGAAAGCTAACGTCAAAGCTGGATTTCAACTGTCCTGCATCAAATGGTTCACCAGAAAGCAGTTCATTGAGATTAAATGAAGGTGGGTTATATATTGACTGTGAGGCTTCTTGCGCAAACTCTTGGACGATCATTACGGAGGCAGGCACAGAATTCACTCCTCAACTATATGATCGTTCCGTTGTCTCCGTGCACAAGGATTGGACTGTTACAAAACAGGGAGAAAGGTGCGCCCAGGATATTGCTGAAACCTCTGATAGGAATCAATTGGCTTTTATACTGGACTTGATATAATTTCTTTGACATTTTGGTGGGCAGTATTCCTGATTTTAACGTGGCCAGTTTTCACGATCTCTGTCAAATTCTTTGGTCGACATTTGCTTAGGTCACTCGTGGTTACATTATTCCACTTATTTTGCCTATTGCGTTTTCGCTCTACGTTGGTGGACTCTGTTTCCAGTTTATTATTGAAAAGATGGGAATGCTTGGTGTTGTCCCAGAACCCTATGGATATTTTGTTTCAGATATTATTGTCGCCTGTGTGACTGGAATTATTGTTGGTTTGTGTGTTGGTCTATTGATGCCCATTGTGGGGAGTTGGTTATCAAATCTTGTAGCATTACAGTTGCTTGTACAGCTGAGTGTTGTGGCAATGGCATTATCTTCTCCGTTTTTCCCATATAGTGTTGCTGCTCCAAGAGGCGGATCATGTCTGATAAAAGAGGCATTCAAACCATCACGATGTTTCAGTGATTTACTAATGATGCAGTGATTTTCTCCTATCTAAATGCGCTTCAAGGATCAGCTTTATTGGAAAAAATTGGTTTCAAGCAACGGGAAGAGCGAACAGTCATAGATTAAATGCCTATATTAAAACTAAGATATCCATCATAGCAGGAAAACAGGAACCGATAAGCTATTTTTGACTGCAGTTGCAAAGTGGCAGGGAACAAGATTCGATTGCCTACATTTGTCTTCAACAATGGAAATTGACACCTGTAATGTCACTAATGCCACCGCTTCATCAGTTTTCAACAGTTCGAGTAGAAGAAGGAGCGTATTTTTATTTTCAGGAAGCGCTGACTGTTTTTTTTTTTAGTTTATTTTATTAATGATAAAAACAAATGCCGGGTCTTGGGGTCGATTTGTTTTCCCCCAGCTGTGTTTATTTCATATAAAAAAAGATAAAATTTATGTAAAAAAAGGGGAGAAAGAGGGGAGATTTTTTCTGAGTGCTGAGTGCTGGAACAGAGCTTTCATTGTACAGTCTTTGACAGAGGGATTTTTAATGAAAATTTCACAGCTCTTCTGAGATTCATGTGGTATGTTAATTTAGCATAAGTTTTCCCTGTGTTTCATATGTAATCTGTTATGTTCCATTTCACTACATGATCATATCTAAATGAACAAATGAAGTGTTTAGGTAGGAATTCATAGTATTGTATGCTCCTCCTATAAATTTGTTCAATTCAATGTTTTCTTCTGTTTAAGGAGGATTCAAAGTATTATTTGCCCTCCTTAGCTCCTCACCAGTCTTGCCATCCCATTTAAAAATCTAGATTTGATGCTAAATTCCTTGCCTACCTTGCCTCAGTCATCAACCTGTGTTGTTCATTATATTTCTCTGTTTGAAGCTGTGATTTTGTCCATGCAGCCCAGAAAAACCCCGTTATTTTATTAAAAAACCCCAAATCAACCTTTATAATCAGTTTACTAGCCTAATATCAATGTTACCTTTGATTGGTCATCTCTTCCTATTGAAAGATTTTACCGAGTTTTACCAGAGAGAGCCTTCTCATACCCCGTAGGGCTAGCTACGAGGTGAAATGGTTTGATGTTGCCTTGAAGGTTTACCTTCCTCAGCCTAGGGTGAAATCTCAAGCGCTAACAGACTCAACCAGATTGGAGCGCCTAGCTGCATCATGCCTTGGAATGATATAATGTGACCGCTGAAGAAGAGGAAGAAAACCTGAGGAATATCAATATTCCGGAGACAAAAGGGCATCATGAAGTAGAAGGTCCACAAGTAGAGAACCCAGACATCTCTGCACCTTTGAAAACGAAGCAAGTAAATATTGGCACTGAAGAAGAACCAAAGTTCGCAAAGATTGGAGACTATTGGGATGATGCTACAATAGACAAAGTTGTTGAATTACTTTGCAAGTACTAGGATCTCTTCCCCACTAAGTTTTCAGATTTAAAGGGCATAATTGGTGATTTGGGCGTTATGAATATCACATTGAAGCTGGACGTGAAGCCTATTAAACAGAGGCCTTATTGCCTCAATCCTAAGTATAAGGAAAAGGTTTGGCAAGAGTTGGATAAAATGTTGGAGGCAGGCATTATTGAACCTGTTGAAGGGTCTGATTGGGTGAGTTCAATGGTGGTCCAAGAGAAGAAGCAAAATGGAGAAATAAGGATTTGTGTAAATCTGTGGAAGCTTAATGATGCCTGTGTTCAAGATCCATTTCCGACACTGTTTACAGATGAAGTGTTAGAAAATGTTGGAGGGAAGGAGGCCTATTTCTTTACTGATGAGTTTTCTGGGTATCATCAAACTAAGATTTCCCCAAAGGATAGAAGAAAAACCACCTTCACGATAGAGTGGGGTTGCTTTCAGTACATTGTTATGCCGTTTGGATTGAAGAACACACCTACAATATTTTCCTGCATAGTGATAGCGGTGTTCAAAGAATTCATTCATAAGTTATTGGAAGTGTACTTTGATGATTGGATGGTGTTTGGCTTGGTAAATCTCCATGTAGCAAGATTGCACCTTATGTTGGATACATGTCAAAGATTCCAGATAGCACTGAATTTGAAAAATGTTATATTCTTTGTTCCTTTTGGGATTTACTGGGTCATGTTTTGTGCAAGCAAGGATTGATGGTGGACCTTGCAAATATTGCGGTGATTGTGAACTTGGAGGCCCCTAGGAATGTTAAGCAGCTTCACGTGATGATGGGGCACATGGGATACTATAGAAAATTCATAAAATCTTTTGCTCAAATTATCTGATAAAAACCAATGTATTTGAGGGTTGTAATGCTAAACAATAAGATGATATAGAAAAGGTTGTTCCAAAGTATGATATCTTGTTTCAAGAACCTAAAGGTATGCCACCAAAAAAGGAAATAGTACATGATATTATTATGTAGCAAGATGCTCCTTTGCCTAATGTTGGAATGTATAGGTTGTCTACTTTAGAGAATGCTAAAATCAAGAAGCAGGTGCAGGAGTTACTCGTGAAGGTGTTCATTAGGCCTAGCACATCACCATGTGGGTCACCAATCGTTTTGGTGATAAAGAAAGATGGCTCGTGGAGAATGTTCATTGATTACTGAGCACTGAATAAGATAACAATAAAAAATCGTTATCCCCTTCCTCGCATATATGATCTTTTAGATCAACTGAAAGAAGCTATTTATTTCACCAAGCTAGACTTGCACAGTGGATACCAACAGGTCAGAGTTGCAGAACAAGATGCATGGAAGACTACTTTCAAAACAAAGAAGGGACTGTATGAGTGGTTGGTTATGTGTTTTGGCTTAACTAATGCTCTTGCTACTTTCATGAGATTAATGAATGATGTACTCAGACCTTTTCTTGAGGATTTTGTTATTGTGTATCTGGATGACATTCTGAATTTTAGTAAAATGTGGGAAGAACAATTAAAGCATGTTAAGCAAACACTGGATGTTTTGAAAAGAGAAAAACTTCATGTTAAACTCTCTAAATGTGAATTTGGCAAAACATCTCTAAAATTATTTGGCTCATATAGTAGGGGGTGGTGAATTGAAGATAGATCCCTCTAAAGTGGCAGTCATTATAAACTGGCCTAAACCCAAGTTTACTACAGAGGTGAGAAGCTTCTTAGGGGTAGCAGAGTATTGGAGGAAGTTCATATCTAAATTTTCCTCAATTGCAGCTCCCTTACATGCTTTAACAGGATTGAACAAGGTGTTTCAGTGGGGAGGAAAACATCAGAAAGCCTTCGACACCTTGAAAGAAAATATTAGTACAACACCTGTACTAGCACTACCTGATCTTCAAAGACCATTTGAGATCCAAATAGATTCCAATGACTATGCCATGGGAGCAGTGTTGACACAGCATGGTAAACCCATATGTTATCATTCTGAGACTTTTAATCCTGTAGTAGTTAACAATCCTACATATGATAAATAATTGTATGCATTGGTTCAGAGTGTGAAAAAGTGGAAACATTAATTAATAGGCAAAGAGACAGTAATACATACTGATCATCAACCACTTCAATATCTACACTCCCAAACTAAGTTGTAGCAATCAAGACACTATAGATGGATGGGTTTTCTACAACAGTTTCATTTAGTCATCAGATATAAAAAGGGCATACATAATAAAGTTGTAGAAATGTTATCTAGACCCATTATATATGCATCTACTATACTTAAGCATAATTTTGTGCTACATGAAAGCTACATTGAACAATATTCTCAAGATATAGACTTTAAAGATGTATATGCAACTTTGAGTCAAGGCAAACGGGTAGAAGAATTGGATTATCATGTAAAGGACTGACTATTGTACCATTGTGGGAAACTTTTCATTCCACAAACTGAGAGAGTAAAATTAATTAGAGAATCACACACTTCTCTGATATCAGGTCACTTTGGGGTAAGTAAAACAGTTGCACAGCTGCAAAGATTTTGTTATTGGCCAAAAATGAATGAGACAGTTTCTAGATATGTAAGAGGGTGTACTATGTGTGCTAAAAGAAAGGCCAACAACAGAAAACTAGGCTTGTACACTCCATTACCAGTACCCTCTCACCCTTGGGAAAGTGTTTCCATGGATTTCGTTGGGGGACTGCCTAAATCTAGGAAAGGTCATGATTATCTATATGTTGTTGTGGACATGTTTAGCAAAATGTGTATTTTGATACCTTGTAATAAACAAATTATAGCTAAACAAACTACAAAACTGTTCTTTGAATGTGTATGGGTTCATTTTGGATTACCCACTTCCATTGTATCTGATCGAGACACCCGATTTGTGGGGAAGTTTTTCTCAAGTCTGTGGGAACTGATGGACACCAAATTGAAGAAAAGAACAACTTTTCATCCACAAACTGATGGCCATACAGAAGTAGTTAACAGGACAGTGGTCCAGTTACTTAGAGGATATTGTAGAAAACATCCTAAGTTTTGGGATTAACATTTGTGTTATGTGCAACATGCTTACAACAAAGCAAAACATTCTTCTACACAGAGATCTCCTTTTGAGACCTGTTTTGGTTTCACATGAAGGTCTCCTTTGGATTTTGTCTTTGGTAAAGATACCACAGTTGAGGGACACAGTGATGTGGACTGGGCAACTAGGTTCATTGAACAAATCCAGGAGATCCACCAGGCAGTACAAGAACAGCTGGAAAAGATCCAAGCCAAATACAAGGCTAGGCATGACAAGAATTGGATGGTGCATAGTTTCCAAGTTGGTGACCAAGTCTGGATGTATATTAGCAAGGACAACATGCAAGGTGAAGGTAAAGAGCTAAAGCCCATCATGTATGGACGTTTCAAAATACTTGAGAAGATTGGTGAAAAGGCTTTTCGCCTTGATCTACCAACTTACATGCACATCTACTCAGTCGTAAGTGCAGATTGCTTGAGATTGTTTGAACCTTCTCTAATTGAGGATCCCGAAGAGCAGAGTCAATTGCCTTCTATTGATGACCTGCTACCTGAATATATTAATGAATTGCAAGAAGACACAGTTCTGGACAGGAAAGTGAGGAAAACGCGCAGAGGAGATGTTGAGTACCTCATAGTAGGGCTCAAGGGTTCAAAGCTGAGTAGTGCAAAGTGGATTGAGATTGGACAAGTGAGACAACAACACCCTCACTTAGTCGAGGCTTTAAAACCAACTTTTGGTGGTCCAAAAGCTTTTTTAGTGGGAAGGCTTTGATCCAAATTGGATCCTGAAAAGTAATCAAAGTACCATGACTGTATCAGATCGGGACAAACTTTGAATTCAAGAGCACAGAGCAATCAGGAAAAATCTCTGAACTGTGGTATTTGGAAGCCAACGTGGAACAATGTGGACCTCGATCAAATCACGTTGGCTGAGGCCCATGGAGACTGCGCAGGAGGCGAAACTGGCATCTGGGAAGCCCAGATCGGGAAAAGGAAGTAGTTTATGATGCACGATTAGCACTCATAACTGGGCAAAACCCCTCGAAATGGAGAGTCCCCAAAGCACTCGATCACATGGAAGGTGGGAAAACCATGGGGAAAAACACAAAAGGCTAAAGGCGGGACCCATGCTCCAAAAATCGGCGGTATATATCGGGGGCACCCCTGGGTGGTAAGCGGATTTGGCTGAAACCTAGCGATTCCATTCAGCGCCTGACATGTGGCAGGCAGATGAGAGAGAAAACGCCCACTCATCACATGCTAATGGTCGAGCAAGTCAACCACATCAAATGAGCGAATGATGTTGGATCAGGAGGCTCCAGATCTAATGGCTGAGAATGCGCCTGATGAAAGAATCGGATTTGATAGGGGACTAAGCCACGATCTATAAGGATTTGAGGTCCAATTTGACCGCTGAGGTGACGGATGAGTCATTTCTCGATGTAATTGAAGAACCAAACCGACGAGGAAGAGTTGGCGCAGTTCATTGGAAGACAAGTGGCCACTCCCTGTGAGCCGATGACCATGACACAGAGAAAGGGAATTCCAAGCGAACAACAGCAGGGGACCCGATGGAGGAAGAAGGGGAATCGAGTAGTCATGAGATCGTTTGGCTTTAAATCCATGAACAGAGACATGAAAAGAGGACGTCGAGAGGAAGAAGTAGAGAAAATAAGAAGATAGAGAAGCGAAAAGACAATGAAGAAAAGAGCAGAAAGACAGAGAGTCGAGCTAACCTGCAGCATAAGGCAGCATCAAGAAATTGATGAGAGGATTTGTCAGGATTGAGCACCACATTGGGCTCCTTCCATGAAAGACCAGAGAGGTCAAGAGCTGGTAAGGAAAAGAGTCTATGTACTCTAGTGGCTTGGGGAATCCAAGAACCACCCTGCCAAGCAAATTTTGTTTCAGGAGACTCATATTGATCTCCTCAATGTAATTCTCTGCTTTAAGACACAATAAAATAAGGCCACCATTGAAAGCTGGACTGGAGACGTAGCCTTGGAGGATAGGGTGAACTCCTTATTAATTTTTTTTGTTCTTGCATTTGCTTACTTGTTTCTCTACTGTTTTCCATTTTCTAATGTCTGTGTATTTTGCAATCTGATCGATCTGTCGCCTAAAATAACATAGACACACACTAGCACATGAGTCTGTAATACCTTCATTCAATAATTAATTAATTGAGGTCACTCAAGGGTGATTTTCAGATCATGACTTATCTCCACTTCTCTTTGACCAGACACATAGATTGTATATGCATTAGAAGTTTCACTGTAGTCCACAAATGTTCCTTTCTTCCCAGTAGCATCCAATTTGGTTCTCTTTTCTTTTGCCACATGAAAATATATGGGACTACCAAAAATTCTAAAGTGAGAAACATCAAGTTTCTTACTGGTGAAAACTTCTTTGGGAGTTTTTGAGTCCAACGCTTGATGAGGGCATCTATTTTGAACATACACAACGATGTTTGCAGCTTCGGCCCATAAGAACTTTGGAAGGCTTTGATCATGAAGCATGGAACGTGTGGCTTCTATGATAGAACTATTATTCCTTTCAACAAAACCATTTTTCTGAGGAGTATATGCGGTAGTAGTTTCCTTCTTAACGTCAACTTCTATACAATAATTTTTGAAGTCATTCGATTCATATTCGGTTCCATTATAGGTCCTCAATATTTTTATCTTCTTCCCAGTTTGATTTTTGACCAAAGCTTTGAAAAAACGTAACCATGAGAATACTTTATCCTTCCTCTTCAAGAAATATATCCAAGTCTTACGAGAGAAATCATCCATAAAGATAGCATAATATAAATATCCTCCTAATGAGTCCACGAGCATTGCACCAGATTGATCGGAATGAATCAATTGCAATATGTCAATAGTCTTGCTATCACTTGAGGGGAATGGTCCCCTTGTATGCTTTCCTGCGGCACACCCCTGAAAAACACCTCCATGTTCTACTTTAAATGCGGGCATACCTATCACCATTTTCGTCACATCAGGGAGAGCCTTATAATGTAGATGAGAAAACCTCTATTTCCATAATTCAGATTGAAGTGTTGTGTCGCAAGACATAGCTCCCAATGGGCTTCCTATAACATGATATAGGCTATCAACCATAAATCCAAGTGTAAATGCATCTTTGAATTTTTATTCCACACACATATCTTTCCATCGATGAATGCCATCTTGAAGCCTTTTTCCCCCATCGCTGAGATAGATACTAGGTTCTTCTTTAGATCAGGTACCTATAGTACTTCTTGTAGATGAATGGTGTTACCTTGATTCACTTGAAGAGTAACATTCCGAACTCTCTTCACGAGATAGGTGGCATTGTCTCCAAGGATAATTTCCAAATTTGTATCCTTTTCAATCAAATTTGAAAGAGCTTCCTTATACCCAGTGAAGTTCCTTGAGGCACCTCTATCAATCAACCAATTTCCCAAAGTGTTAGGAGGATATGCACTTGAGAAGGCATATATAAAATAAAATTATTTTTGCTTGTTATCAACAACATTAGATTCATCATACCTAGTGTTTCTTGATGTCTTGGGAGGGTGACCATTTCCTTGATGAGGAGAGGGAGCATTTCTTTTTCCTTGGTTGTTGAATCTGCAATTCCTTTGATTGTTGTTGCCCCTGAAATTGTTGTTGTTGTGTTTTTCATCATCAAGAGGTGTATCCCTTCTATTAGGAAACTCCCTCGAATAGTGACCAAACTTGTTTCAAATGAACCATCTTTCCTTCCATTTTTGAAACTCGTCCTTCCTTGACATTGCTTTTTTGAACCTGCATTGTTCTTCTTTTTAGCATGAACGGAGAATGCACTAGGATCATTCCTATTTGATGTCATTTCTAGTTCCGTCATCCTTATTTCTTCTTGAGAACATCTAGTCAACAATTCTTCAAAACTTGGAATCATGTTGTTGTTAAGAATATTAGTGTTGAACATGTGTCATTCACGAGGGAGTCCTCCAAGGGAAATGAGAGTAATCTCCGTATTAACAATAGATTCTCCAATCAAAATAAAATTATTTTTGATGTCAGTAATCCTCATGAAGTAGGATTGAATATCTTCATTTCAACCCTTCTTTATATCCTTCGGCTTGTTCTTGAGGAAAAGAATTTGGTTTGCATTGCTACATTTGAACATGCCAACCAAATTGTCATATATCTCCTTTGATGTGTTCAAATTGGAGATGTAAGCAACTAAATGCTTATGAATAGAATCCTTGATGATCTTCTTGGCTTTGACTTCACCCTTCTTGTACTTTGACTTAGCAGTAATCAGTGCATTTGAAGGAGGTTCCGAAATCTTTCCCTGGACATAATCCATAACATCTTGCTCTTCTAATGTCAAATCAATTGATGTCTTCCATGCATGATAATCAGACTTATCATGAAGCTTATCATCAAACTTTAAGTAGGATGCAAAGGCCATTGAATGTTGTCTTTGATCAGTGATTGCTCTTCTCACTCTTGCATGGGCTTTGTCTTCACCTAAGCTCTGATACCATGTTAATTTTAGATAACAATGGTATGTTCTATGCTTAGAGAAGTTTTATGTCAATTTCTTCATGATAGTAAAATGCATATAGAACATAAGTAATGACAGTAGAAGACATGCCAAGACAAAAGGACACAAGATATGGCACCATCCAGGGACAAACCCCAATGTGGGGAAACCGTTGATTAATTCTTCTTATAATTATTTAAAAGTTCAGCAGAGAGAGAGAGAGAGTACAATATACAATATTCACTTGCCCAATCATAGTGAAATCTGATCATTCAAACAACAGAAACAGAAATCCCTAACCAGAAAGTCAACGTTGGTCAACAAGGAAAATTTTGACCTCCAAAACAACTCGGTCAAACTTGGTCAACTTGGCCTCCAACAACAAGTCAAATCAGCCCAAAAAAAGTCTAAAAATTTCCAATCAAATATGGTCAACAAAAGTCAATGTTGTAGCAAACGCTAACATAGTTAACGCTGGTCAAACAAAGGTCAAATAGCCTCAAATTTCGTGCCTAGAATTGCAGCCTGCCCAAACAGAAATACCCCACACGAAACCACAGTCAAATATGGTCAACGCTATTAAAAAAAATTCCTACAACTTTTGGTCAACGTTGGTCAACGTAGGGACATAAAAAGTACAGTCCTTTCTTCACACGTGTGGAGAGAGAGAAGCCTCAGAAATTTGTACCTAATCAAGAAGAGAGAGATGTGTGAATGAGTGAAGTGTCCAAATGAGGATGAGGCACCTTATATTTATATGCAAATGTTGAGGATGAATAGACGTGACTGTTGGGCTTCTGAGCCTACATGAGTTTGTTGGCCAACCTTGACAATTTGTCCATAATCAAAATAAATTCATAATTCCATTTGTACATGTCAGAATGGGATGATCTTTAGATCATTCCTACACCTCTCGGAGAGAGGAATCCAATAAAAATATGAGCTTCCTCATATGAGCTGTCCAATGTGAAGTTTGGCCCTAGTTTCCAAAACTCACATAACCACATGTATATATCAATGTTTTTAATCCTAGTTATGTTAGGTAATACACTTTTGTCTTCACATTGGAGGTCTCTCATCATCTACATGAAATTTAAGTGGCTAGAGAATATATCTTAGAAATGCTCATTATATCTTTGAAGTTTAGTTTTTCATTTTAACTTTGAAATATTATATCCTTTAAATTGTGAATGTTCCAAAATTTGAAAACTTTATAAAGTATGGTTATCCTATGATTGGCTTTGAAAATGTTTTCTTCAAAAATTAAAGTCTATTTTGAAGTTTTAACATCTTTTGACTTTAATTGTCATTCATTACTATTAACAAGTGAATATGCCTTCCCATCCACTAATTTTAAAATTTTTAGAGTGTAATTCACAAATATAAATCTTGAAAGATAAGAGGTCTCATCATGAGTCGACTTACCAGGGTCATGGTAAACCAATGATAGTGACATTATCAACATTGGCCACCAAACTTGGATAATGACTTATGGTTATATAACTATAAGACAAGATGTCTCACCACGATCCGACTTGTTCAATATCATTATAACTTGTGAATGACATTTTCATAATCTAGTTACCAAACTAGGACAATGGCTTCCATGAAAGCTTTAAAGTGGATGGCTTCCATGAAAGCTTTAATCTGAGAAAAAGAGAGTTTAAGGGCTAGAGGATAATATAATGGGCCTCAAAATATACCTATTGATGGGACCAATAATCACCCCCCTACTGAAGGTGTTTCTCACCCTATGAGAAACTAATTCACTATTGTGAAGTTCATTCATGGCCCTGGTGGCCTCTTTGACATCCCAAGGCATCTCAGATGGTGTACCTTCCTATGGATAAAACCCTACATTTTCTTCTATGTATGCCCACTCCCTTTGTTCTTCTACCTGGTCCCTTCTCTCCTGTAGGCCCAACAGTAAGGGAGGATCAAGTTTAATCCCTATCCAATTGATATTTAACCTTTGAATGATCCTTTTTTAAAGGGGGGTTCTCTTCAGGGCATTCCTTAGTCTTTCATGAGAGTGATATTCTCTTATTTGGAAACTGTGAGGTAGGTCATGCCATTTTCTTTGGAAATCTAGCAGGCTCTCAATACCCAACAACCTAAAGGTGTCCTTGAAATAGAGGATAGCTTGTTCTTATGTTTCCACGTATTGAGGATCCCATTGGGGATCAATGGAGATGAGGCTATGGTTACTAATGACAACCTTTGGGCTCACTAACTCTAATCTGATGTACAAGGGTTAACTTTCCTCATTGGTCATCACCCTCTTTACTTCCTTGACCCTTGATTCTTCATGGGTCAACCAAGAGGTTAGTGTCATGAATTGCATGTTCCCCCATCTTGACTTGGGGTCCCAAAAGTTCATGTATATGACATTATTGTGTATATCGAACTCAACCATTTTGTCTCTATCCTATGTAATTACCTTTTGACAAACATTAATGAACTTCCTATAATATTGGAATGGAAAAGAGACATATTTTGCTAATGTTTTTATCTGTAATTACAACCACTTCTCCTTGAGGAAGAAGGCATAGGACTTGGATGGTTACCTGCATTGTATGGCTTCCATGGAAAAACTTTCCATGATGGCAAGTTGTACCTCCTTTTCCCGCAGTTTCTCCCTTAGTCTATTTTACTAATTGAAGTTATCTCATGCTTGAATCTCTCAATATTAGGTTATCCATTTCTCTTCCCATGTGTTCCATTTTATCCTCCATCGGACCCACATTCACAACCTTCTTTTATTTTGCAATCTACATCCATCTTTGAGTTCTTCCCCTCTCTCTTTTCAATTTGAATAAGATGGGGACTGCAAATTTCTCGGGTATAATCGTACCTCTCTCAACAAATTTGTGGTAGGAACCAAGGTCAAGTTGTGGTTCAGGCTCCTAGAGTTCTTAGATACATTCTTCTTCCCTTGTCTTTTCTCTTCTCGTCTTCTATTCTTCCTCCTCTTCCCCTTATTTCCTATCTCCAATAGTGGATTTTGGTGTCTCTTCTTGTTGTATTGAGGTAAGGGCTTATGTCTCAATGAAGTCTGGTGGGCTCCAGTATTGCAGCAATAATGCTGCAACTCCTGGGACTCCCTTCTTTACTTTTATCAACCCGGTAATTCGTAACAAACTTGGAAGCGATGATGCTGTATGCACAAGTACTAGCTCTTGCCGCAGCTGTCACTTGGTCAGCTGGCACAAGTCTGCTAGGGGCTTAAGCCAACTTCGATGAGCTCTTAGAAGAATCTTTTTAATTGATGGATGAAAGCTAACTCAAAGGAGGCTAATCTACTTGCGGAAAGAAACTGAAAGCCAAAAAGTAACGCAAACCCTAGCAAACCCTAATTCTACCAGCTAGTCCTACTGATGCAAAGGAGGGAATGAAAACTATTGGAAGAGATGCCGTTACTTCTATGAAGGTAAAATACATGTGTCTAGACTACTTCTATCTGAAGAAAACATCTTTTTGTATTTTTGAATAAGTTATTAGAATTATCATGCATGTGCTTTTAACTGGATTTTTACTGTGCAGGGGTGGATCAAGGAGGAGAAATGCTTGGGAAAGGTTGGGAAGGTTCAGAGAGGGTCTAAGGAGTCCGTAACACCCTTCCACGGAGTCTCACAGAGTTTGGCTATCAAGAAACCTCATTCGTGAGCTTCTACAAGAAGTCTGCAGGGGTTCTACAGGATGTTTCAGGAATTTCTACAGGATGTTCAGAAATTTCTACAGGATGTTTAAGAATTGAATTTTGGAGGATGGGTGAGTGAAGGAAGATGCATGTATGGATATGGAGGTGGGATAGGGGTCTGAAGTGGCACAGGGACCGGTGGATGGAGTGGTGAGGAGGTGTAGATGGCTAAATTGGCTCAAAGAAGGCTGAAATAATGTTTGCACAAAAAGGTAGGGCTACGTGGGCAAGAGTGTTAGAAAATTATATATTACGGAGCAATGGAACACATAAAATATTTCAGAAATATAAACACAAAAAACGCGCAAAAACAAGAGAGACACAGATATACGTGGTTCACCCAGTTTAGGCTACGTCCACCCCAAATAGCCAGTCCTTCCTTTCTGTTATCCAGCAAAATGAAGAGACACAACCTACAACACATCCGCTGTAATATCCTCTGTTTTCTCTCACAGTCTCACCTCTCTGTTTCTCGCTCACAGAATACACATCTATTTCACAGCCTCAAATACAATACCCTCATACAAAGAGAGAGGTTGCCTTCTAGGGCAAAAAACCCTAAACTAAACATAATTTCTACCGTCAGATCATCCGCCTAATGAACGGCCCATATTGACTAGAAATTACTATACTTTTGCAAGGCAATTTTACAGCTGTTTTTAGCTTCGGGGGCCCTGCCCCCGAAACCCCCCGCCAGGGGGGGCTACCAAAGGTCACAGTCGCCCCCCCCTGGACCCCCCCTATAGCGAATATTTTACGGGCGGCGTTGCCACCCCCATTTTGCACTTGGGTCCTATGTGGCGATACCTTTGAATATAGAAGATAATCAGGCTCCACACCCAACAAAGAGGACAGATGTGAGACGAGGAACCTGGCTAGGAGATGGAGTAGTTGGCTTGGACGAAGCTTAGGCGGATGAGAGAGTGGTGGAGATGCCCTGCACAGTGTACATTTAACCGAATCAACAAAGTCCTGGACACAATCAAAGTCTTAGCTAATCTACTCTAACTGTCAATGAAGCAAATGAACAACAGCTTTATTTGGGAAGAAAACCATGTACATCAATCATGCAAAGAAACATCTCAGAGATCTGAACACATAACTAACTTCTGCAAATGAAAAAAATACACTAAGGATTGCATGGTCAAGAAAACTAGTGTTTTTGTTGGGGCAACATTGTTTCTTCAATTCCAGCCCCTGATCCAATAAGGACGAGGTGAAAATGAGAGTGTTGTTGACCCTTTTCTTGGAGTTTCTTTCTATTATTATCCTACCAATCTATTTTAAACATTTGAAGCAATTCTATTCATAACCAGTGACCTATTTAACCAACACAACTAAATCTGCCCAACAGAAATATGTTCAAAGGCATAACAGGGAAACAACGATGCAGAAAGGAAAGGTAACATTACAAAGAAGGAGGCCCTAGTCTCTCAGGTTGGGCCCAACCCCGAGAGATATGGCTCCTATAGTAAACTCAGAGCTGATATCAAATCGGTCTGCTTCTCATTATCAAAAAATAATCATAAGTCAAGAGTTATGCCAAAACTGGCTACAAGAGAACAAAATAAAGCTAGCAGCACTGTAGTGCAAAATATGTAAGAGTTTCCAAAAGTCCCTCACGAAGGCTGAGGCCTTAACATTTATACACCACGAGGCCCTAGCTAGCCTCCTAAATCTATGGGACTTGGCTGCCCAAACTGTGAGTGAACAGCTCCTTCCAAAATCTGCTTGGCTGCCTTCTAGATCCGGTTTTGGTGGCCTTTGTAGCTCGGAGTTGGGGGTGAATATCCCAAAGGAGGCTATTTAATGCCATAGACAACCCCCCTGTGAATCCTCAAGCCAAGCTTGGCTGTCTTCTAGCCCATGACTGCTCAGTTTTGCTCCAACATATGTCAAAAAACCTTAAATGAGCATGTGTTAGCCACCTAGGAAGAGTCACTACCCTTATCCATAAAAATGACATAAAAATACTGGAAAATAGTGCATAAGTTATGAAAAATGAAGGATTGAACAAGGATAATTAGGCCAAATGAGCCCAACAAGTTACCAAATTTGGGGCTCATCATCACCCCCCTGTTAAAAGGGTTGCTCATCCCTGAGAAACTAGTCCAGCTCCTCGTCTTTCATTGCTTTAATCGCCACACTCACATCCCAGGCTTCTGAAGTAGTGTCCTCCTCACTGTCATGGAATCTGGCCTTCCTTTCCACCTCTTCCCACTGCTTATGCTCTTCTTTTTCTGTGCTTCCTTCTAACGATCCCAAAATCAAGGGTGGGCTTAGCTTGAGGCCAATCCAGCTGGCCTGGAGGTTCTGCATAGACTTCTTGTAGAGAGGCACCCGTGCCAAGGCCTCCCTCATTTTAGTTGGAGTATGGTATTCCCTGACTTTGAGGCTATGGGACAATGTGTTCCACCTACGAGTGCAAGCATGAACACAATTGTCCCCTAACAACTGCTCCATATCCTCGAAGTGTGTTATGGCTTGAGCCTGCCGATCCATGTATTCTAATAAAGCCTGAGAGTTGGTTGCTAGGTGCTGGTGGGCTGATATCAATGTTGTGGGGTCCCCTGGCTCTGGTCTAATCAGTAGTGGTTCATGGAGTTCTCGGTTCATGACATTTTTTACCTCTGCTGCTCTCTTTTCTTCATGGTTTAACCATGAGGTCATTACCATTAGCTGCATATCCCCTACTGCTGTGTTGGGGTCCCATGAGGTTACATTTGGAAGGGCCAAATTATGAAGGTAGAACTCTGATAGATTGGCCTTGTCCTCTAATGAACTACTGTTACATAAATCCATGAACTGCAGGGGGTTTTGGATTTGGGAGATACCCCTTTGTACCAATGTGTTAATTTGGAATTGCAGCCACTGGTCCCGTAGGTATAGGCCATAGGATTTGGCCGGTTGCCTACATTGCAGAGCGTCCATTGCCCAACTAGCCATGCAGGCCAGTTGTGCCTCCTTTTCTTGCACTTGTGATTTTAGAGATTATATCTCTATGCCTACCTGCAATTCTCTTTCCTGTAGTTGCTAGTTTAGTTCCTCAAGATCAGCTTGCATTCCTTCTTTTTCTTGAGGTTCTGCTGCGGTGTTTTCTGGTGTTGTGTCCCCTTCTTTCCTCTGTCCTTGTAGTTTTAGTTTGAGCTTCTCATTTTCTTCCTGTAGAAATACTCGCTGGCAGTTTCCCACATGTTTTTCCATAGCCAATTCTCTTCTTGCCTCCTTGAGTTGTTCCTCCAAAGGGCTTATATCTGCTACTCCTTTAGACTTGGATATTCTCATCCATGTGTGGGTCCTCACTCTTTCTTCCTCTAGTGCAACGAAAAGAGGCACTGTGAATTTCTGTGGAATGATTTTTTCCAGCCTCCAAGAAGTTATAATAAGACCCCAAGCTGGGTTTGGGGCTAGGTTCCATGATGTGCTCTAGCTAGATCAGTTGCTACAGGATTCCTGTAGGACATCCTGTAGCTGTTTCTCCTCCTGGGGTGCATGCTGAAATAATTGAGTCGCGTTCATAGGTGCAGGGTCCTGAGATTGCCTTGATAGGTAAAGCGTTGAGCCTCTACATGCTTTATTTCCCACTTAAAAAATATTTTTTTCTGAGAAACCAAAGTTCTAGTATGACTGTGCAGGTATTTCGATCATATGGCAGCAATGGTGGTGAAAGGAGGTGACACAAGTGGAGGATGGAAAAAAAAGTGGTTGCATGCCTCCTCAACGGACTTCGAGCTTCAAATTCTTCTTCATAATCGGTCCTGGTCCGCTCAAAGGCTCTACAGGATGTTTCCTGTAGAAACACAGAACTTCCTATAGAAAGTCCTGTAGCTTCCTGTAGAAGGCTAAACCATGACCAGATTGTGTCCAAACCTTGGAAGAAATGAGTGTTCATGGAGGGAGTGCATGTGAGGTTGCCTGGTAGCTTGGTAGGGACCCTTGTCCTTGAGTTGAGAGGCCTCCTTTTTTCATTGAATCCCTGCAACCTGCAACAATTTCCAAAGATTAAGCTTGTTTTTTCTGTTTCTGCCTCTTTCTCTTTTTATTTCTTCTTTTTCTCTCTCTTTTTTCTTTTTTTTCTCTCTTTTTCTTTATTTTTTTTTTATTTTTTTATTTTTTTTGTAATGATGCTCAGGGTATGCCCAAAACAGAGGCAGAACCCTTATCTATGACCAACACTGATTTTTCCACAGTTTTGATGAACTCTTGCCTCGAGAGAGGTTTCCTGTAGATCTTTAGTCGATACCCATTGACGAGCATGGTGATGGCTTCTTCATCAATGGTCCGGATAAGGACAGAACCATTATCATTACACTTCTCCACTGCATATGGTCTTAGCCATCTTGTCCTCAGCTTCCCCTTGAAATCCTTATGTTTGGAATCATACAGCAGCGCCCAATCTCCCGGTTGGAATTGTTTGTCATTGAGGTGCCGGTCATGCCATATCTTCCTCTGAAGTTGAACCACTTCTGAGTGAAGGAGGGCTTGCATTCGGTGTTCATCCAACCCATTCACCTGCAATAACCTTTCTTGTTGGGCATGGCTGAGATCTAGGTCCAGCTGGGCTGCCATCCTCAATGTGTTGTACTCGAACTCAATTGACAACAAATCTCTCTTCCCATAGACCAGCTCATAAGGTGTGAAACCAGTTGTGGTCTTCCAAGTGGTGTTGTAAGCCCAAGTGGCCTCAACCAGGTGATCTGCCCAATCCTTTCTGCTGCTGCTCACCACCTTAGTGAAAATCCCTTCTAATGCTCTATTGGTGACTTCCACCTACCCATTTGCTTTAGGATGATAGGGGGTGGAAGTCCTATGCTTGATCTTGCGATGAGCGAGCAAGTCTTCAATTAAGTTGGAGGTGAACTGGCTTCCTTGATCGATGACTAACTCTCTTGGGTAGCCAAATTTGTAGAAGATGTTTTCTCTTAAAAACTCAGCCACCTTTTCTTCTGTCGCTGCTTTGATTGCCTTGGTTTCTGCCCACTTTGTCAGATAGTCTGTGCACGCAATGATGTAAGACCTTTGCCTTGAAGGAGGGTTTATAGGACCCACAAAATCCATACCCCACTTCTCAAATGGCTCAAGAGTCACTTGAGGTTAGAGAGGCATTTCATCCCTTGGAGTCGGTTTCCCCATCCTTTGGCATCGATCACATTGGCTGATATATCTTCTGACATCTTGATGAAGCGTGGGCCAATAGTAGCCTGCCTGTAAAATTTTGAAGGCAGTCCTCTTGGCTGCAAAATTTCCTCCACAAGGCCCATCGTGACAGGTTAGGAGGATGTCAAAGACTTCCTCCTCCCTTACACAACGACTTAAGATCTGATCGGGCCCAAGTTTGAACAGGTTGCCCCCGATCCAAGTGAATGAGGCACTTTTCCTCACGATTCTTCTCTTCTCTTTTGAGGATAGATGCGGAGGGAACTGTGCTGAGACCAGGTAGTTTGCTATATCAACAAACCAGGAAGAGAGTACTGAGATAGCGAATAGATGTTCATCAGGAATCTGGTCATCCACTGTTCCATCTTCACCTGCAAGTAGATCCAATCTAGACAAGAAGTCAGCAACAACATTTTCTTTACCTGGTTTATCAATGATAGTCAAATCAAACTGCTACAACAAATGTAGCCATCTAATAATACGAGCATTCACATCAGGTTTATTCATTAAATATCTAATTGCAGCATGATCAGTATGTACAAATGTTTGATAGCCAGTGATGTAGTGTCAGAACTTGTTCAGGGAATGGACCACGGCCAAGAATTCCTTCTCAGTTACAGTATAATTCATTTCTGCCTTGGATAAGTTTTTGCTAACAAAGTATATGGCATATGGAATTTTTTGTTCAACTTGTCCTAAGGCTACCCCTATGGCTTTGTTCGAGGCATCAATGTGGATGTGGAAAGGTAGGGCCCAGTTTGGACCTCTCAAGATTGGGGCAGACACCAACTTATCCTTTAATTCATTCAGAGCCCTCTGACAGTAATCAGTCCATTTAAACTCAACATCTTTTGCTAAGAGGCCAAACAATGGTGAGGCTAGCTTACTGAAGTCTTTAATGAATCTTCTGTAATATCCTGCTAAGCCTAGGAAACTCCGAACATCTCTTACCTTCTGAGGAGGTGGAACCTTTTTAATGAGAGAAATTTTGTTAGGATCCACCTGTAATCCTTGGCGAGAAATGGTATGCCCTAGCACGGTCCCTTCAGTCATCAGGAATTCACATTTTTCAGGACTGAGGGATAGGTTCATCTCAATGCACTTGGTTAGAACTTTTCCCAGATTGGACAATGCTTCCTGGAAGTTGGACCCATAGGGAGTGAAGTCATCCATATAGATTTCCACCGAATCATGGACCAGCTCAGAAAAGATGCTCAATACTGCTCTCTGGAAAGTGGCAGAGCGTTGCATAGCCCAAAGAGAAGGACTCGGTAAGCAAAGGTACCCCAAGGACAAGTGAAGGTGGTCTTATCTTGGTCTTCCGGGCTGATTTGGATCTGATTATACCCGCTAAACCCATCTAGGAAAGAGAAAAACTTCTTTCCTACCAGTCCATCCAACACTTGATCTATGAAGGGCAGAGGGAAGTGGTCTTTCTTGGTGGCTTTGTTCAGTTCTTTGTAGTCCACATAGATTCTCCACTTCCCATTTTTCTTGGCTACCAACACCAGAGGGGAAACCCATTCACTGTCCGAGATGGGGTAGATGAATCCTGCATCCAACAATTTTTGCAATTCTTCTTTGACAATGTCCTTAAGGGCTGGATTCATTCTCCTCTGAGGTTGCCTGACCAGTTTATAATCTTCTTTAATGTAGATGTGATGGGTACAGACCGAAGGATGGACTCCTTTCATCTCCTTATAGCTCCAAGCAAAAGCATCTAGATGACTGGCCAACAAGCTACACAACTCCTTTTCCTAGGAAGGAGATAGGGAGGAGCTGATCTTTAAAGTTCTCTCGAGGCCAAACTCCACATTCTTAACTCTGGAAGAGGTTGGATCAGTTACACAGAGGTCCACTAAGATACTGGCTTGAGTATCCTCCACCAATTCCTCTAAGGACAATGAACTGGGAGGTGGGTTCTGAATCAAGGTCTCAATCAAATCATCCTCGATTTGAGGACCTCCCCTAGTGGTTTCTAAGGTGCACAAGGGTGCAGAGTATACCTCATCCTCTTCTCCTTCTTCCAACCAAAGTGGTAAGTCATGCTCTAATAGAGGTTGGGCAGGAGGGTATAGGACTAGCTGCTTGGACATAGGACCATTTCTGATGGTCATGTTTCCTGCTCGTCAGCTTATGTAAGCATCCGCAGTGGCTAACCAAGGCCTTCCCAAAATAAGGGGGTATCCAGTAATCTTTTCCTTTGGTTGAAGAACCAAGAAGTCCGCAGGATACTCCCAAGAGTCAACAGAGACCAAGACATCCTCCGCAATCCCTTTGGGAGTCACGGTGGAGCAATCTGCCAACTGCAAGACTGTCGAGGTCTTCCTTAAGGAACCCTAAAGGTTGAGTTTGAGCATGGTGTCCCTGGTCATCACGTTAATGGCAGCCCCTAAGTCAATCAAGGTGTGGGGTATAATGGTGCCATTGATGTGGACATCAACTACAGGACTCCCAGGATCCAAATACTTTGGACAGATTACTTGCCCCAACATAAGATCAGACAGTTGTCCTATGACATTGATAGTTGAGGCATCCCTTTTTCGCCTGCCAGGGTTCCTAAAACACTTTTTCTTAACCAATTTTTTGTATATTGGTACATCTTTGATGGCCTAGAGAAGTGGTATTCTCACACACAACTGTTTGAGTTCTCCCTGAAGCTCATTCTCTTCTAGGTTGGGTTGTGTGGTTACTGTTAGTCTCTCAGGAAAGGGTGGAATGGCTTTGGGTTCACTTTCCTATTTATCTTCGTCATCCTCTGGGAGAGGCGGTTGGCGATCTGGAAGAGTCTTCCTGGATCGCAGGTTGATCTCCTGGATCTCCACAGCATAGGTAGGGCATGTTTTCTCCCCAGTATATACCTGCTGGGCCTGTCGGTTGTTGGGGTCCGGGTTCGGTTGAGCAGGCATTTCGGGTTGTCTTGGAGGAGCATGAGGTAATGGTTGTGGTTGAGCCGGTGGTGGAGGCAAAATGGCAGGAGGAGTGTTGTACTGGGACCTCCACCCCGGTTGAGGTACATTCCACTGAGGTTGTGGCTGGACATGTGAGTGAAACGAATGAGTAGTGGGTTGATTATGGTATTGAGGTGGGTAAGACCATGGAGGCGGTGCAGACCAGGAAGGATGAGTAGGGGGACCCTATGAAGGCATAGGAGCAGATTCGTTGGAGCTATAATAAGCTTGGGATGTCCCTTACATCCCCTGCTGGTAAGGTCTAGGTCCATGTGGCCTCCTTTGGTTGAGGAAGTAGAGAGGTTCAGTGGGTGCCTCAGTCCCTTGGTATATGGCTTTAAATACAGGTAAGGTTGGGCATTGGTTTGTGGGGTGGTCCTCCTCACAAATGAAACATACCTCTACTGAGTGTAATGGACACTCGTTCTTAGGGTTCTTCCTCGTACACCTGGGACAGGAGATGGCCAACGCCCTCTCATCTTCCTCTTTCTTTTGTTGGATTCAGAATGTATCAAGTTGTATGGAAATGGTCTATCTCACCTCACTTTTGAGGTCCTCCAGCTGATTAGCAAACTCATGTTTGGAGAAAGTAGTACTAGCTAAAAGTGGGTTCCCCCTACCTCTTTTCCGGGCTACCCTAGATTGGTTTCTAAACACAGTATTTATATCCTCATAAGGTAGTTGGTAAATATCTCCTCCAGCTAGCATGTGAAGGGTATCTAGAAGGTCTTTAGGAACTCCTCAGAGCAGGACTAGCTTTAGAGATTCAGGGTCAAGTGTGCACCTGGCCCACTTATAGCTAAGCTGGAACCTTTCATCGTAATCTTCTAAAGACTCATCATTTCCCATGGTCATCCGAAAGATTTATCCCTTGGCTTCCTTGGACCTACAGTAGTCCCGGTATTTGGTATTGAAAGCTTGCTGCATCTGAGCCCAAGTGGTGATACTGTTTCTAGGTAACCCCATGAACTAGCGTAATGCTGCATCCTTGAGGGTAGAGGGAAAGAGTTTCAATTTTTGCTCATCTTTTGTATAATCATAGGTTCGACAAGGGACAGCAAACTCAAACAGGAAGGTATCCGGGTCTTCAGTAGTCAATCCATGGAAGTGAGGTAAAGCGGAGGGGCTTATGTTTTTCATTTTCATGTCTCCATTGGTCTCTCGAATGGGAAAGGCACGTTCTATTCTCTCATCTTCTCTTCTACCGTTTCGGTTTTCAGCCATGGCTTCAGATGGTGTGTTCTCTAACTC
Source organism: Pinus tabuliformis (assembly GCA_031772625.1). Taxonomy (NCBI): domain Eukaryota; kingdom Viridiplantae; phylum Streptophyta; class Pinopsida; order Pinales; family Pinaceae; genus Pinus; species Pinus tabuliformis. Next base: position 557,280,964 of record CM062817.1, read on the forward strand.
TTCTTCTATTATAGGATCTTCGTATATCTCAGGAGGTTCAACTATAGGTTCTTCTGGATCATTGCCACCAAAGAAGAGAGAAGGGTGACTCAGTGAAGTGGTGGGGGTGTTGGGTAAGAATTTGCCGGTTTTATCTCTGTTCCTACGAGGCATGAAATGGAAAGGCTTTTGATTGCTTTTGTTTTTTTCTTCTGGTACCTGAAAAACTAAAATAGATTGAACTACAACTAATCTATCTTGCTGAAATGGAAATGCGGAATTGAAATGAAAGCATGAAAGGACTAATCTATTTTGCTCAAATGAAATTGTAGGAATTGAAATGCTAATCTACGCTTGCAGAATCGAAATTTCAAAATTGAAATGCTAATCTATGAAAGCAAGAAATATCTACTCTACTTTTGCGGAAATGAAATGAAATAAACTACTTAGCAGAACGTTGTGGGAGAAAATAGAAGAAAAGCAACAATCACCAATACTCTGACACTTCCCTGGCAATGACGCCAAAAAGATGGTGGGCTCCAGTATTGCAGCAATAATGATGCAACTCTTGGGACTCCCTTCTTTACTTTTATCAGTCCGGTAGTTCGTAACAAACTTGGAAGTGACGGTGTTGTATGCACAAGTATGCTACAACTGTCACTTGGTCAACTGGCACAAGTCCGCTAGGGGCTTAAGCCAACTTCTATGAGCTCTTAGAAGAAGTTTTTTAACTGATGGATGAAAGCTAACTCAAAGGAGGCTAATCTACTTGCGGAAAGAAACTGAAAGCCAAAAAGTAACGCAAACCCTAGCAAACCCTAATTCTACCAGCTAGTCCTACTGATGCAAAGGAGGGAATGAAAACTATTGGAAGAGATGCCATTACTTCTATGAAGGTAAAATACATGTGTCTAGACTACCTCTATCTGAAGAAAACATCTTTTTGTATTTTTGAATAAGTTATTAGAATTATCATGCATGTGCTTTTAACTGGATTTTTACTGTGCAGGGGTGGATCAAGGAGGAGAAATGCTTGGGAAAGGTTGGGAAGGTTCAGAGAGGGTCTAAGGAGTCCCTAACACCCTTCCAGGGAGTCTCACAGAGTTTGGCTATCAAGAAACCTCATTCGTGAGCTTCTACAGGAAGTCTGCAGGGGTTCTACAGGATGTTTTAGGAATTTCTACAGGATGTTCAGAAATTTCTACAGGATGTTTAAGAATTTTATTTTGGAGGATGGGTGAGTGGAGGAAGATGAATGGATGGATATGGGGGTGGTATAGGGGTCTGGAGTGGCACAGGGACTAGTGGATGGAGTGGTGAGGAGGTGTAGATGGCTAAATTAGCTCAAAGAAGGCTGAAACAATGTTTGCAGAAAAAGGTAGGGTTACGTGGGCAAGAGGACATATGTGAGATGAGGAACCTGGCTAGGAGATGGAGCAGTTGGCTTGGACGAAGCTTAGGTGGATGAGAGAGTGGTGGAGATGCCATGCACGGTGTACATTTAACCGAATCAACAAAGTCCTGCACACAATCAAAGTCTTAGCTAATCTACTCTAACTGTCAATGAAACAAATGAAAAACAACTTTATTTTGGAAGAAAACCATGTACATAAATCATGCAAAGAAACATCTCAGAGATCTGAACCCATAAATAACTTCTGCAAATGAAAACAGTACACTAAGGATTGCATGGTCAAGCAAACTAGTGTTTTTGTTGGGGCAGCACTGTTTCTTCAATTCCAGCCCCTGATCCAATAAGGAAGAGGTGAAACTGAGAGTGTTTTTTACCCTTTTCTTGGAGCTTCTTTCTGTTATTATCCTACCAATCTATTTTAAACATCTAAAGCAATTCTATTCATAACCAGTGACCTATTTAACCAACACAACTAAATCTTCCCAACAGAAATACGTTCAAATGCATAACAGGGAAACAACGATGCAGAAAGGAAAGGTAACAGTACAAAAAAGGAGGCCCTAGGCTCTCAGGTTGGGCCCAACCCCGAGAGCTATGGGTCCTATAGAAAACTCAGAGCTGATATCAAATCGGACTGCTTCTCATTATCAAAAAATAATCATAAGTCAAGAGTTATGCCAAAATTGGCTACAAGAGAACAAAATAAAGCTAGCAGCACTGTAGTGAAAAATATGCAAGAGTTTCCAAAAGTCCCTCACCAAGGCTGAGGCCTTAACATTTATACACCATGAGGCCCTAGCTGGCCTCCTAAATCTATGGGACTTGGCTGGCCAAACTGTGAGTGAACAGCCCCTTCCAAAATCTTCTTGGCTGCCTTCTAGATCTGGTTTTGGTGGCCTTTGGAGCTCGGATTTGGGGGTGAAGATCCCGAGGGAGGCTATTTAATGCCATAGACAACCCCCCTATGAATCCTCAACCCAAGCTTGGTTATCTTCTAGCCCATGACTGCTCGGTTTTGCTCCAACATATGTCAAAAAACCTGAAATGAGCACGTGTTAGCCACCTAGGAAGAGTGACTACACTTATTCGTACAAATGACATAAACATACTGAAAAATAATGCATAAGTTATGAAAAATGAAGGATTGAACAAGGATAATTAGGCCAAATGAGCCCAACAAGTTACCAAATTTGGGGCTCATCAAAGTCCTCCCTATCCATGTCCACAAAGTCAACCCACAACACAAGTTCCTTGAGGTGGGGTAAGGAATTCATGACAATGAGCTTGATGAGGCCATGATAGGAAATGTGCTGGTGCATCCCTTCCCTCACTCTCTGGCTCATTTCAATGATGGATTGTAAGAGGAAATGTGGATCACTGAGATTTTTTGGAATTGGTAACTCTATTTGGAACCTTAGCTCATACAGAAGCCTAAATTGATATTTATACAAAATACTCAACCTCCCCTCACAAGATATGTACTTGAGGATGTTATAAGCTACTTCATCCCAAGTGTAAGGGAGGCTTTCTCTTCTCACTCCATTTTTTTCCTCAACATGCTCATCTTCAGGGAGGAGGAAGTTTTTCTTGGTTATAACTTTTATTGTCCTATCCTCTTTTCCCCATCGAAATCCTAAGGGTATGGTGGTTAGTCTACTAATGAGTTATGCATTTAAATGGATGGAAAGTCCCCTAAAAATAGTGGTAGCATTATCTTCTCTCTGAGAATGGAGGGCAATGGTAAACTCGTGGGTTACCTCGTCATCATACCCCTTCAATTTCTCAAAGAACTCCATCCACTGATGTATCAAAAAAATTTCTCGAACAGGACGATGTTGATGGATTATTTTGGTGTCCGTGGGCTTCTTCGGTTAAAATCTCCCCCCATGGCTTCTATTACTCCTTCCTTAAATTATCTAAACGGAATTTTTCAAGTTTTTCCTCTGCATAGTCTAGGGTGCAGAGCTAGAGATACGATGGCTGATGCTTTTTGTTATGAGAAGGAGAAGGATGATACTCTTTACGTTAGTGAAAAACTTCTTTTTCTCTTTCCTTTCCTTTCTTCTGTGAGAAAATATTTTTTTCAAAGGAATTTACATTTACAAGAGTTTTCTACTAGATTCCTGTAGCAAGCAAAATTATCTATGCTATAGAAAGTGAGGAGGGAGATGCCACTTACCCTTCTCAGAATGACTTATTTATGTTCATGGGGGTTTGAGGAAAATTGTTGGTGGTTTGGACTCCTTTTCTCCTCTTAGTTCACTCTTGTAGCACCTCCTCTGCATTCCTTTAGCAATTCAGGTATTCATGTAGCAGTGGTGTCTGGTCGTGTAGCTCCTCTAAAACAACTTTATGGCTCCTTTGTAGCACACTAGGCAGACTCTGGTAGAATCTAGCTCGACCTCCGAGTTCTTGGTGTGATTTTCTAACTATTTTCAGGAATGAGAATTGGGGCAAATGAAATCAGGCCTTGTCCTTTTATTGTTTTTTTGGTAATAGGATCGACGTGCTTGGTGACTTGGCCTCTGCACGTACTTTCCTCTTTTAATCATTGTCCCCACTCGTAATTATCGCTCCACATACCTTGAATTTTCCATGTTTCAAGGATGGTTGAGTAGAATGCAACTTACTAATCAAAGTTGGTCAAGTTTATCGGCCACCTCCAGCCCCTAAAACCTCTATTCTCACTCATTAAACACATTTTTTACCATTATGCACATAGGGAAAAGGTGAGGGGTGTCATACCTAAGCCTAGTTGTGATGTCGAGTTGCTGGAGACGCATGCATGCTACTGCTAAACTGATGATCGATCAACTGTCCTCTAGAGGTGCTTTCTTCCATTTTCTTGCCTGTGCACAAGTCCTCATTAAACAAAACAATGTGATGATGTATCTGACTAAAACAATCTCTCTTTTATACAGGTCTTTTCTAGTGTTTCTTCTGCTACGTGGAGTGGATTGGTGACCTTGAAGCTTCTCCTCTATGATGGTGTGACTTCTCTAGGCCTCATGAATGGTCCCTTAATACTTCAGGGTGGCCAAATCTTCATTTTGGATCTGCAACAATCCTTTGTCTATGATTTGGTGTGAACTATGAAAGCTGTTATAGGATTGATCTCCTTCTTGTAGCAGTCACATAGTTCCTTCCCAAAACCAATTAATACATTCAAAGACTTGGATAAACCATGATGAGCCTAAGAAAAATCACAAAACCTTGTGATGGTGGTGAAATATTATGAAAAAGAGTGGAGGAAGAGTCCTTTTTTGTGTTTTTTTCATGGTCATAGGTGGAATCCCGAGGATGGAATTAGCTAAATGGAGTGGATGAGAGGTGAAGGAAGTTGGGTGGACCTATCCTAAAATTTCCCTAAGGAAAAATATGACTTTTTGCCCCTTTCTCTAACTGTATCTCAATCCTATAAAATTTATGGTCGATCGTGTAGTAGTTCAGGAAAATGGAGAGATGTAGGAGATAGGAAAATGATGATGGAAACATAGTGGTTAGGCTGGGGGAATGGAGAAATGGAATGTGGAATTTGTTCCTTTGACTGTTGTTCTCTTGACTATATAGAGTTTTGCAAAAGAAAAATCTTAGCATAATTGGTGTAAGGACTCCTCCTTGTGTTTTATTTTTTATATTTCTTTCTTTTAGACATGCAGTGGTCTAAAATCTCGATCAAAATTGATGCTAGTTCATTAAATTTTTAAAAGTGTTTGTATGTAATTAAAACCACCGTTAAATAAAGTTCAATTTAAAATACCTAGGCAACTTGAAAGGAAATTGCAACAAATAAACATTAACAACAAACTGCACAAGAGACAATGACATCAACACGTTCATAACAGAGTTCAGTTATCTTCAAGCCTACATCTTTGGGCCTATTTAGGCTCTTCCCGCGTAAACAATGGTCTCCAAATGGCCACAATAAGACAAAAACACTCTTTGTTGCACTCAAGAGGACTTGGCACCATGAATTATTCAACAAATGAACCTGTGGCTCAATGCTTGAGCACATTGGTTATGTCACCCCAGGTCAGGGATTTGATCAACAAGTTGGGAGATTTTGTTGTGATATTCGGCGGCAGTTGTATAATATATTTGGCTCATAATAATTTTAAAAGGATATGGTGGTATTAGCTTGGTGGGGCCTAACCCATGTTCAACGTTAATTAGCCAAACAAATCCCTACAATATTGGCCCTTTTGGCATCAGTTCGTGAAGTACGGACCGAAGTCTCTCCCAAAGCAGTATGGGGGGATGTTGGAACCAAGTTTTCACACCCTGAGATGGTCGTGATGTCAGTTTATTCCTCTTATTCCCGCCTTCGTGCAGGTCACTTTGCTTTAGGGCTTTCCAAACGAGCCCTCTATTCTTCCCTTCAATACCTCCATGGAAAGGTACGATTGACCTTCCCGCAACCCTAACCTACGGATCAGGTACTTTCACACTACTATGGCAATGTACCATGCAGATTCCCAAACTAGTCTAAGCGTTTTACTGATCTTATTATATAATCAAGGTTAGTACCATGTAAATAGATATCCTTTATTGCGTTCAGTTTTCCAATGTAATTGCATTCATTCACGCATCATATAAGAACTATAAATGAAATTCATACATAAAATGAGAAGATGCAATAACCAGAAACAAAGACACAGAATTGTTGATTACTTCTCTTTATTGATATCTTTAAGCAATTACAAACTCTATCCACCCTATGCACACAGATGTAGGGGTCCGCGCAATCAGCTGTGGACTTCCACCCTAGGTCTCTGCACACTCAGCTGCAGAGCCTCTACCTATGCTACGACCAGAAACTTAGACTTATACTTCAGAGCTATGACTCTCTTACATGATATTGATGACTCTAAAACTACTTAGAGCTTAGCTCTTTTTATACAATCCCATGGTCTGTGGACCATGGGTAGATCTCTTACATCCGAATTTAATTTACAAAACTAAGAGTGGAAAACCCTTTATGACTTATGACACCTTCACGCTCCATGACCACAAAATGTGGATTCTTTACAATTTCATTACAAAATTTGACCAAAACATGGGCTTTTAGCTCAAAAACTGTCCTTGGGGGATCCTGCTCCTAACAGGCCCCCAACACAAACATCGTGACTCACCCTTGAGTCACTTGGTAGGTGCCGAGATATTTGCGCGAATCCCTTCCAACTCGACTCGTATGACCACAACCTCAGTCGTGCACTATGCGACCACCTGCTTCGCATCTTCCACTGTCTTCTTGGTCATTGATTCTGTGTTGTCGGCCTGAATCTTTTGTTTCTTCCCTTGCAGATTCACAAGCTTGCCTTCGATAGATCTGGTCACCATATAATCGTCATCCAGCCAAGGCTTCATTCTTGCCTTTAGCACGGCTTCCTTGTGCAGTGCTGCATCCACCTGTTCCTTCAGCTGCTTGGCCTCTTGCAGCTTGGCTAGTCTCTATGTCAGTGCGAAGGTTCGTTCTGTGCCCTTAACCTCATTGTAACGTTGTTGTAGATTGCGCGCTTTTGTCTCTAACCACTGCACATTGGGGTCCTCCTGCAAGCTGGTCAAGACCTCAAAGGACTGCTCAAACAGTTGTGTGCAGTCTACTACTCATCGTCCACCATGGCTACTACTTTTGTGATAGTGGTCACCTGTTGTTCCTTCACTTCTAGTGGCGTTGAAGGCTGGGCCCTCAACTGTAAGTCTGTAATTTGCAGGTTCAACTCCAACTAAACCTGTGCCATGTTATGAAACCAGCTCACAAAAAGATAGAAAAGAGAGATCCACGCCTTAGAATTCAGCATCTTTGAGGGGGAAACCTCCTTTACATTACATAAATGAGCAATTCTTGGATGATACAAATGAAAAGACCTCCTTTCTATCTATAGGAGTCTAAAGGGTCATAACATAATCAGAGCCAACATAACAATAATAATCTAAGGGCACAATAATAACAATAGTGGGCTTCTATGGGGCACAATAGTAACAATATGGGCACTATATGGGTACATCAATATAATAAGTGGGTTGTACTAATAACAATAAGGGGTTACACTAGTAGTATAGGGGCCTAACATGCCCCTCTCCTCCAAAAAGCGTTGTCCTCATCGCTTGAGTAGTTCTTGATGCTTCTGTATAAAATTCTTGTCCTCCCATGTGGAATGTTCAGCGGGTAAGTTCTTCCACTTGATGAGATACTCTGAAATTGATCGATTTCGTAGCTGTCAGGTTGTTGTTTCTGTGACTGCTCCAGGTTCCAATAGGATTTTTCCTTCCTCTTCAATTTCTGGCAATATTTTTTGAATTGGGATCTTTTGAAACTTTTGAATAAGTGGCCATACTTCTTCTTCCTTCTTCCATTCATCCCTTGCTTCGTTTATCCAATCTGGTTGGATAATAGAAATAGTACAAAACAATGCTTCCACATACTCATCCTTGAAGAGTCTTCCCATTCGGTAAGGTCACCATTTTTTAAGTGCATGTAGTATTGCCAACATTTCCTTCTCATAAATAACTTGCTTGAGATGTAACAGTAAAAATACCCAATCACCTACATCAAAGCATTTTTCACTATGATGTTGATCTACCTGTTGTTTCGTTTGATTTTGCACCGAAGTGGCGCTATCCTTTAAAAGTTGGAGAACTTGTTGTTGATGCTCGATGTGATCTTTCATTGCTTGAACCTTTTTCTTCTTGATATGTCCTTCTATCTCTAGAGTTTGAGGAGTGGCAATTTCTTCCAATCCTTTACAAGATATGGTCGGATTCATTTCTTGATGCTCGATGTGATCTTTCACTTCTTGAACATTTTTCTTCTTGATATGTCCTTCTATCTTGATAGTTTGAGGAGTGGTAATTTCAACCAATGAATTACAAGATATGGTTGGATTTATTTCTTCTTTCTCGAAGTAATCTTTCACTTCTTGCACCTTTTTCTTCTTGATATGTCCTACTATCTTGAGAGTTTGAGGAGTGGTAATTCTTGCCAATGCTTTACAAGATATGGTCTGATTCATTTCCTCTTTCTCTGGGGTGGGGTCCTGGTGTATATCCTCTTCTTTTGATGTTTCTTGATCCTTTTCTTCATCCTCTTCATATTCTATGTAAAATAATTTCTTCTCAGCACACTTATGACCTTTAGTGCATTTGCTATCACAATTGTAACAAAGCCCTTTTTCTCTTTTTTCTTCAAATTGTTGTGGTGTAACCGTTGTAGGTTGTGGAAGGTTAGGAGAAACAACACTTTCATCTTTATAGTTGTGAGGGGTATGCTTCCTGGTTTCCTTAATTTTGCTTTCCACTATGTCACAAAGCCCTTTTACCATTTCCAATTGTTGTGGTGTTGCTCTAAAGAAGGTGTTGCTATTTGTATCCTCATAATGTGCTACCATTTCCTCCATGAAAATTGACCACATAACAAGTTGTTTATGAGAACAAAGCCCTTCATACCATAAAAATTGATCTGGTTCTAAATATGAAGATGCAATACATACCTTTTGTAACAGTGGTACACCATGTAGATCAAAATATTTCTCCATCTGAAGTATCCAATTTACCGGATCCTTGCCATCAAACTTTCTCATCTTGCTTTTTCTTGATTTTAGGAGCTCGATCTTGAAATGACTGTAACTCTATACTTTCAGATCTTTAAGTTCTAAAATTGCATCCTGCAGTAGCCCTCTGTGTCCTCTTTCCAATGCCACTAGTCTGATCCAAAATGGATTCTCCAAGAAATAGTTATGCACAATCTCCTAAGATGACCTAATTATAGACTAGTTCAGTAGAGCTAACTTGTACGATGTGCGACGAGTCACTGTTTCGACCTTTGGCTTTGAAAAATATATATAAGAAAGTACAGTCCGTCCTCTTTCTATACCTTCTTACGAAATTTCAATCTGATGCTCAGAGAGAAGGTTATGACGCTTTTCCCCAGGTCACCTGTTTGGAATGTGATTCAGGAGTCTGAAAAAAGACCAACTTCCTTAGATCATATCTCCGCAAATATAGTGCAAAAAGCTCTGAAATTTGGACCCGAGATTCAGCACGATTTCTTCTCAAATGGGTTTTTTTAGCTTCTGAAACATCGCAAAACAAAAGTTATAGTGAAAATTCCACGATGACCTGTTTGGAGCAACGAAACCCTATAATCCAAAGCTCTAATACCAAATGTTATGAAACTAGCTCACAAAAAGATAGAAAAGAGAGATCCACGCCTTAGAATTCAGCCTCTTTGAGGGGGAAACCTCCTTTACATTACATAAATGAGCAATTTTTGGATGATACAAATGAAAGGACCTCATTTCTATATATAGGAGTCTAAGGGGTCATAACATAATCAGAGCCAACATAACAATAATAATCTAAGGGCAAAATAATAACAATAGTGGGCTTCTATGGGGCACAATAGTAACAATATGGGCACTATATGGGTACATCAATATAATAAGTGGGTTGTACTAATAACAATAAGGGGTTACACTAGTAGTATAGGGGCCTAACATGCCATCTCAGTCTGAGTGTCATTCATCCCTGTGGCCAACTTACAGATGCATACCTCGACTGGTTCCTCCTTCGGAATGGCTAATTCTAGGACCATTCGGCATGCCTCCTCAATGAATTGCATAATCCACTTGCTCTAATTGGTCACCTCAATCTCAGTGGCGATGGAAACATTTCTCTTCAGCGCCATCTTCTCTTTGTCGATCCGTTCTTCACTAATCACCTGGAGGGCATGGTGCTCATGGGCCCTCAGCTCTACAATCACTCCATCCTGCAAGAGGTGGAGCGCCTCACGTGGGAGCACTGTTAGGTTCAACCCTACTCCATCTAGGGCACTGACAGTGGGCCTGTCAACCTCATTTTCTATGGTCAATTCTCTATCAAGTAGCGCTATCGCAATGGAATCCTTCATGTGCAGCATATCGGCAGCCTCCAAAGTGGCAATAGCCATGTTGGTAGATACCATACCAGCCCGTGATGCATGGATCTATAGCTCCTGCAACCCTGTCTAGATAGCCCCCAAGATGATCTGCTGCTACTACTCAAATTGTTACAAGGCCTCTGCGGTGACATCCCTCACTGTGTCACCGATATCATGCAAGTCACCCTCTGTTAATGTGATCGGGTCAAGTGAGGTCTTGGTCGCCTTTGAATTCTTCCTGGGCCCTCCCTTCTCCAGATCCCTTGGGTGCTTGATGCGGGCGGATGTCTCCTAAGGGTTCGTGCCGTGTTGTTTTGTCTCCTACTCTGTCTCAGGTGAAGGCAACCTTATGCCTTTGTCAGAGCCCTACTCTGTCCCACCTATCTTCTTCCCTGTCTGCTACGCAGCCTTGTGCTCCGCTTGTGCCTTATCAATAACCTCCTTTTTCCTCTTCTCGGTGAGATGTGCCATCCTAAGATTCGCCTCCTCCTTCTTCTTCTACGCAGTGGACTTGCTCCTGCCGACAGCTGAGTCTGTGGTAGTGCGCCACTCTACCGGCCATTGATCCAACACCGCATCAATGACATCATCCGTTGCCAAATAAGGCAAGTCATACCATTTCTACGTAGGGTCCTTCCATGCCCTGATGGATGCTCGATGGAAGTCGGCTTTGAGTTCGGCGTAGCCTTGCAGGTTGGCATATATCATAGGTGACAATCGCGGTTTGTGATTGATGGTCATCCGAATGTTCATCTCCATCAAGATCCAAAAGATATTGTTGTCCCTGAATCATTATGCATACTTGGTCACCCATAGCGAAGCGTACTTCGCTGCTTTAGGGAGGTCTGGCATGATCAAAGGGAACTGGCTGTCCTCTGGCAGCTCCCATGCTACCCGCACAATTGACAGCAAGAGCCACACGTAGTGGAACGTCTTGCTGAGCTCTTGTGCTTCGAAGTAGTTCACCAAGAACTCTTTGTGAAGGTAGTCCAACCAGTTGAATTGGACCCCTTCAATGCATTGTGCTGCTACTGCAACGACAGGCATCGGCACCTCATCGGTGCAACACTTCCTCATCACCTTCCCTACTAAGATTTGTGTGGCTATCTTCACAGCAGGGTGGCAACAGAACCATTTGTTGGCTTGATGGGTCCTGACCCAGGTTCAATGTTAATTAGCCAAACAAATCCATACACTACTGGCCCTTTTGGCATTAGCCCGCAGAGCACGGACCGAAGTCTCACCCGAAGCAGTATGGGGGGATGCTAGAACCAAGTTTCTGTGCCCTAATATGGTCATGATGTCGGTATATTCCTCTTATTCCTACCTTTGCACAGGTTGCTTCGCTCTAGGGCTTGCCAGACGAGCACTCTATTCTGCCCTTCAATATCTCCGTGAAAAGGTATGATTGACCTTCGCATAGCCCTAACCTATGGCTTAGGTACTTTCACGCTGCTATGGCAGCGTACCGTGAAAATTCCCAAACTAGTCTAAGTGTTTTACTGATCTTATTAGATAATCATGGTTAGTACCATGTAAACAAATATCCTTAATTGTGCTCAGTTTTCCAATCTAATTTTATTCATTCGCACATCATATAAGCATTATAAAGGAAATTCATACATAAAATGACAAGATGTAGTAACTGGAAACAAAGACAGAGAATTGTTGAATACTTCTCTTTATTGATATCTTTAAGCAATTACAGACTCCATCCACCCTGCATAGATAGCTGCAGGGGTCCATGCACTCAGTTGCGGACTTCCACCCTAGGCCTTTCCGCACTCAACTACAGAGCCTTTACCTACACTACAACCTGAAACTTAGACTTCTACTTCAGAGCTACGACTCCCTTACATGATATTGATGACTTTAAAACTACTTAGAGCTTAACTCTTTTTATACAATCCCATGGTCTGCAGACCATGGGTAGATCTCTTACAACCGACTTTACTTTACAAAACTAAGGGTGGACAACTTATGACACCTTCGCGCTCCGTGACCACAAAATGCAGAGTCTTTACAATTTTATTACAAAATTTGACCAAAACATGGGCTTTTAGCCCCAAAACTATCCTTGGGGGATCTCGCTGCCAACAGGTGGTGGAGTCAACGGATCTACCATCCGACCATACCACAATAAAACATATATATTAAAGTTTTATGGCCCAAGGTTTTAACCAATGGGCTGAGGTGTATGTTAAATGGAGTGGATAACTATATTGGGGGATATGGTGGAGCCGCCAGATATGGTGGGATCCCGCCATATCCATTCCCCCCATATGCATCAGTAGTAAATTTCAAATATAAAATTTTCACTATACATAGAAAGTAACACCGATGGTGTAGTGGTAAGGCATAAGATTGTTTACAAGTAGGTCGTTGGTTCAAATTCTATCGGGCTCACTAGTCAATCCATAACAAATTTTGGCCAATGTGAGAGGCCATGTGGCCTTTTGTGAGTGGGACATGTGTCACCTTAGGATTTCCCTAAATTCAAGCAACCAGAATCTGCCACTTGGTTGTTGGAACCATGATCTTGGAACATCGATTCGGAACCTTGACTTGACCTGAACTTTGACTGACTATAAATTTTTCATACGATATCCTTTTTGATCTCTTCAAGTTGCGTTGGATTTAGAATGTCAAAATCTATGCCATGGAGCTAATTTGGAAAACATCTCACAACTTTGATTTTTTAGCATTTTCCAAAACTTTGAGCATCTTTTGGATCCTCTAGATCACTCCTTGATGATTTCGGATCATTCCTCCCCACTAAGACCTTTTCGACCACCAAAAGGTTGTCTACAGTGTTTGAAGGTGAAGACAATTTCTATCTACTTGTCTGGTATCCTTGGGCCAACCTGTTTTGAATCTGTACATGTTACTGATCCACACAATCATCAGTACAACATAAAGCTTGCAAAGCACAATATTCCATTTTCCATCCATATCTACATCCACATTTCTTGTTATTATCCACATATTGTTCAATATAAACAAGTTGAATAACAACACTAAACATACTAACATAAATGATATTGTAACCTCCCGACTCTTCATAACTGGAACACAAATAAACTTATTCCGAAATGATACTTGTTGTGCAATTTTTTATTCCTTAAACACATTTTTTTATTTGTTTTAGTTGTTTTATGCTTAAGTGTCGTTTATGGTACAAACATAATTGTTTTACTTGCATAAACTTCACTATTTAACTGTTCCACTATTTGAAAATATTTGTTTGCCTTTATAGGATGAGAATGCACAATATATTCAATTCCCCTTTTAAACAAGTGATATTGATTTTGTTCCCTGTAGAAGATTTCTTTCCGATCATATAAATATGGACTATGTAAGACCATTCCACATGCATCTAGTGGTGCTACATCACATGTTTCCTTATTGTTGGGATGGGGTGCCCAGGGGTAAAATTGAATTAAACTTAGTTATTTTTGTAAAGAATTTTGTAAAAGATGTAAAGTCTCCACGAAATGTGGACGTGGAGTGCGCAGATAGATATAGTCAAAGGGGCCTTAGCCACTTTTTTTTGGTTAGTTTTGAAGACTCACCCATGAGCCAGGGGCCATGGTATTGCATTAGGAAAGCTATAAATAGTTGAGTCTTAGTGAGTCTTAGATGTAAGTTTTGATAGAGAATTGGGTACATTTAAGAGTTTTGTTGTCTTGGGCAAGAGCTAAGGTAGGAAGGCTCTACTTCCTATGCTTAGATAGGGAAGGGAAGGATCCTGCGGTTGAGTACGTATGAGGCTTGGGTAGAGTCTGCAATTGAGTGCACAGACCCTCGCAGCTATGTGCACAGGGTAAGAGGAGTCTATAGTCAATAAATTGAAGATCAATAAGGATAGTTTTTCGAATAATTACTGAGTATTTCCATTTGTATCTTTTTATGTTATATGTTTCCAATGAATGACATGTTTTATAAAATAATGATTGAATTCTACATGAATTTACTACATTTGTCTTAATAATGTATGAATTGAATGCCTATCCACTTCCACGAAGTTACAGGCCATTTCTCTTATGTGTTCTAACAATTTAAGTAGATCTACGTGAACTCCAATCTAGTGCTACATTTTGGTGTGTGTAAGTAGATAAATCGTTTGTTTAAGGTCTGCAAGGACTGATCGTGGACCTTCGTGAAGGTCTAAAGGTCACTTTAACTTACACTAACGAGCCCTAGAAGTCTATCGATCTGCATGGAGGCAGATCCAAGGCACTGGAGGACATAACACTAGACTCTGGATGTAGAAACTTTGTTCTTGCATCCCCCAATACTACTTCGAGTGAGACTATAGCCTGTGATACGTGGGTTGTTGTCGAAAGGGCTAGCAGTGTAGGGTTTTGTTGGTTGGCGTAACTAACTTTGAATCTAGTTTAGGACCCACTAAGCCAACAAATGGTTCTATTGCTGGGATTTAGATCTGCTTAAAGAGATGTGTGATGTCACATCATTGGAACTCGACTAAGAATGAGATTGAAAAGTGGTTAGATCAGAAGATTCACGAATTCATGGCTCAAGAAAACAAGAATCTGCACCTGCCGAAGGAAGATTGGCTGAATAGATATCTGTATATAGAAGTACACAAAATCTTCTTTTGCACTTTCCCAATTTAACTGTACGAGTGGTTAGCTAAACTGATAGACAGTCAAGGAAAGTGGAAGCTCGATAGTGCTATAGCGTGGACTCCAAAATTGGTGTGACGACTAGAAGCCTCTGAAAACAAGATCGCATGGGCTTTCGATCACTGGCTTGATCAAATTCTAGGAGGATTTGTTACGGAATTTGCAGTTGACACCTCAGTCAACTATAGCGAAGTAGAGTGCAGATTCTTCAAGGGACTGCAAGGTAAGTATTTAAGGTAATTGAATACTTAGATTAAAATGGTATTATGTGAAAAGAAGGTAATGCCATTACCTTGATGTCCAGAGCTACACGAAGTGGAAGATTCTTTAGAAATAGTGCAGAATCGAGACCAGAGTATAGCCCATTGAATGGACCTTCCTCAAGCAATGATGGAGTGGAGTAGACTACGCCGCAAAGTGTTGTTAAGCTAATAACTTAGGGTATTCCTAGAACACATCATCCATCCACTCCATCTCCACCTTCACCTCCACCACATACACCTTCTGCCACACCTCCACCTCCACCACCACCATTCAACATGGAGAACCGAATGAGGATGCCGATCTTCAAGGGCATAGGAAGTGAAGATCTAAATCATTTTTGGTTTGTTGTGAATGTTGTATGGACAACGCAACAAATCACCGATGATAAAATAAATAAGGCGCAACTGGTTACCGCCTTGCAGGATAGCACGTTAACCTAGTACATTAAGTGTTGTGCTAAGAATCCTCATGCATCGCTAGTAGAAACTCAGACAACTTTGAACAAAGAGTTTAGTAAACCTATATTTTAGGCATAGTTGGTAATTGAATTTAAAGAAATTATGATGAAGGTTGAGGAGACACCTTGGGACATTGATCAGAGGTTGAAGTGCCAGATCAGACAGGCTAACATGAAAATCTTAGATAGCCAACATCGTGATTGGTTCATCGTGTCACTTTTTCCCCATTTGAGAATTGCTTTGTCACAGCAAAAGATAGAAACATAGGCATAAGCCTTGGAGATCATGATGAGGCTACACGCATCACCTATTTAGGATACAAACCTATGGGTACAACATATCAACTCGTAGTTAGTGAGCCTACATCTAGAATTAAAGAGTTTGAAGAAAGGAAAGGAGACTAAGCTAGAAGTGCACACAGAGGTTTGGTGTTTGAAGTGTAAGGGCCACGAGCATGATAAAGATCATTGCCACATGTACGCTAATTATTTATGGGGGGGTGAATTCCCATGAAGCTAGAAGCCCCAACAGGGCTGAGCATGGGGGTTGTGCTATGGTGTGCCATTTGTCAAGTTACTGGGCAACATGCGGTGAATAATTGCCACTTGTTTCAGAAGTTCGTTCAGACACCTCAGTAGTTGTTCTGTAATTTCTGTAAATTTGTGGGGCATGATGAGCGCCATTGTCAAAGTCATGAGATGATGATGGAAAGAACCCCTACTTACCGTATGCAAGCACACACTCGGCCTCCATATCAAGGCGCAGGAGGAGCACACAGAGATTTTCAAGGGCGAGGACGAAGACGAGGAAGAGGACCTGGTAGAGGTCGCGTCAGATTATCTGCTACAACTGCGGATAGCTGGGGTACTTCGCGCGAGATTTCCATAATCCTACACACCCTTTCTATCAATACTGCAGATAGTTCAACCATTCCATAGAAGAATGTCCGATGTTAATATCTAATATGCAAGAGAAGAAACTGAAGCCCTAACAACCTATGTAGAATTTACAAATGATGAGAGCTAAGTCTCGCGAAGAGGATCAGAGCATTAATATTGTACAAAGAAGTAGTATGACAGTTGGCGCCGATAAGGATAAGCAGCCTAAAGAATATGGATGGGTCTACAAAGCTCCAGAGAAAGAAGTTGACTTTGATCTTAATCATGCTAAGGAAACATTCATGGAAGCCAAGAAGAGCTTCGCTAAGGCCTCCACCTTAGGAAGCTAGGACAAGATGCAAGAAATTAGTGTGCCTTCACAGGTTGATCCTTCATTACTCACTACATTTTTGGAGACCTACATAAATTTACTGCACAACAGGAATGTTGTGGAAGGACTGCACGAACTAATAGACAAGTGTGCTAATAAGGAAAAGACTCCTTCAGAGTAGTGCGCAGTCAAAAAAATCGGTAAGCATAAGGCACACACAGGGTGAGAGATGTGGCTAACAATGCAAATAGGTGACTATGAAATGGACAAGGTCATTTTGGATTTTGGGTCCAATGAAAATTTCCTACAAAAACAGACATGGGAAAGGTTGGGGAGGCTGATGCTGCAATGGTCTCCAATTCATCTGAAGGTGGCAAATCAACAGAAAATCATCTCCATGGGAAGCTTATATGGAGTAACGGTTGATATTGATGGTGTAAGTGTAGTAGCGACTTTGAAGTCATAGAAATTTTCAATGACAACAATCCCTACCCTGCAGTCCTGGGAATTGACTGGGATATTGATATGAATGGGGTCATTAATCATAAGAAGAGGACAATGTCATTTGAAAGAAAGACTCTTAGGGTTATATTGCCACTGGATCCTACAGAAGGGGCACGCTATACTGAACCAGTCCGCGATTATGTTGAAAGTGACGACGAGCTAGATCAAATCTACAAGATAACAACATGAGATCAAGATTGGATCAATCCAACAACAGATGGATGGATTACATGGGATTGGGAGAGATCCTGCACATGTGATTCAGAAAAGGAATTAGAACATTGGCAAAATCACTTACATGAAGTTTCCACAATGTGATGCAATATGATGACGAAGTCACTGCGTTCTTTTTCATCAAAGGTAAGAAAGTTACCATATTATGATGGTTTGACTAATGTAGATGTGTTTTTAAATGAGTTCAAGCATGAAGTCCCTGAGGACAACTGCTTTCAAGAATTCGAGTTGGTGCTATGCGTTATGCCTGTAGGATGGTGGGGTATGCATAAGGATAGTTTTGCTGGATGGCGAGATTATAGGAGAATGATGAAGCTATGGTTTGGGCATGCTAATACCAAGATGACTGATAAGTATAATGGGAAGGATGATCCATGTGATCACCTAGCAAAATGGACTAAGGCCAGGGGAACAGAACCACAGGCCGAATGGGTACACATATTTTGTCATACCTTGGATACAATCCCCATGAACTTTTACCTTGAAACGGAGCTCCGCCATCGTACTGCGGAATGGGATGTATTGAAGTAAGGCTTCTTATTTAATTTCAGCTTTGAAGACAGATTTTCAAGCATCAATGAAGCACTTGAAGAAATTAAAGAGGTTATCTTCATGATATTGACGGAATCGATGGAATGGACTCAACCAGATTGGAGCACCTAGCTGCGCCATGCCTTGTAATGATATAATGTGACTGCTGAAGAAGAGGAAGAAGACCCAAGGAATATCAATATTCTGGAGACAAAAGGACATCATGAAGTAGAAGGTCCACAAGTAGAGAACGTAGACATCTCCACACCTTTGAAAACGAAGCAAGTAAATATTGGCACTGAAGAAGAACCGAAGTTCGCAAAGATTGGAGACTATTGGGATGATGCTACAATAGACAAAGTTGTTGAATTACTTCGCAAATACTGGAATCTCTTCCCCACTAAGTTTTCAGATTTAAGGGGCATAATTGGTGATTTGGGCATTATGAAGATCGCATTGAAGCCAGACGTGAAGCCTATTAAATAGAGGCCTTATTGCCTAAATCCTAAGTATAAGGAAAAAGTTCGGCAAGAGTTGGATAAAATGTTAGAGGCAGGAATTATCAAACCTATTGAAGGGTCTGATTGGGTGAGTCCGATGGTGGTCCAAGAGAAGAAGCAAAAGGGAGAAATAAGGATTTGTGTAAATCTAGGAAAGCTTAATGATGCCTATATTCAAAATCCATTTCTAACACCATTTACAGATGAAGTCTTAGAAAATGTCGGAGGGAAGGAGGCCTATTCCTTTACTGATGGGTTTTTTGGGTATCATCAGATTAAGATTTCCCTAGAGGATAGAAGAAAAACCACCTTCACAACAGAGTGGGGTTGCTTTCAGTACATTGTTATGCCAGTTGGATTAAAGAATGCACCTGCAATATTTTCCTGCATAGTGATAATGGTGTTCAAAGAATTCATTGATAAGTTCTTGGAAGTGTACTTTGCGGATTGGACAGTTTTTGGCTTGGTAAATCTCCATGTAGCAAGCCTACACCTTATGTTGGATACATGTCAAAGATACCAGATACCGCTAAATTTGAAAAATGTTATATTCTTTGTTCCTTTTAGGATTTACTGGGTCATGTTGTGTGAAAGCAAGGATTGATGGTGGACCCTGCAAAGATTGCAGTGATTGTGAACTTGGAGGCCCCTAGGAATGTTAAGCAGCTACACGTGACGCTAGGGCACACCGGATACTATAGAAAATTCATAAAAGCTTTTGCTCAAATTACCACGCCAATGGAAAAATTAGTAAAGAAGGATGCAACATTCTGTTGGGATGAAGAATGTCAGTGTAGCTTAGATATATTAAAAGAAAATATGGTAGTTGTGCCAATCTTGGTATTTCTCAATTGGAAAAAGGAGTTTCATGTACATGTGGATGCTTCTTGCATTGTGATGGGTGCAATGCTAACTCAGGAAGGCGAAGGAGAAATGGACAACCCTATAGCCTTCGTAAGCAGAAAGTTATCAAAGGCCGAGAAGAATTATTCAACGATTGAGCATGAAGGATTTCCCATGGTCTATATGCTACAAAAATTCAGGCATTGTCTATTGGTAAGGTCTTTCAAGATGTATACAGATCATTATGCCTTAAAATACCTGGTCAACAACCTTGTGTTGGGGGGAAAGATTTGCATATGGTTGTTATTATTTCTATCACGAATTGAAACAGGCGAAGAACCCAGTAATTTGGAGGAAGGGTTGCCCGATGCATAGATTTTTGCAGTATGTGTAGTTGATAACCATTTTTCTGATATTATTCACTTCTTAACTATAGGGATGGTTCCTGAAGGATATACAAGTCAACAGAAGAAAGAATTAGTAGTGCGCGCAACCAATTTTCTAGTCATTGCAGGATATCTGTACA
Organism: Pinus tabuliformis; assembly: GCA_031772625.1. NCBI lineage: Eukaryota > Viridiplantae > Streptophyta > Pinopsida > Pinales > Pinaceae > Pinus > Pinus tabuliformis. The sequence goes on from CM062817.1 coordinate 557,300,989, forward strand.
AAATGGGTGTAGATGAAATATTACGGCGATATGTGCCAGAATTTGAGAGTGATAGTATCCTCACTGAGGCTCATGGAGGAGCTGCGAGAGGCCATTATGCAGGAAAAGAAACCACGCATAAGATTTTGTGCGCAGGTTTATGGTAGCCAACATTGCATAAGGATTCGAAAGCATATTGTAAGGTGTGTGATGCATGTCAAAGGACTGACAAACCTTCACAAAGGGATGAGCTACCACTACATCCTTAGGTATCTTTACAAGCACTTGAGAAGTGGGAGATTGATTTTATCAGACCAATTCAGCCCCATGGGAAGAAAACGGGTGTGCGCTACATTATCAATGCGACAGAATATTTAACCAGATGGGTGGAAGAACAACTAGTAAAGGATTGTACAGGGGCTATGGTAGAAAATTTCTTGTTTGAACATGTCTTAATGAGGTTTGGATGCCTAAAGGTCTTGATGAGTGACAGGGGTATGCACTTTCTAAATGAAATGATTAACGTGTTGATAGAAGAATTCTAGGTCTACCATTAGAAGAGTACACCATATCACCCATAGGAAAATGGGATGGTTGAAGCTTTTAACAAAATTTTGGAGAACGCACTGAAAAATATCTATAACACACAGTAGAATGATTGGGATGTGTGCATACCTACAGTACTATGGGCCTATAGGACAACCTGTAAGAAGTTGACAGGGCAAACATCGTTCAGATTAGTCTATGGGGTTGAAGCAGTAATGCCTATGGAATACATTGTGCCTAGTCTGTGCATAGCAGCTTGGATGGATATGGCGGATCACGAGGCCTTGGAAGTATGGCTCACGTAGCTCATGGAGCTAGAGGACGACTGATTTTTGGCAGGATTCCACCAACAAGTACAAAAGGAACGCGAAAAAGCAGGGCATGATCGCCATATCAAGCTTCAGACATTCAAGGTAAATGATCTTGTGTTGTTATATGATAGTAAGTTCACTAAATTTCTAAGTAAATTCTAGATTCATTGGTTAGGACCATATATTGTAAAGGAAATTACAGATGGTGGCATAATTCATCTCGTGAAGCTAAATGGGGACCCCTTCCTGGGAAAAGTGAATGGGAGAAAGCTGAAGCTATATACGGCGAATCCTGCACAATGAATATATGGCAACAGGACAGTCTTAGTGCTCTAGGCAGTTGCAAGGGAGCGGGGGACTATAAACTACACTACTAGTTTGGAGGAAAATGTAGCAAGCAGGTTGTGCGAAGATTGACGAGGATGCACCAGATGAAGTTGCGCTTAGGACACTATGTGAGAGTGAAAGGTACCATGCAACCCAACAGGAAAATGATCATTGGAGTTACTATTCATGATGGGACGACCAAAAAGCAATTAAGAGGAGTGGGGAGATGACAATTAAGGAAAAATATTTGAAGATCTGCCGCCAAAGAAACATTTATTATCAGAATTTGGGGGAATGGTTGGATTTGAATTCAAATCCCCCTATAAATTGAGCATGTTGGTCTAGCAGAGAACACTTTGCATTCTAAGAATTGTTGGAGCCTTCTGCTATCTAACACATACGATTCGAGTGTTCTGGGAAGAACTTGTGTCGTGCCCCTCATTTGCGAACTCTTCAAAAGAAACTCGAGAGCTATTCATTGAAAGAATGCTTGGCACTAACCCCGCCGAAGCTATGAGTTTAGGTGCTGTTGTTTCTGATGTGCCAGGACTAGAAGTTACAAGTATGGAAGCTTCGACCTCTGTACCTATGGTGCCAAGGTCACCTTGGTTGAAGCCCACTACTTCAAAATAAAAACAACCCACTACAAAGGCAAAGCACTCCGCAAAGGACAAACATAAGAAGCCAATGCTAGTGTGAATGTTGCTGAGAAAGAATCTGGAGGTGCAGCAGAAGGAGAAAAAGGGTAAATAGTTGAAGAAAGTAGTGGACCTAGAAGAGGAAGAATTACAGGGTATCGAGGATGTAGAAACCTAGGGGGTAGAGCCTATGACGAGGCTTCCTGAGTATATCCCTCTACGGAAGGGAAAAACTAAAGTATCGAAGGATCCTAATTCAGATAAATTTGTCATTTTGACACCTTTGCTACCTGAGTAGGTTGCATTTGAAGGTCCTCGGCTAGCACACATTCCATTGCTTAAGATGGAGGATTGGGACTCCGTGGACCATGCAAATTTTTCGCACTTGGTAACTCACAAGTATATGCAGAAAATTTACTATGCTGACATGGGGGTTACAATGTTGGAGCCTATGAAGTGGGTCCACGGTGTTGAGCAATTAGGGTTGCTCAATCTGCTGTTAGTGCCACATTATCACCACTCCAGCATCAACATGATATGTGTACACCATCTCCTCATGTTGGTGCATGATGGGTGCCTATGGTTAGGTGAGCCTATCCTCATCACAGACATGTTGATCCACAGGATAACAAGGTTGCCGTACAAAGGGGAAAACCCTACCAAAGAGTTTGGAGGAAAAACCAAAGAAAAAGAGTTGGCAAATAGAATGAAGAAAGAATTTGGATGGATCAAAAAGTCACGAGGATAATATATCACATCCATCTCATACCTAGTAGTACAGTTGGCTACCCAGATTCTAGCTAGCAAGTTAATGAGAAAATGTTGTGTGGATGAAGTTCTAGCACCGGTCTTATCATTAGCAGCTCAGTGCATGAAAGGTGTACAATACAATTGGGCCAAGTACCTCTATCAGTAGTTCCTTGCGAACTTCTGAGAGGCCCAGGAGGAGAGCAGGTCGTTTCATTATGCCTGGCTATTGTTATCGATCATTTTGGTTTTTTGGAAGTTACCAGTGGATAGACATTTTCCTCTACACAAAGAAGAATTACCCGAGGCAGCGTTTTTGTCTCGTTGTGGGCCACAAAATATCCATATCATATTAAGGAAACAAATATCTTTTGGGTTTTGATGGATATGGACCTTCACATGGTGGTTAATCAATGGCCATGGTTGTCTCCCACCTTGTTCACACAACTATCGGCCTATGCGGAATTCAAAGTCGATTTCCATAGGGTATCGATCAAAGCATGCAAAGACCCTAAGAAGAAATGGCACCAGTTGCCTTATATGGTGACAAACACTGATATACAAGATTTTGTGGGGCTCTATCCTCTGAATGGTGCGTGCCTATAGAATTAGATGCAGGAACAAGCACAAGCACAAAAATATTTACTGCGCAAAAGCAGAAGGATGTTGCTCAAAAGGTTGCGCGTGCACTCACAAAACAAAAGAAGAAGGAAGCTTCTAAGGCAGCTGCAGAGAAGGCTTGAATGGAAAAATAGCACACTGCTAAAGCACAGGTGGAAATGGAGCAATAGGAGTTGCAAGAAGGCGACAAATCGACTTCACCCAAAAGAGAAGAACATGAGTTGTCAGACCAGGGCAGAGGTGGTGACGAGGGGTAGAGCACCCCGTTCATTCTGAAGAAATGAGGGAAGGAACAGACTAGAGGATAATGAAAGAAACAAAAGTCTGATAAACAGACACATGTCAATCCAATGATATTGACCGAAGGTGATCTCGATGAGATCAGAGATAAAGTGCAGGATACAACAACAAAGGTGTTGCAGCAGTTCGAATAGTAATACATGCAGATGCTGGGGAGCGTCCAGAAGGATCTATGCGAGCTGAAGATCTAGGAAAACATGATTCAAGTGGACGTAAGAAGGCGAGAAACGCACAAGCGAGCTTCAAAAAGGGTCGTAGAAATTTCAAAGAGATCGAATGGCCTTTGGATCTCAGAGTCTTTCCTTTACCAGAGGGGTCGGTCCGTGTGGAATCAAACGAGGATCGCATGGTGCTTCACACAGTGAAAGATATGGGACTGAACCTTGTCATGTTGCTGCTCAAGTCTCTTCATGTGCTACATAAGGGGGTCTCTGATGAGCTAAATATCAGAGAACAATGCGCACTCACTATGGTCAGTGAGTTTAAAGTCAATAACGACTAGCTGTTCTCTGAAAAACTAAGGCCTTAAAGGAGCAGGAGGAGTTACAGACACAGTGCCAGAACCTGGTCACAATAATTGAGAAGGTCTGCAAGTCTGTGCCTAAGCTCAATATACCTGAAGATGCAGAGGCCTCCGCTAAAGTAAGGAAATTGGCTGCTGGAGTGCACGCGTGAAAGGAAAAGTTTGATAAGGTGACTTTCGATCTTTGGATGCAAATAGCTGAGTTTCAGTTGAAGTTGTAGCTAACCACACCACGGGAGGTTCAAGAACAAAGAGATACCATGATAAAAGAATCCATGGCTCAGTTAGATGTCGAAGCTCAAGTTCGCGACCATCTCTTCATCAAAGCAGTGGGTCTATGGGATACACTGCAGGAGGATCCTATGCTGCAACAGTTGAACACATAAATCAGGGAAGCACAACAGTAGTATGATGATATTAGTATGACATCACGAACATTGGCACTAGTCCAGTGCTTCATGCGCTTGTAGGAAGGAAAGGAAAAATTGATGTAGATCCAGGAGTTGCAGAAAAAGCAGTCCTTGCTTAGAGCCCGACTTGAGTCTTGGATAGAAGAAGCCTCCCAGTTTTTAGAGAAAATTCATGAGAAACTAAAGGCAATGCAATAGACACAGAGGACTACGCAACTGGCAGTAGAGGGGCCAACCACAAAGAAACTGGTCTAGGAAGTACAATAAGCAACAGAACAGAGTACCGTGGAGCTTCAGGCACTGACCAAGGCATTCAACGAACTCCGCCAGAAAGTGGAACAACCAACATAGTGACTTGAGGGTGAGTCACGATCTTTGTGTTGGGGGCCTATTGGGATGGGGTCCCTAGGGGTAGAATTGAATTAAACTTAGTTATTTTTGTAAATAATTTTGTAAAATATGTAAAGTCTCTATGAAATGTGGATGCAGAGTGTGCAGATAGATAGAGTCAAAGGGGCCTTAGCCCCTTTTTTTTGGTCAGTTTTGAAGACTCACCCATGAGCCGGGGGCCATGGTATTGTATTAGGAAAGCTATAAATAGTTGATTCTTAGCAAGTCTTAGAAGTAAGTTTTGATAAAGAATTGGGTACATTGAAGAGTTTTATTGTCTTGGGAAAGAGCTAAGGTAGAAAGGCTCTTCTTCCAGTGCTTAGATAGAGAAGGGAAGGCTCATGCAGTTGAGTGCGTAGGAGGCCTAGGTAGAGTCCGCAGCTAAGTGCACAAACCCCTGTAGTTGTGTGCACATGGTAAGAAGAGTTTGTAGTCATTAAATTGAAGATCAATAAGGATAGTTTTCTGAAGAATTACTATATTTCTGTTTATATTTGTTTATGTTATATGCTACCTATGAATGACATGTTTTATGAAATAATGATTGAATGCTACACAAATTTATTGCATCTTTATTAATAATGTATTAATTGAATGCTTAGCCTCTTCCACAAAGTTACATGCCATTTCTCTTATGTGTTCTAACAATTTAAGTAGATTTACATGAACTCCAATATAGGTCTATTTTTTGATGCACGTAAGTAGATAAATAGATTGTTTAAGGTCTGCAAGGACTGATCATGGACCTTCGCAAAGGTCTGAAGGTCGCTTTAACTTAGTTACAATAACGAGCCCTAGAATTCTATCGATCTGCATGTAGGAAGATCCAAGGCGCTGGGAGACATCACACTAGTCTCTAGATGCAGAAACTTGGTTCTTGCATCCCCCAATACTGCTTCGGGTGAGACTGCAACCTGTCCTACACGAGTTGTTTCTGAAAGGGCCAACAATGTAGGGTTTTTTTGGTTGGCGCAGCTAACTTTGAACCTGGTTCAGGTCCCACTAAGACAACACTTATCCACAAATTGAGATGTAATTACAAATTGTAACACACATTGCTTAGTTACTTGCAACTCATGACTTTTACTCATCCAATTTAATGTATAAGGTCTATGATGTATTTTAGTTTTTTAACCCAAATTGTTTAACCACTTCATCAAAAATTAAGTTAACTCGAGATCCACTATCAATCAAAGTGTCGATCTTAGTGTTCCACATAATGACCCTTATGTGAAATAACTTGCATCTATTATTATCACAATAATTATCAAAATCAATACCATCATCAGATTTATATGCCAATCCAACTACAATTTGAGCCTCATTGCTTGATTTTGAACCCAAATTTGTTGCCGCTATTGTTGCTGAAACTTTTTTCTCACCCTTCTTTCCTTTAGGCCACTTTGGTCACTTGTCAGGGTGTAGTTGCCAAAAATGTTCTTCATCATGCCCTTCCTTCTTCCAATACTTGCAAGAGAGTTTCTCCTCTTCCATATTAATGGAATTTGTCCTCTTATATTTTCCCTTGCCTTTGCCCTCTTTTCTGGACATTGATTCCGATGATACACCAACTCTACATTTTCCTACTTCAATGTGAGTTTCTTGAACAACCACTTCATCCAGGTTAGTAGGACTAAACATGAATATAATATTACGAATATATTCAGGTAATCCTCCTATATATTTCATTAGAGTTTCTTGTGTATGTAAGGGAATATCAAGCATTAATGCCTTCTTGCAAAATTCATCTATGTATTCTTGCACTGGTTGTCCTTTCTTAACTTTAATACTTTTCCATTCTATTAAGACTTTCTCCTTATATCCCAACATGTAGAATTTTTTTCTAAGTGAAGGAACAAAATCATTCCATGATGGAAAAATATTACCAATCTACTAAGTTGCATGTTGTAACTTACTCTGCCACCAGATGAGTGTTGTGCCCTCTAGACGATGCAAATCTAATTGAATCTTGAGCACATCGTTAGAATTTTGTGCACACTAAAATACACCTCCATCTATCTAGTCTAGTTATCAAGTTTCTTAGCATTGATTTCACCATTATACATGGGTAAGTCGAATTTCACATCCAATTTAAGAAAAGGTTTTGGAGAATATCGTTCAAGTTGACCACCAAAAAGAGAAGAGAAAGAATCTTTTTTATCATCATCAATTTCTATGTTTTTACCTGAATCAGATGGTCCTTCAACTTTAATATTTTCATAATGTGATGTCTCAGCTTCCCCATCTTTGTGGTTTCCTTCGTCTTTCACCTTTTTGAACTCATGTTACATCTCCTCAACCATGGCTCACAAGGTCATGAAAGAATCCACAAATCCTGCATCAAATCCGAAAGGATTTTCTTCACCACCTTATGTAGGCATCTCTTCTCCACGAACTATCCTTCTTCTCAATCCAACTTATGGATATCCTTCAACAAGTTCTCCTTCACCATGTCTTGACTTGTTCATGGTGATCATGCACACTTAAACCAAACTATCAATAACCCGCTCTGATACCAATTGATCTGAAATCCCGATTTAAATTGATACTGGTTCATTAATTTTTTAAAGTGTAATGTAATTAAAATCACTGTTAAACAAATCTCAATTTAAAAGACATAGGAAACATGAAAGGAAATACCATAAAATAAACATTAACAACAAACCACACAAGATACAATGAAACCAACATGTTGATAACAGAGTTCGATTATCTTCAAGCTTACGTCTTTGGGCCCGGTCTTTAGTGGGGAGGAATCTTTATTAAAAATTCTCAAAATGATTATACATCAAAATCTAAGCTCCAACTCATCAAAATAATGCCACCAGTGCATTCAGTAGGCCTCAAAACCCCTATTTAGGCTCTTCCCATGCTCAAAATGGTCTCCAAATAGCCACAATAAGAAAAACACTCTCTATTGCACTCAAAAGAGCTTGGCACATTGAATTATTCAAAAAATGAACATGTGGCTCAATGGTTGAGCACGTTGGTGATGTAACCCCAAGTTGGGGGTTTGATCCACAAGTTGGGATTTTTTGTTGTGATATTCAGCGATGGTTGTATAATATTTTTGGCACATAATAATTGTAAAAGGATATGGTGGCAAGTGTTGTCCTTTGAGATAACCTAAGGTCAATTGGCTATGCCAAAGCATATAAAATGTTTTGTTTGATTTTAATGGTTGGATGACCAGTGAACTGCTTATAAACAGGTGCTTTAAACTTAGACAGATTCTTAATAAAACAAAGTTTGTTCTTTAAATACATATGATTATTTTGATTTTAAGTGGGATGGATAAGTAGAATATGGAGAAGTATAAATGATTTAATATTCAGACTGAGTATTTGACCATTTATAAGAAAAAATTAAGAAAACTATGTTTTCTTAATCAACAAAATATAATAAAGCTATTACAAAAATCTAGTGCAATTTAAGTTCAAAGAGGAATTTACAATAACAGATAGTCCTATAAATTAGTCTCTTATTTAAATTACAACTTCACAGAGGATTCAAAATGAAACTGAGATTCAATTAAATTTTCAATCGGATGACTGTAAAAGAATTAAATTATATGAGGAATACATAATGAAAATAACTCACTGAGAGACAAGCCATATGAAGTAAATCCAAAATCTTTTATTATATCAAAAATGCTCCAGCTTAGTACAAATCTGTTTGATAACTGGTTCAAGGGTCCAACCCTGAATACTTCGATAGAATGAAGTATTTAAACAAAATACAAAATTTTACAATAAATGCAAGAGTGACACGTCATGATATTATTACTTAAAACTAACATAAAGGGAGGCAATTTGATAAAAAAGAATGAATCTGAACATCTGGCCCTATTTTGAAGGAAAGCTATTGCTAAGTGGCCAGTATTCGGGTGCTCTATTGGTGAAGTTGATCTGTACTCTAATCTTGAAATTCACACAACATTTCCCATCATTCTTCATCTAGAATTTCTATCTTTGTTACCTTAAGATAGATTTCATCTACCTCAATATACCAGCCAATAGTGGGTTTTACAGTAAAAATATGTTTTATCTCATTCTGAATAAAACATATGTTGTTGATGGCTTCATAAAACGCCCTGCCTGTCATGGAACCTTTGATGTTGTAGGACTTGGTTGTGTCCATGGAAATGTCCTGAAGTGTCTTCAAATAGTCCTCTCTGGTCATTAATTTATCATTTATCACAAACAGTGAAGGCAGACCCTTCTTGTTCAATGCATCAATCCTTGTGAAAATTTTGTTGACTTCTACTTCAAGAGTGTGACACTTCTTTGTCAACTGCACAACTAAGTTCTTCTTGGTCAGAACTTTCTTGACCTCCAAGATGGTTTCAGTCTTGTCATCCACTCCTATATCATCCAATTCATACATGTTTTTAGAATTAAGAAAATTTATAATGTTGTTGGCTGTAGCAGGCATCTCTCCTAGTTGAGCATTTATATTGGCAATTGTCTGCTTTGCCTTTTCCATCAATTCCTTTTGCTAAAAAATAATCTGGATACATGGCTGAATTTCATCTATCTCCTCAATGATTTTGTTCAATATTATTTCCTTGACAATACCCAGAGTGTGTCCAATAAAAGATTCAGTTGCTAACTTCTTCCACACTTCTATTTTATTTTGAGCTCGCTAAAGCTCTGTTGCATGAAAAATGTTAGATTTCTTTTGATGATCCTCTAGGAGTTTCACTTGATGATGCAATTTATTAATCTCTTCAGTATGGAGGGACATATTTTGGACTACATTGGCCAATTGATTTGCAACATCTCCTATACTTTTTGTAGCAGATATGGCTATAGGAATGACTGTGATAGGAAGTGATTCTAAAGGGGAATTTTTTCTAGCAACCTTCTCCTTTTCTTTGATCAATTTCTCCATCTCTATCTCCATTTGCTTAAGCCATGCAGTTTGCTCCATGATGAGTTTCATCATATCTTCCTTTTGAGTTTCTGTCTCTGCAATATCCTTAGCTAGAGGATCTTTAGTGGCTGGAAGTTTTAACTACTTCCTCAATGTTGCTATGTCTAAATTGTTATTCTTGGCAAGCTCCTCTGCAACATTGATGTTTGCAGGATCATAACCCAGTTTGATTAGCGAATCCTCCAGGGTTTTAATCCTGGCATCTTTGGAAAGAGCAAAGACCTTCTCCATCTTTAGCTGTGCCTAGACATTTGCTAATATAACTTGTAATTTGGACAAAGGCATGGCTGTGTTAGTGACAGTAGAGAAAATCATTTCCTTAGTTTTTTTATGCATCTCCATTTGGTCAATGGGATGTATATCCTTGACATCAAACTCAAAAGATGCATTTTTGTAGTCTGATGCTCCCTTGAGCTGAGGAACTTGTGCTTGGACGACTGCCATTTGCATTTTCCCCTTTTCTAAGTCAAAGGTTGACAATAGCTTGCTTTGGGCACCAAAAGTCTACTTCCACAACTAGTTGTAAGTGTTAATATTAAAGGCTTCATTTCTGACTTTTATCTCCTTGAAGATGTCCATTATTCTCTTCTCTCCCATGCCTGAAGTAAATGTGCTCGTCTGCACAATTTTTTGTTGCTATTGTGAAGTTGTAGAGGTGGTACGAGACTGTGTGGATTGATCACCCACTAATGAGGACACAAGTGGCTCATTAGTGGTGATAATGGTCCGCTACTCTGAATATTTGGTTGTTGGGTTGTGTTATATTCTTTCCACAAGTAGCCCACGTAGTTAATAGGGGGGTTAGAGGGGGGCCAGAGCCCCTCTTCGTTTCGTCGATTGTGTAACGGGGAGGGGGCGGTCACAAGGGGTTTTAGGCATACCCGTAATCCCACTTTATGGGGTCCGGGGTAGCGCCTCAGAAAATTTTTGTTTTGGACCCTATGTTAGGATGGGCGGACCCACCTATGGTTTTGTGCATGATTTTTGCACATCTTTTTTGACGCGATGGTTTTTTGGTCCATGGTATTGGACGCGATGGTTTTCGGTTGATGGTATTGGATGCTTCGACATGTATAAATATGTATTATAACACTGAAAGGAATATAATGAAAAATCAAGCTAGTAGTCCCAGTTTTGGGATCCAAGGGAAAATCTCTGTGTATATGTGTTATGCTCTTGCATTGTTTATTTTCTATGTTTTAGAATTCGTATGCAGGTAATTTCTGTACGGGGTTAAAACCTACACTGGTAAGGCTTAGTATGGAACTAAGCTTGGCCTTCTTTCTGTACATTATCTTAAATACTTCATTAAAGATATCAGTCCCTAAAGGGGACTCTTCCTCTATGATCCTCTTAGCTATCTTCTCTTGCATGGTAGGAGTCTACACTGTTGATGATGAGACCTGCTATTCTTCTGCCTCCTGTAAGGTGTTCTCAACCCACTCTAGCTGATTCTTGTATTTTTCTATTTCTAGCCTAGATGTATGAAAGTAAGGAGTAGACTTGATTTCTACCCTTAATTTAGAAATGATCCCTAATGGATCATAAAACCAGGTAAAAATGTGGTTGAACTGCATTTCCTTCAAGATTTTATCTACCTCTTCCCCTACTGCCCTACTTTTGCAAATGAAAGGGCTAACCTGTGTTTTTATTTTAAACTGAGACTTTTTCTTGGCAACAATGAAGTGGATTCCATCCATGTTGATCATTTTCCTGATGTATTCTAAAGCAAAAATCCTCATTGGGAGGAATTTTGGCAGCTTATAAGGTGGGAGCTCACATCCAAATATCCTTATATCTGTATAATTCTCATATAGGTCCAATGAGGAATTTTGGCAGCTTATAAGGTGGGAGCTCACATCCAAATATCCTTATTTCTGTATAATTTTCATATAGGTACCAGTCTCATGTCTAAACTTTTTCTGATAGTTGCAACACCCTTTTGATCTCTTCACTAATTCTTGGTTCAATTCTGCTGCTTGGGAGACCTATGGTTGGGTGAACGAACATCTCTGTAAACTGTTTATAGGATTACTCTTTCTACTCCTTCATGACCAGAGTAGTCCAAAATATTACTGGTTACTAATTTCCCTTCTGTTGTGCTCTACAACAACCCCCCATTTCATATCATTTTTATTCTCAAAACTATAATATGAAATGGGTCCGTTTTTATTTTAATTGGTATCAACTTAGTATTATTCAAAAAGGTCCGAAAATAAAATGAAAACATTACAAAACCTTTTTGATAAACCAATTATTTGGTCTTATAATATATAAATGATTAATCTTTTATCATTGCGATAAAGTGATCGCAAGATCGCATGTCGCAATGAAAAAGGAGGCATAACTTAAAGACCCATTGGTTTTCCCCGACGCGACAACACGCAAAAGGCTATCGGATATCGGCAATAACGAGTTATCATAACAAGCGTCCCTTTCGCTCTGATGCGATGTGATAAAGTCCCTTTCGCTTCGATGCGATGCGATATCACTATCGGCGATCGAGGATGTACCATGTATGCTGTTCAAAGTGCTTAGTTAATACTCCCGATGTGATGCGATATCGCTATCGACAATTGGGGATTCCAAAAGGAACCAATATAACGATTTAAGTTTTCCCCGACGGCCGATTGCGATAAAGCCAAAATCGCGAATTTTAAAAAAATATTAAAGCGGGGATATTATGATTAATTCGTATTAAAGGCCTTATCTTCCCAACAGCGATTCACCTACGCTCAACCGCCAAAACATCCAAGGCACGCTTAAACAAATCATTCGGCCAATAAACTATATGATGGACATTTAAAGGATTGGTAGGTTTTAATGGCCATTTAATGAAATAGTAAGTATAAAAATATTTTCACAGATTCTATCCGCGGCAACTTTAAGTTAATCCTTCATCGTGCATTAATCAATATATCTCGCTCATATTTGGTTTGCGCTATCAATTCTCTGTGTTACGTTCATTTTCACTCCTGTGAAGAACTCTTCCGAAGAAATAGATTCAAGCAGAATGGGGAAGAAGTCTAAGAAAACTACAATCGCTTCCACTTCGCCAGCCACAGGACAACTCATCGCTGATCCAGGAACTAAGAGAAAAGGATTGATATCCAACACTACATGTCTAGGACTCGGCAAAACTACTTGGCAAAGTACCTATACTTTGATTAAAGCCGAAGAACCCGAGGTGACAGCAGTACAAGCCACAGTAGATACCACTCGAAAATCTGATGCTACTCTAAAGGACTTAGCCGACTCTTTCCTCCATCGGATAGCAGCTCGGGAACAAATTCTCCCATATACGAATGTAGTGAGGTGGGCAATTGAGGAAATCCCAATCACAGACAGAACCTTTTGCACCAGAGATGGGAGAATCTTCGGTTCATTTCAATCTAATGATTTGAGGCAAATGTATCATTTGTCTGTGCCAGAGAAGAATTACAACAAGGCATTTCTGGAGAAATTCCGAGATGAAAACGAAATTGAGTCCGAACCCATTCGGGATTGGAGGCAAAATCTGGCAAAACACTTGCATGAATCTTCAGGTAAGTACTATGTTGATTCTCTATGTTCTCCTTATTGTTATGCTGGGATAATGATGTGTAGATTGTGGGGGTTGCACGATTCTGCTAATTTCACTATAGAAATGGTTCCTTTGATGGAGGTGGCGTGTAATAGTGAAATAATGGATTGGGCAACTATACTGTTAGATAAGCTAGCAACATCAATTCTTGATTTTAGAAGCAAAATCCGCATCACTGAAAGGCTTATTCCCCCATTCTACTACAGTGCTTATATCCTGGACACACTGTGTTTTAATTCTGAATTTCCCGTAGTCGGATGGAGGTGGACTTCACAAGACCCCATGCCCATTCACATATTCCATCAGAAATTGTGGAAAACTTACTATAAGAACCATTTATACCAAGTTTGCAATGGCTTTATGTTACCCATTCATTACTCTATTTTTGATAAACCTGCTCCCAAGATTTCCTACCAAGCAGGAGTCAATTTGACATCCATAGGAAGATGGTTCGGAGAGGAAAAATTTACTTATATAAGAATTTTCGGCAGCCAAGCTAAACCTCATGTCCTTCCTTTGTACATACCCGATAAACTGTTGGCTAGGGAGATAGCCTATCAGATTATGTCCGAAGGAGTTACACAAACTCTAAAGAAAAATAAGAAGCAGGTTTGGCCCTATTTTCCTCTGAGATGTGGTGTCTACACTTTGCATGATTTTAAACATGCAGAGAAAGAAGCTGAAAAGATGAAGGCATTAACTCTAGCAACTCTCCCTAATAGGCGATTTGATCCAAACAAAATCGCCTATAATGCACTTGAACAGGCCAAATTGACAAAGTTTGATCATAAAGAAGATAAGTTCAATGACCTGTTCTCCTCAGCTGAGTCGATGTCCCAAGTTAAATCGCTGGCTAGAATGGAATACAAAGATGACGGGTTAGTTGAATTCAACAGACTTAGAGAACAGAGGTTGCAAACTCTGCATCTAGATCTGTTAGCAACAACCCCAACAACGGAATCAAGTGAGCCTGAACAACGACTTACTAAGGAACCTCCTGTTACATCAAAAGAACAGGAGGAAGTTCATATTAAAAGACAAGAGGAAACCCAGACGAAAGAGCAGGAACAGAGCAGCATAGAGGTGAATGTAGATACTCAAATTGACTCGAAATTGCTCCAGGAATGGCAGCAATTCGATTCAATTATCAACAATATTGAGTGCTCTAAGGAAGCCGAGACATCAAAAGCGGCTGATACACAGGAGACAACTTCAAAACAGGTTCCAAGTGGAACCAGCGGCCTACCCAGTTCGAAAGAAGTAGAGATAATCCCAAAAGATCCCTCCAATCAGATTATTTTGCAAATAGAAGAAATTCCTCCCTTAGATGTCTTCTATAGCCTAAGACACAAAGCTGTGGTAAAATGACAGAGGAAGAGATGAAGGACTAATCAACCTTCCCTATTCCCAGAACAAACAGTAACGGGCAACGTGGTTTGGAAAGAGGAATTTGACCCCTCTGATGACCTAACAAAGCTATCACAATATGCTGCAGCCTATTCAGCAGCGACAATAGACAAGGCATCGGAGGTAAGTATTTTATTAAAAACAAAAGACCAGGAGATCTTTTCACTACAAGCACAACTATCAGAGGCACAACAAAAGGCGAAGCAAGCAGAACGACAATTGTTAACACAACAACAAATAAATAATCAATTGACTAAACAATTGCAGGAAGAGAAATAGAGGATTGATCACAGTGCAGTCCAAAAGCAGAAAGAATTGTCTGAGGCATTGGAACAACTGAAAGCGACGAATGAACAAATGCTGAAGTCAAAAGATGAGAAAATTGCTCAGCTATCAGCCCAGCTAGAGAAAACAAATAATCTCCCACAACTAGTTGAGTTCAGAGCAGAGGAATTACAGATAAACAAGGCATTAATAACACAGATAAAGCTTTTATGTCAACAAATCACCCAGGCGGAACCATTATGCGATTTGACGACATCAATAAGTGAAAAATCAGAAAAAGCTAGAACAAACTTTGATCAAGCCGATGAAACGTTAACTAATTTTCTTGAGTGGCAAGATACCGATTAGGGACAGGCGGCTAATTTACCAAAGATTTTAGAATTACATAAGGAGATATTATTTACAGAATGGCAGCCCTAGTTAATGAAAGCAGAGAGAGCAATTTCAAGATGCAAATCAACCACAAGTAATTTGGTTGAATTGGTTAATAATACTCTCTACTTGTCTAACATGATTTCTCAATGTACTCCAGGTAAATTGACAGCGGCTAAAACATTGGAGGAGTCATGTTATCCAGAACTAGAGAAAAATGGGAGATTAATCGCAGGAATTAATAGTTTGACATGGGACATCTATTGGTTCTTCTTAGTCAAACCATACAGCCAAAGAGCCGCCCTCAAATGCCTTACAAATGCAATCGGATATATCATTCCCGATATACAGGATGCCACCTATGCTGCCCAACTGAATTCTCGCCTCAACAGACCACCCGAAGTGGAGCCAATGCTTGTGATATGCCAGCTCAGGTTTAAAGGCAAACAGCCTAAATGATGATTCATACCGCCGACTGCCAGATTGTTGTGAAGGAGATATTCAAAATCAATTAATACCAATTAAGTAGGATTTCAAGTTCATAGGTAGTTAGCTTAATTAAGTATTTATATACGCTTTCATGTATTTGGAAAGGGTCGTAAGTTTTGTATATGACTTAAAGCCTGAAGTTGCACTACTATCCTTCAGGCATATTCTTTTATAAAACTGGACCAATCATTCTGATTTTGACAAAGAAGCTTTTATGCGAATGTGCACTACTATCTTTGTTTGAAAGTATTTCTGAGTCCGAAGAAGAATTTCAGATAGTGATTGATATTGGGAGTGATAAGCAGCTCATATGGTACTATTATCTATGTCTGAATTCATTCTTTTTATATGAGTTGTCATTTGATCGCTTTTGCTATTATCTGATATATGTATGTGTTTTATGAGCATTCTTTATTCCTTCCACTATTGGATGTTTACAATATGCTTTTCTTTTGATCATATATGTATCGATGATATAAATGATAAGTGTAGCAATATTGTGTTAATCACTTTGTTTAACTATTTAAACAAAGTAATCATTGAATGAATAAATGTCTATGTTTATTAGATAGAGTCATCTATATGCCTGTCAATAGACAAAGATCATCAAGCGCTACATTTCAAAGAATAATAGTTCTCGGGATTAGTAGTAGTTCTTTTATTTTTGTTAATAGATTAAATTATTCGCCTATCGTTAGATTAGATAATCAATCATTCATCCACCCCTTTTATTCATTACTGGGAAACTGGTCCCATTATCCCCAATCAGAACCACCATTCCAAACGGAAAAGGAGCTGTATTACGGTCCGGACCGGGTGGTTAACCCCCAATGTTGATACAACGATTTTCGGGGCATCAACTTTTTTGGCGCTAGAAGGAGGGCCTTCAACTGTGAATGGTAAGAAAACCCAAATCTACAAACCATTCTAAGAGTAATTCTCCCTGCACATCACCTCGTTCTTCCCAATTGCATGTTGGTCTTCCAGTATCCAAACAAGAAGAAGAGGAATCAACTACCACTGCTCAAACCCACCATACTCCAGAACAATTAAGTCTTGAATCTCCTGAAGTCCAGTCTCTTATCCATAAACTTCAGAGTTTCTTGATATCACCACAGAAATCTGAGGTATCTCAAAGCAGTGCGACTTCGCAGTTCAATTTACCTCACCCTCTCACTAGACTTCAGAGTGAAAAGCTCGGTATTGAACCTACTGAGTTCCCTTTACCCAAAAGGAAAAAGGCGAAGAAAAACACTGAAGGATCTGACAGTGAAGAACTTTCATCCACATCCTCCATCTCACCTTCCCCGGTGCAAAGTCAACCATCCACTCCCTCATCACACATTGTTGTTCATTAGGGATTAGAAACTTCAGCATCCCAACCTGCGCAATCCTCAATATCAACTCCTTCCCAGACATCTAGAAGTTCAACAGTAGTACCATCCACTACTGTGGTTACAATGGCAGATCCATGGACCAGGCCTGTTGTAGTCAACATGCTTGCACCATTGCATGCATTACCTGATGCACCTGAGAAATGGCTACCCAAGTTTAATCCAGATGATGGAACACAAGCTGAGGAACATATTAATAACTTCATGTTAGCGGTTAATTTGAAGGGAGTAACGGAGCAGGATGTTGTCGTTAGGCTTTTCCCTTATACTGTGCAAGGATCAGCAGGATCCTGGTATTTTTCCTTACCTTCTATTTCAATTACCAGTTGGACGACTTGCCAAGAACAGTTTCTTACTAAGTATGGAGATGATAGGTCTTTAGCTACATTAATAAATGATCTCTCCAATCTTAGGATAGAGCATAACGAACCAATTAAGGAATTTAATGTGCGATTCAATAAACTCTTGAATAAAATCCCAACGGCCTCCAAACCAAGTGAGCAAATCCGAAGCGAGTGGTATATAACTGCCCTACTTGCCAATATAGCTATTTTTGTAGACAGGGCTGGAAAACCAACTTTAGCTGAAAACATGAAAGAAGCACATGCTGTGGAGAAACGTATTAATGCTCTAGAGAAGAAAGCTGCTCTTGAAGATAGAAAAACCAAAAAAGTTTCTTTTAAAGATGATTCAAAGAAGAAAACCCCTAAAGATCCATATGACATGGAGGGTCTACAAAAGGTCCTCAAGGCTATGTCAAATGAAATGTTTGAAATAAAAAAACAACTAGCTGAAACCTCAACCAAAAGACCCTTTAGGAATTACAAGAAAACTGAATCAAAACCACTGAATGTTATATCTAATGCAGATTCAGATCTTGAAGAAGGAGAAGAAGAAATAGTTTCACCAACTGATGAAAAAGAGGAAGTTGTTGAATGTCATGGAATGTGGGATTATATATTGCCTAACTCTGATACAGAAAATGAAGAAGAAGCGTTTCCTGTCACTACTAGGAGTAGAAGTACCTCCGAACCTGTTCAGACAACTTCAAAGAAAAGGAGTGCAGGTGCTAATACAACAAAGGAAAAGGTACCCCCGAAGAAGCCACCTGTAACAGTTCCACAAAACCAACCTTCAACCTCAAATATTCTGTCAACATCTAAGACATTGGTAGTGTCCGATTCAATGGATTACAATATTGTTGATGACATGAAAAAGACTAAGGCAAATATTACTATGTTTGAACTTAGTAAATTGAAACATCAGCAAAAATTGCTTCTCAAAGAATTAAATGTTGTTCCTACTTCACCCCTTCCCAGTGCTAAAGCTGCTAATGATGCTGGACAACCACCTTCTGGTATGGTCAAAGCCACTGATGCAGTTCTGATTGGAAATAGATCAAATTCTCATACTCCACCTTTCCTTCTAACTTACGAGATCTACAATAGAAACCTGCACAACTGTTTGATTGACTCAGGGGCATCCTCTAACATAATGCCAACTTCAGTTTGTTCCAAATTGAACATTGAACCCCAAAAGTCTGCTATTCATATTGTGCAGTTAGACAGGACTAAAGTACAGGTTTTAGGGGAAATAAACTCAGTAACTATCACGCTATCAAATGATCCCAGAGTAGTTCAAAGAATTGATATCTTAATCGCTGATATACCTGAATTTTATGGTTTGATCTTGAGTAGGGATTGGTCTGAAAAACTCCATGGGTATATTTCTACCGATTCATCCCATATGTGGCTTCCCTATAAGGGAAAGCCAAATCAAATAAAAATCAATCGGGAGAAACACATGACCCATACAGTTACAGAATTTGAACAAGAAAACCAACCAATAGCATTAATAACAACATTTTTGGGGAATTATTCATCTGAGTCATTCTTTGGCAACTTCACTGCCCAACCATCTCCTATCTCAGTAAACAATTCTACATCTCAGATCAAAAATTATTCACGAACAGATAGGTCAAGATGTTTTAATGATACTGAGGAAACTGTAAATAAAATTGTTAACACTTCTTTATTTTGGTCATTATATTTCGATGGGTCTAAGTCTAGCAAGGGCTCAGGAGCAGGATGTATTTTGGTTAGCCCACAGGGAGAAAAAAAAATGCTGTCCTGTAGGCTAGAGTTTGAATGCACGAATAATACAGCTGAATATGAAGCCTTAGTCCAAGGACTATATAAAGCGATTGGCCTCAAGGTTCAATATTTGAAAGTGTTTGGAGATTCTAAAATTATTATTAAACAGGTAAGGAATACAATTCATTGTCTTTCTAGCCGTCTCAAACATTATCAGTCGCTAGTACAGGAACTCACCTCCCACTTTTTGGCATTCAATATTTCTTCCATTCCCAGGTCTCAAAATTCAACAGCCGACCTGCTAGCCAATGTTGCTTCCAAGCTCCTACCTTCCAAAGATTATAGCCCAGATAGATTTTCAGTAGAATTACTTTTTAGGCCATCGATTCTTGACAATGTCACTAATTGGAGAGTATTCAACCACGATGAAGACATTTTACAATTTTTAACTTCCGAAAAGTCCTATGATGATCAAATCATTGAGTAAAATGAACATGACCTTCATATGAGAGGTAAACACGAGGAAAATTCAATCCCAAAGCATGTGGTGAAACTTGAGGATCTTTATGATATTAAAGACAGGTTTAAACCTATAACCAATAAAAAGCTCCAAAGTTCTACCTTAAGGTTTGAATTGATAAAACTTGGCACTGAACAAAATCCTCAAAACATTAATTTAGGATTAGGACTTTCTGTGGAAGAAAAGGAAGCATTCATTAGACTTTTACAGAAAAATAAACATGTTTTTGCTTGGAAATATGACGATTTAAAGACATATGATACATCCATCATCCAGCATACCATTCCAATGCTTCTCGAACAGAAACCAATTCAAGAGAATTTAAGAAAAATACATCCGAACTTAGAGAGTCAAATAAAATCTGAACTCAATAAACTCTTGAAAGCTAAGATTATTTTTCCCGTACGACACTCAAACTGGGTCTCCAATATGGTGCCTGTCAGAAATAAAAATGGCAACATCAGGATTTGTATAGATTTCAAGAATTTGAATAAGGCGAGCCTAAAAGATAATTTCCCATTACCTACGATGGATCAGATACTCCAATCAGTGGCAGGCTCTGAGTTGATGTCCTTTTTAGACGGTTTTTCA
The DNA here is from genome assembly GCA_031772625.1 of Pinus tabuliformis. Lineage (NCBI taxonomy): Eukaryota > Viridiplantae > Streptophyta > Pinopsida > Pinales > Pinaceae > Pinus > Pinus tabuliformis. The sequence continues at coordinate 557,321,450 of CM062817.1, forward strand.
AGATATAACCAAGTTTTGGTCCATCCTGATGACCGACTCAAAACCACATTCAGAACAAAATGGGGAACGTATGCATATCAGAAAATGCCTCTCAGACTTATTAATGCAGGAGCCACATTACAAAGAGCCATGGATATAGCTTTTAAAGGGTTATTAACAAAACAATAGTTGTCTACTTAGACGATATTACTGTATTTTCTAAAGAGAAATCCAATCATTTGCATGATTTAAATCAAATCTTTCAACGCTGCAAAAGGTACGGTATTTCACTTAACCCTAAAAAATCCTTCTTCGCTCTTGACCAAGGAAAGCTATTCGGCTTTATTGTTTCTAAAGATGGCATTTATATTGATCTGGACAGGATCAAAGAAATCTCTGAAATCCCTTTCCCTCATAATAAAAAATCCATGCAGTCATTTTTAGGCCAAATCAATTTTGTCAAAAGATTCGCTCCAGACTTTTCTCAAATCATTTTTCCAATTCAAACTATGATTAAGAAAAATTCAGTCTTTAGATGGGGATCAACAGAAAAGAAAGCATTTGATTTAATCAAACAATCAATAATCAATGCCCCGCTTCAAATAATCCTAATTTTTCTAATCATTTCACTTTGTATACTATCGCATCCGATTTGGCTTATGCAACAGTACTCACACAGATTAACAATCACAATTTGGAAGCACCCATTTCATTCTATAGTTCAAATCTTCAGGTTGTTGAATTGAATTACTCCGAAGTAGAAAAACAAGCCTTTGTTGTATATAAAGCTGTCAAACATTACAGACCCTTCCTTTTAAAAGCCCATACAAAAGTTATAGTTCCTTTCCCTGCAGTAAGGAAACCATTAATCCAAAGGGAATTAGGTGAAAAAAGGGCGAATTGGGTTACAACACTTCAAGAATATGACTTAGAAATTAAACCAGCAAAGATTGTTAGAGGCCAGGGTTTTTGCAAGTTATTGGCAGGAGCATCCAACATTCAAGAATCAGGTGATACAGATCAAACCGAAGAGATCAACCAGATAAGTATTACTGATTTTGAATCACAATATGCTGACTTAATCTTTTATTTGAAAAATGGATATGCACCTACTAACCTATATTACAAAAACAAAAGGGCCATTAGATTAAAAGTAAAAAATTTCACAATTATTGATGATGTGCTTTTTAGGCAAAATTATGATTCAATCTTATTAAGATGCCTAGAAAAACCTAAAGCACAAAAGATTTTGCAGGAATTACATGATGGACCAGCAGGAGGACATTTTGGAGCTGATACAACAGCCCACAAAATCATTCATGCTGGATATTATTTGCCCACTCTGTTTAGAGATGCTCATGAATATGTAAGGAAATGTCGAAATTGTCAAACTTCTAGTGGAAGACAAAGAAAACCAGCTTTCCCTTTGCAACCAATCAACATTGAACAACCATTTGAGCAATGGGGATTGGACATCATTGGAGAAATTACTCCACATTCTTCCAAACAACATAAGTATATCCTTATCGCTACTGATTATTTTACTAAGTGGGTTGAAGCAATTCCTTTAAAGACAACAAATTCTGAGGCAATTATTGAATTCATAGATCAATTCATCATTACCAGGTTTGGTGTCCCAAATGCTCTTGTTTTTGATAATGCATCTTACTTCTCAGGCAATGCTATGTTTGATTTCGCTATTAAAAGAGGATTTAAATTGAAATATTCTGCTAATTACTATCCCCAGGGTAATGGTTTAGCAGAGTCTACAAATAAAAATCTGATTAAAATTATTAAGCGAACTATCGAACAGAATCATAAAAAATGGCACAAATCCTTAATATTTGCACTATGGGCTGATAGGATAACGCAGAAGGCTTCCATAGGTTCTTCCCCTTTCAATCTTGTGTATCGAAAAGAAGTAGTACTACCAACAAATCTTGTCCTTCCTTCTCTAGCCCTAGTTCAGTTTATTGAGGAAAGCCCTTCCTCTTCTATTCAACTTAGACATGACCAAATTCTAAAGTTAGAAGTGGAAAGAGAAAAAGCCAAGGTTATTCATGCAAAACATCAGCAAATTATCAAGTCATCCTTTGATTCAGCCTCATCCGGTTCAAAAAAATTTCAAGTCGGTGATTTAGTTCTGAAATGGGACAAAGCCCATGAAGATAAAGGAAAACACACCAAGTTCCAGAAGATGTGGCTTGGGCCATTTCAGATCTGTGAGAAGATAGGCCATTAGACCTTCATATTACAAGATTTATCAGGTTTGAGAGATTCTCTCCTTGTTAATGGCCTTATCTTAAAAAAATTCTTCAATTGAGGAGGTAACCCCTTCTCCTTTTTAGTTTAATAGAATTTTGTAGTTTTTAGGACCATTAGAAAATAAAGTTGTAAGGTATCTTCCATTGACCTTTGCTGTATTTAAAAGTTTTTCAAAAGAAGTAGTGTTGATATTTGATTTTAAAATTATAGAAGTCTTAAACAAAAGGGATAATTTCTAGGAAACTAGGTATAATTGCATTCCGAAACCACACTTCAATTTTTGTGAACGCTTCTAAAAGTTTAGAAATATTGTAAATAATTTTATGTTTTCAAATTGGTCACAAAAAGGTTATCAATATCAAAATAGGAACTAATCCAACTTCAGCATCTTTAACTCTTACCTTGTCATCCATTTACTCTTAAGGAGAAAATTGTCCATCCCACTCACCAAAGCTTATGATTACTCAGGGTGTAATTCTAAAATATTTGATATAAAAGATAAGAGGTCTTATTACAAGCCTGCTTACCATGATCATAGGGAAATAGTTTAACCGACATTACCAATACTGCATACCAAAACAGGGTAATGGATTAGAATTATAAGACAAGGGGTCTCATCATGAGCCAGCTTGTTCGGTTAAATTACTACCAGTGAATGGCATTGTCACTCAGCTAGTCACCAAACCAGGACAATGGCTTTTTATCTTACAAAATAACAGAAAAGTAGAAAAGAAATGCAAAATGTGAAAAGCATGTTTTGAATTCATTCTGTTAATCCTACTCTAAAATGAATGGGACAATGGACAATAACATGGTTAAAAGGTATCCCTGTCGAAACTATCAACGTTTGCTGGAAGCAGAGGCTCTACCTATGACAAAGGAGTCAATTCTAAAAGCTGATTTGGAAAGGTTTTCTATTTTATCATTATCAATCAATAGAGACCAATTTAAAACTTAGAATGTATCTAATTTTAAACAAGAGAGGAAATTCGAAAAGATAGTTTCATTTTATTTGGAATGCATATATACCTAGTTATATTAGAATTTTCCCCTTTGATGAGATTTCTATTTTAAAAAAGTTTAAGTATTTTCGTACTTTTCAGAGATAACTGCTTCTTCCAGCGAATCGCCAATTGTTGTGCTCTACAACAACCCCCCATTTCATATCATTTTTATTCTCAAAACTATAATATGAAATGGGTCCCTTTTTATTTTAATTGGTATCAACTTAGTATTATTCAAAAAGGTCCGAAAATAAAATGAAAACATTACAAAACCTTTTTGATAAACCAATTATTTGGTCTTATAATATATAAATGATTAATCTTTTATCATTGCGATAAAGTGATCGCAAGATTTCATGTCGAAATGACAAAGGAGGCATAACTTAACGACCCATTCGTTTTCCCCGAAGCGACAACACGCAAAAGGCTATTGGATATCGGCAATAACGAGTTATCATAAAAAGCGTCCCTTTCGCTCCGATGCGTTGCGATAAAGTCCCTTTCGCTTCAATGCGATGTGATATCGCTATCGGCGATCAGGGATGTACCATGTACGCTGTTCAAAGTGCTCAGTTAATACTCCCAATGCGATGCGATATCGCTATTGGCAATCGGGGATTCCAAAAGGAACCAATATAATGATTTAATTTTTCCCCGACGGCTGATTGCGATAAAGCCAAAAGCGCGAATTTTAAAGAAATGTTAAAGCAGGGATATTATGATTAATTCGTATTAAAGGCCTTATCTTCCCAACAACGATTCACCTGCGCTCAACCGCCAAAACATCCAAGGCACGCTTAAACAAATCATTCGGCCAATAAACGATATGATGGGCATTTAAAGGATTGGTAGGTTTTAATGGCCATTTAATGAAATAGTAAGTCTAAAAATCTTTTCACAGATTGTATCCGCGACCACTTTAAGTTAATCCTTCATCGTGCATTAATCAATATATCTCGCTCATATTTGGTTTGCGCTATCAATTCTCTGTATTACATTCATTTTCACTCCTGTGCAGAACTCTTCCGAAGCAATAGATTCAAGCAGAATGGGGAACAAGTCTAAGAAAACTGCAATCGCTTCCGCTTCGCCAGCCACAGGACAACTCATCGCTGATCCAGGAACTCAGAGAAAAGGATTGATATCCAACACTACATGTCTAGGACTTGGCAAAGTACCTATACTTTGATTGAAGCCGAAGAACCCGAGGTGACAGCAGTACAAGCCACAATAGATACCACCCGAAAATCTATTGCTACTCTAAAGGACTTAGACGACTCTTTCCTCCATCGGATAGCAGCTCGGGAACAAATTCTCCCATATACGGATGTAGTGAGGTGGGAAATTGAGGAAATCCCAATCACAGATAGAACCTTTTGCACCAGAGATGGGAGAATCTTCGGTTCATTTCAATCTAATGATTTGAGGCAAATGTATCATTTTCCTGTGCCAGAGAAGAAGTACAACAAGGCATTTCTGGAGAAATTCCGAGATGAAAACGAAATTGAGTCCGAACCCATTCGGGATTGGAGGCAAAATCCGGAAAAACACAAGCATGAATCTTCGGGTAAGTACTCTGTTGATTCTCTATGTTCTCCTTATTGTTATGCTGGGATAATGATGTGTAGATTGTGGGGGTTGCACGATTCTGCTAATTTCACTATAGAAATGGTTCCTTTGATGGAGGCGGCGTGTAATAGTGAAATAATGGATTGGGCAACTATACTGTCAGATAAGCTAGCAACAACAGTTCTTGATTTTAGAAGCAAAACCCGCATCACTGAAAGGCTTATTCCCCCATTCTACTACAATGCTTATATCCTGGACACACTATGTTTTAATTCAGAATTTCCTGTACTTGGATGGAGGTGGACTTCACAAGACCCCATGCCCATTCACATATACCATCAGAAATTGTGGAAAACTTACTATAAGCACCATTTACACCAAGTCTGCAATGGCTTTATGTTACCCATTCATTACTCTATTTTTGATAAACCTACTCCCAAGATTTCCTACCAACCAGGAGTTGATTTGATATCCATAGGAAGATGGTTCGGAGAGGAAAAATTTACTTATATAAGAATTTTCGATAGCCAAGCTAAACCTCATGTCCTTCCTTTGTACATACCGGATAAACTGTTGGCTAGGGAGATAGCCTATCAAATTATGTCTGAAGGAGTTACACAAACTCTAAAGAAAAATAAGAAGCAGGTTTAGCCCTCTTTTCCTCTGAGATGTGGTGTCTACACTTTGCATGATTTTAAACATGCAGAGAAAGAAGCTGAAAAGATGAAGGCATTAACTCTAGCAACTCTCCCTAATAGGCGATTTAATCCAAACAAAATCGCCTATAATGCACTTGAACAGGCCAAATTGACAAAGTTTGATCATAAAGAAGATAAGTTCGATGACCTGTTCTCCTCAGATGAGTCAATGTCCCAAGTTGAATCGCTAGCTAGAATGAAATACAAAGATGACGGGTTAGTTGAATTCAACAGACTTATAGAACAGAGGTTGCAAACTCTGCCTCTAGATCTGTTAGCAACAACCCCAACAACAGAATCAAGCGAGCCTAAACAATGACTTACTAAGGAACCTCCTGTTACATCAAAAGAACAGGAGGAAGTGCATATGAAAAGACAAGAGGAAACCCAGATGAAAGAGCAGGAACAGAGCAGCATAGAGGTGAATGTAGATACTCAAATTGACTCAAAATTGCTCCAGGAATGGAAGTATTTGACTCAATTATCAGCAATCTTGAGTGCTCTAAGGAAGCCGAGACATCAAAAGCGGCTAATACACAGGAGACAACTTCAAAACAGGTTCCAAGTGGAACCAGCGGCCTACCCAGCTCGAAAGAAGTAGAGATAATGCCAAAAGGTCCCTCCAATCAGATTATTTTGCAAATAGAATAAATTCCTCCCTTAGATGTCTTCTATAGCCCAAGACACAAAGCTATGGTAAAACGACAGAGGAAGAGGAGAAGGACTGATCAACCTTCCCTATTCCCAGAACAAACAGTAACGGGTAACGTGGCTTGGAAAGAGAAATTTGATCCCTCTGATGACCTAACAAAGCTATCACAATATGCTGGAGCCTATTCGGCAGCGACAATAGACAAGGCATCAGAGGTAAGTATTTTATTAAAAATAGAAGACCAGGAGATCTTTTCACTACAAGCACAACTATCAAAGGCACAGCAAAAGGCGAAGCAAGCAGAACGACAATTGTTAACACAATAGCAAATAAACAATCAATTGACTAAACAATTCCAGGAAGAGAAATAGAGGATTGATCACAGTGCAGTCCAAAAGCAGAAAGAACTGTCTGAGGCATTGGCAAAACTGAAAGCAGCGAATGAACAAATGTTGAAGTCAAAAGATGAGCAAATTTCTCAGCTATCAGCCCAGCTAGAGAAAACAAAGAATCTCCCACAACTAGCTGAATTCAGAGCAGAGGCATTACAGATAAACAAGGCATTAATAACACAGATAAAGCTTTTATGTCATCAAATCGCCCAGGCGGAACCATTATGCGATTTGATGACATCAATAAGTCAAAAATCGGAAAAAGCTAGAACAGAATTGGATCAAGTCGATGAAACATTAACTAATTTTCTTGAGTGGCAAGATACCGATCAGGGACAGGCGGCTAATTTACCAAAGATTTTAGAATCACATAAGGAGATATTATTTACAGAATGGCAGTCCCAGTTAATGAAAGTAGAGAGAGCAATTTCAAGATGCAAATCAACCACAAGTAATTTGGTTGAATTGGTTAATAATACTCTCTACTTGTCTAACATGATTTCTCAATGTACTCCAGGTAAATTGACAGCGGCTAAAACATTGGAGCAGTCATGTTATCCAGAACTAGAGAAAAATGGGAGATTAATCGCAGGAATTAACAGTTTGACATGGGACACCTATTGGTTCTTCTTAGTCAAACCATACAGCCAAAGAGCCGCCCTCAAATGCCTTACAGATGCAATCAGGTATATCATTCCCGATATACAGGATGCCACCTATGCTGCCCAACTGAATTCTCGCCTCAACAGACCACCCGAAGTGGAGCCAATGCTTGCGATATGCCAGCTCAGGTTTAAAGGCAAACAGCTTAAATGATGATTCATATCGCCGACTGCCATATTACTGTGAAGGAGATATTCAAAATCAATTGATACCAATTAAGTAGGATTTCAGTTTCATAGGTAGTTAGCTTAATTAAGTATTTATAGACCCTTTAATGTATTTGGAAAGGGTCGTAAGTTTTGTATATGACTTAAAGCCTGAAGTTGCACTACTGTACTTCAGGTGTATTCTTTTATAAAATTGGACCAATCATTATGATTTTGACAAAGAAGATTTTATGTGAACGTGCACTACTGTCTTTGTTTGAAAGTATTTCTGAGTCCGAAGAAGAATTTTAGATAGCGATTGATATTGGGAGTGATAAGAAGCTCATATGGTACTATTATCTATGTCTGAATTCATTCTTTTTATATGAATTGTCATTTGATCGCTTTTTCTATTATCTGATATATGTATGTGTTTTATCAGCATTCTTTATTCCTTCCACTATTGGATGTTTACAGTATGCTTTTCTTTTGATCATATATGTATCAATGATATAAATGATAAGTGTAGCAATATTGTGTTAATCACTTTGTTTAACTATTTAAACAAAGTAATCATTGAATGAATAAATGTCTATGTTTATTAGATAGAGTCATCTATATTCCTGTCAATAGACAAAGATCATCAAGCGCTACATTTCAAAGAATAATAGTTCCCGAGATTAGTAGTAGTTCTTTTATTTTTGCTCATAGATTAAATTATTCGCCTATCGTTAGATTAGTTAATCAATCATTCATCCACCCCTTTTATTCATTACTGGGAAACTCGTCCCATTATCCGCAGTCGGAGCCACCATTCCAAATGGAAAAGGAGCTGTATTAAGGTCCGGACCGGGTGGTTATCCCCCAATGTTGATACAACGATTTTCGAGGCATCAAAATTTTTGGCGCTAGAAGGAGGGCCTTCAACTGTGAATGGAAAGAAAACCCAAATCTACAGACCATTCTAAGAGTAATTCTCCCTCCACATCACCTTGTTCTTCCCAATTGCATGCTGGTCTTCCAGTATCCAAACAAGAAGAAGAGGAATCAACTACCACTGCTCAAACCCACCATACTCCAGAACAATTAAGTCTTGAATCTCCTGAAGTCCAGTCTCTTATCCATAAACTTCAGAGTTTCTCGATATCACCACAGAAATCTGAGGTATCTCAAAGCAGTGCGACTTCACAGTTCAATTTACCTCACCCTCTCACCAGACTTCAGAGTGAAAAGCTCGGTATTGAACCTACTGAGTTCCCTTTACCCAAAAGGAAAAAGGCGAAGAAAAACACTGAAGGATCTGACAGTGAAGAACTTTCATCCACATCCTCCATCTCACCTTCCCCGGTGCAAAGTCAACCATCCACTCCCTCATCACACATTGTTGATCATCAGGGATTAGCAACTTCAGCATCCCAACCTGCACAATCCTCAATATCAACTCCTTCCCAGACATATGGAAGTTCAACAGTAGTACCATCCACTACTGTGGTTACAATGGCAGATCCATGGACCAGGCCTGGTGCAGTCAACATGCCTGCACCATGGCATGCATTACCTGATGCACTTGAGAAATGGCTACCCAAGTTTAATCCAGATGATGGAACACAAGTTGAGGAACATATTAATAACTTCATGTTAGCGGTTAATTTGAAGGGAGTAACGGAGTAGGATGTTGTCGTTAGGCTTTTCCCTTATACTTTGCAAGGATCAGCATGATCCTGATATTTTTCCTTACCTTCTGGTTCAATTACCAGTCGGACGACTTTCCAAGAACAGTTTCTTACTAAGTATGGAGATGATAGGTCTTTAGCTACATTAATAAATGATCTCTCCAATCTTAGGATAGAGCATAGGGAACCAATTAAAGAATTTAATGCGCGATTCAATAAACTATTGAATAAAATCCCAACAGCCTCCAAACCAAGTGAGCAAATCCGAAGCGAGTGGTATATAACTGCCCTACCTACCAATATAGCTATTTTTGTAGACAGGGTTGGAAAACCAACTTTAGTTGAAAACATGAAAGAAGCACTTGCTGTGGAGAAACGTATTAATGCTCTAGAGAAGAAAGCTGCTCTTGAAGATAGAAAAACCAAAAAAGTTTCTTTTAAAGATGATTCAAAGAAGAAAACCCCTAAAGATCCACATGACATGGAGGGTCTACAAAAGGTCCTCAAGACTATGTCAAATGAAATGGTTGAAATCAAAAAATAAGTAGCTGAAACCTCAACCAAAAGACCCTTTAGGAATTACAAGAAAACTGAGTCAAAACCACCGAATGTTATATCTAATGCAGATTCAGATCTTGAAGAAGGAGAAGAAGAAGCAGTTTCACCAACTGATGAAGAAGAGGAAGTTGTTGAATGTCATGGAATGTGGGATTTTATATTGCCTAACTCCGATACAGAAAATGAAGAAGAAGCGTTTCCTGTCACTACTAGGAGTAGAAGTACCTCCAAACCTATTCAGACAACTTAAAGAAAAGGAGTGCAGGTGCTACTACAGCAAAGGAAAAGGTACCTCCGAAGAAGCCACCTGTAACAGTTCCACAAAACCAACCTTCAACCTCAAATATTCCGTCAACATCTAAGACATTGGTAGTGTCCGATTTAATGGATTACAATGTTGTTGATGACATGAAAAAGAGTAAGGCAAACATTACTATGTTTGAACTTAGTAAATTGAAACATCGGCAAAAATTGCTTCTCAAAGAACTAAATGTTGTTCCTACTTCACCCCTTCCCAGTGCTAAAGCTGCTAATGATGCAGGACAACCACCTTCTGGTATGGTTGAAGCCACTGATGCAGTTCTGATTGGAGATAGATCAAATTCTCATACTCCACCTTTCCTTCTAACTTATGAGATCTACAATAGAAACCTCCACAACTGTTTGATTGACTCAGGGGCATCCTCTAACATAATACCAGCTATAGTTTGTTCCGAACTGAACATTGAACCCAAAAAGTCTGCTATTCATATTGTGCAGTTGGACTGGACTAAAGTACAGGTTTTAGGGGAAATCAACTCAGTAACTATCAGGCTACCATCTGATCCTAGAGTAGTTCAAAGAATTGATATCTTAATCGCTGATATACTTGAATTTTATGGTTTGATCTTTAGTAGGGATTGGTCTGAAAAACTCCATGGGTATATTTCTACCGATTCGTCCCATATGTGGCTTCCCTATAAGGGAAAGCCAAATCAAATAAAAATCAATCGGGAGAAACACATGACCCATACAGTTACAGAATTTGAACAAGAAAACCAACCAATAGCATTTAATAACAACATTTTGGGGAATTATTCATCTGAGTCATTCTTTGGCAACTTCACTGCCCAACCATCTCCTTTCTCAGTAAACAATTCTACATCTCAGATCGAAAATTATTCACAAACAGATAGGTCAAGATGTTTTAATGATACTAAGGAAACTGCAAATAAAATTGTTAATACTTCTTTATTTTGGTCATTATATTTCGATGGGTCTAAGTCTAGCGAGGGCTCAGGAGCAGGATGTATTTGGTTAGCCCACAGGGAGAAAAAAAAATGCTGTCCTGTAGGCTAGAGTTTGAATGCACGAATAATACAGCTGAATATGAAGCCTTAGTCCAAGGACTATAGAAAGCGATTGGCCTCAAGGTTCAATATTTGAAAGTGTTTGGCTATTCTGAAATTATTATTAAACAGGTAAGGAATACAATTCATTGTCTTTCTAGCCATCTCAAACATTATCAGTCACTGGTACAGGAACTCACCTCCCACTTTTCGACATTCAATATTTCTTCCATTCCTAGGTCTCAAAATTCAGCAGCCAACCTGCTATCCAATGTTGCTTCCAACCTCCTACCTTCCGAAGATTATAGCCCAGATAGATTTTTAGTAGAATTACTTTTTAGGCCATTGATTCCTGACAATGTCACTAATTGGAGAGTATTCAACCACGATGAAGACATTTTACAATTTTTAACTTCCGAAAAGTCCTATGATGATCAAATCATTGAGGAAAACGAACATGACCTTCAAATGAGAGGTAAACACGAGGAAAATTCAATCCCAAAGCCTGTGGTGAAACTTGAGGATCTTTATGATATTAAAGACAGGTTTAAACCTATAACCAATACAAAGCTCCAAAGTTCTACCTTAAGGTTTGAATTGATAAAACTTGGCACTGAGCAAAATCCTCAAAACATTAATTTAGGATTGGGACTTTCCGTGGAAGAAAAGGAAGCATTCATTAGACTGTTACGGAAAAATAAACATGTTTTTTCTTGGAAATATGATGATTTAAAGACATATGATACATCCATCATCCAGCATACCATTCCAATGCTTCCCGAACAGAAACCAATTCAACAGAAGTTGAGAAAAATACATCCGAACTTAGAGAGTCAAATAAAATCTGAACTCAATAAACTCTTGAAAGCTAAGATTATTTTTCCTGTACGGCACTCAAACTGGGTCTCCAATTGGTGCCTGTTAGAAAGAAAAATGGCGACATCAGGATTTGTATAGATTTCAGGAATTTGAATAAGGCGAGCCTAAAATATAATTTCCCATTACCTACGATGGAGAAGATACTCCAATCAGTGGCAGGCTCTGAGTTGATGTCCTTTTTAGACGGTTTTTCAGGATATAACCAAGTTTTGGTCCATCCTGATGACCGACTCAAAACCACATTCAGAACAAAATGGGGAACGTATGCATATTAGAAAATGCCTTTCGAACTTATTAATGCAAGAGCCACATTCCAAAGAGCGATGGATATAGCTTTTAAAGGGTTGATTAACAAAACAGTAGTTGTCTACTTAGACGATATTACTGTATTTTCTAAAGAGAAATCCAATCATTTGCATGATTAAAATCAAATATTTCAACGCTGCAAAAGGTACGGTATTTCACTTAACCCTAAAAAATCCTTCTTCGCTCTTGACCAAGGAAATCTCTTAGGCTATATTGTTTCTAAAGATGGCATTTATATTGATCTGGATAGGATCAAAGAAATCTCTGAAATCCCTTTCCCTCATAATAAAAAATCCATGCAGTCATTTTTAGGCCAAATCAATTTTGTCAAAAGATTCGTTCCAGAATTTTCTCAAATCATTTTGCCACTTCAAACTATGATTAAGAAAAATTCAGTCTTTAGATGGGGATCAACAGAAAAGAAAGCGTTTGATTTAATCAAACAATCAATAATCAATGCCCCCGCTTTAAATACTCCTAATTTTTCTAATCATTTCATTTTGTATACTATCACATCCGATTTGTCTTATGCAGCAGTACTCACACAGATTAACAATCACAATTTGGAAGCACCCATTTCATTCTATAGTTCAAATCTTCAGGGTGCTGAATTGAATTACTCCGAAGTAGAAAAACAAGCCTTTGCTGTATATAAAGTTGTCAAACATTACAGACCATTCCTTTTAAAAGCCCATACAAAAGTTATAGTTCCTTTCCCTGCAGTAAGGCAACTATTAATCCAAAGGGAAATAGGTGAAAAAAGGGTGAATTGGGTTACAGCACTTCAAGAATATGACTTAGAAATTAAACCAGCAAAGATTGTTAGAGGCCAAGGTTTTTGCAGGTTATTGGCAGGAGCATCCAACACTCAAGAATCAGGTGATATAGATCAAACCGAAGAGATCAACCAGATAAGTATTACTGATTCTGAATCACAATATGCTGACTTAATCTTTTATTTGAAAAATGGATATGCACCTACTAACTTGTCTTACAAAAACAAAAGGGCCATTAGATTAAAAGCAAAAAATTTCACAATTATTGATGATGTGCTTTTTAGGAAAAATTATGATTCAATGTTATTAAGATGCCTAGAAAAACCTGAAGCACAAAAGGTTTTGCAGGAATTACATGATGGACCAGTAGGAGGACATTTTGGAGCTGATACAACAGCCCACAAAATCATTCATGCTAGATATTATTGGCCCACTCTATTTAGAGATGCTCATGAATATGTAAGGAAATGCCGAAATTGTCAAACTTCTAGTGGAAGACAAAGAAAACCAGCTTTCCCTTTGCAACCAGTCAACATTGAACAACCATTTGAGCAATGGGGATTGGACATCATTGGAGAAATTACTCCACATTCTTCCAAACTGCATAAGTATATCCTTACCGCTATTGATTATTTTACTAAGTGGGTTGAAGCAATTCCTTTAAAGACAACAAATTCTGAGGCAATTATTGAATTCATAGATCAATTGATCATTACCAGGTTTGGTGTCCCAAATGTTCTTGTTTTTGATAATGCATCTTACTTCTCAGGCAATGCTATGTTTGATTTTGCTATTAAAAGAGGATTTAAATTGAAATATTCTGTTAATTACTATCCCCAGGGTAATGGTTTAGCAGAGTCTACAAATAAAAATCTGATTAAAATTATTAAGCAAACTATCAAACAGAATCATAAAAAATGGCACAAATCCTTAATATTTTCACTATGGGCTGATAGGATAATGCAGAAGGCTTCCATAGGTTCTTCCCCGTTCAATCTCGTGTATAGAAAAGAAGCAGTACTACCAACAAATCTTGTCCTTCCTTCTCTAGCCCTAGTTCAGTTTATTGAGGAAAGCCCTTCCTCTTCTATTCAACTTAGACATGACCAAATTCTAAAGTTAGAAGAGGAAAGAGAAAAAGACAAGGTTATTCATGCAAAACATCAGCAAATTATCAAGTCATCCTTTGATTCAGCCTCATCCAGTTCAAAACAATTTCAAGTCGGTGATTTAGTTCTGAAATGGGACAAAGCCCATGAAGATAAAGGAAAACACACCAAGTTCCAGAAGATGTGGCTTGGGCCATTTCAGATCTGTGAGAAGATAGGCCATTCGACCTTCATATTACAAGATTTATCAGGTTTGAGAGATTCTCTCCCTGTTAATGGCCTTATCTTAAAAAAATTCTTCAATTGAGGAGGTAACCCCTTCTACTTTTTAGTTTAATAGAATTTTGTGGTTTGTAGGACCATTAGAAAATAAAGTTGTAAGGTATCTTCAATTTACCTTTGCTGTATTTAAAAGTTGTTCAAAAGAAGTAGTGTTGATATTTGCTTTTAAAATTATAGAAGTCTTAAACAAAAGGGATAATTTCTAGGAAACTAGGTATAATTGCATTCCGAAACCACACTTCAATTTTTGTGAACGCTTTTCAAAGTTTAGAAATATTGTAAATCATTTTATGTTTTCAAATTGGTCACAAAAGGGTTATCAATATCAAAATAGGAACTAATCCAACTTCAGCATCTTTAACTCTTACCTTGTCATCCATTTACTCTTAAGGAGAAAATTGTCCATCCCACTCACCAAAGCTTATGATTACTCAGGGTGTAATTCTAAAATATTTGATATAAAAGATAAGAGGTCTTATTACAAGCCTTCTTACCATGATCATAGGGAAATAGTTTAACCGACATTACCAATACTGCATACCAAAACAGGGTAATGGCTTAGAATTATAAGACAAGGGGTCTCATCACGAGCCAGCTTGTTCGTAAAATTACTACCAGTGAATGACATTTTCACTCAGCTGGTCACCAAACCAGGACAATGGCTTTTTATCTTACAAAATAACAGAAAAGTAGAAAAGAAATGCAAAATGTGAAAAGCATGTTTTGAATTCATTCTGTTAATCATACTCTGAAATGAATGGGACAATGGACAATAACATGGTTAAAAGGTATCCCTGTCGAAACTATGAATGTTTGCTGGCAGCAAAGTCTCTACCTATGACAAAGGAGTCAATTCTAAAAGTTGATTTGGAATGGTTTTCTGTTTTATCATTATCAATCAATAGAGACCAATTTAAAACTTAGAATGTATCTAATTTTAAACAAGAGAGGAAATTAGCAAAGATAGTTTCATTTTATTTGGAATGCATATATACCTAGTTATATTAGAATTTTCCCCTTTGATGAGATTTCTATTTTGAAAAAGTTTAAGTATTTCCGTACTTTTCAGAGATAACTGCTTCTTCCAGCGAATCGCCAATTGTTGTGCTCTACAACAACCCCCCATTTCATATCATTTTTATTCTCAAAACTATAATATGAAATGGGTCCCTTTTTATTTTAATTGGTATCAACTTAGTATTATTCAAAAAGGTCCGAAAATAAAATGAAAACATTACAAAACCTTTTTGATAAACCAATTATTTGGTCTTATAATATATAAATGATTAATCTTTTATCATTGCGATAAAGCGATCGCAAGATCGCATGTCGCAATGACAAAGGAGGCATAACTTAAAGACCCATTGGTTTTCCCCGACGCGACAACACGCAAAAGGCTATCGGATATCGGCAATAATGAGTTATCATAACAAGCGTTCCTTTCGCTCCAATGCGATGCGATAAAGTCCCTTTCGCTCCGATGCGATGCGATATCGCTATCGGCGATCGGGGATGTACCATGTATGCTGTTCAAAGTGCTCAGTTAATACTCCCGATGCGATGCGATATCACTATCGGCAATCGAGGATTCCAAAAGGAACCAATATAACGATTTAAGTTTTCCCTGATGGCCGATTGCGATAAATCCAAAAGCGCGAATTTTAAAGAAATGTTAAAGCAGGGATATTATGATTAATTCGTATTAAAGGCCTTATCTTCCCAACAGCGATTCACTTGCGCTCAACCGCCAAAACATCCAAGGCACGCTTAAACAAATCATTCGGCCAATAAACGATATGATGGGCATTTAAAGGATTGGTAGGTTTTAATGGCCATTTAATGAAATAGTAAGTCTAAAAATATTTTCACAGATTATATCCGGGGCCACTTTAAGTTAATCCTTCATCGTGCATTAATCAATATATCTCACTCATATTTGGTTTTCACTATCAATTCTCTGTATTACGTTCATTTTCACTCTTGTGCAGAACTCTTCTGAAGCAATAGATTCAAGCAGAATGGGGAAGAAGTCTAAGAAAACTGCAATCGCTTCCGCTTCGCCAGGCACAGGACAACTCATCGTAGATCCAGGAACTAAGAGAAAAGGATTGATATCCGAAACTACATGTCTAGGACTCAGTAAAACTACTTGGCAAAGTACCTATAATTTGATTGAAGCCGAAGAACCTGAGGTGACAGCAGTACAAGCCACAGTAGATACCAATCGAAAATCTGATGCTACTCTAAAGGACTTACCGACTCTTTCTTCCATTAGATAGCAGCTCGGGAACAAATTCTCCCATATACAGATGTAGTGAGGTGGGAAATTGAGGAAATCCCAATCACAAACAGAACCTTTTGCACCAGAGATGGGAGAATCTTCGGTTCATTTCAATCTAATGATTTGCGGAAAATGTATCATTTTCCTGTGCCAGAGAAGAAGTACAACAAGGCATTTCTAGAGAAATTCCGAGATGAAAACGAAATTGAGTCCAAACACATTCGGGATTGGAGGCAAAATCCGGCAAAACACAAGCGTGAATCTTCGGGTAAGTACTCTGTTGATTCTCTATGTTCTCCTTATTGTTATGCTGGGATAATGATGTGTAGATTGTGGGGGTTGCACAATTCCGCTAATTTCACTATAGAAATGGTTCCTTTGATGGAGGCAGCATGTAATAGTGAAATAATGGATTGGGCAACTATACTGTCAGATAAGCTAGCAACAGCAGTTCTTGATTTTAGAAGCAAAACCCACGTCACTGAAAGTCTTATTCCCCCATTCTACTACAGTGCTTATATCCTGGACACACTGTGTTTTAATTCTAAATTTCCCGTACTTGGATGGAGGTGGACTTCACAAGACCCCATGCCCATTCACATATACCATTAGAAATTGTGGAAAACTTACTATAAGCACCATTTATACCAAGTCTACAATGGCTTTATGTTACCCATTCATTTCTCTATTTTTGATAAACCTGCTCCCAAGATTTCCTACCAACCAGGAGTTGATTTGACATCCATAGGAAGATGGTTCGGAGAGGAAAAATTTACTTATATAAGAATTTTCGATAGCCAAGCTAAACCTCATGTCCTTCCTTTGTACATACTGGATAAATTGTTGGCTAGGGAGATAGCCTATCAGATTATGTCCGAAGGAGTTACACAAACTCTAAAGAAAAATAAGAAGCAGGTTTGGCCCTCTTTTCCTCTGAGATGTGGTCTCTACACTTTGCATGATTTTAAACATGCAGAGAAAGAAGCTGAAAAGATGAAGACATTAACTCTAGCAACTCTCCCTAATAGGCGATTTGATCCAAACAAAATCACCTATAATGCACTTGAACAGGCCAAATTGACAAAGTTTGATCATAAAGAAGATAAGTTCGATGACCTATTCTCCTCAACTGAGTCAATGTCCCAAGTTAAATCGCTGGCTAGAATGGAATACAAAGATGACGGGTTAGTTGAATTCAACAGACTTAGAGAACAGAGGTTGCAAACTATGCCTCTAGATCTGTTAGCAACAACCCCAACAACAGAATCAAGCGAGCCTGAACAATGACTTACTAAGGAACCTCCTCTTACATCAAAAGAACAGGAGGAAGTGCATATGAAAAGACAAGAGGAAACCAAGACGAAAGAGCAGGAATAGAGCAGCATAGAGGTGAATGTAGATACTCAAATTGACTCGAAATTGCTCCAGGAATGGCAGCAATTCGACTCAATTATCAGCAATCTTGAGTGCTCTAAGGAAGCCAAGACATCAAAAGCGGCTGATACACAGGAGACAACTTCAAAACAGGTTCCAAGTGGAACCAGCGGCCTACCCAGTTCGAAAGAAGTAGAGATAATCCCAAAAGATCCCTCCGATCAGATTATTTTGAAAATAGAAGAAATTCCTCCCTTAGATGTCTTCTATAGCCCAAGACACAAAGCTGTGGTAAAACTACAGAGGAAGAGGAGAAGGACTGATCAACCTTCCCTATTCCCAGAACAAACAGTAACGGGCAATGTGGTTTGGAAAGAGGAATTTGACCCCTCTGATGACTTAACAAAGCTATCACAATATGCTAGAGCCTATTTGGCAGTGACAATAGACAAGGCATCAGAGGTAAGTATTTTATTAAAAACAAAAGACCAGGAGATATTTTCACTACAAGCACAACTATTAGAGGCACAACAAAAGGCGGAGCAAGCAGAATGGCAATTGTTAACACAACAGCAAATAAATAATCAATTGACTAAACAATTGCAGGAAGAGAAACAGAGGATTGATCACAGTGCAGTCCAAAAGCAGAAAGAACTATCTGAGGCATTGGCACAACTGAAAGCAGCGAATGAACAAATGCTAAAGTCAAAAGATGAGCAAATTGCTCAGCTATCAGCCCGGCTAGAGAAAACAAAGAATCTCCCACAGCTAGCTGAATTCAGAGCAGAGGCATTACAGATAAACAAGGCATTAATAACACAGATAAAGCTTTTATGTCAACAAATCGCCCAGGCAGAACCATTATGCGATTTGACGACATCAATAAGTGAAAAATCGGAAAAAGCTAGAACAGACTTGGATCAAGCCGATGAAACATTAACTAATTTTCTTGAGTGGCAAGATACTGATCAGGGATAGGCGGCTAATTTACCAAAGATTTTAGAATCACATAAGGAGATATTATTTACAGAATGGCAGTCCCAGTTAATGAAAGCAGAGAGAGCAATTTCAAGATGCAAATCAACCACAAGTAATTTGGTTGAATTGGTTAATAATACTCTATACTTGTCTAACATGATTTCTCAATGTACTCCAAGTAAATTGACAGCGGCTAAAACATTGGAGCAGTCATCTTATCCGAAACTAGAGAAAAATGGGAGAGTAATCGCAGTAATTAACAGTTTGACATGGGACACCTATTGGTTCTTCTTAGTCAAACCATACAGCCAAAGAGCCACCCTCAAATGCCTTATAGATGCAATCAGGTATATCATTCCTGATATACAGGATGCCACCTATGCTGCCCAACTGAATTCTCACCTCAATAGACCACCCAAAGTGGAGCCAATGCTTGCGATATGCCAGCTCAGGTTTAAAGGCAAACAACCTGAATGATGATTCATACCGCCGACTGCCAGATTGCTGTGAAGGAGATATTCAAAATCAATTGATACCAATTAAGTAGGATTTCAGTTTCATAGGTAGTTAGCTTAATTAAGTATTTATAGACCCTTTCATGTATTTGGAAAGGGTTGTAAGTTTTGTATATGACTTAAAGCCTGAAGTTGCACTACTATACTTTAGGCGTTTTCTTTTATAAAACTGGACCAATCATTCTGATTTTGACAAAGAAGCTTTTATGCGAATGTGCACTACTATCTTTGTTTGAAAGTATTTCTGAGTCCGAAGAAGAATTTCAGATAGCGATTGATATTGGGAGTGATAAGCAGCTCATATGGTACTATTATCTATGTCTGAATTCATTCTTTTTATATGAATTGTCATTTGATCGCTTTTTCTATTATCTGATATATGCATGTGCTTTATCAGCATTCTTTATTCCTTCCACTATTGGATGTTTACAGTATGCTTTTCTTTGATCATATATGTATCGATGGTATAAATGATAAGTGTAGAAATATTGTGTTAATCACTTTGTTTAACTATTTAAACAAAGTAATCATTGAATGAATAAATGTCTATGTTTATTAGATAGAGTCATCTATATGCTTGTCAATAGACAAAGATCATCAAGCGCTACATTTTAAAGAATAATAGTTCCCGGGATTAGTAGTAGTTCTTTTATTTTTGCTGATAGATTAAATTATTTGCCTATCGTTAGATTAGATAATCAATCATTCATCCACCCCTTTTATTCATTACTGTGAAACTCGTCCCATTATCCCCAGTCGGAGCCACCATTCCAAACGGAAAAGGAGCTGTATTAAGGTCCAGACCGGGTGGTTATCCCCCAATGTTGATACAATGATTTTCGGGGCATCAACACCTTCTCATTCAGTTTTTACAAGGACATGTTAATATTGTTCCCCTGAAAGTATAAGAACATGTAGACTAACACAGAGGCATATTTGAATACCTCTTCAGTTGGAAATTTAACCAGTTGCTAATGAATGGACTCTGCAAGGAAATGGTTGAAATTAAACACAATTGAGGGCTTAACATCAGTAGAGAAGATGGAAAAAAAATCCTATAATGGCCTCATCTACCCATTGATCAGAGTAATAACCAAGAAGGTAGGAAACAACAGTGATAATCTGCTTGGCTGTCTTAGGGAATATGGAGGGATAAGGAGGATTTTTCTTTGGTAATGAAGCATGTTGTGTCAAAAATAGCTCAAGATTTTGAGCTCTCTTGGCAAAGTCTAGTTTTTGGTATATTTCAACCAATGCTTCATAAGAAAATTAGGTAGCATTGTCCATTGTGGGGGCTTGCATCATCTGATCAATGGCATGAGGGGTTATGGTAAACAAATTTTTTCGAGTGGGGGTGACTATGGTCCTTTGGCTTGGTAAGTATGAAGCATGACATTTTCTGGTAAAATGTGGGGTGCTATCGGTACGAGGAAAGATGTAGTGAGGTAAGTTTGATTCCCACAACTGGATATCTTCTGATTTATCTATATACCTATCTTCGAGCCAATAATACATCTCAAATAGGTCAAGTTCGCACAATGTCTCATGGATTTTGTAATCTCTGTCGACCATAGGAATGTGATGAACATCTATAGGAGGATGAATCAAAGGATTGGCAATTTCCTCTGGTCCTTTATCCTTTGGAGGCATCTTGGCTATGACTGAGAGCCAGAGTAAAAATTGGATTGGGAGGAGACAATTCATAGACAGAAGTCAGGTTCTGGAGATAGGAACTGGAGGAATAATCTGGAAATGATTGAACAGAAAGTGTCGTTGGAAGTTGGGAATGTTAGGATTCGATAAGAAACCTGTAATGAAATCAATTAACAGTGATAAAACATGAATTCATTAACTGTTTCATAGAAGGGAAGGAGGTTTATATAGAAAATTTGGTTTTCCGTTGGTTGCACGGGTCCGTTGAATTAATAACTAAGACAATTGAATTGTTAACAGGTTAATTCTAGAGGGAATGAATGTGATTTGTTGGAGTTTAATGGATGGATGAGGTGGCAGAAGGTGAATGGTGGCAACGTAATAGTCAAGAAGTGATATCGGACGTAATGGAATCAACTTTTCGGAGGGTGGGTGAGTGGTTAGTGGTTTCACTCGAGGGGGACTGAAATGCTGAGGAGATGACAAGTAGGGGTGGGCGTGGTTTGGTATACCGCCCATTTCGGACCACCCCCCAGCGGTAAAGCTTGGATGGTGAGGGGGGGCCGAAATCGCATGCGGGCCATCAAATGTGGGAATATGGGCAGAGATGGAGTGTAACATTGTGGGTAATTAATCGTGATGTGATAGGATTGCTTGGTGGGGTTCGGAAGATTAATAACTGCATAATATGGGTTATTTATAATTTATGAGGGGATGTAATGGCTTAGGGATATGAAAGTGAAGGGAAGAATGGGTGGAGGGGTAATGTGGGATTTAAAACTTAGGGATAATATTAATACCCAAAATTAATATACAAACCTTAGAGTAAACTTATACTCTTCTGCCTATTCTTCTTGCACATGAAAACACATTTGATGTTTAATTAAGGCACATTTAGACTAGCAGCCTATGCATTTACAAAAACATAAAATGAAGCCTTTCTTTTCTTTTGCTTCCCTAGCATTATATTTTCCTTCTGCCTTCTTTATTTAGAGAAGCTAACACCTAACTTTCTATTGATATGGATGCCTATAAAACATCAAATTTTCCTAACATTTTAACTTTTCTTCTTTTGCATCCATATCCTAACTTAACATTTTTAAAATTATTTTGACTAATATGCTAACTTATCAAAACTAAATAATGTTACAACATCGGCTCCAGCTGGGGACTGCTTCCCTCTGTGGGATGCAGAGAATAAGCAAATCCAAGTGCCTTCTCCTCGAGCTATGGAGTCTTTGCTGAAACAGATACTCACATGCAATTTTCAAAAATAAAATAAACTCTACGGATGTTTACAAATGATGAATGAATGAAAAATCAATATTGAATGTAATGTTTCAAGTATCTCCCATTGGTTGGCAATGAGGAATACTCTCCTTCCAGATTATGTAGGATAAATGTATTGTTCCCTTTGACTTCTGCAATGATGAATGGACCAAACCAGAGGTTGTCAAATTTTGCATGTTTTCCTTTATCTTCTCTCCTTGTATCCCATCTGAGCACTAGGTCACCTTTCTTGAAATTTCTTTCTCTAGCCTTTCTATCAAATAGTTCTTTCATCTTGTCCTAGTATTTCCTAAGCTTGTACTGAAGTTCATCCCTGTCTTCATTCAACTCAATAATTTGATTAATCCTTCTTGAGAAATCATCTTTTTCTTCATAGGATTCCTAGAGGAACCTCATAACAGGTAAAGCTAAATGAGTAGGAAAAACTGCTTCCTTCCCATAAACTAATTGGAAAGGAGACTTGCCTGTTGAACTTTTAGGAGAGACTCTATTTTCCCAAATGGCATGAATAAGATGGTTGTCCCAACTCTTTTTATGGTCTTCAAGAGTCTTCTTAATGACCTTAACTAAGCTCTTGTTGGAAGACTCTGCTATCCCATTACCATGTGGATAGTATGGTGTAGAATGGTGTAAAAGGATTGAATAATTTTGACAGAATTCAATCATTTTAACACTACTAAAAGTTGCTGCATTATCTATAACAATATGTTGAGGACATCCAGATCTTGATAGGATGTTTTCTTCAAGAAATTTAATTACAATAGTTTCAGTTGCATTTTTCACAGGTATGGGTTCTACCCATTTGGTAAAATAGTCTGTAGCAGTTAAAATCCATCTATGTTGATTGCTTGATTGTGGATGAATTTCCCCTATAAAGTCTAATCCCCATTGTAGAAAAGGAGCATCAACTGATACTGGAACCAAAGGAAGTGCTGATAGTTTCTATTTTCCTGCAAATAATTGGCATGGTTTGCAACTTCTTACTCTTGCTCCAACTTCTTTGAAAATCGTGGGCCAATAGAAAACTTCTTTTAAAATTTTATAGGTTGTTGCTCTCCAGGAATAATGTCCACCACAAAACCTTGCATGGAACTGATCTATAATACCTTCCGTTTCATTTTCTGTTAAACACAAAAGAAGGATATTAAGAGGGTCTTTCCATTATAAATTAGCATTGATAATGCAATATTTTACTGCTTTAAGTTTGAGGGATTTGCACTGTTTCAAATTTAGATCAGCTAGACATTGAAAATCCTTGAGAAACTACACAATATCATAGTACCAATCAGAAAGTAGATATTTATGATCTATGTGAACAAGAATGACTTGGTCTGAAGAAAGAGGTTCTTGTGGATTCTCCCCTTCTCTGAGAGGAGGAGGTTCTTGTGGATTCTCCTCTGATGTTAAGGAAGGTTCTTGTGGATTCTCCCCAGATGACATTGAGGAAGGTTCTTGTGGATTCTCCCCAAATGAAATTGAGGAAGGTTCTTGTGGATTCTCCCCAGGTGACATTTCGGAAACCAGATTTATCCCCAATACTTTGTAGTTGGATTCAACTAACAATTTGGCCAGGCCTTGGCCTTTTACTAGCTTTGTGGTCTTAATTTCAATGTCAAATTCAAGGATTTTAGCAATCCATCTTCCTCTTCTTCCATCTGTATCAAGCTGAGTCAAAACAATTTTAACAACATGATTAGGGACATAAGTTGTGATGTGTGAATGCAGGACATAAGTTCTAAAGGCTTTGAGGGCTTGAATTAAGGCATAAGCTTGTTTTTCAATAATATCATACCTAAGTTCAACATCTCTCATAAATTTTGAAAAGAAGGCTATGGGCTGGTCATCACCATTTGTATTCTTCTGTAAAAGTACAATAGCTAAGGTTGTCTCGGATGCAAAAGAAAATATGCTAAAAGGTGAAGAATAATCAGGGCTAGCTAATGTAGGGGCCTCAGATATAGCATTTTTGAACGGATCAAAATCATACCTAGAAGGAACTATCCATTTCACTTCAATGTTTTTCTTCAGCATATCTGTTATATCTTTAACTATCTTAGTATAATTTGGGATAAACCTTCTGAGAAAATTGATTTTTCCAAGGAAGGTTTGTATCTCTTTCTTATTCCTTGGCAGAGATAGGGTTTGAATAGATGAAACTCTCTTTGGGTCAATTATAACTCCCTCCTTGGATATTATATGCCCTAGTAATTTTCCTTCTTTCACAAGAAATAAAGATTTCTTCAGATTGATGGATATGCCAAATTTCCTACACCTGTCAAAAACCTTGCTCAAATGTTTTAAATGATTTTCATCGGAATCAGAGAAAATAGTTAAATCATCTAAATACATGACAGTAAATTCATATGTTTTACCTACAAATGCTAAATCCATAGCTCTCTGGAAAGTGGCTCCAGCATTAGTTAACCCGAATGGCATTCTGGCATACATGAATGTACCTCACGGAGTGGTGAAAGCAATTTTGTCTTGGTCAGCTGGACTTACCATGATCTGGTTATAACCAGAAAATCCATCTAGCATAGAGATCCTATTGGCACCCAAAAATTTCTAAAGTAGATGGTCCATTTTGGGCAATGGATAGTTATCCTTTAAACATGATTTGTTCAGATTTCGAAAATCTACACATAGCCTAATCTCACCATTTTTCTTTCTGACAGGAACTAGTTTGGCTACTCAATTAGAATACCTTTAAGGAACTATGGTGTGAGAATCAAGTAGCTTTTTAAGTTCTTTCTCAATGGTTGGTAGTAATATGGGATTAATTCTTCTTAGTTTTTGCTAAAAGAGTTTTGCTTTTGGTTTCAAAGGAATCTTATGCTCAATCAAAGATGTGTCATAAGTTTTCAATTCATTATAAGACCAGGCAAAAACATATTTGTAGTTTTTTAGAAGATTCATGTATTTGAATTTCACATCCGAAGGTAAATTTGAAGACAGTTTAACATTTCTCACATCGTCCAAAGTCCCAATACTACATTCTTCAATATCTTCTTCTGGTGAGTTAAACAAGGGATTTTTAGAGACATCATTATTATCGAATAGTTTTTCCAATGGGAGTAATCCTTTAGGAATAAAATTATTAGATAATTGGATGATATCATGATCAAGAATTTTAGGACTGAATGAAGTTTCTGGATTATGTGGATCTAATTCTTGCACAACTTGTTGATCTTCTTCAATTTTCATGTTTGAGAATTCATCACTGACTTGGAGGAAAGATTTTAATTGTTCATCATCTTAAAAAATCTGCCAATGTTGAAGGTTATTAGGAATTGATGGTTTATACTTGACTTGGATTTGGTATTCTAACAATACTGGTTCAGGAATTTTGAAAGAGCTTGTTGAGACAGCTAGTGAATCAACATGCATATTTTCATCTCTGGGAATGGAAGTTATGTTAAATCCTTGGAAGAAATTTTCAATTGTGTCCCAAGCTTCATTTTTGTAGGACCTAAGCCTTGGGTGTTTAGTTTGACACAAATTTCTAACCTGGTTTACTATAAGCTCGGAGTCAGAAAAGACACTCAAGTTTTGAACCTTTAAACTTCTAGCTAGCTCAAGACCAAGAAAAAAAGCCTCATACTCAGCCACATTATTAGTGACTTCAAATTTAAGTTTACATGACTGAGTTATGTTTTCTTTATTTGGTGATATTAGAACAATTCCCACTCTTGCTCCTTCCTTTGAGCAAGATCCTTCAAATTAAAGTTTCCAGATATCTGATTCTACAACTTTAGGTTGGGAAATAATATTTTCAATGGAAAGTTGAGTATTTGATGAATTTTGTGAAGACAAGTGAAAGAAACCAAAATCCTGATCTACTGCATAGATAGGGTGGTTCTTTTCTTGATCAAACCTACAAATAGTATGAAGGAATCAGACTTCCCTATATAACCTTAAATGCTCACCTCCATAGACTGGAATAGTAGCAAAAGACATGTCCATCTGAAGTGATCCTCCAAGTTTAGCACAACATGATCTAGATAGAAGCATGCCAAACTTGGCAGGAATATGAGTGACAACTATGTCTAACACTATACTTTTGACAGGTATTTGAGCTAAGGTCACAACTAGGTCTTTGATCAATCCTAGGCATGGTACTTTCTTTGAATCAAAGGTGTAAAGGTCATGATAAGAATAGGTGACTTGTAACTAAAGCTGGTCCATAACTACCTTTGGCATAAGGTTATGAGAGGCTCCAAAATCCAGCATACAGTTATACAAAAGAAAATCATGAGATTTTAGTTTTACATAAAATGGTGGAACAATTTCATCGATCATATCAGAACTAGGGCCAAACACTACAGAGGGCTTTTCATCTTGCAGAATAATAACATCTCCCCCATCATATACACTAGAGGATTGTACCCATTTAGACACTTTATTTTTGTAACCAGGATTTTTGGAAATTTTAGCTAAACATATAGGAATCTGGGCCCTTTCAAATTCCTTTTCAATATTAAAAGTTGTCAAAATAGTTTTGTCAGATGAAAAGGTTTCAGTGGATGACTATGTAGTCTGAGGTGTCAGAGTTTGTGTTTGAATGGTTTTCATTGTAGGTTCAATTATGGTGGTAGATTTTGGAGGTCTACCAAGACCTGATCTTGGTCTTAGATCATATCCCTTATTCAATTCTACAATTAAGAATTCAAAGAATGCTTGGTATTTTGAAATTTGAGCATCTCCTTGTTCTTGTTCAAAATACTGAGATAAAGATGAAGGGACTATGGCCATTTGCACTACTGAAGAATAAATATTATTGATATCTTCAGTGATTAAAGGGCATGTATCTTGTGACTGTTGGTCATCAATAAGAAAAGGTGGCTGAATGTTTTGATCAGAACCTGGTCTCTGAATAATTTTCATTTGAGGAGCTCTTATGAATTGAGTTTGAGCTTGAGGTCTGGCAACAATTTGTTGAGAAGTTCTAGGTTGTGTTTCAATTTTAGAAATCCTATTAGAAAGGTTTCTAAGTAAATATGTAATTTCATCAATTTTCTGATCTTCAAGTTTAGATTTGGAAGAAGATGAATCATCAATCCTAGCTTTTAGTTTTCTTTCTTCTTTCTCTGCTTTAGCTTTAAGCTTACCAAAAGCTGACCTATTGGATTCTACCTCTATAGAATTTGTCTGCATGTCTTCTAATGTATTAGAAACTCTTTCCCTTAGCATGACTGTGAAATCATCATCAAATGATTTGGAAAATCTGACCTTTGCAGCTGCTACTGGTGGTTTACAATCAGCAGGCATTTTATGATAGAATTTGTTAAATCTTTTGATGAATTCAACGACTGGTTCACCATGGTTTCTCTTTAGTTCCTCAAATTCAGTGAGAAAGTAAACAAGATCTTTCTTTACCCCCCATTGGTTTTTGAATATAGTTATGAGCTCATTCAATGTTTTGATAGAGTCAGGTCTGAGATGTCTAAACCAGATCCTAACATTTCCTTCTAGAGATTGTACAAATAATCTCATATAAACATTTTCCTCTTCTATGTTCATATTGTCAGCAAAATCTAAGAAGGCTGATACATGATCCTCTACTGAGGGACCTGTTTCTCCATTAAATCTTGGCAAATGTTTCAGATATCCATTAGGAAAATTTCCCAAGTTTGCAGGGACAACCAGAGTAGCATATCTTGCTTTCACAATGGGTTGAAAAGCCATAACAACTGGAGGAGTATGGGGTGTCTGAGTAGATGATGACGAGGAAGAGGAAGATGATGAAGATGAATAGGAAGGAGATGAATATGAATCCATAGGGGTATTAGTATGTGGAGGAGAGAAAGAGGGAGGAGACATTTTTAAGGTTCTGAAAGGGGTTTTGATAACCAACTTCTGAACTCCTAGTGAAATGTCTTCCTTACTATCAAATAAAGGATTTGAATAGACAGAAAATGTCACTTCAAGATTAGTAGAGGTTGATGGAATAGAATAAGGAGTTAGGGTAATGGAATCTTGAGGCTTGAATTTAGGTAAATGTAAACCAAATTCTTCCTCAGATGAAGGTGATTTGGAAGGAATATCTGGGACTTGATATGACTCAAGTAACTGTATTAAAAATGCTGATGGAAGATCTACTCCTCTAGAAATGAGTTCAGAAACCCTAGGAGGTAGTTCAGTCCAATCAGGATGGGTTGGTATAAATGAAAATGGATCTACAAATGGAATGTCTTCAGGGTGTAAAGCTGAAGATGAAGAAGAGGTTCTATGTCTTCTTCTTGAAGAGGCTCCTCTAATAAGTCTTTCTGGGTCTCGTAGAGGGTTAACAATCTCAGAATTAGAACGTGATCTAGTATGCTTATAAGGAGCTAGCTTGGACTAGTGGAATCTCCAGGTGAAAGATTTTGACCTATAACCTTATCCTTTATTCACCTTAAAGGAAAGGGAAAATCATTGCCCTAGGGAAAATTTAACTTTTAGTTCTTCACTCCCCAGCAATGGCGCCAATATCATGTTGTCCTTTGAGATAACCTAAGGTCAATTGGCTATGCCAAAGCATCTAAAATATTTTGTTTGATTTTAATTGGTGGATGACCAGTGAACTTCTTATAAACATGTGCTTTAAACTTAGACATTTTCTTAATAAAACAAAAGGTTGTTCTTTAAATACATATGGTTATTTTGATTTTAAGTGGGATGGATAAGTAGAATATGGAGAAGTATAAATGATTTAATATTCAGATTGAGTATTTGACCATTTATAAGCAAAAATTAAGAAAACTGTGTTTTCTTAATCAACAAAATATAATAAAGCTATTATAGAAATATCGTGCAATTTAAGTTCAAAGAGGAAGTTACAATAATAGATAGTCCTGTAAATTAGTCTCTTATTTAAATTACAACATCACATAGGATTCAAAATGAAACTGAGATTCAATTAAAATTTCAATCGGATGAATGTGAAAGAATGAAATTATATGAGGAATACATAATGAAATACTTAATGAAAACAACTCACTAAGAGAGAAGCCATATGAAGTAAATCCAGAATATTTTATTGTATCAAAAATGCTCCAGCATTGTACAAATCTGTTTGATGACTGGTTCAAGGGTGCAACCCTGAATACTTCGACAGAATGGAGTATTTAAACAAAACACAAAATTTTACAATAAATGTTAGAGTGACACGACATACTATTATTACTTAAAACTAATAGAAAGGGAGGAAATTCGATAAAAAAGAATGAATCTGAACATCTGGCCCTGTTTTGAAGGAAAGTTGTTGCTGAGTGGCCACTATTCGGGTGTTGTGCTGGTGAAGCTGATCTGTCCTCTAATCTTGAAATTCACACAACTTTTCACACCGTTCTTCATTTGGAATTGCTATCTTTGTTACCTTATGGTGGATTTCATATACCTCAGTATACTAGGAAAAAATGGGTTTTACAGTAAAAATATGTTTTATCTCATTCTGAATAAAACATATGTTGTTGATGGCTTCATAAAACGCCTGCTTGTCATGGAACCTTTGATGTTGGAGGACTTGGTTGTGTCCCTGGAAATGTCCTGAAGTTTCTTCAAGTAGTCCTCCCTCATCATTAATTTATCATTTATCACAAACAGTGAAGGAGGACCCTTATTGTTCAATGCATCAATCCTTGTGAAAAAATTGTTGACTGCTACTTCAAGAGTGTGACACTTCTTTGTCAACTGCACAACTAAGTTCTTCTTGTTCAGAACTTTCTTGACCTCCAATATGGTTTCAGTCCTGTCATCCACTCCTAGATCATCCAGTTCATACCTGGTTTTAGAATTAAGAAACTTTATAATGTTTTTGGTTGTAGCAGACATCTCTCCCAATTGAGCATTTATATTGGCAATTGGCTGCTTTGCCTTTTCCATCAATTCCTTCCGCTAAAAAATAATCTGGAAACATGGCCAGATTTCATCTATCTCCTCAATGATGTTGTTCCATATGATTTCCTTGACATTACATAGAGTGTTTCCAATAGAAGATTCAGTTGCTGACTTCTTCCACACTTCTATTTGATTTTGAGCTCTCTGAAGCTCTGCTGCATGAAAAATATCAGATTTCTTTTGATGATCCTCTAGAAGTGTCACTTGATCATGCATGTTGGGCGTGGAATCCCCCAAGGCAAGTTTTGGGGCTTGAAGCCAAGATTTTGACCAAATCCAATGTAAGGACTTCAAGTTTTGTGGGTGTTTAGGGACAAAGTCCCCTAGGGTCTTGGGTCAATACCCTAGCAGATCGAGGGTTATCTATAAAGAAAAGCAAGCATTCCACATAGCCATGATGCTAATATAAACAAACTACACGAAGAGAGGTGCACCTGGGGGCTCTTCATTTGGGAAGATCCAGCCAGGGTCCAAACCCTCTTGGAGTTCCTTTCGATCCTTCAACCTGCAAAACAATCAATTCAAGAAAGCACAACAGTATATGGACCAAGCATCATAAAGAAATCAAATTCATAGCATATTGAAAGGTAGTTAGTTATACAATTGAAACAACCATTCATATGTAAATCATAACATTGATATCATAAACATGAAGAAGATTTATATCAGGAACAAGACAAGTGTTTCTTTTATTATAGATAACTAAAGTACAGAAAGGAATGATTTCACCTGAGTCTTCCTTTCACAGGCTCCAAGCGGAATCGTCCTTCGGATTCTTCCAGTCTTAAGCCTTCAACAAACCCCTTCCATGACTCATTCCAAGATATCTCAACTAATGGAAAGACATCGTAACTCAAGGAAACAAGGGTTTCCTATAATGGGGGAAGTGCTGGAAGCACAAGGATCTTCAGGCCTGGTCAGGGATAATCTTAGCAGAGTGATTTTTCTCTCTATTCTCTCCTCCTTGGGCCTTCCCATTGAAGCCTTTTTATACTTCTCCTAAAGTAGTTTTTTAGTTGGGAATTCGTTGGGAACAGTTGGGCCACGGGCACTAATAGGTAATCAACAGGTAAACCATGTGATCTCCGCTTGAAATTAAGAGGATCAAAGTTTTTTAAGTGTTTTAAGACATATACATGGGTTGGGTATACACAGACCCGTGTAGACACGCATTTAGCTCAGGGCAATGTCACGTATAGGGAGTAAAACACTGTTTTTTAAGTATTTGGATCAGGTCTGGAAGGAGGGGTTACCCTAGTCCATGAGTGCAGCATCACAAACATCAAGAGTGAGATTTGGAGCTATAACAGATGCCCCCTAATATATGAGGTCAGAAGGGATACATGATGGCCGAAATGTATTAAGTAAGTGTATGGGAAGGAAACCTGTCAAAACTGAGAAGGACTTCACCAGAGTTCAATCTGCCAAGCCACAAAAGGAGATTAGAAAGAAACACTGTCTAAGGCGGGCATACCCATGCTCAGAGAAAGTAAAGCATGTCCGCATATCAAGTACAAGTGGGTCCACTAAGTATACAAGTATAGAAGACTGGAAAATACATAATGGATCATCTGATCATGATCGAACAAGTACATGTCTGAATATCACATATAAGAATGTCAATGATACTGAAGGATGAAGCAGATCACAGATATCAAAGACTGATCCAAAAAGTACCAAATGAACATGATGGAGTAAGATGGTATTTCACTGCAAACTCAAGTTCCGGCGTATAGAATGTTGCCATGAATGACTGCAACATATAAGGTGGAGTGGTATCAACTAGCAGCAATAGGAGTAACTATCAAGTGAACTAATGAATGTTGATGCAACTTGAGGTCTTCATCGACCACCATGGTACATTTCTACACCATGGGAATAAATGATCTGAAGTTGACCATGTGAGAAATAGTTTGATTACCGGTCATTGATGTATACTGTTAACAAACGCAAGACTACTCACCAATAATTATAATGAGCGTCAAGGTACCCAGTACAATCTAACAAGTGTGAATAGATGAGTTGTAGTTGAACACCTGTAAGAATCTATCAATCAGGAGACAATGATGGTTTCCCACTGTCAATAGCGAAGGATCTGCCACTAATGACTACAAACCCCAAGGTACTGCCAAATGGACTCTAGATCTTTGCCCTGGAGCAATGAGTCATAGTCAATAGGGAAAGATCCACTAGAAGGAAGGCATTAAGGCATCCTTCATCAATCTAGCGCGAGTGTAACTCGTAGGCCAATAATGTGGAAAGAATCTGACAAAAGAAGATGTAGTAACCTGACCGAAGCACGTTTCCAGCATACAAAAAATGTGGCTAGTGCATGACAGAAACCCTCTAAACTAACCAATAATGAAAGCTGACACAGAGGCGAGGTGTCCACCAATAGGGTCAAATGGAAACCAAGGTACTACATGAATCCCAATGTGTGATAGTGTAATCTAATGTCGAACACAAGGGAAACCACTCAGTCAAAGACCCATGATACTGATCGATGCTGAGCACAAGGTGACCTATCAATAATGAAAATAGGGCCAGGGTGCGGCTCTAGGCCTGTCCTTAGAGCAAGATGTCGTCGTCGATAAGGACAAGACCCACCAACAACAAGTCAATGTAGACCATCTCAAACCGGCATGAGTAAAGGACCAATATAGCTGATGTGATGATAGACAAGACACTGACAACCAGGGATGGCCGACTGAAAAATGAGTCAAGAGACACCGCAGAGAGGCCGACCAAGGCTAACTTCCCTTTAACAAAAGCACAAATCAATGTGACTATGTGGCAGCATATGATGACTCTGTATGATTGGAAGAGATAACCAATCGGGGGAAAACAGACTCAATAACAAGGTTAAGGTGTACCTAAGTCAAACTAAATCCTACACAAATGGATGAGACTTTGTTTTGAGTGCTTTGTTCAAGGGCGACATGACTCACTCTAGCTGCCACCAATAAGTGGAAATATTGTCCTGTTCCTGCTCTTTTTTGGAATATATAGTTCTTTTTTGTCTTTTTCTTTAAGCTGGAAAAAGAATAAAAGAATGCTATAGTACAGTGGAAAGAACGAGTGTCGGTGAAACAGATGATCTAGTTCCTGGGATTGGAACAATCCTATGCTCAATGCAGGGAGGTGAAAACTGGTCAAAGACACTCAAAGGTGTGTTCCTTCCACAGGTCAAGGTGTGTCAAGTTGCAGAAGTCAAGGGCATGCAAGTTTGATTTTACAGTCGACATGGTCAAAAGTTGGCTTAAACACAAGTCCAAGTGAAGCCGGCTGAAGGCCAAAAGGTGCAAATGGTCAAAATGCAATGCAGTAGTACAACTCAACACAAAGGAGCCTCTAGGGTATAAGGCCAGAACGAAGCAAAGAAGCAAAGAGGAATGAGTCTTCATCACATAAGTCATGGCGAGACTACAAAGGACTCCCGAGCCTACTCAGATCGAAGCAGCATGGGAAACAAATGTCAGTGAGGTGCTAACTACGATTCCCATGAAAAGGATGGCTCTACCATCATGTCATGATTTAAAAATCGGTGAGTGAAGATGGTTTACTAACCATAGCATGATGGGATTGACCCTATGGCAAGTGTATCGACACATGGAGGCTAGTATTCATAATGCAATGGAAAAATGGTTTCCCTAACCTATATGCCAGTGAGAAAACGATACCTACCATGACTGGTTAGTAGTCATGGAACCATCTCGAAATTGTCAAAAAAGCGTCCAAAATGTCTTGAAAATCAAACCATTCTTGACATTCCAATCTCCCATGTTAAAAGTTACATGAGACAAAACAAAATCAAGTTTTGAAAAAAATTACCATTTTCAAAGCTTATAAAATAGTTTTTTGACTCACCATTATCACCGTTTTGATTTGAGAGAAAAAGAGTGAACTAAAAGGAGCAAGCATTGCCATTCACCAAATTCGACTGTTCAAATCTTCCCAAAATCACCAGGTAACCCTTAAAATTATCTTGCATTCAATTGTGACTGGTTTTAGAAATTTTAATTCAAGTTTCACTGTTGAATTATTGCCAAAAAATTTGTCACGGCGTATACGTGAGTTGGTTATGTGCAACCCGCGTATACGTAGGCCTTAGACGTGATTGTGTATGAAATAGACCCACGTATACGCCGTGAAAACTTCAAAACAAAAATCTAATGGTCAAAATTTGTTTTTTCTTCAGGATGCCGGTCACTTGGAGAGAAAGAGAGCATGCCTTAGTGAATGATGAGGTTATGAACGATCCTAATGCCCTGGATGCCTTAAGAGGATGCAGTTTGCTAAAGTTATTTAAAATGCCGAATATGAAAGCAAACACTCGCCTGCTCGAAATTCTTATTCACTATTGGAGAATCGAGGATGACTCATTTATGATTGATCAGATGCCACTCAAGATAGAGGTTGAAGATATTTATTTTATCACAGGCCTTTCCCGAAGGGGAGAGGTAGTACATTCCACGGGTAGATCACGAGGCAGTCTCTCTATCGAGGACTATGTACATATATATTTCCCAGGGCATCCATAAAATGTTGGAAGTAAAATTCCAATCAATCATGTTGAGATTTTAGCACTGAGGATCATCCCGTTCACTATAGCCAGAGTGAACGGATCAGCTTCCTTGGACCAGGCCTCATGGCTAGCCATGAGCTTGGCAGTAGACTGTCTCACCACTGTATTTGACTGGTGTACTCCTCTTCTTGCCAACCTGAAGAGTCATCTTACTTCTATCAAGAAAGGTCAGACCAAAAAATTCGGATATGGAACCATTGTGTGCTCTTTCTTCTTTGAGAGGGTCCCAACAATTTGTCCTAGAGTATCAGTTTCGATCAGCACCCTACGAGATCCACAAATGGGTAGGTGGGCTAACTTGATGAAACGACTAGGAGGTGGGGACATTCCGTAGACTGCTTTCGACGATGACTTCTTCTCCCGGTGGGAGCAGCAAATCATTGCCATAGATGACTACCCTTATGCTAGGCTGGACTTCCGAGGAGATCCAGATCTAGCTTTACCACCAACCGCAGCATGGGGCAATATAGGTAAATGTTTTTTGATTTTATGATGTTTTATGATTTTTTATGATTTTTCAAATATAAAAATGAACTTTGAAAAATATTTTTGATAGGATTAAAATGACTAATATGATTATCATGTTCCAAATATTGGGCCAGTGTGACGAGATGTGTTCCCACAGCATGGACGTCGCGACCGAGGTGCCGAAGAGGCGCCTGTGGGGACAGATCGACTTCTACACATAGTTCAGTGGCACTTGGTGAGACTAAATCACCGAGTACTAATGGAGGTCGTAGAGGATCTCCCTATAGATATGAAGCGTCATGTGGTTGGCATGCCACGATACTGGGTTCACACTCTTAGGCATGTGGCCAAAGCAGTAGTCACTTACTTAGCCGCTCATCTTGAGCCAGGGCATTAGATGTACTGGACATGATTATGGGCATTTGAGTCCCAATTTTTGTATATTATTTTGGACACATTTATGTACACTCGAGATATTTTATGATATATATATATATATATATATATATATATATATATATACAGTTCGACTTTTTGATGCTTGATTTTATTGCGATGAATGAATAATGTGCCAGTCTAATGCTTGATTACCGATAGAATCAGCTAACCAATTATGAGATCTTGGAATGTGCAAATAATTAATGTAAGTAAATGATCTTTGCAACAACCTCACCCTTAAATACTGGTGATATAAACATGGATCCCTTACCCAATAAATGTTATTCAATTGTGACACTAACAATTGTGAATCAAGATAGACTACCAACGAATCGATTTCATAAGAAATTGCTTCGGATAGTAAATTAATGACGACAGTATACTCAGAAATATTATTTGAAGCGGGAACAATTCATACTCCCCTTGACACCATCAACTGACCATTTGGATAGTAGATTACCCAAGCTACGGAAGCGAGGTTCCGAGTGTGCCAACTAGCACCATTGGCGAATCCAAAATAGACCAAGTCATCCATCAACACCTGCCACAACAGACCAAAAGTGTCGATATCAAAAAACTCCCAATGAGATATGTACAAACATACAAAATGTACAAAGAATCCATTGCCTAGCTGCTACTTAAGTAAAGTACTTCTTGAGGTAGAGCCCATTTCAAGGCTCTACCAACTTGTTTCCTTCAAAATCGATTAACTCATACACCCCTTTTTCTAAAACTCGTTTAATTATAAAGGGACCGTACCACATAGGCTTGAACTTTCCTACCCCCAAGGCATCCTTATCTTGGTCATAGACCAAGACAAGGTCGCCTTCAGAAAAGACTTGAGGATAGACAGCTTTATCGTACTGAGTTTTAACCCTTTTCTTATGAGCCTCATTGATTGTGGCGGCATCTCGACGCTGCTCATCAAGATGTTCCAAATGAAGGAGGCGCTCTTCGAGCCTAGAGGTCTCTGGAAGGAGCTCAATACATAACTTTAAGAGATGGAATTTCACATTCAATAGGAAAGATGGATTCCATCCCATAAACTAACTGAAAAGGTGTAAAACCTGTAGCAGTCTTTACGGAGGTTCGGTATGCCCAAAGAGCCGAATACAACATAAGATGTCAATTGGACCGATTTTTGTCGATCTTCCTTTGCAGGATCGTCTTAAGGGTTTTGTTCACTGTCTCGACCTGTCCATTGGCCTGAGGATAATATGGAGATGAGGCTCCTACCGAAAGCCCAATTTAAGAGCCAATTCAGACATTAGTTGTTTCTGGAAATGACTACCATGGTCAGTGACAATCTCTCTCAGGATACCAAACCTTGAGATAATCTGATTAAAAAGGAACAATGTCATTTTTTCACTATTGTTTTTATAAGTGGGCATGTCCTTAGCCCACATCGTGAAGTATTCTATAGCCACAATAATGTACTTGTGATTTGCTATTGAAGGTGGATTACAAGTTGTAAAATCAATACCCCACTTAGTAAAAGGACCGACAGTGACAATGGGAAAAAGAGGAGCTGGATGTGCGCACATCTTCTGAGTATAAATTTGATAGGGGTGACAGTGTTTGACCACTTCAACACAATCTTTGAAGAGTGAAGGCCAAAAATAGCCGGCACGCAAGATACGCTGGGCTGTAGCAAGCCCTGAAAGATGACCACCACAAGCTCCACTGTGGCAGTCATTGAGCACTGACTCTACTTCCTCTAGGGTTAAACAATGCTGAAGGATTGAATCAACCCCTCGATGATATAATGTATCACCAATGATAACATAGTTTTTAGCTAGGTGATGTAATTTTCGGTGTTCACCCTTACAGAAAGTAGAGGGAAACTTGGAAGTTTGGAGATAGACAATGATATCTCCATACCAAGGGTCGAGTGAAGATATGAGGAATAAATGTTCGTCGGGAAAACTTTCCTCATAAATAGTATCCTCTCCACAAGGCAACTCGGAAATTAACTCTACAAAAACCATAGATTTCTTATATTTGGCGGACAAGAACTCGAGATCAAATTCTTGTAAAATGACTATCTACCGATTATATTTGCCCCCAGTCACTTGCCTACTGAGGACAAATTGGAATGGATTGACCGTCGCTAAGACAAAATTTTTGCGTAGCAAGATATAATGGCGGAGCCGCTGGATAGCATGGACAGCTGCCAAGGCCAATTTCTGAATAGGAGAATAGCGTAGTTCAGGACCTATCCAGCCTTGGCTCAAATAATAAATCACGTGCTCAATGAGAGCATCATCTTCCTAAACGAGAACCATACCTATGGTTGATTCTGCCGTAGCGAGATATAAAAGGAAATCCCTACCATAATGTAGTGGACTCAAAAGCGGGGCAAAGAATAATGCCTTTTTCAAGGAATCGAACGACCACTATACAAAGTCATCCCATACATATGGAACTCCTTTTCATAGCAGATGCATAAACCCTTTAGTGATCTCGGCATAATTCGCTATAAACCTTCTTAAGAAATTAGCGTTCCCTTGAAGACTTTGTAGTTGTCGAATTGAGGACGGGGGAGGCAACTGAATTATTGCCTTTACCTTGAAGAGATCAACCCGAATCCCTTCATTTGACTCAATGAACCCTAATAACCAACTAGATGTAACCGCGAAAATGTACTTATTGGGATTCAACCGGATCTTGTAAAATCAACATCACTCAAAAACCAATCGAAGGTGACTAGGGTGATCATTTCTCTTTCGAGAACAAGTAGCTAGATCGTCCAAGTATGCTTCGATGATATGTTTAATGTCATTGAAAGTGTATGACATGGTTTGCTAGAAGGTAGCTCCAACATTTTTGAGACCAAAAGGCATCTTTCTGTATGAAAAGGTACCCCGGGGACATATAAAATCTGTCTTATGCTGATCTTCCGGACGCATAGAGATCTGATTATAACCGGAAAAACTGTCCATGAAAGAGAAAATCTCATTACCTGCACACTCATCAATAATTTGATCAATAAATGGCATGGGGTAATTATCTTTGGGACAAGCTTTGTTTAGGTCCCTAAAGTCAATGCATACTCGGATTGTTCCTTGTTTTTTATCCACAGGGATTGGATTAGAAACCCAATTGGTAAGAGGAACAGGGTATATGAAAACCGCCTTGAGCAACTTCTCTACTTCAACTTTAATGGCTGCTGCTTTCCTAGGATTAATCGGCTGAACCCTCTAACGAATTGGTTTGGTGTTTTCATACGTCTTGATCTCATGTTGAACTATGGATGGATCAATGCCAAGCATTTCTTCATAAGAACAAGTGAATACATCTCGAAATTCCTTAAAAAGGTCGGTGTAAATTTGAATTTCTTCAGGGGAACCTTTAGCTTCGATGAAAAGATTATCGATCACGTTAGGGTTCCTAGAGATGTTTATAGATATTGTTTTTGATATCACCAACATATTACCTTTAGCACGAAAGTGTGCTGGAGCCAAAGGATTTGATACCATACAAACATCCCTAGGAAACAACTCAGAGAACCTAGATTCTACTTCCTGCAATAGAGGAAGAAAATATGAACGATGGTGTAAGTCTTCCCAAGGTCGATATACACCCATCATTACTTCTAGGATTGCTTCTTCGGATGGTAAAACTGTATCTAAGTAGTCCATAGCGGAGGTAGAATCAAGGGTCCAGGCCGGGGCCACATCACCATCTAGTTCCTCCTCAGAGAAAGGAGTAGAATGGTTGTCTGCAGAGTTAATGATAGACTAATATCTAAGCTCTACTGCAGACATAGGAAACACCATTCCACCAACTTGTCCTTCAACTAATGTGTTCGCAGGTGAAGGTAAGGTCCAAGGGTCTGAAAAATAACGAGTTCGGAAGAATTCTTCCTGTGAAGACTCCTTGGATGATGAAATTACATTGATTCTAGCGATAGGAGAGGGAAAATCAAATGTACCCATCAATGAAGAATACATCCAAACTCCTAGATTCTCAGTAGGCGGGTGAGGGTTATCCACTAAAGGAACAGTAGAATCCAAAGTTGCCCTAGGATCGACTAGAGAATAATCCAATTGATCAACCTTGATGATTTTCCCCTCATGAGGAAAGCAAATGACACGAAACAGAGTCGAAAAAAAGACATCCATTTTGTATACCCAATTGTTGTTGGGAAAAGTATCCAATTCGGAATGCCCCTATCCCACTCTAAGGTGTGATAGTGCCTTAGCAACAAACAAGGAAAACTATCTGAGTGTTCTTCTTTATGAAATGTAAATGGAGAAGAAGGATGTAACTAACCTGTGTCTTTTGCTAGCTTGTCGATCCAATCACTCTCCTCTTTTGCTTGTTTCCTGCTACCTGCTCCTTCACTGGTCCAGCTTCACTAAGTTCCTGCAAGATCACAAGAGAGGAAAACTACACAAAAGACATAGATTTACATTCATAACTAGTTTAGGATCAGATATAAACTAAATATGCAAATATAACAAAGCATCATTGATATACAAGCATATAGGAGAAACTCAAATAGCTTTATTGATCTGATAAGAAAGTCCAAGAGGAGATACAACCAAGTGAGTCCCGATCCAGCATCTACCTCCCAGCAAAGGAATCCCTTCCTCTCCTCCAACAAAGCATAAATCACCCAATGTACTAATCTCAATCTCAAACCAACAACAATTCTCTGCAAAGTACAAAATTCCAGCCTACTGAACCTCTGGGTGAGACATCCATATATAGATGTAAGAAGAGAGGATGAGTAAGCTTATGTTTTGACTTGTGGCTTCTCTCTGTCAGTTCTTGCTTCCACTTGGAGGTTGAGAGCCTCTTACTCATCACTAGTCGAATTCATTGAGGCAAGTGTCATTGGAGAAGATTCTGGAAGCTTCCATGGTCTTTCCACCTCGTTGAATGAGCTTTCCATTTGTCATTTCCCGCTCAGCGCACCCTGGTAGTTCTTTTAGGTGCGTTACAATGCACCCAGCTAGTGTACTGGGGTGCACTGCAACGCAGGCAGCTAGAAGAGCTTCTGAATTGATCCTGAATTGACTGTTTTTGAGTGGTTTTTGGTGGAGAACTTCTGGGAGAAGCTGTCATTGGTTGAACTTGTTCTTTTAGGGGCAGGAACAACTCTTTTAGGGACTTTGGAACCCTTGGATTATGGACATTTCCTGCTCAATGTTGTAAGGCACAAAAATGTCTATAACAGTTGCCCCCTAAAGTATGAGGCCGTTTATCGGGTGAAATGCTTTATTAGGAGGATCCGAAGTTCTTCCAATGCTGGGAGGAGACCTGTAATAAGATACAATACAATACATTATTTTTCATATTGTTTTCATGATCTAGCTGAGGCGGGCATTCCCATGCTCAGCTTTATAAATTCATTTTTCTGTACATAGGACAGACAATCGTCTGATGGTAGACTGATGATTTTTATGAAATCATCATCCTTTTGGTAGGATGATTATCTGTGCTGCAATGCTGTACATGTCAATGTCTTTATTTTTCCTGAATATATATCGCAGCCCGGATGGATGAAACTAGATCCGGGGTCTTCAATCTCGTCTGATCTTCACTCTAAGTACAAGTCGATCCATGTGAGAAATGTTCTGAAGTCGAACATGGAAAGGCATCGCTTGATTACCAGTCAATGATGTAAACTGTTAACAAGCGCGAGTGGAATCACCGATAATGATAATGACCCTCAAGGTACTGCAGTACAATTCACGTGGTGTGAATAAAGGACTTGGCGTCGAACACCACGCAAAATCTTTCGGTCGAAGGTCATTGATGTATACCTGTCGCCGGAAGTGAGAAACTTGCCATTGAGGCATGCAAGCTTCAAAGTACTGAAGGGGGTGTTCCTAGATCAACTTCTTGGATAATGAGCTGATGTCGACAAGAAGCGATCCGTCAAAGGAGGGCCTTAATGTATCCCACATCAGTGACACGGAACGGAGCAAATGATTTTGATGGAGGTGAAAACAATCTGATGATATATGGTTCAGGGTGGCGGTCATGAAAGAATGAAGGATAATGTATGGTAGTGGATGGGACACGGTTGACTTCTCTAGATGACTTCTCTTGAACATATCGGCGACACTTGTATGATGGATCGGTAGCATTTACCCCAAAGGTGGATGGTATGGCGAGACCATGGTGATGTGACCGGTGAATGAAACAACCCAACCCGACTCAGGCACGGAGTGGAAGTGTCATGTTCAAGAGCGACTTGCTACCAATAAAAGTTCTTTGAGTTTCTTCCCAATTTTCCCTAGTCATTTCTGACCAGTACCTCTTTATTTTTGTCAAGCTTGAGGAGGATAACATATGCTTGTTCTATAATTTGCCCTTTGGGCAAACCCATCGCTATGTTTTAACGAGCCTAGCGATAGTGAAACTCGTTCTCGTCTAAAGACAAGTTTGTCGCTATTAATATTTTTAACGAGTCTAACGATAAAGATAACTCGGTCCTTTTCATTTTTAGAGAGTCTAAAAAGGTACGTAAAGATAACTCCAAAGTTCCTTTTTCATCATCTAATCCCTTAAGTCCGAAAAAGTATAAAACAATACAGAAGGGATGAATTTTCGATAGTTTTAACGAGCCGAACAAAACAAGCGCTCGATCTTTTTGTGCAATAATCCCTCAGGTCCAAAAAGATTAAAATCTAGAGGAGGGATAGAACTTCCGGTCGCTTTAACGAGCTGGAAGGCCAAAACTCGGCAATCTTTTCATATTTTACGAGTTAGATGAAAAGAACTTAAAGAAGACTCGTCTTTTGAGGAACGAGTGATAAAACGGGTAGCAGCTAATTCCAGGTAAGGGTTGGAATTTTCCAATCACGGCAGTGTCACAAGGATGGCTAGTGAAATCACTCTTCGCAGCTGTTCCTCAAAAAGGGTAAACAATCAAATGGAGGTGAATGATCGGCCAATGGAAAAGTGGAGGTGACGGTGTAAACACGACCAAGGTTTTAATGGCTGATAATGTTACATTCACGGTGGTTATTTACCAGAGGGTAGTTCATTTTTTAACGAGCTTAAACGCAGATTGAAACACTTGCTCGATCTTATGTTTATTTTTTAATGAGCATGAACTATGTGCTAAAACTGCTCGATTAATCCAGTCATATGATAAGAATGTCTCATTTAAGATTCCATTTTTTATGGAGCTTGCACCTTACAAAGCTTTGCTCCGGAATCCTTTCTTTATGCAAGCTCGGAAACGACTAATCCTACGAGTTTAAAGGGTTAGACCTACAGGTTTAAAGGGAGGACCTAAAAATTTAAAAAAATAAATAGCCGCCCCTTGCTTGCACTCCAAAAGGTTTGCATGCCCCCAGGTATAAAATAGAGTTTCAAGGTTACCCCTCAATTTGCAGGAAAAACATTTGTTTAACCGGGAGAGGCCTACCTCTTTCAGGTTACCAAAGATTGTCTCATTTGCACAGCAAACAAAACACTTCTTCGGCGATGTCTACCGAGATAAACAAAGGTGAGTGACAACGAGTGCCAAACACATAACTTTGACAAAAGAATCTTATTCTAGAACAACCCCTCTTCCAATCACGGACGGGGTACGGACTAGTCATATTCTCCCGCGGAAACCTACCCTATACCCAAAGTTTTCCTGCCGAAGCAGACCAGGATGCATGCCCCATGGGTTCCAGTCATATCCTTCCGAATCACTCGTGCTCATCGGGAGGACAGACCGTGGGTTGAGACATTTCTTGCATGAAGAGACCATTTAGGGATGGTATATGACTATTTGCGATGCGTGATCCGGGAAATGAAAGCTGGTCCACGAGCTTGACCACTCTTCCTTCGTGCGGAAAACACATTACTCTAAAGAGTGAGGAGACGATGGCTCCCATGCAATATATATAGTCTCGTCTAAGGAGTAGGTTATAATCCAAGGGTCCTTGAACGACCATCACGTTCATTTGA
This sequence comes from Pinus tabuliformis, assembly GCA_031772625.1. Lineage (NCBI taxonomy): Eukaryota > Viridiplantae > Streptophyta > Pinopsida > Pinales > Pinaceae > Pinus > Pinus tabuliformis. Next base: position 557,365,112 of record CM062817.1, read on the forward strand.
ACGGTCTTCCCTTTCAATGTGATAGGCACATTGGGGAGGATCCCTAAAGGCCGACTGGTTCCTTTATCAAAGCCTGTCAGATTTCTCATTTCAGGCAAAAGCGCTGGCAAACCAAGCGCTTTCCAAGCAATAGAGGAAAGGATACTCACAGATGCCCCCTCATCAATGATGGTGCCAGCCATAACCATTTTGTATATTTGAACGATAATTCGGAATGGTATGTTTGCTGGCAACCGGGGTCTGCCTAGTTGGTTCCAGTCGAAGGATACAACTAGGTTGCTTGGTGGTGGGACCGAGTAGACGGCCGGGTATCGCTCTGATGAACTTCCTTCCTGCGATAAAGGAATGGGTGGATTTCCCCCGTGTTCGTCGGAGTCTATGTTGATGAAAAGGATCTGGATGGTGTCATCCTTATCCTCTTTAGTGACTGTATCATTCGAAGTTAAAACCTCTGAAGGCAAGACTGGGTCAACTGTCGCCTCGACCTTTTGACTTTTGTCTGGTATGGATTCAGTAGGTTCATCTTCAATGATAGACGCTTTAGCTGACCACTTGAGCGGGCCAGCTAGATTCTCAACTAACGAAGGACTTGGCAAGAGTTTTTTATATCCAGGAGGAAGTTGTAACGGTGAAACCGGACGATCTTCCCAGACTCTTTTAGCCTCGTCTAAGAAGGGACAACGGTGGAGGGCATGGTTGCCTTCGCACAATCTACAGGGAGGTCTAGCTCTCCCTTTTTGTCTTGGAACTTCACTTTCGCTAGTTGACGGTGTACTTTCAACATGCCTATCAGAGGTTGATGACACCGGATTGTGCAAACGGGGAGACCAGTCCCTTAGTATCCGAGGGATGCAAGGACAATCTTTGTGAAAGTGGTCTCCCTTGCAGATGACACATGGTGATTTAGGCCTGGTCAGTGCTGTGTGTGGATTTTCATCAGATGACACTTGTTTTCCCTTATTTGCCTTTGGCTCCTTCTTTTTCTTCTTCTCCTTAGGAACTTGGTTTTTAGTTTTACCAATTCCGTCACGCGAAGAGGAAGGAAGAGAGGAAGAATTATAGGAAGTAGAAGGTTGGTGGGAAATTCTGGACTTGTCTAATTGTTGATTCGACTGTTCAGGAATAGTGGTGTTCTGAATGACATTGGTTGAGAAGAGCCAGACCGGCAAGCCAATTGTCAGTCCTGGAAGCGACAATGTGGCCATATGGGGCGCACCAACATCTCCCCAAGAGGAGAAGGGACTAGGATTTCCACCAAGGGGAATTCCTTGGTTGGTGGGCTCCATTTTCTCAACCTAAAGATCAATGCAGGAAAAAGGGGTGATTGTTCCGTTTAAAATAAATTTTACCGACGCTTAGACACAACTTGCTTTTTCAATTTTAAAGAGTCGAGAAAAAGCTAAAGATGACTCTAGTCTCCTTCGATTTTTAATGAGCCTGAAGTGACAAGTGCTTAGATGGACCTTTTCCGTTAAGGAGTCTGAAAAGGAATGAAAGGGACTGCTCTGGCGTTCTAGGTAGAGGGTGTGCCAAACTTTTCGCAAAACCGCAGAATACTTTTTAGGGTACGGGTGGTCAATCTTCCCGAATGCTGTGTTCAGTGCATTGCGATCAGTAGGGCGGCCGACACGGCTTCTTATGGATAAAGGTTTTATGCCTATAGGGGTCTCCCAATATATACTCGACGGTACGTGGGAGCACAATTCGTACTGGCACTTATCGTCTCTCAGGAGGAATCACCCAACCATCAGTGAGGCGACCAGTGACCAGGTTTTACGATGCCGGAACACGTCTCTAGCCTAGACCTCTATGTTGTGCGTTAAGTTACAAAGCGTTGTTAAGTTCATTCAATTTATTTTAGGTTGATCTTTCTTAGAAGTTTGCCTTTTTGGATCACCACGAGATGTATGATACAATTCCTAAATGCAGTCTAAAGATGATAAGCAAGCTTTTATATCTTTTCAATAATGAAAATCCTAGCTACAAGGGGAAAATAAAGACACAATCTTTTCTCAAAGAGCATAGAGCACACTGTAAATGCACTTTTTCCTAAATCAACATACAAACTGTCAAGATGAAAATGCACATATGCATGTATTTGTTTTCACTTTCTTAATATTGATGCCTAAAAAGAAAGCTGTTGTACAAATTTGAATTCGATTTCAAGTGAAAAACACAAACAAGTTCCTTTTTCGAAATCAAAAAGATGATTACGACACTTTATGATATACTTGTTTCGACACTTAGAAATTCATAAATTCAAACCAAAAGACAAAATTAAAAGCGTAATCAACTGTGAACAACAAACAAACTCACTCCTAAGATCAAAACGACACTTACAACAGGTCTAGATCTAAGGGCGACAATATGACTAGTTTACTTTTGTAATCGGAAACTGTAAATGATGTGACAAATACACAAAAACAAATACAATTTCTTTATACAATTGAGGCGGAATTGAGGAAAAGCAAAGGGGTTTCAGATAGGTACACACACTGATAACAGGCTGCAAAAAATAGAGATAAAACTGAGCCAAAGGAAGCAGAGAACCACAGCTGCACAAGGCAAAGGCTGATCAGCGCACCCTCAGCACAGAGAAACTGAACTTCAGCGCAGGTAGCCTTCACGGGACCTGCGTTGAAATGCAGAACCTCTTCACAGAGTCTGCGCTGAAGCAGAAATGAGAATTGTCTCTGGGTTCTGGGTCACGGTTTGCAGTTTAATCTACAGTTTTTGGCCAGATAAAAGCTATCAATTAGGTACAATTAGAGGGATGATTTAAAGGAGGACTAAGATCTATCACAAAGGGCTGTTATAGCACTTGTGGATCAGCTTTTTAGATCATAAACAGGCCCAGCGAATGGACTAGAGTAGCAGATCTCTACTTTGCATTTGTAAATGGAAAATGCAGTTCAATTCGGCACTCTTGAGTTTATGAAATGAATAACAATAGAAACACAAATAAACTAACAATATACTTTCCCCAGTAGAGTCGCCAATTTGTTGTTGGGAAAAGTATCCAATTCGGAATGCCCCTATCCCACTCTAAGGTGTGATAGTGCCTTAGCAACAAACAAGGAAAAATATTTGAGTGTTCTTCTTTATGAAATGTAAATGGAGAAGAAGGATGTAACTAACCTGTGTCTTTCGCTAGCTTGTCGATCCAATCACTCTCCTCTTTTGCTTGTTTCCTGCTGCCTGCTCCTTCACTGGTCCAGCTTCACTAAGTTCCTGCAAGATCACAAGAGAGGAAAACTACACAAAAGACATAGATTTACATTCATAACTAGTTTAGGATCAGATATAAACTAAATATGCAAATATAACAAAGCATCATTGATATACAAGCATATAGGAGAAACTCAAATAGCTTTATTGATCTGATAAGAAAGTCCAAGAGGAGATACAACCAAGTGAGTCCCGATCCAGCATCTACCTCCCAGCAAAGGAATCCCTTCCTCTCCTCCAACAAAGCATAAATCACCCAATGTACTAATCTCAATCTCAAACCAATAGCAATTCTCTGAAAAGTACAAAATTCCAGCCTCCTGAACCTCTGGGTGAGAGATCCATATATAGATGTAAGCAGAGAGGATGAGTCAGCTTATGTTTTGACTTGTGGCTTCTCTCTGTCAGTTCTTACTTCCACTTGGAGGTTGAGAGCCTCTTACTCATCACTAGTCGAATTCATTGAGGCAAGTGTCATTGGAGAAGATTCTGGAAGCTTCCATGGTCTTTCCACCTCGTTGAATGAGCTTGCCATTTGTCATTTCCCGCTCAGCGCACCCTGGTAGTGCTTTTAGGTGCGTTGCAATGCACCCAGCTAGTGTACTGGGGTGCACTGCGACGCAGGCAGCTAGAAGAGCTTCTGAATTGATCCTGAATTGACTGTTTTTGAGTGGTTTTTGGTGGAGAACTTCTGGGAGAAGCTGTCATTGGTTGACCTTGTTCTTTTAGGGGCAGGAACAACTCTTTTAGGGACTTTGGATCCCTTGGATTATGGACATTTCATGCTCAATGCTGTAAGGCACAAAAATGTCTATAACACCAATTCCTTCCTAAGAGGAGATTGTAATCTAGGTTAGCGTCAATGACTTCTACTTCGATATTGATGACCTTCCCCCCCAATACATATGGGAAAGGCCGGGATAATCCCATGCAGCCTATGAGAATGCCCATCAAATGCAGTCAAGAGGGTAGGTGAAGGAACAGCCAGAGACGATCCAATGGCCTTCCAGCACGACATCGACATGACACACATGGAAGCTCCTTCATCAATAACGGTATGAAAAATGTTAATTTTTCGGTATGTAGACTTTATTTGAAAATCCATGTGATGAGGGAGTTGCTTTTTGACATTGAGCATGTTGAAAGTGAGCACTAAAGAGTTTTTTGGATCAACTACCCCTATCACCGAAAGAAAAGCACTTCGTTCAGCTGGAAACGACTGGAGAACCTCTAAAGTAGACATGGCACATGGAATCTGAGCCAGATCCTCGAAAATGGAGTAATTCTAGGCAGCCCTAGCATTAGGATTAATAGTCAAGCATTTAGCGGAACCTTTCAGTATCTGTGGTATAGTCTTGACAGGGGGTTGCTCAATATGAAGGTCGGTATTTCTGGGAGTAGTTTTGTCCTTGGATGTTTCAGCTTCATCATAATCACACGACCGAGTGACCACATGGATGTTAGAACCCATCATGAAAAGGTTTGATGATTTCTCCCCTTCCTAGTTTCCCCTACAGAGATACCAGGATTTGAACTCGCGCCAGCAAGCAATTGCTTCCCTTGGGAAAAAGGGTTGGTTAACACAGCTTGAGAGCTAGAAGTCCCTTGCTACCCTAACAAGCGCTGGGCATCTTGAATCTTTGGGTAGAGATGAGTTAAATGATCTCCTCTGTATAGCTTTCATCGAAACTTGACATTCTTTCTAGACTCATTTCCACCACCACCAGCATTATTGTCGGGTTTATTTGTGTTAGTCTTCCCATCTTGACTCTTTTTCTTACCTTGTCCTTTCTTTTTCCCATTAGAATTTTGATTTCCTTTGGGGTTGGAAGATTGGACGACATTAACCGAAGAGGGTTGAGAAGACGAAGGGCTAGATGATGTGACCTGGTTGCTAGAAGCAGTTTGTAAAGACAACTGCTGCAATTGGCTCAACAGGTTCACCACATTTGTGTCTACGGATCCAACAATACCATCTGCATGGGGACCTCACTTTGACTTGGCTATATCAACCTTAGTCCCAGGAGCAGCTGGCAATATTTTTTGTAGAATCCCAGACTAAGAGTAAATCTATTCTAACTATTGGGCCCTAAAAATAGCTTACTCCTTAGAATAGACTCTGGACAGGGAGACATCCTTAGAGATTTCAGATTGTAAAGATTTCAAAAACCATTCGAGATGGTATTCCAGAGGAATTTCAGCTTTAATGAGCCTCCTTCTCTGTCTCCATTCCTGAATATGATCAGAAATGTGAGTTTCTGTGTCCTGACGAAAATTGGCCAGAAGTTCAATTCCGGCATCATAACGAACGGGCAATTGGAAATGATTTAGGAAAATATTAGCCAAATCGGAAAAAGATGTAAAGATACCCCCTAGCAACTCTATATACCATTTGGCCGCATTACCAGTCAAGATGCGTTGAAAAAGTCTCAACCTAACCAAGTCATCGATAAGGGAGTTTGATGAGCACCACAAATGGAATGTGGTTACATGGTTGCCCGGGTCTTCACCGCCCTTCCCGTCGAACTTAAGAATGTCCGAAGGGAGTTTGGTTGGGACCGGAGGCTAGGCCAGATTATATTTGATTGGATCGTTTGTTAATTTCGTGAGATCTGGCAAGTTCAATGTTGCTAGAAAAGGAAGCCTAGGAGGACCTTGGGGATTCCACCTAGACTGGGCAGAGCTCCCAAAGTTCTGAAACTATTGGCCTAGATTTTGTAAGGCACTAGGCTACTTGAAGTAACCAGCAGAACCAGCTGAACCAAAAGGTAGACCTTGTGACCTAGCAAAGCTCGGAGTTTGACCAACTCCAGCCGAAAAACCTCCATAACCGATGAAGCTCCCTCCTAGAGGATTATAAGGAGTCGATAACCCCTAATAATAATTCCAAGCAGAAGCTAAGGGAGGAATACTTCGAAATGAACTGACTGTGGAGTACAGCCTATTCCCTTGTTGTCCAAAAAATGGATTCCCAATTCCCATGCCACTAACCACAAGGTTAGTCCAACCTTGAAAGGGATTGTTGCCTTGTCCTATAGAAGAAAAAGCCATAGATCCTATCATCGGCTTGGAATGTGGTATATGACCACTTCCAAAAGGAAAACCCTGAAATGAAGTTGACCCACCCATCATGGATATGGAGGTACTAAATGGAACTGAAGGAATACCCTATGAATGGGTGCCAAACGGGAAGAATCCAGAACTAAAAGTGTTGGCTTGGGAATTTCCACTCATATAAGGAATGGAGGTAGACCCAACTAAGGATGTGCTAGCAAGACCCAAATAAATATGCAGAGGGGATGGAAATAGTTCCTCCCCCTTGTACTGATGTTGGAGTCTGCATAGTTGTAGCACTTGTGGTAGAAGCCATGCTTCCAGCAATGATCATTGATGGTAAGTGCGTAATATGACCTGGACTTGACAGTCTATGTGTCAGAGTCCCAACTTATTGTAATAAGTCTAGATAGTTAGATGGTAGAGGAGAATTCGGAGCCGCTAACGACTCTGGGAGTTCTTCTACCTCTATGTTATCTTTCGATTGAAAGAGAACTCGAGAAAGAACTAAAGTGTTCCTCTCTAGTTCTGTGAAAGTACCAGGCCTATCCAGAACACTAATGCCCCCGAGGGGAGGATCAATCCCCGATGTGTTAGCTACCACGGGATGAAACCCACTAGCAGTATTACCTCTGCGCCTTCTAGGAGAAGGCTCTAAACTTGGTGGTGAAAGACCACAAAGTCTTCGAGACCATCTAGGCGATCGGTCAGCCACTTTCAATTTTTTATTAAGATCTAACTAAAGAATCAAGAAAAAACTAAAGCTAAGCCAAATAAGAGCACAGAGAACACACTAAAAAGTCCCTAAAAGATGTCAGCCAGTCAAACAACTTTCAAGTATTTCTGCTCTGGGTGATGAGGACCGGACACCAAAATACAAGAAAGTGAAGTAAGGGGTGTTCCAAAGATAATCTAGGATAATGACGGCCCAGTCCTACCAATGAAGGTAACTTAGGAAGTTACGTTGACCTCCTAACAACAACTTGTGCCAGTGCAAGACCCCAAGCTTCGCAAGGGTGCCCTCCAGTAGTACTGTTGAGAGTGATGCAACATCGACCTCAAGTGCCACAGGATTCCCCTCTGCAGCCACCTATGTAGATCCCTAGGAGAAGCAACTAAAGTTACCAACTCGTGTCAGAATCCAGGTGGAACAGTCTTGAGGTAAGATCTAACAAGTAGGAGAGCGGGTATCTCTCTTCCTTATCTTCAAAAACCCTCTTGATTAACTCCCAGATCTGGAGCTTTCCTGGTCTTCCTAATGCTATTGGATTTGCACTCACTATTCAGACTCCTATGTTTGACAGTTTAAATGGCCTTAGAGATTTTTCTCTCTAGTCACCTAATCCAAGGCCCTAAAATATCCTAAAACTTGTTGGTGTGTCTAAATTGACAATTATGAAAAAGTTCTAGTGTAATTTAATTAGCGCTTGTTTTTAAATGGGCTATTCATTTAAGTCAAGGGATAAGTGAAAGTGAAACTTGTGGTATTTTGACACAAAAGAAATTAATTAAAACCAAACTATATGCAAATGCACTTGTTTTGTTCTTCGATGAAAGAAATTTCTACTAGGTTTTGAGAAACTTCTAAGAAAGCAATAAGTTCTTCTTTTCTTTTCTTTTACTCAAGCTTCACACTCACAAAAATTAACAAAACTATGGATTCCCTAAAAGATGCACAAATTTATCCTAATGCAATGAGTACATGCTGATGAAAAACTTAAGACTACTCTAAATCAAAGAATGAAAGTAAGTTGTTTATCAATTCTAATTTGCCACTTAAGATGTTTAGATGGAATATAAGTTGCTAATACTCATTTTTGTCCAAACATTAAAAGAAAGTTTCAAGACAATCAAAAATGTACTTTCACTCGCGAAAAGGAAACTAAATCAAAAAAAGGCCAAAGAAAGCAAAAACCAAGTTTTCAAGAAGTTTTCTTCAAAAGCAAAAACAAAAATGACTTTTCAAAAGTGCTCCAATTAAGACTAAAATTTTATGATCGAAGTATAGGCAACAAAACACTTTGCAAGTTTACAACACAAAACGGGTGAAAACTCAACAAAAAGTGTGTTTCAAGATGCTCTTAACAATCAAAAAGCAGCCCAAAAAGCTTGGTGACAATGATCAAAAGATCAAGAAAGACAACTCTCAAAATTGTCACACAACAACTTTCAAAAAGCAAGAAAAGTAAATGGCCACAAAGATGCAGTTTTGACATGCAAACAAAAAGATCATCAAAACAAGATTTTCCATAAAGATTGAGACCAATGTTTCTGCCCTGGAAGACCAGAACAACCAAGATTCCTAGAAAGAAATCTTGTGTGCTTAAACAAGAAGTGATGAATCTTGTAACAAAGCAAAGCAAGACCAATACTTTCTACAACTGGAGAGAGTTTGAAATCATGAACTTGTTGTAAAAATAAAGACTAACACAGAAAAGTAACTGTTCAGGAAAGACTCAGACTAGTAGACAGATCTTGAGAAACAAAAATATTTGAAAAACCTTGAAAATTTTAGAGTATACGCAACTATGTTGACACACAACTGTGTGTATATGCTATGCGGCCCAAGGAAACCTGGGTATACGTGGGTTCACTTGAGGAAACTTGTGTATATACGCTTCTGTAAATTGGAAAAACAGTGTATATAACAGATCACAAGAAAAAAACAAAAAAGGGTTTGCAGAAACTGATCAAACTTATAGTTCAAGTTCCTATAGAAACGGACTACACAATCACAACAAGCAAATAGACAGTTGAGCCCTAATTGGCTTGAATAAACCCAAACTAGGAAAACCAATATTGTTGTCCCCAATGGAGTCGCCAATTCTGTTTAGGGACAAAGTCCCCTAGGGTCCTGGGTCAATACCCTAGCAGATCGAGGGTTATCTATAAAGAAAAGCAAGCATTCCACACAGCCATGATGCTAATATAAACAAACTACACGAAGTGAGGTGCACCTGGGGGTCCTTCATTTGGGAAGATCCAACTAGGGTCCAAACCCTCTTGGAGTTCCTTTCAAACCTTCAACCTGCAAAACAATCAATTCAAGAAATCACAGCAGTATATGGACCAAGCATCATAAAGAAATCAACTTCATAGCATATTAAAAGGTAGTTAGTTATACAATTGAAACAACCATTCATATGTAAATCATAACATTGATATCATAAACATGAAGAATATTTATATCAGGAACAAGACAAGTGTTTCTTTTATTATGGATAACTAAAGTACAGAAAGGAATAATTTCACCTGAGTCTTCCTTTCACAGGCTCCAAGTGGAACCATCCTCCAGATTCGTCTAGTCTCAAGCCTTCAACAAACTCCTTCCATGACTCACTCCAAGATATCTCAACTAATGGAAAGACATCATAACTCAAGGGAACAAGGGTTTCCTGTAATGGGGGAAGTGCTGGAGGCACAAGGATCTTCAGACCTGGTCAGGGATAATGTCAGCAGAGTGATATTTGTATCTATTTTCTCCTCCTTAGGCCTTCCCATTGAAGCTTTTTTATACTTCTCCCAAAGTAGTTTTTTAGTTGGGAATTCATTGGGAACAGTTGGGCCATGGGCACTAATAGGTAATCAACAAGTAAAACTCATGATCTCCACCTGAAATTAAGGAGATTTAATTTTTTTTAAGTGTTTTAAGATATATACGCGGGTTGGGTATACACAAACCCACATACACACACATTTAGCTCAGGGAAATGTCGCGTATAGGGAGTAAAACACTTTTTTTTTAAGTATTTGGACCAGGTTTGGAAGGAAGGGTTGCCCTAGGCCATAAGTGCAGCATCACAAACATCAAGAGTGAGATTTGGAGCTATAACAGTGGGCACGGAGCGTGAAGATTGTAAATGAGTCATAGGGTTGTCCACCCTTGTTTTTGTAATGTAATGTCGGCTTTAGACCCATGGTCCGTGGACCATGGTATTGTATAAATAGAGTGAGGCTCTAACTTCTAAATAACAGATAGAGAAGAAATAGTCATGAATGAAGGATGAAGAATTGAGTCTTAGTTGAAGCGTAGAGTTGAGTCTTTGGGTCATAGAGTAGGAGAAGGCTCTGCAGGAGAGTGCGCAGAGGCCTAGTAGACTGCATCCAAGTGTGCAGACCCCTGCAGCTGAGTGCGTAGGGCAGGTCGAGTCTGTACCCTTTGGAGAAGTAATAAAGAGAAGTTTTACATCATTTCTTTGTATCTTGTTCATTTTTTGTGCATTGAATGTATCAGATATAAATTGCATTTCTATTGTTTATATGATGCACGAACTTATATGAATGTGTTGATAAAGTGAATATAAGATAAAGTATCTATTTACGTGAAGATAACTAATTGTTATAAGAAGATATGTAAGATATGCGATGTAACTTGGGGAATTAGCACAAATCGCTGCTAGGGAAACACAAAATCATCTTAGCCCCTAGTGAGGGTTGTGCGAAGATGATTGTAACAGATTGTGAAGGTCTCAAAGGTCAATTCAATGCATGAGGTGACCTGCATGAAGCTATTCATAGTTGGACTAAATTCAACCAGTCAGACATCTCTATGGTGTGGAAACTTGGTTCTAACATCCCCCCATACTGCTTCGGGTGAGACCTCAGTCCACACTCTGCAGGCTATTGCCGAAAGGACCAGTAGTATAGGTATTTGTTTGGCTAATTAACTCCAAACCTCGGTCACGCCCCATCAAGCCAATAAATGGTTCTGTTGTTGGGACCAGAATCTGCATAGAGGTGTCAGATGTCATATTATTGGAATCCAACTAAGAAGGAAATTGAAGGTTGGTTGGACAGGAGAATTCACGAGTTCATGGCACAGGAGAACATAAATATGTGAATGACAAAAGAAGAGTGGTTAGACTGCTACCTGTACACAGAGATCCATGAAATCTTCTTTGCATCTTTCCCTACTGAGATGTACGAGTGGATCACGAAGCTAGCAGACAACCAAGGAAGGTGGAAGCTTGACGGTCCTATTGTGTGGACCCCAGAGTTGGTGCACAGATTGGAAGCATCAGAAGATAAGATCGCGTGCATTGTTGATCATTGGCTCGATTGGATTATAGGAGGATTCATCACTGAATTTGCAGTAGACACTTCAATTAGCTATAGCAAGGCAGAGTGACACTTTCTTAAAGGATAGTGAGGTAAGTACGTAAAGTGCCTGAATACTTAGATTAAAATGTTACTGTGCGAAAAGAGGATTATGTAGTTACATTTATGTTTGGGGCTATGCGAAGTGGAAAAACCTACAGGAACAAAGGAAGTAAGGGACTAGAGAATAACCCTTTGATTTCACCTCCGCTAGATGAGGAAGAGCTTGTGAAGGTCTCTCCGCGAAGTGCGATCCATTTGATAAAACAGAGAATTCTACGCATACCACCCCCACCCACACTACCACCAGCTTCACTGCCATCACCTCCATCTTCACCCGTACCACCTCCACTGCCACCATGATTCAATATGGCAAGCACGATAAAGTTTCTCATGTTCAAGGGATTGGGAAATGAAGACCCAAATTAATTTTGGTTCGTGGTAAAAGTTGTATGGGAAGCATAAGGAGTTATGGATGACAATATAAAGAAAGCAACACTAATTAGTGCCCTATAGGATCGTGCTAACCTGGTACATTAAGCACTCAAGTGATAATCCGAATGCGGGAATCACGGACATCCAAACTGTGCTAAATAAGGAATTTAGTAGGCCGAAGTCAAATGCGCAGTTGATCATTGGATTCAAAGAGATCACAATGCTACCAGGTGAGACTCCTTGCGAGTTGGATCAGAGGCTGATGTGTATGATTCATGAAGCTAATATGACTTTGATGGATGGACAACAACGTGAATGGTTTGTAGCACCGCTAATGCCACATTTGAGGAACGTGTTGTCGCAACAGAGGTTAACAACTCAGGCAGAGGCCTTGGAGATTGCGATGAGGCTGCATGAGACCCCAATACAGGATCCTAACTTGGGAGTTTAGCAGATCCATGCACAGTTGATAAATTTATGCCTTGAGATGCAGAGTCTAAAGAATGATGGGACAACTCGACCAGAAGTGCGTGAAGAGGTGTGGTGTGTAAAATGTAAGGGTCACGGTCATGACGAGGACCACTGCCCGGTGTTCAAAAATTACCTAACAAGAGGAGGACTGACATCGTTAAGTCTGGTAGCGCAAGCAGGACCTAGCGTGACGCCTATTTTGTGGTGCGCAATTTGTTAGATAGGTGGAAAGAATGCTACCGACAACTTCCATTTGCTACAGAAGTACACACAGAATTCACAACAGTTGTTCTGTAATTTCTATAGATTGGTAGGACACAATGAGCACACTTGTAGAAGCTATGAGCTGATGATGGATAGAACTCCCACTTACAGAGTTCAGGCTGAAACGCGACCCCTAGACCAGAATGCAGGGATGGTGCAAACTGGATTTCAGTGGCACAGATGAGGCCGAGGATGAGGAGGACCTGGAAGAGGTCACAGACAGTTGATATCCTACAATTGCGGAGGGCCAGGACATTATGCCCATGACTGTATGAATACAACACCTCCATCACATCTATATTTCACCTTGTTTGATCATGAGATGAAGGATTGTCCTACGCTGATAGCTAGGATACGCGACAAGGGAGTGCTACCACCTCTCCTAACTCAAAGCTTGCAAATGATGAGGTTTGAGCCACGCAAGGAAGATCCAAATGTGAACATTGTGCTCCAAAGCAGAATTACGATGGGAGATGATTAAGGTAAACTGCCAGAAAATAGTGTTTGGGTTCGTAAAGCTCTGGTGAAAGAAGAGAAGTTTGATTTGGAGTGCGCTTGAGAAACCTTTATGGAAGCTAAGAAGAGCTTCGTTGATGCCTCCACTTCAGGAAGCAAAGATAAACAAGAGCCGAAGATGGACCCATCGATTCTCATGATGTTCCTAGAAACATGTATGAAGCTACTGCGCAACAGTAAGGATGTAAAGGGATTACAGGAACTCATTAACAGATGTGCTGGGACCACGCCAGGAGAACCACACGTAGTTCACAAGATTGGAAAACACAAGACTAGGACAGGGAGAGAAATGAGACTAACTGCACAGATTGGAGAATATGATATGGACCAAGTAATTCTGGACTTAGGATTCGATGCAAATGTTCTGCCGAAGCAAACATGGGAGCACATGGGTAGGCCTACGTTGCAGTGGTTTCCTATTCAGCTGCGAATGTCAAACCAACAGAAGATAATATCCCTAGGGTGATTACAGGGAATCATAGTGGATATTGAGGGAGCAAGTGCACTAGTGGACTTTGAGGTGATAGAGATCATTGATGATAGCAATCCCTACCCCGCGCTCTTAGGAATTGATTGGGCCACTGACATGAATGTAGTGATTAATCTGAAGAAGCGTAAGATGATTTTTGAAAAGAAGTCTATGCGTGTAGTTATACCCATGGACCCTGCTGAGGGATTGTGGTATATAGAGCTAGTGCGTGGCTATGAAAGTGACAATGATTTGGACTGTATCTACAAGATAACCATGTGAGAACAATACCGGGTAAATCCCACTGCGGATGGATGAATTTCATGGGAGCGTGAAAGCTCCTGTACTTTAGATTCAGATGAGGAGATAGAACGATGGTAGAACCGGTTACACGAGGTAACCACGCTTAATTGTAACATGATGACAAGGTCACTACGTTGTGTATCGACAAAAGTGAGATATCTACCTACGTATGATGGATTAGGTGAGGTAGATTCTTTCTTGGACAGATTCAAAAGGGAGGTGTCGGAGAAGCAACGTTTCCAAGCCTTGAACTAGGTACTGCGCGCTACGCCCGCGAGGTGGTCGGGTACACACAAAAGAAGCTTTGAAGACTGGTGCACATGTAGAAAAATGTTGCGCTCATGGTTTGAAAAACCTATAGTGCGAATGGCAGATAAATGCAATGAACGGGATGGTCCGCGTGTGCATCTGTCTAGGTCAGTACAGGCATATGGTAAACAACCTACGCGAATTCACATGAACTTCACGTTGGGAGATACGGTCAATAAACATGTGTTGGGGGGGCAAATGCGTGAATGGTCCCTCAAGATGGAACAACAGAGTGTGGAGAGAATGAGTGCGCAGAAGGTTATCCATGCGAAAGCATTTAACAAAGTGTGCGAAGCACTGAACAAGGTATGTAATGTGCAGCGAAGTGATTGGGATCTGTGCGTACTAGCAATTTTATGGGCTTATAGGACAACGTGCAAGAAACTAACGGGACAGACACCTTCTAGGATAACCTATGGAGAAAACGTTGTAATGTCGATGGAGTATATTATGCCTAGTCCACGCATAGCAACGCCCATGGATATGATGGATCACAGAGCCTTGGAAGAAGGGATCGTGTAGTTGGACAAAGAAGAACGCTTGGGACCTGATGAAGAGATCCAACAGGGTGATCTTAGGCTTCAAGAACTCATGACTGAAAGAGTTTAGTTAAGGGAGAAAAGCACCATGGCAAAAGAAGAAGTCAAAAAGCTTGAGGAAGGAATAAAGAAGGACTTTCTTGATAAACAAACCGTGGTGATAAAACAAGATGTGCACGATTATGTTGACAAATTTTGGGACTACCACCGAGAATTGATTAGTTTGATGCCTTGGATTGGACCGTATGTTACTAAGGGGATCGAAGATGGTGGTACAATGCAGTTGGTAAAATGCGTGATGCAGTTGATGAAGTCAAACGGTGAACCCTTCCAAGGAGAAGTAAATGATAGACATTTGATGCCATATACAGGAGGCACAACCACCTGATTAACTAGGGGAAGCACAGTATTAGCACTCCACACAGTTGAAAGGAGGTGCAGGACTATAAACTACTCTGCCCGAGAATTGTGAGATGACAGGACTGCGCGCAAGAGTGAAGTATCACAAGGTACGTGATAGCTCAAGGGTAGTTGTGCTGCTGCGCAGGTGTGGAGCGATAAAAAGGTGTCTTTTGAACTCCTAATTACCTTCACATTAATTATCAACCCAGGGACGACTTTTTATTTCAAGAGTGTACTCAGTCTGAGGCGGCTATTTACTCAAGAGTAATGTTTTGCAGTATAGTGCTCAAAGTCCAAAAGTAAATGAAAGCCGGAAATAAAATCTAATTGGAATAGCAAGAAACTGAAATGTTCTAAACTAAATCATTCACTCAAACAACCATCAATCGAGGATACAGTAGCAATAACTCATTCCTCTGGATATTGATGCAATTGAAATCAAACCAGAACAAGACAATCAATCTGGGAACGAGGAAGCAATAACCAATGTTCTCTACAGTTGAGAGTCCTGCTTTAAAGCAATTAAAAGGAAATCAAAATTGAACTAAAGCTGCTATTGAAAGTAAACTAGGAAAACTCTTTAAAAGCACTCTTGCAATGAATCAACAGAAATGAACAGCAAAGCTTCATCTAACAAAAATGATTTATTAATGGAAAGGAATAGCAATGCTAAAATACTAGAATTAAACAACAATCTTAAATGGAACCGAACAGCAAAACTAAGTAATTAGAAAGACACAACAACTATAAATGTAATTGAATCAGCAACCTATCAGCATGAACATTAATCGCAGTTATTGAAGCAATAGCAATCGTAGTTATAATTGAATAGTAACTTAATTAAACAGCCATTGCAATTATAAATGAGCAGCAATTAAATGAACCATAGTCTTAATTAGATAACGCAGCATTAGATCAGAATTATCAGCAGGGCATTTCAAGTTATAATTAATAATTCTATCACTGACGCAATCCAATTATGATTTCAACAAAATGTTCATAAATAAAAGATTACTGAACAAAACAATTTAAAGAAATGGAAAGGAAATCAAACCATCACACAAAAAAATTGTAAAGATATGATACACAGCAGCAGCAGCGTACTCCACCAGAGGCTGGGCCCTTAGCCGCCAGCGGATGTTGCTGGGTTACTTCAGAATGAAAAGAATGAACAGCAACTCCCAAATCATGTATTAATCAGCCAATTGTGGAATCATTACAACAACAAAAGCTTGAGAATTACAGCATGCAACAATCCCTATCCTATCATGAATAATCCACCATCATTCTTCATCATTCCAATCCCCCAAAATGATCCCCCTCTCTGATCTCTGTTCTGATTTAAATAAAGAGAGATTAGAGAGAAGTTACAATAAAGATAAGTACAACATGATTTATATTACAAAATTGGATTGTTTCCAACCAATTGATAAACAAGAAGATATATTTCCATCCATCTTTTAACAAGAGCAAGTCGAATTTGGCTTTGCAGTTGAGATTTGGAGGACAGCCGCAACAATAAATCTGAGAAAATCGTGCTCAAAGAACCCTGCGTTTCTCTCAGTACAAGCCGAATTTGGGCAAACCATTCTTAGATAAAGTTAATTGGGTGCATTCTGGACAAAACCCATGTTCTGGATTTTCCAGATTCTGCTTCATTTGCTCAGAATCTCAACCGCAAAACCATCACTTCTTATTCCAGCGAATTTCTGAGTTGGCACTTTTAATGATCAAATCTTCAATCTGGAAATTATCTTGGAGGCTAAAAATGGTGAATAATGTTACAACTGATTTATTAAAACTATCATTGATAAAATCATGCATAATCATCAATTTATTAGAAATAAAGGAGAATAAATAATATTCATCCATAGAAGCATAAATCATCATAAAATGGATTTATATAATAAATTATAATAAATGACATGATGAAGAATAATAGAAATGGGTGGAATAAGTGTTCAAAAGTGATAATAATAATGGCATATTAATGGCCCAACAGCGGGTTGGCTGGAAAGTGACCATTATAGTCACTATTCACGATGTGATGCTTGGTTTGAGACCAAATGGAGCGGTCGATAGGCATTTAAGGTAGGATTTATGGGCAAGATTTGGGAAAATCTACTGCCAAGGGAGAATTAATGGATTGGATTTTGGGGGAATGGTCGAATTCGAATTCAAAAGGCGCTATAAATTGCAAAGGGTTGCCCATCAAACAACACTTGGCCATTTGAGAATTCAGCTGTCATGCGCCCAAATATTTCTGAACCCAAACTTGTTAGAGTTGAAGGCATTATTTGAGCACCTATCAGAGTAGTTGAGAGATTTCTGGAAAAGCAAGATGGCAATGTCTGAAGAAGCCAGGGATATCAAAGAAATGACCAATGAAGACGCCACGCGGGCCATGACCATAGGATATGCCCCTTAGAGCACCGAAATAGTCATGGAAATCCCTAAATCATTGCGCACGCTGAGACCCAAGAAAGATATACAGGCCATGGTTCCAGTGCGCATGTCCCCTCGAAACTCACTACGAACTAAACTGACCATGGAAGAAAAGGGGAAAGCAATTAATCTAGAAACTGATGACGAGGACGAAGACCTTGAGGAAATCCTTGTCAAAGAGGAGGAGGATGAAGACATGGAGATGGAAACCGAGGGTGTGGACCCTCTAACTAGGTTTCCCGCGTATGTTCCTCCACTGAAGGGAAAGGCAAAGGTGCCCAAGGACCTAGATGAGAGCAAGAGCTATCTTCAGACTCCGATGGTACCCAATGATATCATTTTTGAAGGAGCTCACTTGTGATGGGTTCCGAGTCTAAATTTTGAAGACTGGGATCTCGCAGATGACGAGAAGTTCCCACACTTGGCAACCATGCAGCTCATGAAGCCGAAGAAAAACACTACGGCGGGATTCAGAGAGTTGGAGCTGCACAAGTGGTTGCACAGAGTAGAGAAAGCAGGGTTGTTGAACCTGCTCTAGGTGTCGCATTACCATCGCACCCCAGTAACTATCTTTGTCATCAGGAAGCTACTCTTTCTGGTGCATGATGGGTGTTTGTGGCTAGAGGAGCCCATCCCCATCATGGACCACCTGATTCATAGAATTACCCGACTTCCTTACAAAGGGGAGGACCCAATGGATATTTCAAAGGGTAAGAGAAACAACTTGTCCATTGCAGAGGCCATGAAGGAAAAATTCAAGATGGAGAAGAAGAAGAGAGGGTACACGATCTCTAGTATCAACAATAAGGTAGTCAAAGTTTCGACCCAGATATTGGCTAGTAAGGTTATATGGAAGTGCCGCGTGGATGAGGTGCTCGCGCAGGTGGTAGCACTTGTCACGTAGTGTGCAGAGGGCGTCTAGTTTAACTGGTCAGAGTACCTATGCAAGAAGTTCCTGGAGAATTTCCACAAGGCACAGGAACAGGGGAAGACCTTCCACTATGCATGGCTTCTAGTGGTTTGGGAGTTGCTTGAGGATAGCTAGTTGCCCACAATTGCACAGGATCTTCTGGAGGTAGCGAAGTATGCTTTGTTGTGGGCCACTAAAGACACACAAAGGATCCGAGACAGTAATATATTTTGGGTGTTCATGGAGATGAACATTAGAATGAGGATTAACTGCAAACCATGGTTATCACCCACTGTCTACAATAGCCTACAAAGCTTCACGGAGTTCAAGGCAGATTTCCATCACATGTACATCAAGGTGCACAAGGACCCCGTGAAGAAGTGGAATGAACTGCCGTACCTGACCATGAATGATGTTATATTCGCCATGCTTGAGTCATGGCCACCAGAGTGGCATGATCCAACCATCTCCTTGATGGAAACAAAAGAGTTTGTTGGACAATGGAAGGAGGAGGCAAAACTACAGATGGTGCAGTTGGAAAAAAGAAGAAGAAAAGAGGCACCAGTAGCAAAGGCGCAGGAGGTGTGGGATGCCACAAAGGCAGCAAATGAACAACAGAAAGCAACAACTAAACAACAATAGATAGGAAAGAAGGAGTGCAAGGGGCATAAGTCACCCTCACCTAAGGAAGAGCCTGAGACAGAGGAAGGTGGCGCGAACCTATAAGACACATCTACCTAGTTCAAGCATCAGTGCCCAAGAGAGTAGGTGGGGCCATGAAAGAAGTCAAAAGCTTCTAATACTTCTTTCGACCTAATCACCCTCAGTGAGGGATATCTGCACGATATAGGGGAGACTGTGTACGACGTCACCGTGGAGGCCCTCTAGTAGTTCAAGGAGGAGAATCTAATTGTGTTGGGGGCCCTTCAGGCATAGATACAGGAGTTGCAGGTGCACACTCCTCAGGATGGTACTCTCTCGACCAGCCTCATAGCAGGAATGGCCATGGCTGAGGAAATCTTATGTGCCCGCATGACCAACACCATAGTGCTACCAGAGGGGGCACTAGTTACAGAGAATAAGGCCAACCGGCCTACGGTTAGTGTGTTGAAAGGAGTAGGGATCAACATGGCTGTGCTCCCTCAGGAGACACTCTATGTCTTGCAGGATGGAGTGACTGCAGAACTAAGGGCTAGGGAGGGTCGCGCACTACAGGTGTTAAGCGAGTAGAAAATTAATAGGGAACAAATAAACCTACAACACGAAGAGGTAGTGGCACAAAACCGATAGATGGTGCAAGTGGTTGAGGAGCCCTACTAGACGATCTTTGAGTTGGCCATCCTAGTAGAGGCATCAACAGAGGTGCTCATCTAGAGGTTAGTAGCAGGGGTGCGCGAGGTGTGGGAAGAGATGGCTAAAGTTCAGCTGGAGCTGAACCTTTAGATAGCAGAGCTGTGGTTGAAGGCACAACCTTCAACTCCTCCAGAGGTACGAAAATAGTGCGCCAATGCCATTACATTGGGGATGGAGGAGATCAGTAGTGTAGTGAAGCACTGCACCAAAGTGTTGGAAGAATCATTCGAGGTCCTCCCCACTCTACAGGAGGAACCGAACATATAGCGCTTGAAAACATAGGCACATGAGCTGCAACAACAGTATAATTATATAAAAGGGACCGTGTAGACGGTGGCCCTTACACAGAGGCTCGCACGGATGCAACAACAAAAAGTGCTTAAGGAGCAGGTATACGTGGTGCGACACAAAGAAGTAGTTCTGAAGGTGCACGTGCAACCATGGATCGATGAGGCCTTCGTCATCACAACATCGATTGAAGGCAAGCTCACACAGAGCAGGGGAAGCAGGAGTAGATGCAAGGAAGTAATTCAGCAGTCTCTGAACAGTGCATCCAGGAGATACAACAGGCAATCGCTCAGTGTGCTTCTGACCTTGTAGCCGTCCACACAGAGTTGGGAGGTCTCCGCGTGAAGATCTCTACACTGACCGAGTGATTGAGGGCAAGTCACGATGTTTGTGTCGGGAGCCTGTTGGGTGCGGGATCCCCCAAGGCAAGTTTTGGGGCTTGAAGCCGAGATTTTGACCAAATCCAATGTAAAAACTCTGCGTTTTGTGGGCACGAAGTGCGAAGATTGAAAATGAGTCAGAGGGTTGTTCACCCTCTTTTTTTAATGTAATGTCGGCTTTAGAAATCTACCCATGGTCCATGGACCATGGGATTGTATAAATAGAGCGAGGCTCTAAGTTGTAAATAACGGATAGAGAAGAAATGTCATGAATGAAGGATGAAGAATTAAGTCTTAGTTGAAGTGTAGAGTTGAGTCTTTGGGTCATAAAGTAGGAGAAGGCTCTACAACTAAGTGCATAGAGGCCTAGTAGTCCGCTACTGAGTGCATCGAACCCTGCAGCTGAGTGCGCAGGGCGGGTCGAGTCTGTACCCTTTTGTTATAGCTCCAAAACTCACTCTTGATGTTTGTGATGCTACACTCATGGCCTAGGGCAACCCCTCCTTCTAGACCTAGTCCAAATATTCAAAAAACAGTGTTTTACTCCCTATATGTGACATTTCCCTGAGCTAAACGCGTGTGTACGCGGGTCTGTGTATACCCAACTTGCGTATATGTCTTAAAACACTTAAAAAAATTAAAACTCCTTAATTTCGGGTGGAGATCGCGGGTTTTACCTGCTGATTACCTATTAGTGCCCGTGGCCCAACTGTTTCCAACGAATTCCCAACTAAAAAACTACTTTGGGAGAAGTATAAAAAGGTTTCAATGGGAAGGCCTAAGGGAGAAGAGAATAGAGAGAAAGATCACTCTTCTGAGATTTTCCCTGACCAGGTCTGAAGATCCTTGTGCTTCCAGCACTTCCCCCATTTACAGGAAACCCTTGTTTCCTTGTGTGATGATGCATTTCTACTTGAGAGATCATGGAGTAAGTCATGGAAGGAGTTTGTTGAAGGCTTGAGACTGGACGAATCTGGAGGACGGTTCCGCTTGGAGCTTGCGAAAGGACAAATCAGGTGAAATCATTCCTTTCTGTACTTTAGTTATTTGTAATAAAAGAAACACTTGTCTTGTTCCTGATATAAATGTTCTTCATGTTTATGATATCAATGTTATAATTCATATGTGAATGGTTGTTTTTAATTCTATAACTAACTACCTTTCCTTATGTTATGAAGATGATTTCTTTATGATGCTTGGTCAATATACTGTTGTACTTTATGGAATTGTTTGTTTTGCAGGTTGAAGGACTAAAAGGAACTCAAAGAGGGTTTGGACCCTAACTGGATCTTCTCAAATGAAGGACCCTCAGGTGCACCCCTTTTTCGTATAGTTTGTTTATATTAGCATCATGGTTGTGTGGAATGTGTGTTTCTCTGTGTAAATAACCTCCGATCTGCTAGGGTACCAACCCAAGACCCTAAGGGAATTTATCCCTTAACAGAATTGGCAACTCCACTGGGGACAATAGTATTGTTGTTCCTAGTTTGGGTTTATTCAAGCCAATCAGGGCTCAGTTGTCTGTTTTCTTGTTGTTACTGTGTAGTCTGTTCCTATAGGAACTTGAATTGTAAGTTTGATCAGTTTCTTCAGACTATTTTTTGTTTTTTCTTGAAATCTTTTATATACGTTGTTTTTCTGGTTTACAGAAGCGTATATACACATGTTTCCTTAGGTAAACCTACGTATACGCATGTTTCCTTAGGCTTAGTTGCGTATACACATAGCTGTGCATTAACACAGTCGCGTATATCTTGTAATTTTCAAGATTTTTCAAATCTTTTTGTTTCTAAAGGTCTGTCTACTGGTTTGATTCAGTCCTGAACAGTTACTTTTTTGTGTCAGTCTTTAATTTTACATCAAGTACGTGATTTCAGACTCTCTCCGGTTGTGAGAAGTTTTGGTCTTGTTGTTACAGGGAAAAGTGTCTATTTAGAACTGCTCTATCCCACTAAGGTGTGACAGCTGCCTTAGAAACAAAGAGAGAAAAACTACTTATGTTTTTCCTTTATGAATTATAGATAGAGAGGAATAGAAAGACCAACCTCTGTCTTGTGATAATCCTTTTATTCGATCCCTCTCTTGTTTGATAGTCCCCAGCTACCTGATCCCTTGCACGCCCAGCTTCACAAAGTACCTGTAAGATCACAGAAGCATAGCACTATACAAAGACATGGATCTATATTCATAAACAATCTAGGATCAGATGTAAATTGACCATACAAATGTAACAAGCATCAATGATACAAAAGCATGGAGGAAAACTCAAATAGCTTTTATTGATAAACAAGAAAAGATCCAGGAGGAGTTACAACCAGTTGTTCCGACCCAGCATCAACCTCCCATCAAAGAAGCCCCTCTTCACCTCAAACAAAGCTTAGATCACCCAACAATTTGATGTTTGTCTCTAGAAACCAACAACAATTCCTTACAATATGCAAAATTCCAGCCTTTGGATCTCTAGGATGAGGGATCCATATATAGATATCTGTAAGGGGGATGAGTCAGCTTGTGATTTGACTAGTGTCTTCTCTCTGATAGTTCTTGCTTCCACTTGGAGACTGAGGGCCTCTTACTCATCCTTGGTCGAATTCAGTGAGGCAAGTGTCACAGGAGAAGATTTTGGAAGCTTCCATTGCCTCTCCACCTCGTGGAATGACATTTCCATTTGTCATTTCTCGCCCATCGCACCCGACAGAATGGAATTTTGAAATGAAATGCACCCTCACAGTGTATTTGGGTGAGATGAAACACACCTAGCCATTGGAGCAGCTGCAATGATCTTGTTTTGACCAATTCTGAGTAGTTTCTCATGGAGAACTTCTGGGAGAAGCTGTAATCTGTTGACCTTGTTCCTTTAGGGGTTAGAACAACACTTTTAGGGACTTAGGAGCCCTTGGTTTATGGACATTTCATGCTTGGGGATGCAGGGCACAAAAATGTCTATAACAGTTGCCCCCTAAAGTATGAGGCCGTTAACCTTTTGGTGTCGGGTGAAATGCTTTATTATGAGGATCCGAAGTTCTTTCAATGCTGGGAGGAGACCTGTAATAAGATACAATACAATACATTATCTTCATAATGTTTTCATGATCTAACTAAGGTGGGCATTCCCATGCTCAGCTTTATAAATTCATTTTCATGTAGATAGGACAGACAATCGTCTGAGTGTAGACTGATGATTCTGATAGAGCCATCATCCTTTTGGTAGGATGATTATCTGTGCTGCAATGATGTACATTTAATGTCTTTATTTCCCTGAATATATATCGCAGCCCGGATGGATGAAACTAGATCCGGGGTCTTCAATCTCATCCGATCTTCACTCAAAGTACAAGTCGATCCATGTGAGAAATGTTCTGAAGTCGAACATCGAAAGACATCGCTTGATTACCAGTAAATGATGTAAACTGTTAACAAGCACGAGAGGAATCACCGATAATGATAATGACCCTCAAGGTACTGCAGTAAAATTCACGTGGTGTGAATAAAGGACTTGGCGTCGAACACCATGCAAAATCTTTCGGTCGAAGGCCATTGATGTAAACCTGTCGCCGGAAGTGAGAAACTTGCCATTGAGGCATGCAAGCTTCAAAGTACTGAATGGGGTGTTCCTAGACCAACTTCTTGGATAATGAGCTGATGTTGACAAGAAGTGATCCATCACAGGAGCGCCTTAATGAATCCCACATCAATGACACGGAACGGAGTAAATGATTTTAATGGAGGTGAAAACGATCTGATGATATAAGGTTCAGGGTGGCGGTCATGAAAGAATGGAGTATAATGTATGGTAGTGGGTGAGACACAGGTGAATCCTCTGAATGACTTCTCTTGAACATATTGGCGACACTGATGTGATGGATCGGTAGCATTAACCCCAAATGTGGATGGTATGGCGTGACCATGGTGATGTGACCGGTGAACAAAACAACCCAACCCAACTCGGACACGGAGCGGAAGTGTCATGTTCGAGAGCGACTTGCTACCAACAAAGTTTCTTTGAGTTTTCTTCCCAATTTTTCCCCAATCATTGCTGACTAGTACCTCTTTATTTTTGTCACGCTTGAGGAGGATAACATATGCTTGTTCTATAATTTGCCCTTCGGGCAAACCCATCGCTATGCTTTAACGAGCCTAGCGATAGTGAAACTCGTTCTCGTCTATAGACAAGTTTGTCGCTATTAATTTTTTTAACGAGTTTAACGACAAAGATAACTACGTCCTTTTCAATTTTAGAGAGTCTGAAAATGAACGTAAAGGTAACTCCAAAATTCCTTTTTTGTCATCTAATCCCTTAAGTCCGAAAAAGTATAAACCAATACAGAAGGGATGGATTTTCGATACTTTTAACGAGCCGAACAAAACAAGCGCTCGATCTTTTTGTGTAATAATCCCTTAGGTCCAAAAAGATTAAAATCTAGATGAGGGATAGCACTTTCTGTCCCTTTAATGAGCTGGAGAGGCCAATGGCTCGGAAATCTTTTCATATTTTACGAGTCAGTTGAAAAGAGCTTAAAGGAGACTCGTCTTTTGAGGAACGAGTGATAAAATGGGTAGCAGCTGATTCCAGGTAAGGTTTGGAATTTTCCAATCACGGCAGTGTCACAAGGATGGCTAGTGAAATCACTCTTCGCAGCTGTTCCTCAAAATGGGTAAACAATCAAATGGAGGTGAATGATCGGCCAATGCAAAAGTGGAGGTGATGGTGCAAACACGACCAAGGATTTAATGGCTGAAGTACTACATTCACGATGGTTATTTACCGGGGAATAGTTCATTTTTTAACGAGCTTAAATGCGGGTGGAAACATTTGCTCATGTCTTATGTTTATTTTTTAACGAGCTTGAACTATGTGCTAAAACTGCTCGATGCGGGTTTATTTTTTATCGATCTTGAACCTTGCGGTAACACTACTCGATTAATCCAGTCGTGTGATAAGAACGTCTCATATAAAACGGCAAATTTTAGAGTTTTTCCCCACATCCTTTCTTTATGCAAGTTAGGAGACAACTATTCCTACGAGTTTAAATGGTTAGAGGTCCTAAAAATTTAAAAAATAAATAGTCGCTCTTTGCTTGCACTCCAAAAGTTTTGCATGCCCCCAGGTATAAAACAGAGTTTCAAGGTTACCCATACTTCTTTCCGATAAAACATTTGTTTTAGCGAGAGAGGCCTACCTCTTACAGGTTACCAAAGATAGTTCTATTTACAGCGTAAACAAAACACTTCTCTGGCGATGTCTACCGAAATAAACAAAGGTGAGCAGCGATGCCCGCCAACTCACATAACTTTGACAAGAGAATCTTGTTCTAGAATAACCCCCTCTTCCAATCACGGACGGGGGTACAGACTAGTCATATTCTCCCACGGAAACCTACCCTATACCCGAAGTTTTCCTGCCAAAGCAGACCAGGGTGCATGCCCCCTGGGTTTTAGTCATTTCCTCTCGAATCACTCGCGCTCATCGGGTGGACGGACTGGAGATTGAGACATTTCTTGCGTGAAAATACCATTTAGGGATGGTATATGACTATTTTCTATGCGTGATCCGGGAAATGAAAGCTGGTCTACGAGCTTGACCACTCTTCCTTCGTGTGGAAAACACATCACTCTAAAGAGTGATGAGACAATAGCTCTCATGCAATAAATATAGTCTCGTCCAAGGAGTAGATTGTAATCCAGGGGTCCTTGAACTACCATTACGTTCATGTGAACGGTTTTCCCTCTCAATGTTATGGGCACATTAGGAAGGATCCCTAACGGTTGACTAGTTTGTTTATCAAAACCTGTTAGATTTCTCATCTCAGGCAAAAGTGATGGCGAACCAAGCGCTTCCCAAGCAGTTGAGGAAAGGATACTCACAGAAGCCCCCTCATCTATGATGGTACCAGCCATAACCATTCTATATATTTGAACAATAATCCGGAATGGTATACTGGCAGGTAAACGGGGTCTGCCTAGCTGATTCCAGTCGAAGGAGACAACTAGGTTGCTTGGAGGTGGGACCGAATAGACAGCCAGGTATGAATCTGACGAACTTCCTTCCTGTGGTAAAGGAACGGGTAAATTGCCTCCATGTTCATTGGAGTCTGTGCTTATGAAAAGAATTTGGATGGTGTCATCCTTGTTCTCTTCAGTGACTGTATCATCTGAAGATGGAACCTCTGAAGGCAAGACCGGGTCAACTGCTGCCTCGACCTTTTGACTTTTGTCTGGTATGGATTCAGATGGTTTATCTTCAATGATAGGTGCTTCGACCAACCACCTGAGCGAGCCAGCCGGATTTTCAACTAATGACAGACTCGGCAAGAGTTTTTTATATCTAGGAGGAAGTCGTAACGGTGAAACCGGACGATCATCCAAAACTCTTTTAGCTTCGTCTAAGAAGGGACAACAGTGGACGGCATGATCGCCATCACACAGTTTGCAAGGAAATCTATATTTTCCTTTTTGTCCTGGGGTTTCACTTTCACTAGTTGACGGTGTGTTTTCAACATGATCATCAGAGGTTGACGACAGCGGGTTGTGCAAATGAGGAGACCAGTCCCTTAAGATCCGAGGGATGCAAGGACAATCTCTGTGATAGTGGTCTCCTTTGCAAATGACACACGGCGATTTAGGCCTGGTCGGTGCAGTGTGTGGATTTTCGCTAGACGACACTCGTTTTCCCCCATTCGCTTTTGGCTCCTTCTTCTTCTTCTCTTTCTTCTTCTTTTCTTTCTTCTCCTTAGGTACTTGACTTTTGGCTTTACCAGCCCCATCAAGCGAAGAGGAAGGAGGAGAGGAAGAATTAGAGGATGTAGAAGGTTGGTGGGTAACTCTGGAATCATCTAATTGCTGATTCAATTGTTCAGGAATTGTGGTGTTCTGAACGACAGAGGTTGAGAAGAGCCATATAGGTAAACCAATCGTCAGTCCTGGAAGCAACAATGTGGCCATATGGGGTGCACCAACATCTCCCCAAGAGGAGAAGGGACTAGGATTTCCTCCAAGGGGAATTCCTTGGTTGGTGGATTCCATTTTCTCAACCCAAGATCAACGTAGGAAAGGGCTAATGAATATTCCGTTTAAAATAAATTTTAGACGCTTTGACACAACTTGTTTTTTTAGTTTTTAAGAGTTGAGAAAAAACAAAAGATGACTCTAGTTGCCTTCAATTTTTAATGAGCCTGAAGTGACAAGTGCTCAGATGGACCTTTTCCGTTAAGGATTCTAAAAAGGAACGAAAGGGACTACTCTGGAAGTCTAGGTAGAGGGAGTACCAAACCAATCGCAAAATTGCAGAATACTTTTTACGGTACGGCAGTCAATCTTCCCGAATGCTGTGTTCAGTGTATTGCGCTCGATAGGGCGGCAGACATGGCTTCCTATGGATAAAGGATTTAAGCCTATAGGGGTCTCCCAAAATATACTCGACGGTACGTGGGAGCACAAGTCCGTACTGGCACTTATCGTCTCATAGTGGAGGAATCACCCAACCATCAGTGAGAACAACAGTTACCAGGCTTTACGACGCCAGAATACGTCTCTAGCCTAGACCTCTAAATGTTGTGCGTTAAGTTCCAAAGCGTTGTTAGATTCATTGAATTTATTTTAAGTTGATCTTGTTTACGAAGTTTGTCTTTCGGGTTCACCACGAGATGTAGATGTAATTCCTAAAATGAAATCTAAGATGATAAACAAACTTTTTATCTCTTTTATGCAATGAAAATCCTAGCTACTAGGGAAAAGAAAGACATAATCTTTTCACAAAGAGCAAAGAGCACACTGTAAATGCACTTTCCTAAATCAAGCCAATCAGACTGTCTATATGCAAATGCACATGCATGTATTTTTTTTTCGACTTTCTTAGTATATAGATGTTAAAAAGAAAGTTGATGCACAAATCTGAATTTCTTTTCAAGCGAAAAATAAAAACAAGCTTCTTTTCGAAATCAAAAATGGAGATGATTATGACACCTTACGATTTTGAAATGAACACTTGTTTTTGACACTAGAAAATTACAAATTCAGACCAAAAGCAATAGTAACAGGATAATCGACCATCAACAGCAACCAAACTTTCTCCTATGATCGAAATTGACACTTGCGACAGTACGATTATGCTACTTTTGCAAAGGAGAACTGTAAACGACTCAACAAACACACAAAAACATCTACAGTTCTTTTGTACAAAGGAGGCGGAATAACAACAAAGAAAAGGGGTTTCAAATAGACATATACCAATCACAGGCAGCAAAATTCAGGAATAGAACTGGAAAGAATGATCCACAGAAGCCACAACTGCACAGAGCTAGTCTGATCAGCACACCTGTAACACAGAGAATCTGAAATGCAGTGCAAGTTGCCCACTTGGGAAGTGCGCTGAAATTCAGAATCTCTGATCAGTACCTGCGTTGGGCCAGAAACGGGACTCTGTTCGGGTTCCGGGTCACAGTTTGCAATTCAGTTCTTGGTTTTTGGCCGAGTAAAAAGTAATCAATAATGCAATAATCAGGGGTAGATCTAAGGAGGATCTAAGAGCTATCACAAGGGAAATCAGATAGTTTGTGAATCAGTTGTTTAAATCATAAACAGATCCAGTGGATGGATTGAAGTAGCAGTTATCTACTTTGCATTTGTTATGGCAAATGCAGTTCGAATGCTACTTGTACGTTTATGAAAAAAACAACAAAGAATGATAAACAAACAAACTAATTATCTCCCCAGCGGAGTCGCCATTTTGTTACAGGGAAAAGTGTCTATTTAAAACTGCTCTATCCCACTAAGGTGTGATAGCTGCCTTAGAAACAAACAGAGAAAAACTACTTATGTTTTTCCTTTATGAATTATAGATAGAGAGGAATAGAAAGATCAACCTCTATCTTGCGCTAATCCTTTGATTCGATCCCTCTCTTCTTTGATAGTCCCCAGCTACCTGCTCCCTTGCACGCCCAGCTTCACAAAGTACCTGTAAGATCACAGAAGCATAGCACTATACAAATACATGGATCTATAATCATAAACAATCTAGGATCAGATGTAAATTGACCATACAAATGTAACAAGCATCAATGATACAAAAGCATGGAGGAAAACTCAAATAGCTTTTATTGATAAACAAGAAAAGATCTAGGAGGAGTTACAACCAGTTGTTCCGACCCAGCATCAACCTCCCATCAAAGAAGCCCCTCTTCACGTCAAACAAAGCTTAGATCACCCAACAATCTGATGTTTGTCTCTAGAAACCAACAGCAATTCCTTACAATATGCAAAATTCCAACCTTTGGATCTCTGGGATGAGGGATCCATATATAGATATCTATAAGGGGGATGAGTCAGCTTGTGATTTGATTAGTGTCTTCTCTCTGACAGTTCTTGCTTCCACTTGGAGACTGAGGGCCTCTTACTCATCCTTGGTCAAATTCATTGAGGCAAGTGTCACAGGAGAAGATTCTGGAAGCTTCCATTGCCTCTCCACCTCGCGGAATGACATTGCCATTTGTCATTTCTCGCCCATCGCACCCCATAGAAGGGAATTTTGAAATGCAACGCACCCTCACAGTGTATTTGGGTGAGATGCAATGCACCTAGCCAGTGGAGCAGCTGCAATGATCCTGTTTTGACCAATTCTGAGTAGTTTCTCATGGAGAACTTCTGGGAGAAGCTGTAATCTGTTGACCTTGTTCCTTTAGGGGTTAGAACAACACTTTTAGGGACTTAGGAGCCCTTGGTTTATGGACATTTTATGTTTGGGGATGCAGG
This sequence comes from Pinus tabuliformis, assembly GCA_031772625.1. Classification (NCBI taxonomy): domain Eukaryota; kingdom Viridiplantae; phylum Streptophyta; class Pinopsida; order Pinales; family Pinaceae; genus Pinus; species Pinus tabuliformis. Next base: position 557,395,322 of record CM062817.1, read on the forward strand.
GCACAAAAATGTCTATAACGCTTGTTTTTGTTCTTTTGCAAGCATCATCATTTTTGTTTAAGCACGCAAGATTTCTTGCTAGGAATCTTGGCTGCTCTGATCCTTCAGGGCAGGAAGATTGATCTCAATATTTGTGTCAAATCTTGTTTTGGTGACCTTTTTGTTTGCTTGTCAAAACTACATTTTTGTGACCATCTACTTTTCTTGATTTTCGAAAGTTGTTGATTGACACTTTCTTGAAAATTGTCTTTTTGATCTTTTGGTCTTTGTTGCCAAGCTCTTATTGCTGCTTTTGATTGTTAAGAGCATCTCGAAACACATTTTTTTGTTGAGTTTTCATCCATTTTGTGTTGTCAGCTTGCAAAGTGTTTTGTTGCCAATTTTTCAATCATAAAGTTTCAGTCTTGTTGAGAGCACTTTTGAAAAGACGTTTTTGTTTTGCTTTTGAAGAAAACTTCTTGAAAAACTTGGTTTTGCTTTCTTGAACTTTGTTTTGATTTAGTTTTCTTTTAGTGAATGAAAGTGAATTTTTGTTTGTCTTGAAACTTGCTTTTAGTGTAGAGATGAAAATGAGCATTAGCAACTCATATTCCATCTAAACATTTTAAGTGGCAAATCATATTGATAAACAAGTTACTTTGATTTCTTGATTTAGAGTAGTCTTAAGTCTTGCATCAGCATGTACTCATTGCATTAGGATAAATTTGCACATCTTTTTAGGACATCCATAGTTTTGTTAACTTTTTTGAGTGTGAAGTTTGAGTAAAAGAAAAGAAAAGAAAAATTTGTTGTTTTCTTTGAAGTTCCTCTGAACCTAGTAGAAATTTCTTTCATCGAAGAACAAAATGAGTGCATTTGCATATAGTTTGGTTTTTATTAATTTCTTTTGCATCAAAACACCACAAGTTTCATTTCCGTTTATCCCTTGACTTAAGAACATCCCATTTAAAAACAAGCGCTAATTAAAATATACTAGAACTTTTCATAATTATCAAGTTAGACACACCAACAAGTTTTAGGATATTTTAGGGCCTTGGATTACGTGAGTGGAGAGAAAACTCTCCAAGGCCATTTAAACTGTCAAACATAGGAGTTTGAATAGGGAGTGAAAATCCAATAGTGTTAGGGAGACCGGGAAAGCTCCGGATCTGGGAGTTAAGCACGAGGGTTTTTTAAGATAAGGAAGAGAGATACCCCCTCTCCCACTTGTTAGATCTAACCTCAAGACTGTTCCGCCTGGCTTCTGATACAAGTTGGTAACCTTAGTTGCTACTCGTAGGGATCTACATAGGTGGCTATGGAGGGGAATCCCGTGGCACCTGAGGTTGACATTGTATCACTCTCAATGGTACTACTGGAGGGTACCCTTGCAAAGCTTGGGGGCTTGCACCGACGCAGGCTGTTGTTAGGAGGTCAGCGTAACTTCCTCTGTTACCTTCGTTGGTAGGACTGGGCCGTCATTATCCCAAAATATCTTCGAAAGGCCCCTTACTTCACTTTCTTGTATTTTGGTGTCCAATCCTCATCACCCAGAGCAGAAATACTCGAAAGTTATTTGACTGGCTGATATCTTTTAGGGACTTTTTAGTGTGTCCTCTGTGCTCTTAGTTGGCCTAGCTTTCAATTTTTTGAGTCTTTAGTTAGATCTTAATAAAAAATTCAAAGTGGTTGACCGATCACCTAGACGGTCTCGAAGACTTCGTGGTCTTTCACCACCAAGTTTAGAGCCTTCTCCTAGAAGGCGCAGAGGTAATACTATCCGTGGGTTTCATCCCGCGGCAGCTGACGCATCGGGGGTTAATCCTCCTCATAGGGACATTAGTGTTCAAGACAGGCCTGGAACTTCCACAGAACAAGAGAGGAACACTCCAGTTCTTTCTCGAGTTCTCCTTCAATCGGAAGATAACATAGAGGTAGAAGAATTTTAAGAGTCGCTAGTGTCTCCAAATTCTCCCCTACCTTCTAGCTATCCAGAAGTATTACAATACGTTGGATCTCTGACGCATAGACCGTCAAGTCCAGGTCACATTACGTACTTACCATCGATGACCACTATTCGAAGCATGGCTTCTACTACAAGCGCTACAACTATGCAGACTCGAACATCAATACAAGGGGGATGAACTATTTCCATCCCTCTACATCTTTATTTGGGTCTTTTTTCTAGCACATCTTTAGTTGGGTCTACCTCCATTCCTTCTACGAGTGGAAATTCCCAAGCCAATGCTTTTAGTACTGGATTCTTCCCATTTGGCACCCATTCACAGGGTGTTTCGTCAGTTCCATTTAGTGCCTCCACATCCATGATGGGTGGATCGGCTTCATTTTAGGGTTTTCCTTTTGGAAGTGGTCATATACCACCTTCCAACCCGACGATAGGATCTATGCCTTTTTCCGCTATAGGACAAAGTAGTAATCCCTCTCTAGGTTGGACTAACCCTGTAGTTAGTGGCATGGGAACTGGGAATCTGTTTTTCGGCCAACAAGGGAATAGGCCGTACTCCACAGTTAGTTCATTTCAAAATATTCCTCCCTTAGCTTCTACTTGGAATCCTTATCAAGGGTTATCGACTCCTTATAATCCTCTAGGAGGGAGCTTCACCGATTATGGAAGTTTTTTGGTTGGAGTTGGTCAAACTCGGAGTTTTGTTGGATCAAAAGGTTTGCATTTTGGTTCAGCTGGTTTTGCGGGTTACTTCGGGCAGCCTAGTGCCTACCAAAATCCAGGCCAATCTTTTCAGAACTTTGGGAACTCTGCCCAGTCTGGGTGGAATCCCCAAGGTCCTCCTAGGCTTCCTTTTCTGGCAACATTGAATTTCCCAGATCTCACGAAATTAACAAACGATCCAATCAAATACAATCCGACCTAGCCTCTAATCCCAACCAAACTCCCTTCGGACATTCCAAAGTTCGAAGGAAAGGGCGGTGAAGACCTGGGCGACCACGTAACCACATTCCATTTGTGGTGCTCATCAAACTCCCTTATTGATGACTCGATTAGGTTGAGACTTTTTCAATGCACCTTGACTAGTAATGTGGCCAAGTGGTATATAGAGTTGCCAGGGGGCAGCTTTACATCTTTCATCGACTTAGCTAATATTTTCTTAAATCATTTCTAGTTGCCCGTCCATTATGATGCCGGAACTAAGCTTATGGCCACTTTCCGTCAGGACACAGCAACTTTTCTGATCACATTCAGGAATGGAGACGGAGAAAGAGGCTTATTAAAGCCTAAATTCCCTCGGAATACCGTCTCCAATGGTTTTTGAAATCTTTAAAACCTGAATTCTGTAAGGATGTCTCCCTGTCTGGAGTCTATTCTGAGGAGCAAGCTATTTTTAGAGCCTAGTAATTAGAGTTGATTTATTCTCAGTCTGGGATTCTACAAAAAATCTTGTCGGATGCTCCCAGGACTAAGGTTGATATAGCCAAGTCGAAGCTAGGTCCCCACGCGGATGGTATCATTGGATCGGTAGACACAAATGCGGTGAACCTGTTAAGTCAACTACAACAGTTTTCTTTACAAATTTCTTCTAACAATCAAGTCACATCATCTAACCCTTCATCTTCTCAACCCTCTTCAGTTAATGCCATCCAACATGCCAACCCCAAAGGAAATCAAAATCCCAATGGGAAGAAGAAGGACGAGGTAAGAAAAAGAGTCAATATGGGAAGATTGATGCAAATAATCCTGGCAATAATGCTGGTGGTGGTAGAAATGAGTCTAAAATGAAAGTCAATTTTCCATGCAAGTTATGCAATGGAGACCATTTAACTCATCTCTGCCCAAAGATTCAAGACGCTCAGCACTTGTTAGGGTAGCAAGGGACTTCTAGCTCTCAAGCTGTGTTAACCAACCCTTTTCCCCAAGGGCAGCAACTGCTTGCTGGCGCGAGTTCAAACCCTCGTACCTCCGCAAGGGGCAACTAGGAAGGGGAAAAATCATCAAATGTTTTCATGATTGGTTCTAATGTCCATGTGGCCACACGGTCACACGATTATGGTGAAGGCAAAACTTCCAAGGATAAAACTGTTCCCAAAACTACCAACCCACTTCATATTGAGTGACCCTCTGTCGAGACTATACCACGGGTACCGAAAGGTTCTGCTAAATGCGCGACTATTAACTCTAATATTAGGGTAGCCTAGAATTACACAATTTTTGAGGATCTAGTGCAGAGTCCATGTGCTATGTCCACTTTAGAGGTGCTCTAGTCGTGTCCTGCTCAAAGAAGTGCCTTGCTGTCAACAATGGGGGCAGTGGATCCAAATAATTCTTTAGCTCTCACTTTTGATATGCATAATGTCAAAAAGAGACTTCTCATCATATGGCTTTCCAGATAAAGTCTACCTACCAGAAACTAATATTTTTCAGACGTTATAGATGAGGGAGCTTCCACATGTGTCATGTCTATGTCATGTTGGAAGGCCATTGGATTGCCTTCGTTTGTCCCTTCACCTACCCTCTTGATAGCATTTGATGGTCATTCTCACAGGCCATATGGGATTATCCCGGCCTTTCCTATATGTGTTGGAGGAAAGGTTGTTAATATTGAAGTAGAAGTAATTGATGCTAACCTAGACTACAATCTCCTCTTAGGAAGGAACTGGGTATACGAAATGGATGCCGTTGTTTCAACTTTGTTTCATTTCATTTGCTTTCCTCATGAAGGGAAAATTGTTAAGGTTGATCAATTGGACTACTCTCCAGTTGATCCTCGAGCAACTTCGGACTCTACTATTCCTTTAGTGGATAATCCCCATCTGCCTATTGAGAATCTAGGAGTCGGGATGTACTCTTCATTGATGGGTACGTTTGATCTTGCCCCTCCTACAGCTAGAATAGATACAATTTCATCCTCCAAGGACCCCTTACGGAAAGAGTTTGCTCAAGCTCATTATTTTTCGGATCCTGGAGCCTTATCTCCATCTACGACCACATCAGATGATAGAAAGGTGGGTGGAATAGAATCTCTTATGTCTGCAGCAAAGCTTAGATGTGAGTCTATCATCAACTCTGCAGACAACCATTCTACTCCTTCCTCTGAGAAAGAGATAGATGGTGATGTGGCTCATCCTCAGACCCTTGATTCCACTTCTACATTGGATTGCTCAGATATTGTTTTTCCATCTGGCGAAGCGATATTCGAAGAAAAGACGGCTGTAGATCAACCTTTGGAAGATTTACATCGTCGGTCATGTTTTCATTCCCCTTTCTATGAAGTCAAATCCAGGTCCTCCAGTCTGACTAGTGGTGTTTGTACGATTCCTTTGGCTCCAACATAGTTATTTTCCGAAGGAAGTATATTGATTGGTTCGATAGTTGTACCGATAAACATCCCTAGGAGCAAGTTGGCGGAGTCCCCTAACGGGCTCTACCTTAAGAAGTACTTTGCTTAGCGGCTAGGCAATGGCTTCTTTGTACATTTTGTATATTTGTACATATCTTATCAAGAGTTTTTTGATATCGACACCTTTTGGTCTGCTGTGGCAGGTGTTGGTGGATGACTTGGTCTAGAATATAGGTTAGGGAATCCATTTTTCCATTGCATTATGCACACTAGCCTCCATTTGTCGATACACTTGCCATAGGGTTGACCCCATCGTGTTATGGTTCGTAAACCACTTTCACTCGCCGATTTTTTAATTATGACATGATGGTATAGCCATCCTTTTCATGGGCATCGTAGTTAGCATGTTACTGACATTTTTTGCCCATGCTACTCCGATCTGAGTAGGCTCGGGAGTCCTCTGTAGTCCCACCATGACTTAAGCGATGAAGACTCATTCCTCTTTGCTTCTTTGCTTCGTTTTGGCCTTATACCCTAGAGGCTTCTTTATGTTGAGTTGTACTACTGCATTGCATTTTAACCATTTGCACCCTTTTGGCCTTAAGCCGGCTTCACTTGGACTCATGTTTAAGCCAACTTTTGACCATGACTACTGTGAAATCAAACTTGCATGCCCTTTCCTTCTGCATCATGACACACCTTGATCCGTGGAAGGAACACACCTTTGAGTGTCTTTGACCAGTTTTCACCTACCTGCATTGATCATAGGAACGTTCCAATCCCAGGAACTAGATCATTTGTTTCACCGACACTCGTTCTTTCCACTGTACTATAGCATTCTTTTATTCTTTTTCTAGCTTAAAGAAAAAGACAAAATAATTATATATTCCAAAAAAGAGCAGGAACAGGACAATATTTCCACTTATTGTTGGCAGCTAGAGTCAGTCGTGTCGCCCTTGAACAAAGCACTCAAAGCAAAGTCTCCTCCATTTGGGCGAGATTTAGTTTGACCTAGGCACGCCTTAACCTTGTTATTGAGTCAGTCCTCCCACGATTGGTTATCTCTTCCAATCATATGGAGGGTTCATTCGTGCCTCCTGCATGGCAAACTTATACAGAGTCATCATATGCTGCCACATAGTCACATTGCGTCATGCTTTTGTTCAAGGGAACTTAGCCTGAGTCGGCCTCTCTGTGGTGTATCTTGACTCACTTTTCAATTGGCCATCCCTGGTTGTCAGTATCATGTCTATCATCACATCAGCTATATTGGTCCTTTACTCATGTCGGTTTGAGAAGGTCCCCATTGACTTCTTGCTGGCAGGTCTTGTCCTTATCGACGACAACATCTTGCTCTGAGGATAGGCCTAGAGCTGCACCGTGGCCCTATTTTCATTATTGATAGGTCACCTTGTGCTTAGCATCGATCAGTATCATGGGTATTTGACTGAGTGGTTTCCCTTGTGTTTGACATCAGCTTACATTATCACACATTTGGATTCGTGCAATACCTTGGTTTCCATTTGACCCTATTGGTGGATACCTTGCCTCTGTCTCAGCTTTCATTATTGGTTGGTTTAGAGGGTTTCTGTTGTGCGCTAGCCACATCTTGTGTACGCCGGAAACGTGCTTCGGTTGGGTTACTACATATTTTTTCGTCTGATTCCTTCCACATTATTGGCCTACGGGTTACAATCGCGCTAGATTGATGAAGGATGCCTTAATGCCTTCCTTCTAGTGGATCTTTCCCCATCAAATATGACTCATTGCTCTGGGGCAAAGATCTAGAGTCCATTTGGCAGTACCTTGGGGTTTGCAATCATTAGTGGTAGATCCTTCACTATCGACAGTGGGAAACCATCATTGTCTCCTGATTGATAGATTCTTATGGGTGTTCGACTCCAGCTCATCTATTCACACTTGTTAGATTGTACTAGGTACCTTGATGCTCATTATCATTATCGGTGAGTAGTCTCGCGTTTGTTAATGGTATACATCAATGACCGGTAATCAAACGATTTCTCACATGGTCGACTCCAGATCATTTATTCCCATAGTGTAGAAATGTACCACGGCGGTCGGTGAAGACCTCAGGTTGCATCAACATTCATTGGGTCACTTGATAGTTGTTCCTGTTGCTGCTAGTTGATACCACTCTACCTTATATGTTGCAGTCATTCATGGCGACATTCTATATGCTGGCACCTGAGTTTGCAGTGTAGTACCATCCTACTCCATCATGTCCATTTGGTACCTTTTGTGATCAGTCTTTGATATCAGTGATCCAGTTCATTCTTCAGCATCATTGACATTCTTATATGTGATATTCAGACATGTACTTGTTCGATTGTGATCAGATGATCCATTATGTATTTTCCAATTCTTTATACTTGTATACTTAGTGGATCCGCTTGTACTTGATATGTGGACATGCTTTACTTTCTCTGAGCATGGGTATGCTCGCCTTAGACAATGTTTCCTTCTGATCTCCTTTTGTGGCTTGGCAGGCTGAACTCTGGTGAAGTCCTCAGTTTTTGGCAGATTTCCTTTCCATGAACTTGCTTAATACATTTCGGCCATCATGTACCCCTTTCTGACCTCATATATTAGGGGGCATCTGTTATAGCTCCAAAAATCACTCTTGATGTTTTTGATGCTGCACTCATGGCCTAGGGAAACCCCTCCTTCCAGACCTAGTCCAAATATTCAAAAAATAGTGCTTTACTCCCTATACCCGACATTGCCCTGAGCTAAACGCATGTGTACGCGGGTCTGTGTATATCCAACCCATGTATATGCCTTAAAACACTTAAAAAAATTAAAACTCCTTAATTTCGAGCGGAGATCACGGGTTTTACCTGCTAATTACCTATTAGTGCTCATGGCCCAGTTGTTCCCAACGAATTCTCAACTAAAAAACTACTTTGGGAGAAGTATAAAAAGGCTTCAATGGGAAGGCCTAAGGGAGGAGAGAATAGAGAGAAAGATCACTCTGCTGAGATTTTCCCTGACCAGGTCTAAAGATCCTTGTGCTTCCAGCACTTCCCCCATTTACAGGAAACCCTTGTTTCCTTGTGTGATGATGTCTTTCTACTTGAGAGATCATGGAGTAAGTCATGGAAGGAGTTTGTTGAAGGCTTGAGACTGGACGAATCCGGAGGACAGTTCTGCTTGGAGCCTGTGAAAGGACGAATCAGGTGAAATCATTCCTTTCTGTACTTTAGTTATTTATAATAAAAGAAACAATTGTCTTGTTCCTGATATAAATCTTCTTCATGTTTATGATATTAATGTTATAATTCATATGTGAATGGTTATTTTTAATTCTATAACTAACTACCTTTCCTTATGTTATGAAGATGATTTCTTTATGATGCGTGGTCAATATACTGCTGTAATTTCTAGAATTGTTTGTTTTGCAGGTTGAAGGACTAAAAGGAACCCAAAGAGGGTTTGGACCCTAACTAGATCTTCTCAAACGAAGGACCCTCAGGTGCACCCATTTTTCGTATAGTTTTCTTATATTAGCATCATGGCTGTGTGGAATGTGTGTTTCTCTGTGTAGATAACCTCTGATGTGCTAGGGTACCAACCCAAGACCCTAGGGGAATTTATCCCTTAACACCTTTGGAGAAGTAATAAAGAGAAGTTTTACATCATTTTTGCGTATCTTGTTCCTGTTTTGTGAACTGAATGTATTGGATATAAATTGCATTTCTGTTGGGCATGGAATCCCCCCACAGTAGGTTTTGTGGCTCAAAGCCCAAGTTTTGGTCAAAGGTTTTGTAAAACTCTGCGAATTGTAGGCGCGGATTGAGAAGTAGAGGTTGAGTCATAGGGTTGTCTTCCCTATAGTAATGTAATGTAATGTAAAGTCATGTCAGCCTACCCATGGTGTGCAGACCATGGAATCGTATAAATAGAGCAAGGCTCTAAGTTGTAAAAAGAGTTGATGATAGAGAAAACAGTGAAGGAATGGTTCGAGCTTAGAGTAGGATTCTAAGTGTATTGGGTTGTAGTAGTAGGAAGAGGCTCTGCAGCTGAGTGTGCAGGGGCCTAGTAGAGTCTGTAGCTGAGTGCGGGGACCCTTGTAGCTGAGTGCATAGGGCAGTGTCGAGTTTGTAAGCAAGGTTAAAGATTAATAATAGAGAAGTTGATTCCTATTTTTGTGTAATTGTTGTGCATTATCTTCTTTATGTTTGTATTCGTTTATGTATCGCGCGCACTGATATGATTGCTAAATATGTTATAATAACCATAAATATTACACACACAAGTTAAGTAATCGGTTAATTAGCGAGGAAATTGGGTATTATACGGGTTGCGCCCCGAGTAGGGCTACGTGGAAGCCGCACCACAGGTTGCAAAGGGATCACAAGTGCACGTAGCGACAGGTCAAACCATGGACTTCCATAAGCCCCTCAGACATCCCAAGGGTGCGGAAACTTGGTTCTAGCACCGTCCCATACTACTTCAGGTGAGACCTCACTCCACGCTCTGCGGACTGTTGCTGAAAGGGCTAGTAGTACCGAGATTTGCTTGGCTAAATCACCTCTAAACCTGGGTCAGGCCCATACAAGCCAACAAATGGTTCTGTTTTCGGGACCGGGATCTACATAAAGGATGTCTGATGTCGTGCCATTGGAATCCTACAAAGAAAAAAATTGAAGAGTGGTTGGACAAGAAGATTCATGAGTTTGCAGTGCAGGAAAACAAAAATCCACGACTATCTATGGAACAGTGGTTGGATTGCTACTTGTACATTGAAATCCACGAATTTTTCTTTGGATATTTTCTGTCTAACTTGTATGAGTGGATTGCAAAGTTAGCAAACAGCCAGGGAAGGTGTAGGCTCGACAAACCAATAGTGTGGACTCCGGAACTAGTGTGCAAACTAGAAGCTTCAGAAGATAAGATATCACATGCTGTGGACCATTGGCTCGACCAAATAATAGGAGGATTTATCACTGAGTTCGCGGTAGACATGACTGTCAGCTATAGCGGGGCAGAGTGATGTTTTCTCAAGGGACCGCAAGGTAAGTATATTAAATCATTGAACACTTGGATTAAGATACTATTTTGTGAAAAGCGGGTTATGCTAATAAATTAATGTTTGGGACTATGCGGAGTGGAAAGATCTACAGAAGCAGAAGTAGTGAGGAATTGGAAAACAATCCCTTAATTTCACCCTCGCGGGAAAGCGAGGAGGAGCTCTTGAAAGTCTCTCCGAGAAGCGCAGTTAGTTTGATAAAAGAGAGAATTCCACGTTTACCACCCCCACCACACCGCCACCCATTCCACCCTCCTCACCTCCATCTCCACCCACTCCACCTCCGCCACCACCGCAACTTAGTATGGCAAGTGTGATCAAACTGTCGGTGTTCAGATGAGTAGGGAATGAAGATCCATACCAATTCGGGTTCGTGGTAAGAGAAGTATGGGAAGCACAGGGCGTCGTGGATGATAATATTAAAAATGCTACGCTGGTGAGCATGTCGTAGGATCGCGCATTATGGTGGTATATCAAGCATTCTAATGACGACCCAAACGTAGGAATTACAGAGATCCAAATTGCGTTGAAAAAGGATATTTAACAGGCCAAAGTTAGAGACACAATCAATCATTGGGTTTAAGGAGATCACAATGCTCCCAGGGGAGACCCCCTAGGATTTGGACCAAAGGATGAAGAGTACGATCCGCGAAGCCAATACGACGTTAAAAAATGCACATCATCACGCATGGTTTGTGGCCTCACTTACGCCACACATAACGACAACGCTGTCACAGCAAAAACTTTCCACCCAGGCCGAAGCATTGGAGATGGCAACGAGATTGCATGAGACCCCTATACAAGACCCTAGGTTGAGAGTCCAACAAATCCATCTACAACTACAAAATCTGTGTATAGAGATGCAAATTTCGAAACAGGATAGGACAAATAGGCTGGAGGTGCACGAGGAAGTATGGTGCATAATATGCAAAGGCCAAGGGCATGACATGGACCACTGTACAATGTTCGTGAACTACTTGGCAGGGGGAGTGCCAATGCCATGAAGACTGGAGGCACAGGTGGGGTCGAGCGTGACATCTACATTATGGTGTGCGATCTGCTAGATAGGAGGAAAACATACCATGGATAATTGTCATCTGTTGCAGAAGTATACCCAAACATCCCAACAATTTTTTTTAATTTCTGCAGGTCGGTAGGCCATGACGAACGCACCTGGCGAAGGTATGAACTAATGATGGATCAGACTCCTGCCTACAGGGTACAGACCGAAACACAAGCCCTCAACCCAAATGCAGGGATGAAGCGCGCTGGGTTTTAGGGGCGCAGTCGGGGTTGAGGTGGAATGGGACCAGGAAGGGGTCGCAGACAGATAATTTGTTACAATTACGGATGTCCAGGGCATTATGCCTGCGATTGTATGAACCCGACTAGGATATCATGTTGGTACTGTAATCAGTTTGATCATGGGGTGGAATATTTCCCTTCGCTGATAATGAAGATGCATGAAAACGGGGTACTCTAGGTCCCTCTCACCCAGAATTTACAAATGATGAAGTCTGAACTGCGCGAAGAAGACCTAAATGTGAACATGATTCTCAGGAGTGGTATGGCCATGGGAGATGATAAAGGGAAGCAGCCAGAAAACAACGTTTGGGTTCACAAGGCCTCCTACAAAGGAACCCGAGTTTGACTTAGAACACGCAAAGGAGACATTCATGGAAACTAAGAAGAGCTTCACGGAGGCCTCCACTTCACGTAGTAAGGATCAAATAGAACCATGGATGGATCCTTTAATGCTCACTACCTTTCTAGAGACATGCATGAAATTGCTATGTGACAACAAGGTAGTCAAAGGGCTACAGGAACTCATCACTAGGTGCACAAGGTCAAGAGAACCACGTGTTGTTCGAAAACTTGGAAAGCATGCATTGCGCACAGGAAGGGACATGAGGTTGACTGTGCAAATAGGCGTGTACAAAATGGATCAGATAATCCTAGATCTAGGTTCGGATGCGAATGTGCTACCAAAGAAAACATGGGAATGCTGGGTAGAATCGTGTTACAATGGTCCCCTATTTAGTTACGAATGGCGAACCAACAAAATATTTTTCCCATGGGAAGATTGCGATGGGTGACAGTCGATATTAGCACACATGCAGATTTTGAAGTGATAGAGATTGTCAATGACAGCAATCCCTATCCCGCACTACTAGGAATACACTGGGCTATCGATATGAACGGAGTCATAAATCTGAAGAAGCGCAAAATGATATTTAAGAAAAAGTAACTATGCATCGTAGTACCACTGGATCCAGCCGAAGGAGCACGATACACTGAACCGGTGTGTGACTATGATAGTGATGATGATCTCAATTATATCTACAAGGTAACTGCATAAGGAGAGAATTTGGTGAATCCAAATGTAGATGGAAGGCTTTTGTGGGAGCGTGAAAGCTCCTGCACTTCGAATTCAAACGAGGAGATAGAGCGATGGCAGAATCCACTGCACGAAGTACCAACACTGAGCTGCAACATGATGATTAGGTAATTGCATTGCATAAAAACATAGGCAAGGGAGCTGCCGACATATGATGGATTGTTAGCGGTGGATGAATTTATGAGAAAATTCGAATGTGCAGTACTATAACAGGAGCAGTTTGATGCACTGAAGTGGGCACTGCACGCAACAATTGCACGATGGTGGGGTACGCATCAAGGAACTTTTGAAGATTGGCACAGATGGAGAAGGATGATGTGCCTATGTTTTGGAAAACCCCAGCTTCAAATGAACACCAATCAGCTGCGGCAGAACAACTTGTGCGCCCACCTTTCCCAATGGGTATAGGCATATGCTATATAGTCCACACAAAAACACACCATCCCCAACCTAGAGAATCGGAACAAACCATAACAGCATGAAAGGTGACATGTGTTATCAATTATCCTCGATGAGGCATTACATAGGGTGTGCGGAGTACTGAAAAAGGGTCACCAGGAAAAATGAATTGATTGGGACCTACACGTGCCAACGGTTCAATGGGCCTATAGGACCATGTGAAAAATCCTGAGCATGGAGATGATTCCAAAGGTGTGAAACAGAGTAGAAACCGCAATTTTTGAATGGAATACCAAAAGGAATCTGCATGTAATAGCTCCTACAGTTATGATAGCGCGCAATGACCAGGCTGAAGGAATCACACAACTATGCGAGGACAACCATATAAGGATGTGGGAAGCCATTCAACGAGGGAACCTTAGACTTCACGAACTCAAAGAAGATTGGGTATGATTAAGGAAGAAAAGCATGGACACTGAGACCAAAAAATTGGAAAACGAGGTCACACAAGCATGTCACGTCGATAAACCAAGGATGACAAGGTAAGAGACGGATGGTCATACCACTGCATGAGAAGATTGTCACCGAGAATTTATGACTCTGCTACCATGACTGCGACCGCACCTTACCAAACACAGTAATAAGGGGAGCACACCACATAATATAAAACACGCGACATCGGTCGTTGCGAGGGCAATTGAGGAGTGTCCATGGACTATCTTGGAAGGCGAATTGAAGTCTCGCATAGATGGTGTGACCACCTGACTAGCCATAGGGAGCACAGTCTCAGTGCTCTAGACAGTTGAAAGAGAGTGCAGGACTATAAATGAATCTGTTTGGGAACTGCATGGTGAAGGAGGTGCACACAGAATCAACATGGTACAAGGTTCATGCCCACGCACGAGGGGCTGCGCTACCGCGCGGGTAAATTGGGAAGTAATTGTTGGTGTCACTGTTCATGACAAGATGTCCAATTTAAGTCAAAATGGAGTGGGTGGCGGGCAATTAAGACATGAATTAAGGGCTAGATTTGGGGCGATCTACCGCAAAGAATTCATTAATGACTCAGAAGTGGGGGGAACGGTCAAATTCAGATTCAAAAGATGTTATAAAACTCCTAAGGCTAGCCACGAAACAACACTTGCTCGTTTCAGATTTGAGCTATTACGAAGAGCACAGAGTGTTGAGCTCCAGGAGGTATTTGAGCCCCCAAGTTCACGAACCACCACAGACAATTCGAACAAGATGAAAACTACCAAGAGAGGCGTCAATTTTGTAGAGAGTACCACCGAGGAAGCCGGGCAGAGCCCTACGATGCAAGTAGGGGATGCGCCAGAAATTTCGAAATCACCTCGGATGCCGAGGCCCAAGAAGGATAAATAGATAGCAGGACCAGTCTGCATGTCCCTGAAAAATCCACGGTTTGGTAAACTTTCCATGGAAGAAAAGGGAAAAGTTGTCAACATTGAGACAGATGATAAGGAGGAGGACCTCTAGGCTCTCGTAGATGAGATAGAGGTAGATGAACACATGAAAGAAGACATCCAGCCAGTGCGCACTGCAGCAAACTTCCCGAGTACGTTCCTCCTTGGAAAGGGAAAGCTAAGGTACCCAAGGATTTGGATGCCACTAAAAGCACACTCCAAACCTTCCCTCCTAGATGGAATTCTGTTTGAGCGCTCGCCCCTGGGCCATGTGCCTACATTGAAATTTGAATACTGGGACCTTGTGGACAGTGAAAAATTCCCACATTTAGAGACTGAGAACCTCATGAAACAAAGCAAGGAGGGGTCAGTTACAGCGCCAGAGCCGCAGAAATGGTTGCACGGTGTGGAGAAGGCCAGACTACTCCACCTACTATGGATTCTGCACTTTCACCACGCACCTATCACGATCTTTGTCATCAGGAAGCTGCTTTGCCTGCTGCACGATGGGTACTTATGGCTGGAGGATCCTATTCCCATCACGGCAAAGCTTATCCACAGGATTTCCCGCCTTCCCTGTAACGGAAAGGACCCTATGGAGATAGCTGGAAAAAACGGAGATTTGGCGCTCACAGAGGCCATGAAGAAAAAGTAGAAATTGGAGAAGAAGAAGAGAGGCTACGTAATCAGTAGCATTAAAGACAAAGGGGTGCTTGTAGTCACCCAACTGTTGGTTGGGAAGGTGATGAGAAAATTCCATGAAGACACGATACCAGCACCGGTGGTTGCACTGACAAAACAATGCAGAGAGGGGGTCCAATTCAATTGGGCCGAGTTCCTCTGCAAAGAATTCCTAACCAACTGCAAGGAAGCTCAAGAGCAGGGAAAGACCTTCCACTATGTGTGGTTGCTCTTGTCTATTTTATTGGTGATACGGGAACTTCCTGAGGATAGGACTTGCCAAAGGCTGCAAAATATGTGTCGCTCTGGGCTACAAAGGACACCACGCAGATCTATGAAGCTAAGATCTTTTGAGCGCTCATGGAGGTGAGCATCTGGATGTGGATTAACAGGGGGCCACGCCTATCCCCCACAGTGTAAAACAGTCTGCGGAACCTTGCAGACTTCAAGGCGGATATGCACAATGTGTATATCAAGGCACGTAAGGATCTGGCATAGAACTAGACCAAGCTTCCTTTCATCGCAATTGATGATGCCATCTTCTTCGTGCTCGAACCATGGCCTCTTGAGTGGCGCGCCCTGAATCTAGCAGAAAGGGATAGAACAGTAGCACAAAAGTAGAAGGATTCAACCAAGTTGTGTGTCATGAAGTTGGCCTAGCAGAGGGGCAATGAACAAGCGGCCGCAGAGGTAAGGGTTGCCCATGAAGCAGCAAAGGCAGCTGTAGAACAGGCAAGGGCCATCGAAAGAGCAAAACAGCACAAGCAACAGGGGCCACCGCGATGCAGGAGGAAGGGGGTCAAAAAGTGTCTACAAGATAGGGATGAGATACAATAGAAGGCGTGGACCGGAGCACATGTCCACCCAACTAAAACGGCTGCATGTCACAGAGTGATTAGGTCCATGAAAGAAGTCAAAGGCATCCAAACTAGACATCGAACCAATTACATTGACAGAGGGTGACCTCTACAACATAGGTGACACAGTTCGCAAGGTCACCAGGGAAGCGCTCCAAGAAGCCATGATGAAGCAACAGATTGTGTTGGGGGCCCTAAGGGTGTAGCTGCAGGAACTTCAAGTGCAGGCCCCACAAGAAGGAACAATAGCTGCATACGACGCTACAGGTATAATAGCAGCGGAGCAGCTGCTGCGAGCAAAAATGTCCAACACCATAGTGCTCGCGGAAGGAGCGCTAATAGTAGAGAGCAAGGAGGACAGAGCTGTGGTGGGCCGGATAAAGGGACTTGGCCTAAATCTAGCTACCCTTCTGCGGGACACCTTGTACCATTTTCACGATGACATAACAACAAAGCTACGTGCACGGGAAGGCCACGCAACTAGGTATTGAGTGAGAAAAAGGTCAACATCGAACAGCTTAGCATGCAGCATGATGAGCTAGTGTCATAGAATCGGTAGATCGTGCAAACAATGGATGAAGCATGCCGACACATTCCAAAATTATCCATCGTCGCAGACCTACCAACCGAGATGTGGATCCACTGTTTGGCAAGTGGATTCTGAAGCGTGCGTGAGGAAACCACACGAGTGCAGCTGGAGCTGAACCTCCAGATTGCCGAGCTGCGGATGAAGGTGTGACCTTCCACTCCTCCGAAAGTCAAAGAACAACACATTAGCACGATTCAGACATGATTGGTAGAAATTGGAAGGGCGGTGTAGGACTGCACCGGTATGTTGGACCATGCGTTCAATGTCCTCACATCCTTGTAGGAGGACCCCAACATACAACGCCTGGAAATAGAGGCGTGTGAACTACAGTAGCAGTATGACAATATCAGGGGAATGGTGCAGACAGTCATCCTCACCCAATAGCTGGCTAAGATGAAACAGGAGAGGGCGCTGAAGGAGTGGGTGGATGCTGCAAGACAGAAAGAGGCCCTTCTCAAAGCACACATCCAACCTTGGGTTGATGAGGCCTTTACCACTACAGCGAGATTGAGGGAAAGCTCATGTACATGCAAGGACTATATGTGCTAAGACAGACAACAGAGCCTCACAAGGAAGCAACAGAAGAGTGCATGTAGCAGGTCTAGAAAACATTAAAACAGTGTGCCACGGACCTCCGACAGTATGGGAACAGTTGGAGGGGCTCCATGCTAAGATCGCCACACCAACAAAGTGACTCGGGACAAGTCACGATGATTGTGATGGGGGCCCGTTGGGCATGGAATCCCCCCACAACAGGTTTTGGGGCTCAAAGCCCAAGTTTTAGTTAAAGGTTTTGTAGAACTCCATGAATTGTGGGCGCGTAGCGCGAAGTAGAGGTTGAGTCATAGGGTTGTTTGCCCTAAAGTAATGTAATGTAATGTAAATTCATGTCGGCCTACCCATGGTTCATGGACCATGGAATTGTATAAATAGAGTGAGGCTCTAAGTTGTAAAGATAGTTGATGATAGAGAAAGTAGCGAAGGAATGGTTCGAGCTTAGAGTAGGATTCTAAGTGTATTGGGTCGTAGTAGTAGGAAGACACTCTGCAGCTGAGTGCGCAGGGGCCTAGTAGAGTTTGTAGCTGAGTGCGCAAGGCAGTGTCAAGATTGTAAGCAAGATTGAAGATTAATAACAGAGAAGTTGATTCCTATTTCTGTGTAATTTTTGTGCATTATCTTCTTTATGTTTGTATTCGTTTATGTATCGCGCGCATTGATATGATTGCTGAATATATTGTAATAATCATAAATATTACATACACAAGTTAAGTAGTTGGTTAATTAGTGAGGAAATTGGGTATTATATGGGTCGCACCTCGAGTAGGGCTACGTGAAAGCCGCACCACAGGTTGCAAAGGGATCACAAGTGCGTGTAGCGACAGGTCAGACCGCGGACCTCCAAAAACCCCTCAAACATCCCAAGGGTGCAGAAACCTGGTTCTAGCACCCTCCCATACTACTTCAGGTGAGACCTCATCCGCGCTCTATGGACTGTTGCCGAAAGGGCCAATAGTATCATGATTTGCTTGGCTAAATCACCTCTGAACCTGGGTCAGGCCCATACAAGCCAACAATTTCTATTGTTTATATGATGTGCGAACTTATATGAATGTGTTGATAAAGTGAATATAAGATAAAGTATCTGTTTACGTGAAGATAACTAATTGTTATAAGAAGATAAGTAAGATACACGGTGTAACTTTGGGAATTAGCATAGAACGTTGCTAAGGCAAAGTGAAATCACCGTAGCCCCTGGTGAGGGCTATGCGTAGGTGATTGTAATAGATTGCGAAGGTCTCACGAGTCATGTTAGTGCGCGCGGTGACCTACACGAAGCTATTCACAGTTGTACTAAAATCGACCCCTTGGACATCTCCAGGGTACGAAAACTTGGTTCCAGCATCCCCCGATACTGCTTCAGGTGAGACCTTAGTCCATGCTCTGCGGGTTGTTGCTGAAAGGGCCAGTAGTACAGGGATTTTTTTGGATAATTAGCTTTGAACTTGGGTCAGGCCCCATTAAGCCAACAATGCAATTTCTTAATCTCCTCAGTCCGAAGGGACATATTCTAGACTGCATTGGCTAACTGATCTGTAGCATCTCCTGTACATTTTGTAGCAGACATGGCTATAGGAATGTCTGTGATAGGAAATGCTTTTAAAGGGGCATTTTTTTTATTAGCCTTATCCTTTTCTTTGATCAATTTATCCATCTTTGTCTCGATTTTCTTAAGCTATGCAATCTACTCCATGATGAGTTTCATCTTTAGTAGCTGGCAGTTTTAACTGCTTCCTTAATGATGCTATGTCCAAATTCTTCTTCTTGACAAGCTCCTCTAAAGCATTAATGTTTGCAAGATCATAACCCAGTTTGATTACCAAATCCTCTAGGGTTTTAATCCTGGTGTCTTTGGCAAGAGCAGATACTTTCTCCAACTTCCGTTGTGGCTGGACATTTTCTAGTATAACCTGTAATTTGGACAAAGTCATGGCTGTGTTAGTGATAGTAGAGTCAATCATTTCCCTAGTTTGTTTATGCATCTCCATTTGGTCAATGGGATGTATATCCTTGACATCAAACTCAAAATATGTCTTTTTGTAGTCTGATGCTCCCTTGGGTTGAGGAACTTATGCCTAAAGGAATGCCATTTGTATTTTGCCCTTTTCTGAGTCAAAGTTTGATAGCAACCTGCTTTGGGCACCAAAAGTCTGCTTCCAGAACTACTTGTAAGTGTTAATATTCAAGCCTTCATTTTTTACTTTTATCTCCTTGAAGATGTCCATTACACTCTTCTTTGCCTTGCTTGAAGTAGATGTTCTGACCTACACAATTTGTTGTTGCTCTTGTGAAGTTGTAGAGGTGGTAGGAGACTGTGTGGACTAATCACCCACTAATGAAGACACAAGTGGCTCCTTAGTGGTGATAATGGTCTGTTGCTCTTAATCTTTGGTAAGGCTTAGTTTGGAACAAAGATTGACCTGTTAGAGTCGGTCTTGTCAGTCCTCCGTCAGAGATCAAAACTCTTTTTGCATTTCATTTTTTGGTGTCTCACTCGATTCATTCAGTTGCATTCTGTTAGGGGCATGTTATTGACTGACGGAAGGACTTGGTTTTCTCATTTCCCTCATGTTTGTACCTGCTGGGTTGGTCAAAATTTCTCCAATTCATCAAAATTCAGTTCACGTTATTTACAGTCATAGATGTTATTTTTGTCAAAAAGAGTCTTTTCAGTTTCTAGGTCTAGGATTTGTCTTAAGAATGTCACAATAGTGCCAGCAGGCCAAAGGGAGGATCAATAAGTTTTCATTTCAAGATTGCCATCATCAATAATGCTCAAGGTTGATTCCTCTTCAAAACTTTGTTTTGAAGAGGGAATCGTCAAATCAATGGTTAGTAATAAGTGTATTTTTAAAGTTTTCCATCATGAAGAATTTCAAATACAGGCCTTGGTCACCTTATTATCTTCAGCAGCTTCAACAACCCTGCAACAGATAGACGAGACTCATCATTCACTCCAAAAAGTCAAAGACAGGTAAAACAGAGCCATTTCAAAATGAGAAAGTGCTAAAGGTTCTGCAGCATTGGCAGAAAGCAAGGACCTCCAAGAGGGTCCTTCTCAGGACCACTAACTGATTCAAAGGAAGGAAACTCCAAAGAAATCAAGACAGTGTAATTGCAAAAATTCTCGCTGCCTGAGATTATATTGTGAATGCTTCGCATCTGGGATATATTGTGATGGATGTAATCGTGTGAATTGTTATAACAATGTCGACCATGAAACTGTGAGAAGAGAAGTTGTGGATGCGATAGTTGAGCGTAATCATAATGCATTTAGGCCTAAGATTGCAAACAGTCCAAGTTCTGTTCGAGATAACAGGAATGTTGTTTTCAAAATCAAAGAAGATATGGGAGGATAACTTCTTCCAGCTAAACATAATAAAGGGGGTCATCGCAAGAAATCAGGATGTTTGAAGGGTGGTATATACCAAGCCTAAAAAAGGCAGACACTCTAAAATGAGTACCAGAGCTTCTGCAAGATAGTTGAAGAAGCGTATTTTTCTTTTTACTAGTATTTGCATAATGCTAAGGGTTTATAGGATTTTCCCCTTTATCATGTATTTTTTATCATGTATTATAGTCTACCCGAATCCCTTCAGCGGCTCGGTAGACTGCAGACACCATCATATCTACCCCCTTGTAAGAGGTGCAGATCGGTGCTATATCCATTGGCTCCTCCGGGCTTATAACAATAATATTTTGGATAATGAAAATAGGATGTGGGTGCCTCCCACCTCACCTTGAGCCCTTTAGATACCTGATGATTCCACTTCTCATTATATCCTTGAAAGAGTTGCAAATATTTTTAAAATTAATCTTTTCGAAAGTCAAACAGCATTATCTGATTCAATAGAGAATGATACAAGGGAGTGAACCAAGTCACACAGGTAGTGATTATAATCTACCATATGGGAATGGCATTTCAACCACCAAATATCATCAATTCCATGAACTTTCGGCCTTTCATCCAAAAGATGGGATTCGAACTATGACAGAAGATGCATGTTGATTATCGCTTTCAACAAAAATACTAATAGCCGAAGGTCAGTTGAGCATTCCACTGCATATCTAGAGCATGTCATGATGAGGATATTGGAGTATTTTTAGCAGTGGTATCGTGGCTCCTTGTTCTCTGGAGTTGGCTCTTGGGCGACATTGCAGAATAGCTGCTTCGATGATAAGGTCATTGGAGATGCCTTTACGAGTATTGATCCTTCTCTGCCAATTTTCTGAACTGCCTGTTGGCTATGTCCAGATTCATGACTGTTTTGAGGTTCTACAGCGCTTGGTTACTGCTTAGTTATGATCTCTTTGGCAGTACTCTTAAGGCATGGCCTAAATACTTGAATGGTTAAACATTTAACTACTGGTATATCTAATCGTTATATTCCAGTTTCATCTTAGATCCAGGCCAAATAATGGATTCTCTCTGACCAACAACCTCTGATCTTCGTGGGAAAGCATCTTGATGTCAGACAAACCCTTGCTTATTACAACAATCAGAAATCCTCCACCTTTTTCTTTGTTGAAGGGCCGCGCGGCGCACTGGGGACCTCCACGCAGTGTGTTTTTACACGGGCGCGGCACACCTACAGCTCACGGCACATTGGGCCTCCCGCGCGGCACACACAGTAAAAGGCCCGAAACTGCTCACAATTTCTCCAATAACTCAAACGGATTTGCCAGGATTTGAGGCGTTGAGACAAGTGGAAGACATGATCAAACTGAATGAACCCGATGTTCGTTTCAAAGAGAGCCAGCTCGTTGATGCCAGCAGTCATTTTTTCACACTTATTCCAACCATGAATCCCCGTGTTATTCGAGATGTGGATTACCTTAAATTAAAGAATCGCATGTTGGAGAGCCTTTTGGAGATGGAAAAAGTTGCTAAATTCATGAGGTTCGGAATTAAAGATGACGATCCCTTTTATGCTAACTGTAAGAAGCTAAACTGCGATATTTCTCCATTACCTTGCAACAGCTCTGATTATCAACGTATTGAAAGATACCTCAAAAGGACTCATGCTCCAACACATGATTGGGGGCTTGAAATGGAGGACGCCTATAGAATTGATAAGGATGGAGAACGTGATGCATACATTGCTCGTAAAGGCAATCTTAAAAACTGCAGGTTGTCTTGGCATGGTTCACATGTGACAAACTTTCTTGGTATCCTTAGTATAGGACTTCAAATAGCTCCTCCTGAGGCTCTACCAATTGGATATAGGTTTGGAAAAGGTATTCACTTGGCAGACCTTAGTAACAGGAGTTCAAATAACATAACGCCAGCAACAAATGTGCCATGGGGTTATTTCTGCTTAGTGAAGTGGCGTTGGGAGAAGTTTATGAAATAGAAAAGGCAGAGTATATGGAAGAGGCTCCCAAAGGGAGATGAAAAGTCAAAAACCAAAACGCTTAAATTTTTAAACGTAGATATCCATAGTGGCAGAAAAATAAGATGCAATTTCCTATGTTTGTCTTCAATTACCAGACCTACGCTACAGGTGTGCCTCCTCGTTGGTCATCAGTAGATTTAAGCAGAGATTGTAATGCTACTCCTGTCCAGATGGTTGGCTTTCCATCTTCAGTTAGTAATGATTAAACCACCTCCTATTCTAGGTCGATCCATTTCCTCATGGTAAAGTTTATTTATTGTATTGAGAGTCATTTGTAGCTAGGGAGAATTTCTGGGAAATGGTGGGAGAGAAACTCAGTTACTCACTGTACATTTCGACAGAGAATTAATGAAAGGTTGCAGCGCTGGTTCATGAGATTCCTGTGGCGTGAGTTTAGCAAATGTATTTTCTTTCTGTTTCATATGTATTTCATTATGTTTCACAGTTCATTCATATTCATTTCCAGTGAAAGCTTCTAAGTAAGAAAAGGTATAATTCAGTTTACTGCTCTGCCTTGGGAAAGTTTTCACGTTCTATGTTTTCTTCTGTTGAAAAGGATTCATGTATTTATGCCCTTTTCACCCTCTTAAACAATCTCTCCACTTCATATTATTTCAAATCTAATTGCTAGACTTTCTGCCTGTCTTGCCTCACGAAATAATCTGTGTCTTTGAGTTAAATTCTCTGCTCATGCTGTTCCTTGGTCCCATACATCCCAGAAAACTCAGTCATTCATCAAAATACCTCTTTCATATTTATTTACCTAGCCTAAAATCAATATCCATTTTAAGTCACTCTCAGACCCAATTCGTTTATTTTTCACTGAGATTGACCTGGAGAGAGCCCTCTCCTGTCCTCGTAGGGCTAGCTATGAGGCTGAGCGTGGTTTGTGGTTACCCTGAATTTTTCCTTCCTTCAGCCTAAGGCAGATTTAGGTGCTAACATAGTGGCGACTCCACTGGGGACAAAATGGTTTTCTTGTAAATTGTCTTGCCCCAGTACATATCTCAAGTTCAGAGTTGATTGTTGATGGTGAACAACGATCAGACGTAAGAAGGCTGAGATCATTCACCTGGCGACTCCATTCACTGAAGAATCCAGCAACCAATCCTTCATGATGACTCCAGTACAGAGAGATCAGTAGCTTCGAGATTTTCAAAATGGAGTGGGTTGCAAGATGACGCGCTCCCATGAGCCGAGATCACATCCCAGTTTTTACGAATAAAATGCCCAAGGTGGATTGGTTTCAGAATTTGCCTATGTTCAGAAATGTGGAAGGTAATGATGTTGCTCTTCATCTGGTGAAATTTCACATTCATGTGCATAAACTAAAGATCACTTTTCCTGAAGACTGTTTGATGAAAATGTTTATGGCTACTCTGGAAGACGAAGCCTGATATTGGTATGAAAGTTTTCCACCTGCTTCTATTCATTGTTTAAAAGATTTTCATACAATATTCTTTGAAAGGTATAAAGAATCGTATCCATCCTTGGCTTTAGTTCAGGATTGTTGTAGCCTTGCTCATAGTTTTATTGAATATCTTGAGAATTTTTATGGGCGTGATGACTTGATGGACGGAGAAATCATGGAAGCATTGTATGAAAATTCATTTCAGCAGCATAAAGATGATCATGAAAATTTGCAGCAGGATCAAGATCTTAGTACGGTGGAAGATGAAGGAATTTTGCATCTTAACAGTCAACGGGAATTACATGAAATGAATCAGCAATATGAGGAAAATTTATATACTCCTTCACTTGAAATTAATGAAGACAATCAATGTTTGAGCAAAAGAAAACAAAAAATATTATCTCCTCTGTCTGAAGATGAGATAGATCAACTCTTGAACGGTCATGTTACAGCTCCAGTTAACGCAAATCTGCAGTGTGCACATGGTCAAGAAGGTGAGGGTGGAACTTCTTCCTCTTCTGAAAAGGATGACAGTCCTGTAAGTAGCTTCATAGATCAGCAGGTTGAAGAGGTCTATATGGCTGAAAGTGATGAAAGAAAAAGTGTCGTTTCAGATCTGTCCATAGAAGAAGACAGCATGCAGAGAAATCAAGTTTCAAATTCAGAATGTGATAATGTTAAGACAACCATTTCAGATGTAGATTCAGATTGTGATGACCAAGAAAACCTTGTGCTAAGTCCCATGAAAGAGAATTCTACTGTTAAAATCATCTGGAATGAAGAAAACAGAGTTATGAATCCAAATGTTCTCATGTCATCAGAACAAAGCCTTCATAAAGAAATAATCCAGTCAGTTCATGAACAACAAGGTGAGATCTTTGTTCAAGTAAGTGAAACAGTTTCTCTGGATGAATTTATGGTAGATGATATAAATGATTGTGTTAGGGTTCAAGAATCATTTGAAGTTTCTTTTCTCATGATTGATGAATGTAATGAGGAACATGACAATCTGGCTGTCATATCATATGAAGATGACCTACAATATGTTCAGACTACAAAAAGTCAGACCATTCAGGATTCCCTTTCAGATTCTTCCTCATATGTCTCATGTTTTGAAATGTTTTTTGAGGAGAAAATCTGCTCATCTATTTTTTTAGAATTTTTTGAAGACCAGGAACATACTCTTATTTATGAAGAAAGACCAAAATCAAGAGAAAAAGATACATTGTTTTTCCAGCAAGAGGTCAATCTCCATGTTTTTCAGGATCCAATGGCAGATTTGTTGCAGTCGACAGTGAAGGTGATTATTGTAGTATTCAGTGATGAAGGAAATCATGGTCAATTATGTTTTTGGATGCCCAGTTACCAGTATCTATTGTTGACCAAAAGACCTGCTTAGGAGAATCAATCAAGGAGGCATCTACTTGATTGGTTACATTGGAAGACACATTACACATGATTGTACATATTGCATCAATACGCAGGTGGCTGTCATCATGATTTGAAACCCTCGAATCTTGATGGACTACTGCCATTGAAAAAGTTTTGTAAGTTCTTGTTTTAGTTAAGTCAGTCATGAGTCATTTCCTTTTGCATTGAGTCAGTTTTTTCAGTCATGTTGGTTCCATAATTAAGTCAGTTTGAGTCAAGTTTCAGTCAATAAACTGAGTCAGGTTGGTTTGTCGAAATAATGGACTCCATAGCCTAATGGACGAAGGCACTGTCTAGCTCTTCCAAAGATCTGTAGTTCTTGGCACCTCCAGGGAGCTACCATCCCGCATTGGAGCCAATGTTAGAGTCAGTCTTGTTAGTCCTCCGTCAGAGATCAAAACTCTTTTTGCATTTCATTTTTTGGTGTCTCACTCAATTCATTCAGTTGCATTCCGTTAGGGGCATGCCATTGACTGACGGAAGGACTTGGTTTTCTCGTTTCCCTCATGTTTGTACCTACTGGGTTGGTCAAAATTTCTCCAATTCATCAAAATTCAGTTCACGTCATTTACAGTCATAGATGCTATTTTGGTCAAAAAGAGTCTTTTCAGTTTCTAGGTCTAGGATTTGTCTTCAGAATGTTGCAATAATGCCAGCAGGCCAGAGGGAGGATCAATAAGTTTTCATTTCAAGATTGCCATCACCAATAATGCTCAAGGTTGATTCCTCTTCAAAACTCTGTTTTGAAGAGGGAATCGTCAAATCAATGGTTAGTAATAAGTGTATTTTTAAAGTTTTCCGTCATGAAGAATTTCAAATACAGGCCTTGGTCACCTTATTATCTTCAGCAGCTTCAGCAACCCTGCAATAGATAGACGAGACTCATCATTCACTCCAAAAAGTCAAAGACAGGTAAAACAGAGCCATTTCAAAATGAGAAAGTGCTAAAGGTTCTGCAGCATTGGCAGAAAGCAAGGACCTCCAAGAGGGTCCTTCTCAGGACCACTAACTAATTCAAAGGAAGGAAACTGCAAAGAAATCAAGACAGTGTAATTGCAAAAATTCTTGCTGCCTGAGATTATATTGTGAATGCTTCACATCTGGGATATATTGTGATGGATGTAATCGTGTGAATTGTTATAACAATGTCGACCATGAAACTGTGAGAAGAGAAGCTGTGGATGCAATAGTTGAGCGTAATAATAATGCATTTAGGCCTAAGATTGCAAACAGTCCAAGTTCTGTTCGAGATAATAGGAATGCTATTTTCAAAATCAAAGAACATATGGGAGGATAAATTATTCCAGCTAAACATAATAAATGGGGTCATCGCAAGAAATCAGGATGTTTGAAGGGCAGTATATACCAACCCTAAAAAAGGCAGACACTCTAAAATGAGTACCAGAGCTTCTTCAAGATAGTTGAAGAAGCGTATTTTTCTTTTTACTGGTATTTGCATAATGCTAAGGGTTTATAGGATTTTCCCCTTTATCATGTATTTTTTATCATGTATTATAGTCTACCCAAATCCCTTCAGTGGCTCGGTAGACTGCAGGCATCATCATATCTAACCCCCTGTAAGAGGTGCAGATCAGTGCTATATCCATTGGCTCCTCCAGGCTTATAACAGTAATATTTTGGATAATGAAAATAGGACGTGGGTGCCTCCCACCTCACCTTGAGCCCTCTGGATACCTGATGATTCCACTTCTCATTATATCCTTGAAAGAGTTGCAAAGATTTTCAAAATTAATCTTTTTGAAAGTCAGACAGCATTATCTGATTCAATAGAGAATGATAAAAGGGAGTGAACCAAGTCACGCAGGTAGTGATTATAATCTACCATATGGGAATGGCATTTCAACCACCAAATATCATCAATTCCATGAACTTTCAGCCTTTCATCCAAAAGATGGGATTTGAACTATGACAGAAGATGCATGCTAATTATCGCTTTCAACAAAAATACTAATAGCGGAAGGTCAGTTGAGCATTCCACTGCATATATAGAGCATGTCATGATGAGGATATTGGAGTATTTTTGGCAGTGGCATCATGGCTCCTTGTTCTCTAGAGTTGGCTCTTGGTCGACATTGTAGAACAGCTGCTTCGATGATAAGGTCGTTGGAGATGCCTTTACGAGTATTGATCCTTCTCTGCCAATTTTCTGAACTGCCTATTGGCTATGTCCAGATTCATGACTGTTTTGAGGTTCTACAACGCTTGGTTACTGCTTAGTTATGATCTCTTTGGCAGTACTCTTAAGGCATGGCCTAAATACTTGAATGGTTAAACATTTAACTACTAGTATATCTAGTCGTTATATTCTAGTTTCATCTTAGATCCATGCCAAATAATGGATTCTCTTCGACCAACAGCCTGTGATCTTCGTGGGGAAGCATTTTGATGTCGGACAAACCCTTACTTATTACAACAATCAGAAATCCTCCACCTTTTTCTCTGTTGAAGGGCCGCGCGGCACACTGAGCAAGCACGATACACTGGGAACCTCCACGCATTGTATTTTTACACAGGCGCAGTGCATCCACAGCGCGCGGCGCATTGGGCCTCCTGCGTGGCACACACAGTAAAAGGCCCAAAACTGCTCATAATTTCTCCAATAACTCAAATGGATTTGCGAGGATTTTAGGCGTTGAGACAAGTGGAAGACATGATCAAACTGAATGAACCTGATGTTTGTTTCAAAGAGAGTCAGCTCGTTCATGCCAGCAGTCATTTTTTCACACTTATTCCAACCATGAATCCCCGTGTTATTCGAGATGTGGATTACCTTAAATTAAAGAATCGCATGTTGGAGAACCTTTTGGAGATGGAAAAAGTTGCTAAATTCATGAGGTTCAGAATTAAAGATGAGGATCCCTTTTATGCTAACTGTAAGTAGCTAAACTGCGATATTTCTCCATTACCTCGCAACAACTCTGATTATCAACGTATTGAAAGATACCTCAAAAGGACTCATGCTCCAACACACGATTCGGGGCTTGAAATGGAGGACACCTATAGAATTGATAAGGACAGAGAACGTGATGCATACATTGCTCGTAAAGGCAATCTTAAAAACTGCATGTTGTTTTGGCATGGTTCATGTGTGACAAACTTTCTTGGTATCCTTAGTACAGGACTTCGAATAGCTCCTCCCGAGGCTCCACCAACTGGATATAGGTTTGGAAAAGGTATTCACTTGGTAGACCTTGGTAACAGGAGTTCAAATAACGTAACGCCAGCAACGAATGTGCCATGGGGTTATTGCTGCTTAGTGAAGTGGCATTGGGAGAAGTTTATGAAACAGAAAAGGCAGAGTATATGGAAGAGGCTCCCAAAGGGAAGATGAAAAGTCAAAAACCAAAATGCTTAAATTTTTAAACGTAGATATCCACAGTGGCAGAAAAATAAGTTGCGATTGCCTATGTTTGTCTTCAGTTACCAGATCTACACTACAGGTGTGCCTCCTCGTTGGTCATCAGCAGATTTAAGCAGAGATTGTAACGCTACTCCTGTCTAGATGGTTGGCTTTCCATCTTCAGTTAATAATGATTAAACCACCCCCTATTCTGGGTCGATCCGTTTCCTCATGGTAAATTTTATTTATTGTATTGAGACTCATTTGTAGTTAGGGAGAATTTCTGGGAAATGGTGGGAGAGAAACTCAGTTACTCATTGTACATTTCGATAGAGAATTAATGAAAGGTTATAGCTCTGGTTCATGAGATTTCTGTGGCGTGAGTTTAGCAAATGTATTTTCTTTCTGTTTCATATTATTTCATTATGTTTCACAGTTCATTCATATTCATTTCCAGTGAAAGCTTCTAAGTAAGAAAAGGTAGAATTTAGTTTACTACTCTACCTTGGGAAAGTTTTCACGTTCTATGTTTTCTTCTATTGAAAAGGATTCATGTATTTATGCCCTTTTCACCCTCTTAAACAATCTCTCCACTTCATATTATTTCAAATCTAATTGCTAGACTTTCTGCCTGTCTTGCCTCACGAAATAATTTGCGTCTTTGAGTTAAATTCTCTGCTCATGCTGTTCCTTGGTCCCATACATCCCAGAAAACTCAGTCATTCATCAAAATACCTCTTTCATATTTATTTACCTAGCCTAAAATCAATATACATTTTAAGTCACTCTCAGACCCAATTCGTTTATTTTTCACTGAGATTAACCCGGAGAGAGCCCTCTCCTGTCCTCGTAGGGCTAGCTACGAGGTTGAGCATGGTTTGTGGTTACCCTAAATTTTGCCTTCCTTCAGCCTAAGTCAGATTTAGGTGCTAACAGGACCTTCTTTTTGTACATTATCTTAAATCCTTCACTGAAGATATCAATCCCTAAAGGGGACTCTTACTCTTTTCTCCTCTTGGCTGTCTTCTCCTGCATGGTAGGAGTCTACACTATTGATGATGAGACGTACTATTCTTCTGCCTCCTGTAAGGTGTTCTCAACCCACTCTAGCTGATTCTTGTATTTTTCTATTTCTATCCTGGATGTATGAAAGTAAGGAGTAGACTTGATTTCTACCCTTAATTTAGAAATGATCCCTAATGGATCATAAGACCACGTAAAACTGAGGTTTAACTACATTTCCTTCAAGAGTTTATCTGCCTCTTCCCCTACTGCCCGATTGTTGCAAATAAAAGGGCCAACCTATGTTTTTATTTTAATATGAGACTTTTTCTTGGTAGCAAAGAAGTGGATTTCATCCATGTTGATCATCTGCATGATGTATTCTAAGGCAAAAATCCTCATTGGGAGGAATTTTGGCAGCTTATAAGGTGCGAGCTCACATCAAAATATCCTTATTTTTGTATAATTTTCATATATGTACCAGTCTTATGTCTGAAATTTTTCTGACAGTTGCAACACCCTTTTGATCTCTTCATTGATTCTTGGTTCAATTATGCTGCTTAGGAGACCTATGGCTGGGTGAACAACCATCTCTATAAACTGTTTATAGGAGTACTCTTTCTGCTCCTTCATGACCAGAGTAGTCCAAAATATGACTGGCTGTTGATTTCCCTTATCATCTAGTTTTTGCAAGGACAGGTTAATATTATTCCCTTGAAAGTATAGGAACATGTAGACTAACACAGAGGCATATTTGAATACCTCCTCAGTTGGAAATTTAACCAGTTGCTGATGAATGGACTCTGCAAGAAAATGGATGAAATTAAACACAATTGAGGGCTTAGCATCAGCAGAGAAGATGGAAAAAAGATCTTATAATGGCCTCATCTACCCATTGGTTAGAGTAATAGCCAAGAAGGTAGGAAAAAACAATGATAATTTTCTTGGCTCTCTCAGGGAATATGGAGGAGGGATAAGGAGGATTTTTCTTTGGTAATGAAGCATCTTATGTCAAAAATAGCTCAAGAGTTTGAGCTCTCTTGGAAAATTCTAGTTTTTGGTATATTTCAACTAGTGATTCATAAGAAAATGAGGTACCATTGTCCACTGTGGGGGCTTGCATCATTTGATCAATGGCCTGAGGGGTTATGGTAAAAAAAATTTCTCCAGTGGGGCTGACTATGGCCCTTTGGCTTGGCAAGTATGAAGCATGACATTTTGTGATAAAATTTGGGGTGTTGTAGGTACAAGGAAAGATGTAGTTAGGTAAGTTTGATTCCCATGGTTGGATATCGTCTGATTTGTCTATATACTTGTGTTCGAGCTAGCAATACATCTCGAAGAGGTAAAGTTCGCACAATGTCTCGTGGATTTTGTAATCTCTATCGGCAATAGGAATGTGATGAACATCTATAGGAGGATGAATCAGAGGATTGAAAATTTCCTCTAGTCCTTTATCCTTTGGAGGCATCTTGGTTATGACTCAGTGCGAGTAGGAGTGAAAATTTGATTGGGAGGAGACAATTCACAGACAGAAGTCAGGTTCTGGAGACAGGAACAGAAGGAATAATCAATAAATGATCGGACAGAAAGTGTCGCTGGTAGTTGAGAATGTCGAGATTTGGCGAGCAACCTATAACCAAATCAATTAACAGTGATAAAACATGAATTCAGTAACCTATTCACATAAGGGAAGGAGGTTTATATAGCAAATTTGGATTTCTGTTGGTGGTGCAGGTCCATTAAATTAAAGGCTAATCCAATTGAATGCTTAACGGGTTAATTCTAGAGGGAATGGATGTTATTTGACGTAGTTTAAAGGACGGATGAGGTGGCAGAAGGTGAATGGTGGGAGCACAATGTCAGGCAAGTGGTATTGGGAGCAATGGAATCAAATTTTCAGGGGATGGCGTGAGTGGTTAGTGGTTTCACTCGAGGGGGGTCTGAAATGCTGAGGAACTGACATGTAGGGGTGGGTGCGGTTTGGTATACCGCCCATTTTGGACCCTGCCCCAGCGGTAAAGCTCGGATGGTGAGGGGGGGCCGAAATCGTGTGTGGACCATTGGATGTGGGAATATGGGCAGAGATGAAGTGTAACATGGCGAGTAATTAATTTTGATGTGACGAGATTGCTTGGTGGGGTTGGGAAGATTAATAACCACATAATATGGATTATTTATACTGTATGAGGGGGTGTAATGACTTAGGGATATGAAAGTGAAGGGAAGAATGAGCAGAGGGGTAATGTGGGATTTAAAACTTATGGATAGTATTAATACCCAAAATTAATATATAAAACTTAGAGTAAATCTATACTCTTCTATCTTTTCTTCTTGTACATGAAAACACATTTGATGTTTGATTGAGGCGCATTTAGACTAGCAGCCTATGCATTTACAAAAACATAAAATGAGGCCTTTCTTTTCTTTTGCTTCCCTAGTATTTTATTTTCCTTTTTCCTTCTTTATTTAGAGTAGTTAACACCTAACATTTTATTGATATGGATTCCTATAAAACATCAAATTTTCCTAACATTTTAACTTTTATTTCTTTTGCATCCATATCCTAACTTAACATTTTAAAAATTATTTTGACTAATATGCTAACTTATCGAAACTAAATAATGTTACAACAGCAGGGTCAATGGACCTACCACCCCACCATACCACGATACAACATATATATTAAATTTTTATGGTCCAAGGCCTTAACCAATGCACTAAGGTGTATGTTAAATGGTGGAGCGGATAATTATATTGGGGGATATACCAGAGCCACCAAATATGGCAGCTCTCGCCATATCCCTTCCACCCATATGCGTTAGAAATAACCTTCAAATAGAAAATTTTTGCTATAAATAACAATTAACATCAATGGTGTAGTGGTAAGGCACGCGATTGTTTGTGAGCAAGTTGTTGGTTCGCTGAGGTGTATGTTAAATTATGGAGAAAATAACTATATTGGGGGAGATGGCAGAGCTGCTAGATATGGTGGGCTCCTGGCATACCCCACCCCCCCAAAAGCATCGACAATAACCTTCATATAGAAAATTTTCGTTATACATAATAGGTAACACCGACGATGTAGTGGAAAGGCGCGAGATTGTTTGCAAGCAAGTCGTTGGTTCAAATATTGTCAAGTTCATTGGTCGATCCATAGCAAATTTTGGACAATGTGATAGGCCATGTAGCCTTTATTGAGTGGGCCATGTGTCACCTCAGGATTGGCACAAATTCAACCAACCAAAATCTGCCACTTGGCTACTGGAACCATGGGCATGGAACCTCAATCTGGAACCCTTACTTGACTTGAACTTTGACTGACTGTAACTTCATCATACGATATCCCTTTTTTTCCATTCAAGTTTTGTTGGATTCACAACGAAGAAATATAAGCCATGGAGTAGGTTTGAAAAACATTTGACTACTCTGATTTTGAGCATTTTCTGAAACTCTGAGAATATTTTGGATCCTCCAGATCACTCCATGATCATTTCGGATCATTCCTTCCCACTAAGACCTTTTGGACCACCAAAATTTTGTTTACACTATTTGAAGGTTAAGACAATGTCTCTCCACCTGCTCAGTAATTGGGCCAACCTATTTTGAATTTGTATGTGTTACTCATCCACACAATCATTAGTACAACATAAAAATTGCAAAACATGTTTCATTTTCCATCCATATCTACATCCATTTCTCTTGTTATCATCAACATACTGTTGAATATAATTTGTTGGGCAAAGCCTAAAATGGCCATATTTTGGGCAAGAAATATGGATTTTATGGAGCGTGCGGTAGAAAGGATGTCGCAGAGTATGAAGTGGACTATGCAATAGAGCAACAGGGCACAATGAAGACTACTCAGTATAGGGGATTTGTGGCGAAGCCCCTCCTTTTTTGTAAAAGCATATAATTTTATGGTTTTGGACCATAGTCCCTTGAATTTTGGAACCATGGTATTGAGTCCATGGTAATGTAGCGATGTAATCCCTCATGTAATAGTATATATAGGGATGAATAATAAATAAGGAAGGCATAAAATTGATCCAAATATATGTTTATGGTGATATTT
Source organism: Pinus tabuliformis (assembly GCA_031772625.1). Taxonomy (NCBI): domain Eukaryota; kingdom Viridiplantae; phylum Streptophyta; class Pinopsida; order Pinales; family Pinaceae; genus Pinus; species Pinus tabuliformis. Next base: position 557,429,245 of record CM062817.1, read on the forward strand.
TTGTGATATAAACTTCTGAGAAAGGGGAAGGCTCCGCAGCTAAGTGTGCGGAGGCCTGGGTCTATAGCTTAGTGTGTAGACAACCTACAGTTGTCTGTGCAAGAAATAATTGTTTGTTGTACCACATTATCTATTATAAGTAACAATTATTATGGACTTAGTTCGACATTGGGATGAACCACGTAAAATCTATGTCTCATGTGTTAAATTGCTTACTATCTGCACTTTATTTCAATACTGTGAATTTTATGGATTTTTATGATATGTTAAGTGATGAATGTAATTTTGCGAAGTAATATATAAGTGAGAAGTAGTTCATGAAATAAAAGTAGTTTATAAGTGTTAAAGCATAAGAAAATACAAAATTTCCACATCACAACATCCCTCAAGGCTGCAAAAACTTGGTTCTGCAACCCCCCATAGTCACTTCAAGTGAGACTGCGACTTGGTTAGAGGTCGTTTCTGAAATGATTAGTGACAGACAGTTTTGTCAGTGCGTAGTAAAGAATCAAACCTGGGTCAACCCAACCTAATCCAACATAAAAAAGCTGAATAACAACATTAAACGTACTGACGTAAATGAAATTGTGCCTTGTTGACTGTTCATAACTAGAACACGACTCAACTAATCACGCAACGATACTTTTTGTATAATTTATGATTACTTAAGAACATTTTTCTTATTTTTTTTAGTTGTTTTATACTTAAGTGCCATTGATGGTACAAACATAGTTTTACTTGCATAAGTTTCCCTCTTTAACTATTCCACTATTTGTAAATATTTGTTTGCCTTTATAGGATGTTAATGCATAATATATTCAATTCCCCTTTTAAACAAGTGATATTGATTTTTTTCCTTGTAGAAGATTGAGTACAATCATATAAATATGGACTACCTAATACCATTCCACATGCATCTAGTGGTACTATGTCACATATTACCTTATCCACAAATTGAGATTTAATTGCAAATTGTAACACACAATGCTTAGTTACTTGCAACTTATGGCTTTTACTCATTCAATTCAACCTATAAGGTTAATGATGTATTTTAGCTTTTAACCCAAATTGTTTAACCACATCCTTAGAGATTAAGTTAACTTGAGATCCATTATCAATTAAATTGTCGATCTTAGTGTTCTTCATAATGACCCTTATGTGAAATAACGTGAATCTATTCTTATCATAAGCATCATCAAAATCAATACCATCATCAGATTTAGCAGCCAATCCTACTGTAATTTGAGCCTCATCGTCTAATTCTGAAGCCAAATCTGTTGGCTCTATTGCTTCTGCAACTTTTGGCTTACCCTTATTTCCTTTAGATCACTTTGGTCACTTTTCAGGGTGTAGTTTCCAGAAATGTTCTTCATCGTGCCCTTCCTTCTTCCAATACTTGCAAGAGAGCTTCTCCTCTTCCATCTTGTTGTAGCGGCTACAACCACCCTCCAAAATTTTGTCCTGCAACCAATTTCGGAGCCTCCCTTAAGAGTTTCACTTGATGGATGCACACACTCGGGTTCACTCCACGAGCTCATGTGATTCTTCACATCCACCTTGCTTGTTCATTCCACCCAACTATTTGCATGTTGATGTCAAAGTCATTCTTGCGACCATGTTCTGGCCATGTTCCAAGTCTTCACTTCGTGTGTACTCATTGTATTCACTATGAAAACATATGTCATACTCACACACGGAGTCACATTCAATGTCACACAAGTGTCATCATGGTCGATCAGCGAACAATCACAAGTGTCACGCTTATCACTCACACCGTCGGTCAATCATGTTGAGCATGGGTGTCTACATGGTTTGAGTCGTCTCGTCATCAAGTCATGTTAGTTTGTGTCTGTAAGATCTCATTTGCATCTTTCACTTGTTCACACACTTAGTCATTTTGCTGAAGTTATGACGACTAGACTCCCCTCTGAAAGTTGGACCATCACCCTGCCATTGAGTCGATCTACTGTTACCGGGAATAGTGCAGAAGCACCAAGCAAGTCATTTCATGTTGCACTGGCCACAAGCAATTCAAGAAACACTCATGTTGGCCATCCGGAGAGTTTGACCCGGTAGCCACCCCGGGAAAGGCTCCCCTCAAAAATTGCGCAGAGGCTGCTGACCTTGCCCTCTATACTGACTGAGAAAATTGTGCAGATAGGACTGATGGATACCGAGTGCCCGCCCTTGTCTCCCCTAGAAAATTGTGCAATTTTCTGGCCAGTCCTCCTAACAGTCAATCGGCTACTCACCCAAAAAAATTGCGCAATTTTCATCAAAAAGCCCTCTGCTGCCTAGCAGTCTGCTGAGCTCAGAAATTGCACAGGGGTGATAAGCAGGCCAACCTCCTAGCCTAAGCAAATGTTTCCCCACCAGTAACTCCCAACAGTAGACTGCCAGTTCCCTCGAGGAATTGCAGAGTTCTTGTTGCCAAGCCCCAGCAGTTGACAACCAGTTCCCTCAGGAATTCCGCAATTTTTGCTGCCAGTGACTAAGAAACCAACTGCCAGCTCCCTCCAGGAATTGTGCAGTTTTGGCTACCAAGCTCTTGGCCTGCTCCTCTAAAAAATTGCATAATATCTACCTGCTAATCCTCCATGCAACTGACCTGTTCCTCCAGAAAATTGCGCAAATTTTGCTGTTGAAAGCCCGCTTCCCGCTCATTCTAGAAAATGTGCAAATTTTATCTGCCCTGCCTCTCCGTAGCCCGAACCGTTCCTCCCAAAATTTGTGCAGCTTTTCCTTCCAGCCGAGCCATACCTCGCGAACAATCACTATCATCTCGAATTGCCCATCCTCATCACCCATTGACTCTTGTACAATTTTCATCAGCAGTGCCCAAAGCCATCATCCTGCCTCGCAACCTTGGTGCCTCTCCCAGTCACCTGTATCCGAAATGATCATGCATCATGGTAGACTATGAGGTTTTTGGATTTAATGTCATCTCGTCATGATTGGCTGCAGGTATAGGTACACAAATGAACATAGTGTGACGACGAATAGGATGAACAAAGGGAGCACATGCAGAAGGACAGGTTCAGTAGAGGATGAAAATATGATGCATGAAAAGAGATGTGCTCACAAACGGATGATCATGTAAATACATGCTTGTAGCCAGATGGATGAGAAAATATGCAATATGTGCTCATGGACGGATGAATAGATGAACATGAACCTTTCACGAATAGACAGACCTATTAAGCCTTCTAAAATACAAGCAAGGAGTAACGTGCCGAAGCAACATTAAGCGAACCAATGACCATCGAAGAGTACACGCACTTTGCCATGTGAAGGTGAAGCTGTGACACACCATGAGGACATCCATCACTAGACAGCACTGCAGCTCGAAATGCACACAAACAACAACACAAATGTACTAGCACTGTCATGTCATCCACATCTCTATTGTTCGCCATGTTGTCAATCAATGTAATGTAACATGGAAGTCCAAGGGACCCACTTGTTGTACAAAGAGTCATGTAAAATCGAAGATTCATGGAAGTCAAACGATCATGAGGGTAGTCGAACAACCAGAAGGGTTAGTTTCACCCTTGGCTATAAATACCCCCTCATTTGTACATGTAAAGGAATTTTCACCTCAACTCCTCCCACATAGCTAAGAGAGTTTGTAGTATTTCGTTTGAGGGTAAGTAGTGGCTCCAACACCTCTCACATGGGGTTTGTGACGTATGGTGTAACGATGTGTCTTGGAACTTTCGCTTAATTCAGAAGCCTGTCAACAGGCCAACACATTTTCACACATGTATTGTAATTGTTGTAAGACTAATGTTTAACACTTTTGATGAATTTTGATTTAACCTTTGTTCTACATTTGAGCTATTTAACTTGTTGTAATACATAATCTATTAATGTAAATTTGTTGTATATGTTGTTAACGTTGTCTCGCTCATGTAGACTACTCTCCCGGACATGAGACAAATCTTTCACATAAAAATTGTTGTAAAAAACTGTTGCACTCATGTGGACTAATCCGCTGAGTATTATACGTGTTATCTTCCCTTGTGTGTTGTGACTCCCGCATCCATGTGTACTACTCCGCTAGAATCTGCGTACATCCTTTTGTGTTGTGTGTTCCTAGCAGTGTTGGGACTACTCCCAATCGACCTGGAACTCACTCTCACCCTCTCCCTCGACAGTGAAAGAACCATTGACACAAGTGACACTTACACTCACTAGGCACACGAACCTCACTTCTCGAAGACAAAGCAAACCACTCTCCTATGTTGACAAGCAAGAGGTGAGGCAAATTCTTAAGATAATGGCAACCGGGCCATCGTACTAGATGGGACTCGTACATAAAATAGTGTGAGGTCTAGTTTGGGCTTCATACCAGGGAGATCCCCTAATGTTGGTAGGTCCAACGCCATCAACAATTTGGTGCTAGAAGGAGGGTCAGATGACAAGTTGAGCCCTTACATCTAGGTTAAATCTCTTACCCATGAATAATACACAATTTGTGTTCCTGGGGTGTTTCTCTCATTCATCCCTTAATCAGTTATCAATCCCCAATGAGCTTCTCGATCACTTGTCCTTGTTAAAGTTTGATGGTGAGGACAGAACGTCCGTAACCGAGCACATTTATGATTTTCTTAATTTATGTGAATCTCATGAAATTGATAGTGATGAGCTTGTTTGTGCACTCTTCTTCCTCACCCTTGAAGGTCTGCTAATCGGTGGTGTCATATCTTGCCACCTTCTTCCATCCATTCCCTTATCACACTCCTCAAGGATATCCATCAAGCCTTCGATGAGTGTGACCACCAAGATGTCTATGAAAGAATCTCTTGTTTAAGAATGAAGCCTGGTGAATTGGTTGAGGACTTTTCTACCCACTTCGTTCACCTATGTAACAAAATTCCTAAGTAGTTTGTGGACCTTGACTTCATCAGACAAGAGCTGAAATGCTTGGTTGATGTCTCCTGAAACGGTGAACCTCCTGATTTTCCTCCTTCCTCGACTCTTGTAGATCACAAGACACCTCATGTCTTGAAAAGGTTGCCCCTTCACAATAACTGAAAATATAAGAAACCTGTGTAGCGGGTACCCCCTCGCAGTGGTTCCAAAGCTGAGAAATATGCACAACATGTTCCCAACACATCTACTCGGCTGTCTCCCACCCCAACGGAGGAAATTCCAAAATGGTTCAGAAAGCCTATGGTGAAAATTTATCCCTCCATTGAGCAAGAGGAAATCACCATTCATAACCCAAGTCTTCAGTCTAATCTGCATCTCTGCCATCCTCCATCATCCTAAAGCCATGAATCCTTGCACCATGACTCTCTTGAGCGATCTTCTTCACAAGCTAGCTGCACGCACTCTCTTGATTCTCGATCTACTGGCTCAAGTTGCAGTCATGTTCAAGGCAGTCTCATGATACAAGTGGAGGAGGACAGTGAAGACACAGTCAGTTCCTCTCAAAACATTGAGCTTCCATTCTTTATCGATCCTCAATCCGCGAGTCTTGGTGAAACATCAAGAACAATCAATTCTTTCGATCAACCTCCAGTCTTGGACTATCATCACTCCAATGATTGTGTATGTTGTGATGAATACCCAAGCACATCATATGATCTATTCTCATCTCATGTACACTATAACATAGATCTGGAATGCGCATTAGTCAAAGCAAACATCCATATCAAAGCTTCCTCTACACCTCACTTTCCTGTGTGTCCTATCATTCATAGTGCATCAACATGCATTGAAGACACTCCGTGTTCTCTTGCTTCCTCATCTTATGAGTTATCTCTTCGATCGACACAAGGCAATGAGGTTGTCCATGATGAAAATAGTCTCAACGCATAGGACTCTTCCCACTCGTCATCATCTTGTGTTTTTCTTGAACACAACTCGTCAAGTTAGCTCGCTGAAAATTTTGATGAAGCATGTGACAAAGATGGTTGTCATCCTAAGAGAAGTTTTGAAATCAGTAACAACAACCATCCTCAAGCCATGTATGATTTGGTTCACATCTCAAAATACAATATTTCAATTCTGGAAAGTTCAGGGACGTGCCAGGGAGTCGAGCCACTTCAACACCCATTGATGGTTATGTCAGGACCTCGCGACACTGGTAAGCTCGCCAAACCAAATCAGATCTTGTTTCTCATGAAAAATCCATCTATCTGCATGGTTGCACTCGATGTGGATCCCCGTGTAAAGAATATTTACTATTCTGGGTGTGATATTTCAAAATTTTAGATTTTTGCTGATGATCAAATACATATGTTATAGCATGTTCATCTTCATGCACCTCTTTTACATCCAATTCGATTTGGGAGTGTCTATTCCTCATTCAATCATGGGACATCGAAGTTGATCATCTCAAAGAATATCTTCATCTGGAATCATACTTATTGGATGTTCTCTCTCATAATCATCTCCTTGGTTTTTTTGCAAATTTTGCATGTCAAATTTGCCCACTCATCACACCAGAAATCTTCTTGTGTGATGACGAGTGCACAACTTATCACGTGAATCAAGTTACTCTCATTTCACCACACCCCAACTGGTTTCACACATTCACAGTGTTGGCATCCTTTCTACTTTTTTGTGATTATCATGATGCCTACACACTTTTTCACCAGTTGCAAGTGGGTGTTCTATCATGTCTAGTAGACATCGAACTTGGTTCCCTCATTCAGAGCATTCACATGATTGTTCAAAAATTTTCTTTGTTCGTGTCAAACTGGGAATTTTCCATCTCGATCGAATGGTCTGATTTTTCTTCTACCTTGGGTGGTTTTCATGTAGTTTATCATTTTCCCAACATTACATCCAATGATAGTCACTTCACACACTATGATTTTCACTGTGTAACATCTTTATTCTTATATTTTTGTCAAGAAAGTGAGGCACCTCGGCCTGCGCTGATGGCTATGGTAGGCCCTCACTGTCTTGACATGACTGATGAGAATGACTAGATATATCTATCCTTATTAGATTCCCATCGTGACCCCCTCTCTCGAATCTGAAATCCATCCTCCGAAACATCACGAATCTTTCAAACCAACCGTCTGAATTCTATGATCCAATTGTTGAATGGCTGTAACAATCTTACTTGGCAAGTCTCGTTGCAGGTAACAAGCTTCAGTCCTTCCTCGCACTCGCTAAGAAAATTGGTGCAGAACAACACATACTTGTAAGAGGCCTCCGAGGTTTGTTGAAAAATGGTAGTCACGGAAGAGGTAAGCATGTGTGTTGGGTGGTTGTGACACATTCTTCCACCCACAGGCGAGATCTTCTCTCTCGTGTGCAATTTTTTCAAGTTTTCTCATTTATGGTTGCACACACTTTTCTATACGTTTTAATTGCTCGTATCTTTGTGACTGCAGGTCATGTACGCCTATGGTGGCTTCACTGAAAATTTAATTTCACGTAACCCCAACTGTTTAACATAGGAGGAGGAGTAGTGTTTTCTTTTTCACTTGTCTTTTCTTTGTGGTTTGCATGTTTGTTTGCTTGCTAAATTAGTTGCTTTGCTTGTTTGTTGTTGTTTTCACTTTGTTTTCTTTTGTTACTATTTTTGTTTTCATTTGCTTGGTTTGCTTAATACCTTACTATTTTTGTTTTCGGAAGTAAGTGCTGACAACTATTGCATTCTGGCTTTTGAATAGAGTATGTGGCTAAGATTTGAAGAAACTTGTAACACTGCAGGACTTGACCAGTCTTGTGTCCGTATTCTCTATGCTTAGTTATAACCTTCGGGCAATGAATTTTTTATGGAGAATACAAGTCGTCTGCGAGGGAAGTTTTGGTCCAACCATGAACCCATGTCCACACTGGGAAGCCCCATGCCTATACTCAACCTTGTGCTCTATGTGTTCAAGCTCATCCAATAGTAGAAATGGAGAAGGAGAAAATCTAAATGTGCAAACCTATGTTAGAGGTCTTACATGCTTCTCTGAAGGAACAACATCTCTTGCTCTCAATAAGTAGGGATCCCTCTTCTGCCCCAAAAATAAATAAGTGCATATGCACAGTCCTCATGAAAAAATTCAAAGGTGAAAGAAGAGAAAGGCTTCCTGTGCAGAGAGGTGAAGAATGTAACTCCACTAGGGTACTAACCAGGCTCGCTGGTAGTGAAGAAACGTGTGTGTTCCTGTGTGACTCTACCAAGGTACTATCCAGGCCTATTGGTAGTGGAGCAACACCAGAGATGAAAACTTATACTCTAAAAATCTTCAACTTGTGAGCTGAACTACGCTGCCTGGATTCGAAACACCGTGATCAAGCGGAACTTTTGATTGTGTTTGACTGAGTTGGAAAAATGTGAACTGTGTATGTCCATGGGGTAAGTGGGGAAGCCAAAGTAACTAGCACAACAATTTAATACTCCCCGAAAGACCAAGGTCTTGTGCTGTCAACAAACCAAAACAGAGAAGTTGGAGTTGTACCAGTGTGTCGCCAAGTTTTGTAGCGGCTACAACCACCCTCTAAAATTTTGGCCTGCAACCAATTTCAAAGCCTCCCTTGAGAGTTTCACTTGATGACTGCACACACTCGGGTTCACTCCACAAGCTCATGTGAGTCTTTGCATCCACCTTTATTTTTCATTCCACCCAAGTGTTTTCATGTTGATGTCAAAGTCATGCTTGTGACCATGTTTTGGTCATGCTCCAAGTCTTCACTTCATGTGTACTCATTGTGTTCACTATGAAAACATCTGTCATACTCACACACGGAGTCACATTCACTGTCGCACAAGTGTCATCACAGTTGATCAATGATCAATCACAAGTGTCGCTCTTTTCGCTCACACCAACGGTCAGTCATGTTGAGCATGTGTGTTCGGATGGTTTGAGTCATCTCATAGTCAAGTCATGTTGGTGTGTGTTTGTGACATCTCATTTTCATCTTTCACTCATTCACACGCTTAGTCATTTTGCTGAAGTTTTACCAACCAGACTCCCCTCTAATACTAGAAACATCATAGAACCACCAAGAAAGTCATTTCAAGTTGCATTGTCTGCAAGCAATTCAAGCAACTTTCATGTTGGCCATCCAGAGAGTTTGACATGGCAGCCACCCTGGGACTGACTCCCCTCGAAAATTACGTAGAGGCTACTGACCTTGCCCTCTCTACTGATAGAGAAAATTGCACGGACATGCTAGAAAGACATCGAGTACCTGTCCCTATCTCCCTTAGAAAATTGCACAATTTTCCAGCCAGTCCCCTCGACAGTCGATTGGCTGCTCACCCAAAAAATTGTGAAGTTTTCATGAGAAAGTCCTCTAGTGCCCAACAATCTACTTAACTCAGAAATTACGTAGAGGTGATCAGCAGACTAACCTCCCAACGTCAACAAATTTTTCCCTGCCAGAAGCTCCCAACAGTAGATTTCCAGTTCCCTCCAGGAATTGCGCAGTTTTTGCTACGAAGCCCCAACAGTTGACTACTAGTTCCCCCTAGGAATTCCAAAGTTTTTGCTACCAGTGACCTAGTAGCCAACTTCTAGTTCCCTCCACAAATTCTGTAGTTTTTGCTACTATTAACCCAACAGCCAACTTCTGGTTCCCTCCAGGAATTGTACAGTTTTGGCTACCAAGCTACTGGCCTTATCCTCCAAACAATTTCACAATATCTGCCTCTTGATCCTTCATGTAGCCTAGCCTACTCCTCCACAAAATTGTGCAAATTTCACTATCAAACCCCCACTGCCCGCTCGTTCTAGAAAATGTATAGATTTTGTCTGCCCTACTGTTAATGGGAAAAGTGTCTATTCAGAACGACCCTATCCCACTGAGGTGTGACAGTGACCTCAGAAACAAACAGGGAAAACTACTTTCGTATTCTTCTTTATGAACTATAAACGAAGAGGAATAGGATGAACCAACCTGTGTCTTGCGCTAGTCGTTTGGTCCAATATCTCTCCTCTTTGATAGCTTCCAGCTATCTGCTCCCTTACTTGCCCAGCGTCACCAAGTTCCTGCAAGATCACAGAAGAAGGAAACTACACAAAGACATGGATTTATATTCATAAATAGCTTAGGATGAGATTTAAGCTAAACATACAAATGTAAAAAACATCAATGATACACAAGCATGTAGGAGAAGCTCAAATAGTTTTATTGATAAAACAAGAAGATCCAGGAGGAGTTACAACCGATGATTCCTGATCCAGCATCAACCTCCCAGCATAGAATCCCCTCTTCACCTCCAACAAAGCATAAATCACCCAATACTTTGATATCTATCTCAAAACCAACACCAATTCTTTGCCATGTACAAAATTCCAGCCTCTGGATCTCTTGGTGAGGGATCCATATATAGATGTATGCAAAGAGGATGAGTCAGCTCATGAATTGATTATTGGCTTCTCTCTTTCAGTTCTTGCTTCCACTTGGAGACTGAGAGCCTCTTACTCATCACTGGTCGAATTGAGTGAGGCAAGTGTCATTGGGAAAGATTCTGGAAGCTTCCATTGTCTCTCCACCTCGTGGAATGACTCTGCTACTTGTCATTTCCCGCTCAACGCACCTTGGTAGTGCATTTAGGTGCGTTGCAATGCACCTAGCTAGTGTATTTGGGTGCTTTGCAACGCAGCTAGCTAGTGGAGCAGCTGAAATGATCCTGATTTGACTAGTTCTGAGCAGTTTCTAGTGGAGAACTTCTGGGAGAAGCTGTAATTTGTTGACCTTGTTTCTTTAGGAGCTGGAACAACACTTTTAGGGACTTAGGATCCCTTGGTTTATGGGCATTTCATGCTTAGAGCTGTAAGGCAAAAAAATGTCTATGACAGTTGCCCCCTAAAGTATGAGGCCGTTTATCGGGTGAAATGATTTATTATGAGGATCCAAAGTTCTTTCAATGCTAGGAGGAGACCTGTAATAAGATACAATACAATACATTATCTTCATACTGTTTTCATGATATAGCTGAGGCGGGCATTCCCATGCTCAGCTTTATAAATTCATTTTCATGTACATAGGACAGACAATCGTCTGATGGTAGACTGATGATTCTGATGGAGTCATCATCCTTTTGGTAGGATGATTATCTGTGCTGCAATGCTGTACATTTCAATGTCTTTATTTTTCTTGAATATATATCACAGCCCGGATGGATGAAACTAGATCCGGGGTCTTCAATCTCGTCTGATCTTCACTCGAAGTACAAGTCGATCCATGTGAGAAATGTTTTGAAGTCGAACATGGAAAGACATCACTTGATTACCAGTCAATGATGTAAACTGTTAGCAAGCGCGAGAGGAATCACCGATAATGATAATGAACCTCAAGGTACTGCAGTACAATTCACGTGGTGTGAATAAAGGACTTGGCATCGAACACCACGCAAAATCTTTCGGTCGAAGGTCATTGATGTATACCTGTCGCCGGAAGTGAGAAACTTGCCATTGAGACATGCAATCTTCAAAGTACTGAATGGGGTGTTCCTAGATCAACTTCTTGGATAATAAGCTGATGTCGACAAGAAGTGATCCGTCAAAGGAGGGCCTTAATGAATCCCACATCAATGACACGGAACGGAGCAAATGATTTTGATGGAGGTGAAAACGATCTGATGATATATGGTTCAGGGTGGCGGTCATGAAAGAATGAAGTATAATGTATGGTAGTGGATGGGACACATGTGACTTCTCTGGATGACTTCTCTTGAACATGTCGGCAACACTTATGTGATGGATTGGTAGCATTTACCCCAAATATGGATGGTGTGGCGTGACCATGGTGATGTGACCGGTGAATGAAACAACCCAACCTGACTCAGGCATGGAGTGGAAGTGTCATGTTCAAGAGCGACTTGCTACCAATAAAGTTTCTTTGAGTTTTCTTCCCAATTTTTCCCCAGTCATTGCTGACCAGTACCTCTTTATTTTTGTCAAGCTTGAGGAGGATAACATATGCTTGTCCTATAATTTGCCCTTCGGGCAAACCCATCGCTATGTTTTAACGACCCTAGCGATAGTGAAACTCGTTCTCGCCTAAAGACAAGTTTGTTGCTATTAATCTTTTTAACGAGTCTAACGACAAAGATAACTCGGTACTTTTCATTTTTAGAGAGTCTGAAAAAGTACATAAACGTAACTCCAAAGTTCCTTTTTCGTCATCTAATCCCTTAAGTGCGAAAAAGTATAAAACAATACAGAAGGGATGAGTTTTCGATAGTTTTAACGAGCCGAACAAAACAAGCGCTCGATCTTTTTGTGCAATAATCCCTCAGGTCCAAAAAGATTAAAATCTAGAGGAGGGATAGCACTTCCTGTCGCTTTAACGAGCTGGAAGGCCAAAACTCGGAAATCTTTTCATATTTTACGAGTCAGTTGAAAAGAGCTTAAAGAAGACTTGTCTTTTGAGGAACGAGTGATAAAAAGGGTAGCAATTGATTCCAGGTAAGGTTTGGAATTTCCCAATCACGGCAGTGTCACAAGGATGGCTAGTGAAATCACTCTTCGCAGCTGTTCCTCAAAATGGGTAAACAATCAAATGGAGGTGAATGATCGGCCAATGGAAAAGTGGAGGTGACGGTGCAAACACGACCAAGGCTTTAATGGCTGAAAATGCTTCATTCATGGTGGTTATTTACTGGGGGATAGTTCATTTTTTAACGAGCTTAAACGCGGGTGGAAACATTTGCTCGGTATTATGTTTATTTTTTAACGAGCTTGAACTATGCGCTAAAACTACTCGATTAATCCAGTCATATGATAAGAATGTCTTATATAAAAACGGCAACTTTTACATTTTTTCCCCACATCCTTTCTTTATGCAAGTTAGGAAACGACTAATCCAAAAAACAGATAAATAATCACTCTTTGCTTGCACTCCAAAAGGTTTGCATGCCCCCAGGTATAAAACAGAGTCTCAAAGGTCTCCCTCTATTTGAGCTGACAAAACATTCGTTTTATCAGGAAGGGTCACCCTTTATTCGAGCTGAAAAAACATTCGTTCTATTAGGAAGGGTACTACCTCTTACAGGTTACCCAAAGATTGTTCTATTTACGGCGTAAACAAAACACTTCTCTGGCGATGTCTACCGAGATAAACAAAGGTGAGTGGCGGCGCTCGCCAACTCACATAACTTTGACAAGAGAATCCTATTCTAGAATAACCCCTCTTCCAATCACGGACGGGGTACAGACTAGTCATATTCTCCCGCGGAAACCTACTCTATACCCAAAGTTTTCCTGCCGAAGCAGACCAGGATGCATGCCCCCTGGGTTTCAGTCATATCCCTCCGAATTACTCGCACTCATCGGGAGGACGGACTGGGGATTGAGACATTTCTTGCGTGAAGAGACCATTTAGGGACGGTATGTGACTATTTGCTATGCATGATCCGGGAAATGAAAGCTGGTCCACGAGCTTGACCACTCTTCCTTCGTGCGGAAAACACATTACTCTAAAGAGTGAGGAGATAATGGCTCCCATGCAATAAATATAGTCTCGTCCAAGGAGTAGGTTATAATCCAAGGGTCCTTGAACTACCATGGCGTTCATGCGAACTATCTTCCCTCTCAATGTTATGGGCACATCAGGAAGGATCCCTAAAGGTCGACTGGTTCCTATATCAAAGCCTATCAGATTTCTCATTTCAGGTAACAGTGATGGTGAACCAAGCGCTTTCCAAGCAATAGAGGAAAGGATACTCACAGAAGCCCCCTCATCTATGATGGTACCAACCAAGACCATTCTATATATTTGAACGATAATTCGGAATGGTATGCTTGCTAGAAAACGGGGTCTGCCTAGTTGATTCCAGTCGAAGGATACAACTAGGTTGCTTGGAGGTGGGACCGAGTAGACGGACGGGTATGGCTCTGACGAACTTCCTTCCTGCGATAAAGGAATGGGTGGATTGCCCCCATGTTCGTCGGAGTCTGTGTTGATGAAGAGAATTTGGACGGTGTCATCCTTGTTCTCTTCAGTGACTGTATCATCTGAAGATAAAACCTCTGAAGGCATGACCGGGTCAACTGCCGCCTCGACCTTTTGACTTTCGTCTGGTATGGATTCAGTTGGTTTATCTTCAATGACAGGCGCTTCAGCCGACCACCTGAGCGAGCTAGCTGGGTTCTCAACTAGTGACGGACTCGGCAAGAGTTTTTTATATCCAGGAGGAAGTCGTAACAGTGAAACCGGACGATCATCCAAAACTCTTTTAGCCTCGTCTAAGAAGGGACAACGGTGGAAGGCATGGTCGCCTTCGCACAGTTTACAAGGAAATCTAACTTTCCCTTTTCGTCCTGGGGCTTCACTTTCACTAGTTGACGGTGTACCTTCAACATGATCTCCAGAGGTTGATGACACCGGATTATGCAAACGAGGAGACCAGTCCCTTAGTATCCGGGGGATGCAAGGACAATCTCTGTGAAAGTGGTCTCCTCTGCAAATGACACATGGCGATTTAGGCCTGGTCGGTGCTGTGTGTGGATTTTCGTTAGACGACACTTGTTTTCCCCCATTCGCCTTTGGCTCCTTCTTCTTTTTCTCTTTCTTCTTCTTTTCCTTCTTCTCCTTAGGAACTTGGCTTTTAGCTTTACCAGTCCCGTCAAGAAAAGAGGAAGGAGGAGTGGAAGAATTAGAGGAAGTAGAAGGCTGGTGGGTAACTCTGGACTCGTCTAATTGCTGATTCGATTGTTCAGGAATAGTGGTGTTCTGAATGACATTGGTTGAGAAGAGCCATACTGGCAAGCCAATTGTCAGTCCTGGAAGCGACAATGTGGCCATATGGGGCGCACCAACATCTCCCCAAGAGGAGAAGGGACTAGGATTTCCACCAAGGGGAATTCCTTGGTTGGTAGGCTCCATTTTCTCAACCCAAAGATCAACGTAGGAAAAGGGGATGAATATTCCGTTTAAAATAAATTTTAACACGCTTTGACACAACTTGTTTTTTCAGTTTTAAAGAGTCGAGAAAAAACAAAAGATGACTCTAGTCTCCTTTGATTTTTAATGAGCCTGAAGTGACAAGTGCTCAGATGGACCTTTTCCGTTAAGGAGTCTGAAAAGGAATGAAAGGGACTTCTCTGGAGTTCTAGGTAGAGGGAGTACCAAACCAATCGCAAAACTACAGAATACTTTTTACGATACGGCAGTCAATCTTCCCGAATGCTGTGTTCGGTGCATTGTGATAAGTAGGGCGGCCGACACGGCTTCCTATGGATAAAGGTTTTATGCCTATAGGGGTCGGTGGGCTCCAGTATTGTAGCAATAATGCTACAACTCCTGGAACTCCCTTCTTTAATTTTATCAACCCGGTAGTTCGTAACAAACTTGGAAGCGATGGTGTTGTATGCACAAGTACTAGCTCTTGCCGCAGCTGTCACTTGGTTAGCTGGCACAAGTCTGCTAGGAGCTTAAGCCAACTTCTATGAGCTCTTAGAAGAATATTTTTAATTGATGGATGAAATCTAACTCAAAGGAAGCTAATCTACTTGCGGAAAGAGACTGAAAGCCAAACAGAAACGCAAACCCTAGCAAACCCTAATTCTACCAGCTAGTCCTACTGATGCAAAGATGAGAATGAAAAATACTAAAAGAGATGCCATTACTTATATGAAGGTAAAATACATGTGTCTAGACTACCTCTACCTGAAGAAAACATCTTTTTTCATTTTTGTTCAAGTTGTTGGAATTATCATGCATGTGCTTCTAACTGGCTTTTTACTATGCAGGGGTAGATCAAGGGGAGAAATGCTTGGGAAAGGTTGGGAAGGTTTAGAGAGGGTCTAAGGGGTCCCTAACACCCTTCCAGAGAGTTTCACAAAGTTTGGCTATCAAGAAACCTCATTCGTGAGCTTCTACAGGAAGTCTGCAGGGGTTCTACAGGATGTTTAGGATTTCTACAGGATGTTCTATAATTTTTCTACAAGATGTTTAAAAATTGGATTTTGGAGGATGGGTGAGTGAGGTAAGGTGCATGAATGGATATGGAGGCAGGCTAGGGGCCTGAAATGACCCAAGGAATGATGGATAGAGTTGAGGAGAAGGTGTAGATGGCTGGACTTGTTCCAAGAAGACTGAAGTAATGCTGCACAAAAGGTAGGGTTATGAGGGTAGTATGGAAACGTGAGGCAAGAAACCAAGTTAGGAGGTGGAGAAGAAGGGTTTGAGGGAGTCTAGGTAGACAGAGAAGTGGTACAGGTGCTCTGCAATTCGTGTTTCCAACTGAACCAACAAAGACATGCAAGAAAACAAAGATCTAGTTATGCTACCCTAATATGATCTAGCTAACAGTAACAAGAATGGACCGCAGCTTTATTTGCAAGGAAACCATGTATATTAACTATGAAATGAAGCATTCAAAGATCTGAACATGTAACCAACTTCTGCAAATGAAAACCAAACACTAATGATTGCATGGCAAAGCAAAGTCAGTGTTTTTGTGGGCAGCAAAGTCATCCTAGTCACAGCTCCTGATCCCACTGAGGGAGAGGTGAAACCACAGATGTTTGTTGGCCCTTTTCTTGAAGATTTTTCTGTTAACAACCTATCAACTAAATCTGAGCATGAAAAGCTATTTTACTCATCAAAAAAACAAACTAAATAACAAAATAAGATTTAGATCTAAATAGCAGATTTTATTTTAAGAATGCAGCAAAAACACATAAAGATAATCAAAGGAGGTATTGGGCGCTTGAGATGGGCCCAACCCTAAGAGCTATAGCCTCCTAAGAGAGATTTAGAGCTGGTGCAAAGCTGGATTCATCTTTATTGAGCAAGAAAAGAAGAGTTACATCAAAACTGTCCACAAGGAGAACTTGAAAATGAGCTGAAAGCAAAGCTAATCTATTGCCTAAAAATCGAAATACAAACTAGCTAACTTCTGCCTACAAAATGACTAACCATTGGCTACAAAAATGACTAACCACTAGCTAACCAAAATGAGGCCCTAAGCCTTCTTATTTATACAAATTGAGGACCCCAACAGTCCTCCTAAACTTTAGGGACTCGGCTGCCCAAAACTTGTAGTTAACAACAGTCCTACTTGACTTGCTTGGCTGCCCTTGTGTTAATTGATTTGGTGGCCCTTGAACTCCGAGCTGATGGTGGAGAATTCGAGGTAAGGGCCCATAAATGAAGGGAACACCTTCCTAAAAATACTCTCCACGAATTTGGCTGCCAAGTGCTCATTTCAACCATTCATTTTGTCTCCAAATTGACCAAAAAGGCTACACAAAGCACACATTAGACTTGTTGGCATAATGACTAACCCAATTCACTCTATTAGCATAAATATAATAAAAAACATGCAATAAACTAATGATAATGGTGGATTAAGTCGAATTAGGAGGTTGAATGAGCCCAAATAATTATCCATTTTTGGGGCTCATCAGGGGTCTCCCAATATATACTCGACGGTACGTGGGAGCACAAGTCTGTACTAGCACTTACCGTCTCAAAGTGGAGGAATCACCCAACCATCAGTGAGGACAACAGTTACCAGGCTTTACGACGACGGAATACGTCTCTAGCCTAGACCTCTAAATGTTGTGCGTTAAGTTACAAAGCGTTGTTAAGTTCATTGAATTTATTTCAGGTTGATCTTTCTTATGAAGTTTTCCTTTTGGGTTCACCACGAGATGTAGATGTAATTCCTAAAATGCAATCTAAAGATGATAAGCAAGCTTTTATCTCTTTTCAGCAATGAAAATCCTAGCTACAAGGGGAAAAGAAAGACACAATCTTTTCTCGAAGAGCAAAGAGCACACTGTAAATGCACTTTTCCTAAATCAAGCCAAATAGACTGTCAATATGCAAATGCACATGTGCATGTATTTGTTTTTCACTTTCTTAATATTGATGCCTAAAAAGAAAGTTGTACAAATTTGAATTCGTTTTCAAGTGAAAAACACAAACAAGCTTCTTTTCGAAATCAAAAGGTAGAGACGATTACGACACTTTATGATTTTGAAATAAACACTTGTTTCGACACTAGAAATTCACAAATTCAAGCCAAAGGCAAAAGTAAAAGCATAATCAACTGTCAACAGCAAATAAACTTTCTCCTAAGATCAAAATTGACACTTACGACAGATCTAAATCAAAGGACGACAGTATGGCTATTCTACTTTTGCAATGGGAAACTGTAAATGACGCAACAAACACACATACAGTTTCTTTTATACAACTGAGGTGGAATTAAGGCAAAGAAAAGGGGCTTTTAAACAGACACACACACTGATCACAGGCTGCAAAAATCAGAGACAAAACTGAAAAAATTGAGCAAAGAACCTCAGCTGCACAAGGCTAGGCTAATCAACGCACCTGCTACACAGAGAAACTGGATTGAAACGCAGGTAGCCCTCTCAGGAACTGCATTGAAATGCAGAATCTCTTCACAGAGCCTGCGCTGGGGCAGAAACGAGAATTCTATCTGGGTTCTGGGTCACGGTTTGCAGTTTAATCTATGGTTTTTGGCCGAGTAAAAGTAATCAGTAATGCACAATCAGAGGGTTGATTTAAAAGAGGTTTAAGAGCTATCACAAATGGTAATCAGATCATTTGTGAATCAGCTGTTCAAATCATAAACAGATCCAGTGAATGGATTGAAGCAGCAGATGTCTACTTTGCATTTGTTAATGGCAAATGCAGTTCGATTCGCTACTTCTAAGTTTATGAAACAAACAACAAGAGAAACACAAACAAACTAACTAGACACGATCCCCAGTGGAGTCGCCATTTTGTTAACGAGAAAAGTGTCTATTCAGAACGACCCTATCCCACTGAGGTGTGACAGTGACCTCAGAAACAAACAGGGAAAACTACTTTCGTATTCTTCTTTATGAACTATAAACGAAGAGGAATAGGATGAACCAACCTGTGTCTTGCGCTAGTCCTTTGATCCAATCTCTCTCCTCTTTGACAGCTTCCAGCTACCTGCTCCCTTACTTGCCCAGCGTCACCAAGTTCCTACAAGATCACAGAAGAAGGAAACTACACAAAGACATGGATTTATATTCATAAATAGCTTAGGATCAAATTTAAGCTAAACATACAAATGTAACAAACATCAATGATACACAAGCATGTAGGAGAAACTCAAATAGTTTTATTGATAAAACAAGAAGATCCAGGAGGAGTTACAACCGATGATTCCTGATCCAGCATCAACCTCCCAGCATAGAATCCCCTCTTCACCTCCAACAAAGCATAAATCACCCAATACTCTGATATCTATCTCAAAACCAACAGCAATTCTCTGCCATGTACAAAATTCCAGCCTCTGGATCTCTTGGTGAGGGATCCATATATAGATGTATGCAAAGAGGATGAGTCAGCTCATGAATTGATTAGTGGCTTCTCTCTGTCAGTTCTTGCTTCCACATGGAGACTGAGAGCCTCTTACTCATCAGTGGTCGAATTCAGTGAGGCAAGTGTCATTGGGAAAGATTTTGGAAGCTTCCATTGTCTCTCCACCTCGTGGAATGACTCTGCCACTTGTCATTTCCCACTCAACGCACCTTGGTAGTGCATTTAGGTGTGTTGTAATGCACCTAGCTAGTGTATTTGGGTGCTTTGCAACGCAGCTAGCTAGTGGAGCAGCTGAAATGATCCTGATTTGACTAGTTCTGAGCAGTTTCTGGTGGAGAACTTCTGGGAGAAGCTGTAATTTGTTGACCTTGTTTCTTTAGGAGATGGAACAACACTTTTAGGGACTTAGGATCCCTTGGTTTATGGACATTTCATGCTTAGAGCTGTAAGGCACAAAAATGTCTATAACACCTACCTTTCTACAACCCGAATTGTTCTTCCCAAAATTTACGTATTTTTTCCTTCCAACCGAGCCAGACCTCACAGATTGTCACTCTCATCTCAAATTACCAATTCTCATCACCCAATGACTCTTGCGCAATTTTCATCAGCAGTGCCCAGAGCCATCATCCCGCCTCGCAACCTTCTTGCATAAATGATCATGTATCATGGTAGGCTAGGATTTTTTTGGATTTTATGTCGTCTCGTCATGAGTAACTGCAAGTATAGGTACACAAACGAACATGGTGCGAGAACGAATGGGATGAATGAAGGGAGCATATGCAGAAGGATAGGTTCACCAATTGACGAACAAACAATGCATGTAAAGAGATGTGCTCACGAATGGATGATCATTCAAAGACATGTTCACAACCGGATGGACAAGCAAATATGCAAGATGTGCTCATGGACGAATGGACGAACGAACATGCACCTTTGACGAACAGAAGAACCTGTCAAGCCTTCCAACATACAAGCAAGGAGTAATGTGCCAAAGCAACATCAAGTGAACTAATGACCATCGAAGACTCTATGCACTTTTCCATGTGGAGGTGAAGTTGTGACACTCCATGAAGACATCCATCACCCAGCAGCACTACATCCTGACATGCACACTAGTAGCAGCATGAATGTACCAACACTATCATATTGAGTCGTGTCATGAGTCATGTCATTCACATCTCTACTGTGGGCCATGTTGTCAATCATTGTAATGTAACATGGAAGTCCAAGAGACCCACTTGTTGTACAAAGAGTCATGGAAGTCAAACAGTCATGAGGGTAGTCGAACAACCACAAGGGTTAGTTTCACCCTTGGCTATAAATATCCCCTCATTTGTACATGCAAAGGAATTTTCACCTCAGCTCCTCCGACATAACAAAGAAAGTCTGTAATCCTTCCCTTGAGGGGTAAGTAGTGGCTCCAATGCCTCTCACATGGGGTTAGTGATGTATGGTGTAACGATGTGTCTTGGAACTTTCGCTTAATTCAGAAGCCTATCAACATGCCAACATGTATTGTAACTGTTGTAAGACTAATCTTTAGAACTTGTGATGAATGTTACTTTAACCTGTGTTCTACATTTGAATTATTTCACTTCTTGTAATACATAATCTATTAATGGAAATGTGTTGTATATGTTGTTAACATTGTCTCTCCCATGTAGACTACTCTCCCAGACATCAGATAGACCTTTCACATAAAACTTGATGTAAAAAACTGTTGCACTCGTGTGGACTAATCCACTGAGTGTTATTTGTGTTATCTTCCCTTATGTGTTGTGACTGCCACATCTGTGTGGACTGCTCCACCAGAGGCTGTGTACGTCCTTTTGTGTTGTGTGTTCTTAGCAGCATTGGGACTACTCTCAATCAACCTGGAACTTACTCTTACCCTCTCCCTCGACAGTGAAAAAACCATTGACACAGGTGACACTTACACTCACTAGGCACATGAACCTCAGTTCTTGAAGACAAAGCAGACCACTCTCCTGTGCTGACAAGCAAGAGTTGAGGAAAATCCTTAAGATAATGGAAACCGGGCCATCGTACTAGATGGGACTCCTACCCCAAATGGTGTGAGGTCTAGTTGGGGCTTCATACCAGGGAGGTCCCTTAATGTTGGCAGGTCCAGCACCATCAACATTTTGGTGCTAGAAGGAGGGTCACATGACAAGTTGAGCCCTTACATCTAGGCTGAATCTCTTACCCATGAATAATACAGAATTTGTGCTCCCATGGTGTTTCTCTCATTTCTCCCTTAATCAGTTATCAATCCCCAATGAGCTTCTCAATCACTTTTCCTTGTCAAATTTTGATGGTGAGGACAAAACTTCTATAACCGAGCACATTTATGATTTTCTTCATTTCTGTGAATCTCATGAAATTTATAGTGATGAGTTTGTTTGCGTACTCTTCTTCCTCACCCTTGAATGTCGTGCTAATCGATGGTGTCATACCCTGCCACCTTCTTTCATCCATTCCATTCTCACTCTCCTCAAGGAGCTCCATCAAGCCTTCAGTGAGTGTGACCACCACGATGTCTATGAAAGAATCTCTTGTTTAAGAATGAAGCCTGGTGAATCAGTTGAA
Organism: Pinus tabuliformis; assembly: GCA_031772625.1. Lineage (NCBI taxonomy): Eukaryota > Viridiplantae > Streptophyta > Pinopsida > Pinales > Pinaceae > Pinus > Pinus tabuliformis. The sequence goes on from CM062817.1 coordinate 557,451,076, forward strand.
GACTTTGCTACTCACTTCCCTCACCTATGTAACGAAATTCTTGAGCAGTTTGTGGACCTTGACTTCATGAACCAAGAGCTTAAACACTTGGTTCATGTCTCTCGACATGGTGAACCTCTTGATTTTCCTTCTTCCTCGAATCTTGCAGATCATGAGACACCTCATGTCTTAAAAAGGGTGTCCCCTCGCAAAAACCACAAATCTAAGAAATCTGTGCAGTGGGTACCCCATCGTAGTGGTTTCAAAGCTGAGAAATCTATGTAGCATGTTCCCAACACATTTTCTCGGCTGTCTCCCACCCAAACAGAGGAAATTTTAGAATGGTTCAGAAAGCCTATAGAAAAAACTCATGCCTCCATTAATCAAAAGGACATCACCGTTCTAACCCAAGTCTTTAGTCTAATATGCATCTCTGCCATCCTCCATCATCTAAAAACCATGAATCCTTGCACCATGACTCACTTGAGCGATCTACTTCACAAGCTAGCTGAATACATTCTCTTGATTCTCGATATACTGGCTCAAATTGTAGTCATGTTCAAGATAGTCTCATGATACAAGTGGAGGAGCAAGACAATGAAGACACAATTAATTCCTCTCAAAACATTGAGCTTCCATTCTTGATCGATCCTCGATCCGTGAATCTTGGTGAAACATCATACACAATCAATTCTTTCGATCAACCTCCAACCTTGGGCTGTCATCACTCCCATGCTTCCGTATGTTGTGATGAACACCCAAGCACATCATATGATCTATTGTCGTATCATGTAAACTCTAACTTATATCTGGAATGTGCATCGGTCAAGGAAGACATCCATATCGAAGCTTCCTCTACACCTCACTTTCCTGTGTGTCCTATTGTAGCATCCATTGTCATTTAAATTTAAATTTCAATTTTATTGCAAAAAATAAAAATAAAAATAAAAATCAAATATTATGTTCTAACAGAATTAAAAGAGAATGTGGAAGTCCGAAAGTAGTATTTAGTTTTATATTAGTGATGGCTTTTGAATCTGATATAAGGTGGGGCCTCGACCCATATGTTAAAAATCGATGGCATAGAAAGAAGTAAAATGGAAAAGAATGGGAACCGTCAGATCAGCCAGATCGACGGATAATAATGAGGGAAGAAGAATGATGGAGGAAACATCATAGTCAACCGATGGAAGAAGATCCACGATGATCACATGGAAACTTGCAAGCAATTTACCTCGGCTAACGGACCCGAGAAAATCATTTAAAGGAGTTTAAGGTTCCAAAGGATCGGACCGTCCATTGAATTGGTGATCAGACGCATATCATGTGCTAATTACGCGGAGGTTAATTCAAAAAGCGGACGTGATAATGTTTTATACAATGGGCTTAAAACCTCATTGATTTCTAACCATCGAGACTGTTTGTTGATTGAATGATGGAATGGTAATTACGCTGAAATGTGTGCATGGATTAACAGTTCTAGTGGACCCGATATGTTATGAACTGGGGCTTATTTCCTTTTGGGTTCTGGTCATAAATGTTTAAGGAAGGACCGACTGTGATTGGTCAGGTTTCTTTGTGATTCCACCAATTAGAATGCTTCGGATATATACGTGGGCCCATAACCCACAGGTCCAAGCATGAAATTTTGTAAAGATGCAACTTTTCTTCGCTAAAGCAATTTATCTATCATCGGAACATCTACAAGATTACAGCGTGCAGAATAGCACTTGACAAGCTAAAGGAAGCACCAAAGTCAAATTTATCATTATGGAGAAAGTGCATGGAATGGATGATAGAGTAGACCAAAGATGCATCAGTAGGAGCACATACTCAAACCATAGATTCGAATAGCAAGAAACAATCACCAATCATACTCTAATTTCTATTACTTCTTGTTATCTTATTTTCTTGAGAAGAATCAGGTGTCTTTTTCCCTCCAACGTAATATTCTATAATGACTTTTACTTTAGACAGTTAGGATATAGTTAAGCAGTTTGCGAGTTTTGGTGGTTACCAACTATCCCATGGTGTATAAGAAGAGGCAAAATTATAGAAAAAAGGTCTGAATTTTGAAGAGTCTAGAGACTACGCTATTGTATTTTTGATAAACTGATGATTAATGAAAGAATCAAGAGTTTTCCACACATTGTTGGGTATGATTTTGTAATTTATCTGTTATGTGTCATCGTGTGTCTTCCTTTCTTTAAGTATGGTAATGAATATGCAGGTCTTTTTTTACTTATGTGAATCAAGTTAAAATTCCTTAAAAGAGCACTCCTATATTTAAAGTCCCTACTTCTACATTTCTTCTAAGTTACAGATAATAGTTTATGTGAAAAACAACATATTGTCTCTAACTTCTCAAAGCATTCTTAACTCAGCATTTATATTCATCATCATATGGCATTCTAAGACGTTCATATCAGCTAACTGTTAAGGGTTAAAATTCAGGTCCTTCAGGCCCTTCATTTGAGGATACATCATACAAATAAGTGACATGAACAATAAAAGGTAATATCTTAAGAACAATTTCTACACAGCCAAGAAATTGGTTTCTTAAGGGACAACATGTCCTATCATTCATAGTGCATCAACATGCGTCAGAGACACTCCATGCTCTCTTGCTTCCCCATCTTATGAGTTATCTCCTCGATCAACACAAGGAAATGCGGTTGTCCCTGATGAAAAGTCTCAACACACATGACTCTTCCCACTTGTCATCATCTTGTGTGTTGCATGGAGATAGCTCATCAAGTCAGCTTGCTGGAAATTTTGATGAAGCCTATGACAAAGATGGTTTTCATACTAAGAGAAGTTTTGAAATCAGTAACAACAACCATCCTCAAGCCATGCATGATCTGGTTCCCATCTCAAAATACAATTTTTCAATTCTGGAAAGTTTCAAGACGTGCTAGGGAGTCGAGGCACTTCAACACCCATTGATGGTTATGTCAGGATCTCCACTCTCGTAAGCCCACCAAACCAAATCAAATCTCATTTCTCATCCACAATCCATTTATCTACATGGCTGCACTCGACGTGGATCCCCGTGTAAAGAATATTTACTATTCTAAGTGTGATATTTCGAAATTTCAGATTTCCGCTAATGATCGAATCCACGAGTCCATTACAACATGTCCATCTTCATGCACCTCTCTTACATCCATTTAGAGTTGGGAGTGTACGTGCTTCATTCAATCATGGGACAACGAAGTTGATCATCTCAAAGACTATCTTCATCCGGAATCATACTTATCAGATGTTCTCTCTCATAATCAACTCCTTGGTCTTTTCGCAAATTTCACACGTCAAATCTACCCACTCATCACACCAGCAATCTCCCTATGTGGTGACGAACGCACAACGTATTGCGCGAATCAAGTTACTCTCATTTCACCACATCCAAACTAGTTTCACACATTCACAGTGTTGGAATCCTTTCTACATTTTTGTGATTACCATGATGCCTGCGCACTTTTTCACTAGTCACAGGTGGGTGTTTTGTCATGTCTAGCGGACATCGAACTTGGTTCCCTCATTCAGAGTGTTTGCATGATTGTTCAAAAATTTTCTTCTATCATGTCAAACTGGGAATCTTCCATCTCAATCGACTGGTCTTATTTTTCTTCTAACTTAGGTGGTTGTCATGCAGTTTATCATTTTCCCAACATTACATCCAATGATAGTCGCTTCACACACTGTGAGTTTCACTGTGTAACATCTTTGTTCTTAGATTTTTGTCAAGCAAGTGAGGTACTTCGGTCTGCACTGATGGCTATGGCAAGCCCTCACTATCTTGTCATGACTAATGAGAATGACTAGATATATTTATCCATATCAAATTCCCATCGTGATCCCCTCTCTTGAATCAGGAATCCATCCTCTCAAACATCACAAATATTTCAAAACAATCATCACGAATTCTATGATCCAATCACTAAATGGTTGGATCAATCTTACTTGGTGAGTCGTGTTGTAGGTAACAAGCTTCAGTCCTTCCTTGCACTAAGAAACTTGGTGAAAAACAACATACACTCATAAGAGGTCGATGAGGTTTGTTGAAAAATGGTAGTCATGAAAGAGGTAAGTGTGTGCGTTGGGTGGTTGTGACACATTCTTCTGCCCACAGGCGAGATCTTCTCTCTCGTGTGCAGGTTTTCCAATTTTTTTCATTTACGGTTGCACGCTGTTTTCAATCTATTTTAATCGCTCGTATCTTTGTGACTGGAGGCCGGGTACGCCTACAATGGCTTCATTGGAAATTTCATTTCATGTAACCCAAACCATTTAACATAGGAGTAGGAGTAGTATTTTCTTTTTTTCTTGTCTTTTCCTTCTAGATTGCATGTTTGTTTTCTTGTTGACTTAGTTGCTTTTCTTGTTTGTTGTTGTTTTCACTTTGTTTGTTTTTCTTAGTATTTTTGTTTTCATTTGTTTTGTTTTCTTAATACCTTACTATTTTTGTTTCAGGAAATAAGTGCTACCAACTACTATGTTATGGATTTTGAATGGAATATGTGGTTGAGATTTGAAGAAACTTGTGACAACTCCTCTTTAGAAAAAGGTCTTATGTACACTTTAAATTGGTAACCATTAACAAGCAAGGGGATGCCTTCCCCATCAATTGTGTTGATTTGGAAAAACCAATTCTCATGACATTTTTCCACAAGGTAAGAGCCCAACCATCATGTCATTAATTTCCATTTTAAATCCTTAAGTATTTAATCATACAGAAGGGCCTAATCACCTTCTTAAAAAAATCACTCCCTGATGTGTTTGTCATGCCAAATATTCCTCTGTAGCTAGACTACCTCAATGTGTAGGATAACATTCAATATGAATTCATCCAAACCATTGAGTTGTAGCATCCTCTCTTTTTGTTCTACAATGAGGTCCAATTATAACTGAGCTTCTATCCTTAGCGTATTGTATTCAAATTCAATGGACAACAGGGCCTTCTTCCCATAGGCTAACTCAAATGTGGTAAATCAGTGGTGGTCTTCCAAGTGGTATTGTAGGCCCAAGTGGATTCTATAAGTCTATCTTCCCAATCCTTTCTGTTGCTATTGAGATCCTTGGTTAGAATATTCTCCAAGGCTTTGTTTATGACCTTCACTTATCCATTCTCTTGAGCATGATAGGTAGTGGATGTCCTTTTCTTGATGTGGTGCTACTTCATGATATCTTGAATCAAAATTGAGGTGAATTATGTCCTGTTGTAGCGGCTACAACCACCCTCCAAAATTTTTCCCTAGCTTCATTTTGGAGCCTTCCTACCAACCTTTCATGTTAGCATGTCTTGTCTTGTTAAGTACAGAAACTTCAGTGATTTTCTTACAGAATGATAGCCTTTCCATCAAATCTTGTTGCATCCCCCTCACAGTTTGTTTCACCAGACTTGGTTCAGTTGTAGGCTCAGTAGCACCCTTAAGAAATTGTGCAATTCTAGAGGGCAACCAACCTTCCCTCCAGAAATTGCTAATTTTGTCTGGCAGCCTACTGGGCTCCAGAATTGCGCAAATCTACCTGTCACAGTTCACTGAGAAAATTGTGCAATTCCTCCCAAGAGGGCTACTCAGCCTACAAATTGCGCAATTCTAGGTAGCAATCAGCTGCTATACCCAGAAAATGCGCAATCCCTCTAGGCAGCAAACCCAAATCCCTCCCATAAATGCACATTTTTTCTCCTAGCTGAGCATATTGTTGCATGTGCAGTTGAGTTGACGGTTCCCTCCAGGACTGAGAAAAACTAATTTTCATGCATGGGTTGCTCCTCCCAAGGCAGCATGCAAATGAATCCCTTGTTTTAGGGATCTATTTTTAACAGTTGGATGTTACATGAAAGGATAATTTCAGAAACCTCCCACCAAGTGTCGCTTTACCTAGATTTGTGGCATGCACGTTGCAACCTCGATTTTATCAAAAATCATCAACCAGACACTGCAAAGCTCATTCCTCACATCGATTTTGCAACTCTCACATCCAACATTGCATCTAGGATTCGTTGGCACATTCAGCTCAGTTGTTTTTGGGTAAGCCAGCTTTTCATGTCTCGAGTTGCGTTTTTGGTGCTTTTTGTGTTTTTCTACATATGAATTTTGTCTCATTGATTTCAATGAGTGCTTGTTTTCGTTTTGATACATACTATCTTGTACTAGCACCGTTTCAGTTTTTGTTAACATCTCATTATTGTCACATGCATGAAATTGTTTTTGCACAGATGGTCGTCATTGCGGTGACTCACTTCACACACATGCATGCCTTCCCATTTCCTAAATCCTGCACTTGTTTTTTGCATGAATGATCATTCACTCTTGTTTTCACTCATCTCATCATGCATTCACACTTTTCATATTTTTAGTCACTCGTCGGTCAGACTGGGCTGCCTTGGACCAAACCATGTCTTTCTCGGTTAGCACTGTGCATTTCCAGAAGCGAAGACTCTGCCTTCCCTCTAAAAATTGTACAAGTATAGCCAGACACTAACCTCCACGCTTGCATTTCACAATTTTTAAAGGCAGTGTCCTGTTGGCCCCAAAAACTACACAATGCAATTTGCTAGTTGCATGTCATTGCTAACTGAAATTGCACATGTTGCAGTTTCAGTCCTCAGTAAGCTAGGCTGGGCTATGTGTTACGTAGTTGCAGTAGTCATTTAGCCTCCTGACACCCCCGACTGTGCCTTGCGGAGTTTTTGCAGTCAATCCCTCAACCTCTCGACGAAAATTGTGCGACCTTCATGATCAGTCACATAGGTATGTTACAAGTAAGTTCTCAAGTTCATTTTGGGTTTCGACTGCCATATTTCTTGCCATGAGTGTTGCCATGTCTCTAGGTATCGTAGCTGTTCATCTGCCTCTCAACAACACAGGTACAATGGTTTCCAAGAGAGCAGAGTCAAAGACACCGTTTAGAGCACACTTGGGGATGCAGTTCGATCAAGTCTCTATGAACTTGCCTACCCATGAAGACATCAAGTTTTTCGTAGACAAGGACATCAAGGTATGACAACAATAACATCATAGCAAGCAATATCATGAACAGAAGTTGAAGGCAGCACACCGGATGCAACGAACGCAAGATGAAGGTTGTTGAAAACACAAAGGTGGAACAAAGTTGCAAACTCAAGCAGATCCACTTGTGATGAAAGAAACTTTGGAGACTCAGGCTATGAGGTGATGGCACGTCATGAATATCGCGTGAAGATAGAGAATGGGATAGAGAAGGATTTTCATGTGTTGTAGCAGCAACTAAAGGAAGAACAAGAGCTGCATAGACGAGAGAATGAGTTGCAGCAGGAATAGGTACAACAACGGGTGTAACACACACTCACAGATGAAACTGCACCCATATAAGTTATAGATCCATCCCCGTAGCTGGCATGGAGCAGACATGGTGAGTAGAATTGTTGATCGCATGTAAGGGAATTCAGCAGCATGCATGTCATTGTGTGCACGCATGAAATCCCACCCATTCAGCACACTCACCAAGGCAAAGACAAGAAGCAAGTTCGACTGGAGCTAAACATGTAGTTGATAATTGATGCGCATGACCACCAGCACACACTGGAAGATCAACAAAGACACTATGCATCAGTTTGTTTCCCGTTTAGCTGCACCCAAGAAGACCATGCGCATGCTAGCAGACAAGTGTGGTGAAGTAAAATTATAAGTGCGGACACGAACAAATTCCTCTACCCCGATAATGGGTCTAGCCACATCAGATATATTCTATGGAAGATTTCCTTAGGTTAGAATAAATCAAGAAGGCCTACCTCTTGGTCACTTATCCTGTTTGATGAAGTCTTCACTTGCTCACTCCAGTAATCTCTCGCTTCCTTCTTCAAGTTCCTGAAACAAGTAAACAACAACAACACACAAACATAATAATAGACAAATTTCAATTCAACCTACTTAACGAGTCAAGAAGCATTAAGACATGGATATGTAATATTACAAAACATGTAGGAAATCAATCGATAGTTGCATATATTAATATCAAAGAGAGATTACAACCATTCATCTTGACGCTGCAGTCTTCCTCTGACAAGACCGGGTTCCCACACACTTCTGCTAGCATTCCATGATGGCTTCAAACAAAAATAGTTTAAAGGCTCTTCCCTTTGGGCTTCACTCCAAACCAAAACACACTTCTCCCTCACACAACTAGATAGCTACAACTACTAATAGCTTGCTTTTCTACTCCAAAATAGTATCAACACTCAACAATAACTCTACCAAAACTATCAACTATGACTATAACATTCACACTAGTTAGTGCTTTGGGAAGAAGGGAGGTTTATATAGGAAATATGGATGGGAGATGGATCCTCTTCTTATGGTAGAAGGACTTATCCTTTGAGGTAGTTCCATCATTATAAGGCAAAGGAGCCCAAACTGTCATCCTCGACCCCATTCGGCCAAACCATTTACTAGACTTCTGTTATGGAGCTTCTAAAGTTGGAAGCTTCAACTCTAATTTAAAAAACATTCCATAACAGGACTAGCATGACTGAAACACATCTCAGTTGCTCTATTCGGCACAAGGAGTAGTGCTAATCTTCGCGCATCAGCGCGGGGGAGACAAAGGCCATTAGCACCAGTCTTGTAAACTGAGCAAAACAGAAGTTTCAGGGGAAATGGTGGAAAAGGGAAATGATATGCTCATGAAGAGGGACATAATGGGAGTTTCTCCATGAAGGAAAATTATGCGGGGTTCACTGTAGAGGTCCTCCAAGATCAAGGAACGAGGAGTACAAGGATAGTGACAAAATGTTGTGTAACAGATTCCCCTTAAAGCGTGAAGGCCAAGCTAGAGTGAGGGATGAAATGCTTTATAAGTTAGTGTGGGGAACTGGTCTAGCATCGAAAAACCTGCAAGCAAGTACAAATACATATACATAAATTGATACCTCTGTCAAATGATACATGAATCATGGCATGGACGCAACCATCCAGAGAATGATCATGTAAATGGATCCAGGTATGGATGCAACTATCTGTCAAAGAGGATCATAATGAAACCGAGGTATGGTTGCAACCATTCAATAATGAGAAGGATCACATATGATAACTCATGGTATGGTCACCACCAACCATCTGAAAGAGACATGCATATCATCATAACCAGGTCACACCACTTTTCAACCTAGACTTTTGTGATCTGAGTCCAGGGTCTTGCGCTCCAACACGATCCGATCAAAGTACAGATCCTAGCATGCGAATGGATGTGTTGACATAAAACATGCTAGAAAGTCTCTTGATTACCAGTCAATGATGTAAATTGTTAACAAGCGCAAGAGAAACCACCGGTAATGACAATGGTCCTCAAGGTACTATTAGCACAATTCACGGAATGTGAATACAGGAAATAAAGTCAAACACCCATGAAATCACTCGATCAAAAGCCAATGATGTGAACTTGTCATTCAGTGCGAAGAACTTGACATTAGGGCATACAAGCTCTAAGGTACTGGAAGGGAGTCTCTCAGTCAACTTCCCGGATAATGAGTTGAAGTTGACGGAAAGTGACCATGTCGAAGGAGGGCCATAATGAATCCCACATCATCGACACGAGATGAGAGGATGCAAAATGATCTTGGATGATAGAGAGAATCGGAGGTAAGTGTAACTGCAGAAGGACAACTCTTGAACATATCGACGACACAACTAGAAGTTTAGCAACTTTTGGATCCATAATATCGATGGTCATGATGATGTGGCAGAGATCAAATGGAAGGTAAAAATGAATGGCCCAACCCAGGGAGGTTAACGATACAGAGGAGGATGTCCCAACCCACCACAAAGCAAAGAGTGTCATGTTCAAGAGTGAGCTGCTGACACGACTGATAGATTTCCAAATTTTCCCCCACCATTTTTGGCGAGTACCCTAATTATTTTTTAATTGCAAGCTTGAAGTGGATAGCATATGCTTGCACTATAAGTTCATCCTTTGGATGAATCTGAACTAGTAATTTTAATGATCCCTAGGAAGGAGAAGCTCATGTTCATCATGGTGACGAACCTGATGTCGTTTAATAGCTTAACGAGTTTGACAAATATGTAACTCGATATCTTTTTCATGTTTAGTGAGTTTGAAAAAGACATGTAAAAAAAACTCCACATGGTCCCTTTTCGTACATTTGTGTCTCTCAAGCCTAAAAAGGTAGAAAACAATACTTGAGAGAACCGCTTGACCATTTCAGTCAAGGAGTACCTTTTTCATAAATAGTGCATCCCAACCCAAAAACTGGGTAAACTTATACTGGGCGCGCGACATTTCACATACGTTAATGAGTTTGAAACGACAAGCTCTACCATCTTTTCACTTTTAAAGGGTCGGAAAAGAGATGAAAGCAGACCCCCCATTTTTATTTTCTTTAACAAGTCAAAAAGGGAAAAATACTGGGAAATCTTTTCATCTGAGTTTAACGAGTTGAGAAAAGAGCTAAAACGTGACTCATCATCATTGTCAAACATCCATCACCTGTTGCTGCACAAGGAAAAGTGTATTATCGAGTCCTTGAGGAAAAATAGGTCAAAAATATTTACAAAACCTGATATTTTCATGAAAAAAATGAATAAAAATGGGAAAAGTAAATATATTTTTACCATTTACAATTTTACCTTTGCAGTGAAGACTTTTTACCCACTTTTGCCCTAGTTATTCGGGAGCACATTGCAGGAGATCCGGAAGGTCAATCGACGAGTCGTTAATTCTAGGTAACAGCCGAAGCCTTGAGCTCCAATTTCATTCCATTCATTTCTAGTTTTAGCCATTTTTCTGGATTTTTAGGAAGGTTTTTCAAAGAAAACAAATTCACCCTCGGTCGGCATGATTTCGAGGCACAGGATTGCGCCGGCCGAGGGTGATTTGCATAACCATCTGCACTAATCTGTGCAACTATTTTTAAAACAGGCGTGCCAACATTGTGGATGGAGAAAAACCATTTTTTCTCAAAAAATGACCATTTAAACTTGAATTTAATGTGCCAAAGATGATTATTGACTCAAATTAATGGCTTTTTCAGAAGAGAAATCACCGAAAATAGTGGATTGAAAGGAAAGGGAACACGAAGATGTTGACACCCAGGCAAAGAATGATCCAAATTTCCTGGAGGCTTTGAGGGTTTGTGGGCTCCTCAAATTCTTCCTTACACTAGGGATGCGGGCCCAGCCTGAGTTGATTCGATACTTGATAAGCCTTTGGGACATTAATCGGGAGATTTTTGTCATTGGGGATTAGGAGCTGGAGTTGACATCTTCAGATATCTACTTCATCACTGGACTGTCTCACAGAGGTGAGCCAATGAACTTGTATGGGTAATGTCTGATCGGGGCAATCATATCTTCCTTGCTTGCCGAACACTGCTCTGAGGCCCTGAAATCCAAGAGTGGGAATATAGAGATTTCCAATGTGTGGTATTTGACACTGAGGGTGCTTTTGTTGACTATCAATAGAGTGGCAGGGTCCCAGGCAGAACATGAGACTAACAATTCGAAGTTCCTTTATGTTATTGACTGCATAGCTCTTACGATCTTCAACTGGGCACAGGCCATGAAAATGAACATCAAGCACTAGTTGTTCGAGGCCAAGGCGAGGAATCTGAAGCAATTTGGCTTCAGATCAGTACTTGTGACCATTTTCCTAGAACGAGTGCCGCTGTTCCAGTATCAGTTGACTGAGGTCGATCCTCCTGCACCACACGATCCGCGGATGGCCCGCTAGAGTCATTTGATGCCCAGGATCACTGGGGGTCAGCATATGTCATACCGACCTACATTCTTCTCATGGCTATGATGACAAAAGATCATCGTGGAGGACTGGCTGTACATCGAAACTGATTTATGTGGAGACCTAGATATGCCCTTACCAGATAGAGAGGACTTTGTTGACAAAGATAAAAAATGATATTTTTAATTTTGATATTTTTTAATTGTTTTTGGTATATGCATGCTTATAACATTTCTCTTGTTTATGCAGATGTTGGACTAGAGCAGTCAGTCGGGATGTCCCCGATAGCTAGGTGTGTACCCTGCCCTATTGACACTATCACCCCTTATAAGGAAGGGAGCGACAACAAGGAGGAGATTGCAAGGAACCTCAAGGGGTTAACTCATGGTATCCAGGAGTATGCTCGGATAGGATACATGCCCCTTCGGTACCAGAGACACATTGTGGGAGTCTCAGATCGGATCCACCGACTGTTGAGTCGTGTTACATGAGCCATCTCGTGCTACCATGACCACCATGCTGAGTAGTACCTAGGTCCAACACTTACATATTTTTTAGGTTTGTGTGCCACGAATGTATGAGGCCTACGAGCTACCGATTTTATTTCAGACACACACACTATTTTTGGGGTTCTGATGTATCAAACATTCTCACCATATATATATATATATATATATATATATATATATATATATATATAGATATAGATATAGATATAGATATATATATATATATATATATATATATATATATATATATATATATATAGATATATATATATATATATATATATTGTATTTTCCTATCTATTATGGTAAAAATGGTTTGTCTTATATTTTAAATGTTTCGTAAATGTCTATCCAACACCTAATTAGCCAATGCATTTGTCAATGTATTCATACATCTAGGAATATGATGATATGTAATATAATCAAAATGCCTTTCCAATAGATGGATATGGAGATACATTTGAAATATTTGAGGGTTCCTAATGGAATATTTCCCGTTGAGTTGAAGGACGACAAGCTGCGAATCCAAGTTGACAACTAATTCTCTGATGCCTAGAGCGATGGCTTTTGGAAACAATTCAATGAACGCACTGTATTCAGTGATGTTGTTGGTTGTACGACCTAGGAAGATACCTTGAAGGTCAATCAACTCACCATTAGGGTCATAGATAGCCCATGCTGTAGATGATAGGTTCCCTGTACTATGGCAAGCGCCATTGGTGAAACCAATGTGAGGAATTGCAGACATCTAGAAAGCAAGAAAAGCATAGTAAACAAGAAAGTTGTTTGAAAACTATCACACAAAACCATGTTGTACAAAAATGAATCACACACTAATGGACATAAGTAACCATGCAAGATGACCTAAGCATAGTACTTTTTGAGGTAAATCTAGTTTCGAGGCTTATCGAGACGATTTCCTTCATAATCAATAAGCTCATAGGCCCCTTTCTGCAAAACATATTTTACAATATAGGGCCTATGCCACATAAGTTTGAACTTTCCTACCCACAAATTATCGTTAGCTTGGTCATATAACAGGACCAAATCACCCTAAGAGAATGCATGCAGGGAGACTGACTGATCGAAATGGGATTTGACCTGTTTTGTTTATGCTTCGATGATCAAGACAGTGAGATGGCGAGTCTCGTCTATTCGTTCTAGATATAAGAGGCGTTCCTCTTGAGGTGACATTTCTGGGAGGAGTTCAATAGCTAACTTGAGTGAAGGAATCTTGCATTTGATCGACAATGTTGCTTCCAGACCATAAAATAGCTCAAATGGTGTGAAACTAGTTGTGTCTTTGGTTGAAATTTGGTAAGTCCATAGAGTTGAAAAGAACATGACATGCCAATTTGACTTGTGCATCCCAATAGTACGCTGAAGCATTGTGACCAAAACCTTGTTCACGGCTTCAACTTGGCCGTTGGCCTAAGGGTAATATGGGGTCTTGCCATCATGGTGCAAGCCCAATGCAGATGTTAGTTCTGCCATCATGTAATCTCTAGAGTGGGAGCCATGGTCTGTGACAATGGCTTGGGGTACACCGAACCTGGAAAAAACATGGTTAAAGAGGAATTGACTCAACGTCTTACCATCTGTAGAGTATATAGGCAACACTTTGGCCCATTTGGTGAAGTAATCCATAGCAACGATAATATAGCCATGCCCCCTAGCCGAACAAGGGTTACATGTCATATAATTGATGCCCCATTTGGTAAAGGGACCAATGTTAATGATGAGGTGTAGGTGAGCGGGTGGGCTATGCATCTTGCGTTGGTAAATTTGGAATTCGTGGCACTTACAGACAGTAAGAATGTAGTCTTTGAAGATGGATGGTCAAAAATAACCAACACGAAGGATTTCTCAGTTGTAGTGTAACAAGACATATTACCACCACATGCCCTAGAGTGGCAATCATTGAGAGCTCTTTCAGCTTCCTCGATCGTAAGGCATCGACGAAGAACAGAATTGACATCGACACGGTATAAAGTATCACCAATAATATGGTAGGGTTGGTAATGATGTTGAATCCTTCAATGATCATCCTTGGTCAATGCAGAGTGAAACATGGTGGTTTGGAGATACACGATGATATCACCATACCATTGATCAAAGGTGTTATCAGGAAAAGGGTCTCATTTGGAAGCTGTTCATCCGCACCAGCAGGGAGAGATTTGGAGGAAAGGGAACAAATCAATTTAGGAAAAACAAGTGACTTCTTAGATTTGGCCTTAGTGAAGACCAAATCGAATTCTTGTAGGATAACTATCCATTTAGAATACTTGCCCCCCAGCAACTGACAAGTCAAGATATAGGTCATAGGATTGCATTCAGAAATCACTGTAGCCGTACATAAAAGGATATAGTGTCAAAATCGTTGAACAACCTAAATGGTAGCCAAAACCAACTTCTTGACATATGCATAACGTGTTTCAATGTCGAGGAGATTCTGACTATGGTAGTAGATTACATGTTCGTTTCCTTTGTTGTCGTCTTGGACCAAAACCATAGTAATGGTGCTAGGGGCCGCAACTAGGTAAAGGAAGTAATCTCGTTAATAGTCTGGTGGATACAACAAAGGAGCTTTTATGAGGATGGCTTTAAGATCAGCAAAATATTTTTGGGCCACCTCGTCCCATGTAAAGGGTTTTCCTTGTTTGAGTAACCGGGTAAATCCTATGGTTAGCCTAACATAGTTCGGTATAAAATGACAGAGAAAGTTGGCCTTTCCTTGTAGGCTCTGGAGCTGGTGTAGTTAAGATGGAGGGGGTAGATTTACAATGTCCTCGACTTTTAGCGGATCCAGGTGAATACCATCCTTGGAAACAATGAAGCTAAGGAGTCGTCCTAATTCCATGTAGAAAACACATTTGTGTGGATTTAACCGAACGTTATAGTGTCTGCAGCATAGAAAAATCTACCAAAGATGGTTTGGGTGATCTTGATGCTTACGAGAATGAGCAAGAAGGTCATCGAAGTAAGGCTAGACAATGTGGTGAATATCATGAAACGCGTAGGACATTTCCCGTTGAAATGTGGCTCTAGCATTTTTGAGGCCGAAAGGGAGCTTCTTGTACATGAATGTACCCCATGGGCAAATAAAGGTTCTCTTTTCTTGGTCGGCCGATGCGATATTAATCTAGTTATAAACAGAAAAATTGTCAATAAAGGAAAAGATCTCACTCCCAACACATTCATCAAGAGAGTAGGATAGTTGTCTTTAGGACAGTCACGATTAAGATATCGATAATCCATGCAAACTCAGATTGTGCCTTGCTTTTTAGCCCCCGGGAAAATATTGGACACCCAGTCTATAAGGGGGATGGGATAAATGAACCTAGCTTTGAGAAGATTTTCGATTTCACCCTTAATAGCAGTGGCCTTCCTAGGGTGCACTGGGCGAAGCCATTGGCAAGCGGGCTTTGTGGGTGGATACATTCGTATTTCATGCACCACAATGCTAGGATTGATGCCAAGCATCTCTTCCTAAGACCATGCAAACACATCACAAAATTCTTGAAATATACAAGTATGTGTCTTGATCTCATCTAGAGAACAAGATACCCCAATATGAACATGTTCAATGACACCGGGTTTGATAAAAATGTCAATCGACATATTTTGGGTAATATTACCCAAATTTCCTTCCGAAATTCTTTATGAGTAACAGTGAGTGGCAGAAATGGAGAAGAGGAATATTTGAAAGCAATAGACATTACCGTTGGGCGAGGCAGGAACGAGGAGTGATGATGAGTATCGATCCATGGTGGTTCCTTGAGATACATGATTTCCATGATACCTTCATCAACGAGGAAGGTCTCAGCTAAGGGATCGGATGATTCCAAAGTGCCAAGCTAAGGGGATTGAAAATACATATCGAGAGAGGTCATTGACATATGAGAATTAGAGGATGCAAAGTCTGAAGCCGAAACAATTTCAACGTAATTGACTTCGATGGGACTAAGCAGCATAACCTCACCCCAAGTATCAACAAGATTTGGTGCAAGTATGACCCAGGGATCAGGTTTGACCGAGACCATGTTGATAGAGGCAACATGAGGAGGTGGGAATGGAAAAATGCCCATTAAGGAAGAATCTTTGTAGAGACCTTTCCCCCACACTCTCATAGGGATCACCAGAGTGCTTGACGTATGGAACATTTCCATTCGAGGAGGAAGAGGCAATGAAAGATAGCTGATTGATGGTGACAATCTTCCCTTGATAGGGAAAAAGGATCACATGAAACAAAGAGCAGGCCACAACATGCATGGCATGAGTCCAACTTCAGTCGAGTAGAAGATTATAATTGAGAATGGTGTCAACAATCTCTACTTCGAATTGCACTGTCTTGCCTTCTAGGGTGATGGAAAGGTTAGGTAAGACACCGAAGGGTCGTAAATCACACCCATCGAAAGCTTCCAAAGTGTTCGAAGACTAGTTAGTGCAGGGGAACCAATAGGCTTCCAACATGCAGTTGACATGATGCAAGTGGAAGCACCTTCATCGATGACAGTGCAGTGGATGGTCTTATCATTAATGATTACCTGAATAAGAAGTGCAATCTGATGAGGGAGCCATGGAACATGGTTCTCCAGATCGAAGAATTTCAAATTAGAATCGGTGGGATCGATGCCCCCGATAGCTAACAGCAAAGATTTCCACTGCAATGGGCATCTTTGGAGTACCTCAAGAGCCGACATGGCTGACGGAACGTGAGTCGAATCCTCAACAATATTGTAGTGTTAAGCGGCTAGGGCATTGGATTTATATGAGGATTTCCACAACACACCTTGAGAGGGTGGCCGCATAGCAGAATCAGGGTTAGGGTGCTCAATTTGCAGAGGGCCAGAACTCAGGGTAGAAGAAGAAGACGGTGTAGCTTATTTTTCTTTCCCAGCTATTAGAGCTGGAGTTTCATAATCTTTCAATCAGGTAGCCACATTAATTGGCATACTCATCATGAACACTTGAGATCCAAAGGAAGCAGATTAGTGTTGGTCTACCATTTGTGTCTGCTAAGACGAAAATGGCTCTTTAATGACAGCAGGGGTCCCATTGAGCAGGAGACTAACTTTGGATTGTCGAGGAAAATCCTTAGTGTAGTGATCGTCCTCGCAAATGAGGAAGTGATACTTGGGTTTCCGTTGCAAAGATTCGCCAGCAGACGATTTGGGAGGACCCTATTTTGGGGCATCGGCTTTAGCTTTTCCTTTGCCTTTCTTCTTTCCTTTCGAGGATTTTTCCACTACGGTAGACTGGATAGTGTGGACCTCTGAGGTTTTACCAAGGCCAGGTGGATTCTGAGATGAACTATTAGGAGCAGCATTCAAGACCGACTTTTGTTTGGAAGAAGTTTTAGCAGGGGTCTAGGATACTGAACCAATAACTCCATCAATGGGAGGAACAGCTGGTGACTTTGATGCTACAGGATCAGATGATGGCTGCGGAGCATTGGGTAACAACTCGTATAAAGTGCCAGACTGAGAGTAAACCAGATCCAAGTACTAGGCACGAGTGATGGCTTGCTCTTCAGTGACGCATCCACCCATAGCTATATCATGAGCAATTGGGGCTACGAATGATTTGGTAAACCATTCAGTGAGCAACTGATCAACTATCTCGAATTTGATCAGGTGACGTCTATGTCTCCATTCGTGGATATGATCAGAGATGTGTGTCACAGTGTCTTACTTAAGTGATGTGAGTGAATAGGTGTCAGTTTCATAGCAACCTGGCAACTGAAAATGCATGAGGAAAGCCATGTCTAATGAATTAAAGTCATGGAAAGTACTCCAAGGTAGCTCAATGTACCATTTTGCTACGACACCCATGGGGCTTCATTGGAAAAGATGAAGATGAATGGGATCATCCACATACGATTTTGATGAGCACTAGAGCTGATATGTCATCACATGGGCCTGAGGATCTTCTTTAACTTTTCCATCGAACTTTGGGCAATCACTTAGTATCTTGGACGGCACCAGAGGCCAATATGGTGAATGAAGGATCAAATCATTCGTAAGGTGTGATACATCTAGAAACTTGAGTGTAGCCAAGAAAGGTAATTGAGTGTCAAAAGGCATGGGAGGTCAATAGGCGGGCCCATAAGAAGGAGCCCATCCATGCTGGTAAGGATTTTGGCCCCACAATGGGGGATTTTGGCCATATGGCATCTGAGGCTTTCCCCATTGTAGATTACCTTGACCATAGAGAGGATTCTGACCTTGAAAATCTTGAAATTGTCCAGGCATGGGTTGCTGATAGGCAACATATGGGTTAAAAGGTTGTTGAGCTTGTTGACCTTGGACATATGGATATGGGACCTGCTATCCTGGAGCACAGGGTTGATGAACTTGTTGTCCTTGAACAAGAGGGTTTTGTACCTGCAGTCCTTGGGCATAAGGTTGATACACTTATTTCCCTTGGACGTAGGGGTTTTGTACCTAGTGCCCTTGACCGAAAGGATTCTAGGCGTGCTACTGCAGGACTTGACCTTGACCCTGCCCCTGTAAGGGTTGACCTTGTTGGCATGTATACAAGGGTTGATGTTGCCCTGGTTGGTTTTGTTGTTGCAAGGGCTGACCTTGCGGTTGAAAAAATTTTCCCTGGGTTTGCGGAGGTTGGTCATGTGAGGTAATGGGTTGAGAGGTATGTGGAGCATATTTCGTCTACTAATGTGCGACTTGCTGCAACTGTTGTAAGGATTGACTTTGCGGTTGTTACAGGAGACCTTGTTGCAGGAAAAATTGCCTTTGTTGTTGTGCGAAGAGCCCTTGTTGCAACAAAGGTTTCCCTTGCAGTAACAAAGGTTGTCCAAGTTGTTGTAAAGGATGTCCTTGCTATTGCAAGGGTACTTGAATAGTGCGGGAAATTACTGAACTATATCTGGCTGTAGCGAGGTTGGATATACTACCTAGCTTAGAGGGTGTAAGGTTAATTAACCAATCCTTGAGAACCATATGGAATGTAAGGATTTTGGTATTGGACCTGAGGCCCATAGGGCTACTCATACTAAAAATTACTCAATCCAGACAGACCAACAGGATTCTGAACCTGTTGGTACTGGACATTGCTTGATCGAGAAAGGTTAGCAGGGTTATAAATAATACCAGAATGGGGCTGGCTTATACCAAGCATGTGAGCTTGTGAGCCACTCACATTAGTGGCACCTGACACCACAGAGACATTCAGGTTGTATCCCCTGGGCAGTGGCACAATCTGATCACCGACTAATGGGATAGAGGAACTGATAGAAACAATCTTTGAAACTACCAGTTGTGAGTGATGTGTAACTGGGATTGATGATACAAGGGTATTCGAAATGGTGGGTTGCACCAGGACTGAAGTAACAACCTATTGGGAAGTTGTGTTCGTGATGAATGAACTTGACGTAGGCCTGAATGCTGACACCCATATAGGATTACGGTAGAGTGACGAGGCACTAGTTGTGGCTGAAACTAAGTGCCCCAAAGACACATAGTTGGGTGGAAAACTGGCAGGAATAGAAACTTTGGACTCATCCGGAGATGTGACTGGAGCATTGCCTTTGGGTTCCATGTTTGAAAACAAACAACAATGAATGATTGAACATGTACTGGGGGATAGTTCCAAAGGAAGACTCGGCTGGTCGTATAGACTGTAATGACATTGTGATGGTATCTCAACAATGTCAACCAAAGGGTTTGGAGGATAGATAACTAGACCAAGCTGATCGTCAGTGGTCGACGAGTTCTCTGGAGTTCGAACGGGATTGTTCAGAGATTCTGGGCCAACATCAGCAGATGACACTGAATCAGAAGTAGGCGGAGTACAAGATGACAAAGGTTGAACACTCAAAACAATTGTGAGTTCAACATTTTGGTCCTTAAGTGACTTTGATAACTCAGGAAACAACTCCTCAAATAATCTTTCAGACGGAGGAGAGGAAGAGGAATTGGGTGAACCAGATGGTTCAGACACAATGACCTTGTCTTAGTCGACAGAACAAATAACTTCAAGGCTTTAAAATGTCCATTAAAGGGAACTCATGATTTGGTCAAAAACACTAACAGGATGTTTTGGATCACGGGCAATCAATTATTAAGATGCATAAAATACTGATGTTCTTTCATTTTTTAAGAGTCCAGAAAGAAACAAAAATGACTCTATCGCTTTCAATTGGAAATGGGTTGGAAAGGACAAGTGCTCGAATGATCTTTTAAATTTAATGAGTCAAAAAGATCAAATGACTGCTCTGGATGATATAGCTAAATAGGATTACCAAGAAACCGTGAACTGTAGAATACCTCCTGGGAAACCAAGAAGTAGGAGTAGGCAATCTCCCCGAATGTTGTGTTCAGTTTATCATGTTCACAAGGTGACCGACTCAGCTTCCTAAGGATAAAAGGATCACAACCTAGTGGGGTCTCTCGATATATACTCAACGGTACAAGGATCATAGATCCATGCTAGCGCTGTCTAATGCTAAAGCTAACGACAGCTGCTAGGTTTAAAGACGTCAGAATACATCTCTAGCCTAGACCTTCTAGATATGATCATTAATGTCAAATGCACAATAGGTTAATTGAATTCATTTTAGAGTTGATATTGAGTTAAGTTTCAGTTTTAAGGTCTTAGCGTTGCTACTCAAAAAACCTAAAATGCAACTAAATGAGACAAGACCCTTTCAATTCGATGAAATTCCTACACTAGCGAGGGTAGAAACTACTTAATCATATGCAAACAATCAAGCAACTGAAAACGAAATGATCTTTCACTACCTTAATTTTTTAAAAAATAAATTAATGAAAAATGCATACCAATTCCTAATTTCCTGACAAGCACTTATCTATTAGTCCTTTGAAAACGGAAAATTCTTTTCCTTTTTCAAATGTCAATGCGATTCTAGTCTTTAAAAAGATGAAAATTATTGTAACATAATGATGCAACAAGCTAGAATTTCATACTTTCTCATGAAATAATGCAACAAACGTTTCGTATACAAACTTTCAATGAAAAAGTTTTAGATACAATGAGCTCTTCAAGCAAATGAAAACACGAAAAGAGAAGTTCATTCAGATCAATGAAACATTGACTTTTCCAAACACAAAGCCAACAATGTAATCTATGCCAGAAAGAGACGTTCAAGCTAGTAAATGAAACATTTTTAAACTTGTGCAAAAAGTGGTCAAAGTCGTAAAAAGGACCAAAAAACAAACGCAAGGAGTAAACACACCTACAATCTGACTTGGTGAGATCACAAACTACTAAATGGGAAACCAACTAGATGCCCTAATGTTGCTAGCCACTCAATGACTCAATCAATCAAATAGAAAGATGACAAGCCAACAAGCAAGAAAAACCAAATGAAAAGTAGCTTTCTAATCAGGGAGAAAATAGTCAGAAAGGCTCACAAGGTCAAAACACAAGAGTAGAACACACTAACCAAGATTGGGGTCAATCCCTACTCTTCACTTACAAGCATCGGCGTGACTGCCTAACTGACAACGAATGAAAAAGGCTAGTCAGTTTGACTGTTCCTCGGAAATTTGTGCTGGTTGACGTGATTTTCACCGGATTAAGTGCACTGGCTAAGGTAACTAAGGAAAAATAAAAAATAAAATCAACACATGGACCAGATCTGCTACTATGAATTTTAGACTTAGGCTGACAAGAAGGAGAAAAGAAACAGAACCAAAGGAAAACATGAAACTAGAAAAGTTCTCACAAAATCATGAAATCCAAAACAAACCAAACGATTGGGATCCCCAGCAGAGTTGCCAATTTGTGATGAAGTAAAATTATAAGTGCGAACACAAACAAATTCCTCTAGACCGATAATGGGTCTAGCAACAATAGATACATTCTATGGAAGATTTCCTTAGGTTAGAATCAATCAAGAGGGCCTACCTCTTGGTCCCTTATCCTGTTTTATGATGTCTTCGCTTGCTCGCTCTAGAAATCTCTCACTTCCTTCTTCAAGTTCCTGAAACAAGTAAACAACAACACACAAAAATAATAATATACCAATTTCAATTCAAGCTAATTAACGAATCAAGAAGCATTAAGACATGAATATGTAATATTACACAACATGTAGGAAATCAATCTATAGTTGCATATATTAATATCAAAGAGAGATTACAACCATTCGTCTTGACGCTGCTGTCTTCCTCTAACAAGACCGGGTTCCCACACACTTCTACTAACATTCCATGATGGCTTCAAACTAAAATAGTTTAAAGGCTCTTCCCTTTGGGCTTCACTCCAAACCAAAACACACTTCTCCCTCACACAACTAGATAGCTACAACTAGTAATAGCTTGCTTGTCTACTCCAAAATAGTATCAACACTCAAAAATAACCCTGCCAAAACTATCAACTATGACTATAACATTAACACTAGTTTGTGCTTTGGGAAGAAGCAAGGTTTATATAGGAAATATGGATGGGAGATGGATCCTCTTCTTATGGTAGAAGGACTTATCCTTTGAGGTAGTTCCATCATTATAGGGGAAAGGATCCCAAATTGTCATCCTTGACCCCATCCGGCCAAATCATTTACCAGACTTCCATTACGAAGCTTCTAGAGCTGGAAGCTTCGACTCTAATTTAAAAAAAATTCCATTACAGGACTGGCATGACTGAAACACGGCTCAATTGCTCCGGTCAGCATGACGGGTAGTGCTAATATCTGCACGTCGGTGTGGGGAGACAAATGCCATTAGCACCAGTTTTGTAAAGTGGGAGAAATAGAAGTTTGAGGGGAAATGGTACAAAAGCGAAATGATTTTCTCATGAAGAGGGACATAATGGGAGTTTCTCCATGAAGGAAAAGCATGCAAGGTTCACTGTAGAGGTCCTCCAGGATCAAGGAATGGGGAGTACAGGGATAGTGACAAAATTCTGTGTAACAACGATTTGGATGGAGTATCTGCACCAATGCACCTGGATGCAACGAAGGCAAGAGTTCGCTTTAGCAAGATTTCACCATGGAGCACATGCACACCATCATAGATGAACAATATTGGCATCAGCTCACCACCTTCACCATCACAAGCATGTCAAATAATTGGTCTCACCACAATGAGCCGAGTGTCAATGATGCCTTGCATGGCTTTCTCAAGCCATTTTGTCTTGCATTGGTGCATGTGCATTGTAATGTAACGTCTTTTCAAATGGAAGTTCAAGTATCGATGGTTGGATGTAATAGTCATAGAGTAGATGAAGAGTCATGAGGGTAGATGAACTATCACAAAGGGGAATGTCAAGGGTCATCCAACCCTTTTATATAAATAGAACCTCATAACTCATTGTAAAGGCTTTTGGTCAGCCAAGTTTTCGATAGGACTATCTTAGAGAGGGCTTGGACAATATTGTAACAAGCCTTGGCTTCTCCAATACATAGAGCTAGTATATCTCTTTGGAGGAGTAGGCGTTTGTGGCTATAATGTTCCACTATCGGAACTAGTGGTTAGACATGGATGTATTCTATGAGTGGAACTTACACTTATTAATATAACAGAGCCAACACATTTCATGCATATGTTGTATTGTATTCTATGATATCTAGTTTACTCTAAATGATATATGTATTTGTTTTCTTACGCATGCATGTATGGACTTTTCTGTGTATGCATGTATGAATCTTTCTAAAGCTTGATGTTAGTTTAACCATCACTTTGGATTGCTAGCTAATTTGCCTTCCATGTTGTGATGCATCTTTTCCCGTGTGTTCCCTTATTAACTTCATGCTATCACAGGTTTCCAAGGGCACACTCATCTCAACCCCCATGTGTTTGAACCTCTCATGCACCTTCCTTCGCTTCCTGCAGTTGTCACACCCTTGCTACCAACAGAGACATCTTACTTGCCTCTATGTGAAATCATGGTCAAGGCATTACCGCACAACCCACTACTGAGACTCCTACACCAAATGGTATGAGGTCTAATTGGGACTTCTTACCAAGGAGATCCCCTTACATGTTGGCGGGTCTAGCACCGTCAACATTTTGGCGCTAGAAGGAGGGCAAGATGACAAGCTTAGTCCTCACATCTATTTTGAATCTCTACATATCTATCATGACTAACTACCAAGTTCCTCTTCTAAAGTGTATGTCATATGGAAACGATTTCATTATCTCAGAAAAACTTTCTGATTACTTGTCACATAAAACATATGATGGTGGAGTCTGTTATCACTGAGGTTGTCCTTAAGCTCCGGAAAAGGATACGGCCGAGGTAACCACAAACCAACTTTGGACTGCAGGTTCTAGCCCACCTGCAATCGGAGAGGGCTCTCTCTTTCTAATTTAGCTTTGTTTGGAAATGATTTTAGGCTAGCTATAGGGTTCAGGGGGTTTGTTTTTAATTTTGGTGGGAAGGAGAATACTTTCAGGCAGAGAAGCAAGGCATATTCTGGTAAGTTTCAAACCATTGGGCATGGGGTCAAAGAGTAAGACTGCTGGTGCGTTTTCTTGGTCACAATACTAACATGGAGCAAGATAGCTGCATACAAAACAATTTTTCATGCTAAAGGATGGAAAGAGAGCTAAGGAATGAGAGGCAACAAAGAATCTCCCAAACAAGTTAGCAGAGGGAAGATGAATGAGCTCTGCCTAGGAGCAATTAAGAATTCCTAGTTAACAGTCATTCATATGTGAAATAGGTTAAACATGAGCCATAAAGGAATTCATATTCATGCCTAAAACAAGAGGAAAACATTAAGAAACCACAGAAACTGAGCATAGAGTGCAGATATGAAAATTCTAAACCAATCTTTCTTTCTGTGATTTGTGCATATATGAAGTGGAAATGACAGAGATAAGGAACACTTATTGTTTCATATAGCAGTGCAAGAATTCCATATTCATGGCTTTAAACAATTAAACACAGCACATACAGCCATTCCTCCAAGCTTTTCAGTAGTCTTTGATTATAGAAAATAACAGGTATGTAGTGCGAGTCTCTCCTGGAATACATAAGCCAACCAACCCTTTTTACAATGCAAAGGGTAGTATTTATACAAAAATTGGATACAAAAAATATCTTAGATGAGAAGTTAATAGCTAATAACTTCTCTACCAACTCTTAAGGAGTGATTGATAAAAAGAAAATGCTAAAATAAATACAAATGCAACAACTGTTCTTTTCTGGCAGTAAATGTTGACTTTTGAGTTGGCGGGCTGTGTTCTCAGAAATCCGAGCTCTTAGGTTTGCCATCTCAGCCTTATTGCTTTGTACCTGTTCCCACCTGTCCTACGCGTTCCTTAATTTCTTTGTCCCGTGCATTCTGCGCCTTATCCTATGCTTCTTGCTGACCTGTAGCTGACATAGATTTTGAAATGAACAAAAAGAGGTAAAAACTGAAATCACCTGGGCAATACGGCCAACATTGCCTGCAACCAATTCTCAGAAGGCCACTGATGCCTTTGTATTTTGACAAGTGTTTCGTCGGCATCTGTGTACTTGTAATAACTGGGCGGCATCTCAAACAAATGATTGACCTCATGCTCCAAGTAAAATAAGCTTTCCAGCCTGTCGTAGAGTGTCTGTCCTGTAGGCGGCCCTGCCTCTGCTGTAGAACTTGATGCAGCAGTAAGCTGATTATTGAAAAAATTATTGAGCTGGGTAGCACATTGGTCACATGTTAATAACTTTCTAGCACTGGTCAGCAGGCTGGGAAACCCTCTAGTTTGTAGTGCCGTAAGTTTTACATCAAAATTGTCTACATCCCTCTGTACATCCTGACATCTTGCCTCCAGAGTTTGCACCAAGCTTCTCAATGTGAGCACAGTCTTTGCTGTCAATATGGCATCAGTTCTGCTCATGATATGGAGTGCTGCCAGCTCTTCTCTAGTTTGATGATTAAGAAAATTGATCATTTTGTTTGCCTGCTCAGGCATGTTTCCTAATCCTGTCTTAGCTCTCTAAATTTCAGTTTTAGCACGGCCAAGCAATTCTACTTGTTCGTACATGGCCTGAATTGACCTCCATTGGCCAGTGATTGACTGATTTATTTTGGCCCACAGGATCCTCTTTATTTCAGTCAAAGTCTTGTCAAATGACATCTCTTTTTCCAAGGTTTTGATTCTGTCCTTCAGGGCTTTGATTTCCCTTGATTGCTCACCCACTGTCATTTTGGACTTATCATATTTTTCTTCTAGTTTAGCCAGCTTTTATTTGGCCTCCTTTATCTCTGTCGCTTGCAGCTTAAGTTTATTGACAGCTTCTGTCAAATCATCCACGCTCATGCTTGCTTCAGGTGTTGTTGTTGTTGAGGTTGTGGCTTTTGCAGCTATTGTTGTGGCTGGAATAATTGGAGGGGTCACTGCTGCTTGTGATAGAGGATCAGTAACAGTTGGGATTGTTTGAGGATGCTGGGAGGTCGACTCTCCTTGCTTTACTTGTAGTGCTTGCTCCAACTCCCCTTCCAAATCGATTACTCTCTGGTTCAACTTCATCATCAAATCCAATTGATCCTCCACTTCTTTTTCCTTCTGCATTTCTCTTGTTTGAGGGTGCTCAGTAGGAAGCAGCCTCAATCTTTTCTTCAGTGCAACAATATCATCATCTTTCTTTTTCATAAGGGTCCTGACACCCTTAGGATCCTTAGGATCATGGCCTAAGTCCACAATAATCTCCTCCAGTGTTTTAATTGTATTGTCCTTGGCTGTGGAGGACAATCTTTCAAAATCCAGCTGAGTGTTAGTATTCTTCAATGATTCTTCTAACTCATGGGCCAATGTAGCCTTTTCAGCAAGTGTAGCATAAAGCATTTCGGCTGTCTGCTTGTGTAATTCTATTTGATCCATTGGGTGGATGTCCTTGGGTAGGACCTCTAACCTCGTTTTAACAAAGTCTGCGGCCGATTGTGGCTGTTGAACCTTAGGCTTGAAGTGGCTCAGAATGATGTTTTCTTGCTTTATATCAAATGTTGCCATCAGTCTTTCTTGTTTGGCAGGTGTTACCTTTAAAAATTACTTATACAATTGCACTCTTAGTAGCTCATTTTGAGCCTTGATTTCTTTGAAGCTAGCCTTGGTGCTGACTGGTTTCTTGCCTCTTTGAGTGGAGGAAGACACCTCCATGCCTTGTTGTCTATCTTGCTCTTGTTGAAATGAGCTTGTTGGTGTATGCAGGCTTTTTTCCCTTCTCGGGTTTTCCACGATCTCTTCACTGACCTCCTCCTCAACCGGCGAATCAACCCTTTGTCTCTTTGATTCAGGCTACTGCACAGACCCACTAGCAGGTGTGGAATCTTGTTGGTCCCGCTTCCTGCCCCTTTCCTCGTGGGCAGGAGTTTGCAAAGGTGGCACTTGTAGTGCCTCTGTTTGTTGAGGAGGGGTTTTCCCCTGAATTTGCTCCATTGAGGTGACCGGCTATTCCGTGATGGTTTGATTTGTCTCCATTGGCTCCTTCCCTTTGGCTGTACTTGTTGCTGATGTAGAAGCTCCTTAGGCAGCTTGTGAAGCAGCAGCTGTAGAAGTGCCTTGTTAAACTTGGTAAGGCAGCTTGAAATTTACCTGGTCATCAGAATCTAAGTCAAGAATTTTTTCAAGATCCCTAACAGTTTGTTCCAAGATTTCCTCTTGAGTTAATTCTTCTACTAAAGTTCCTTACATCCATGCATATTGATTAGCATATTTTTCAATGTCTGGGTATTTGCAGTGTTCATATGGTGTTAACCTATATTTGACCCTTCTGGCACTAATGAAGCCAAGTGAGTCATAAGGGACCCACCAGAAACTCCTTTTCAATTTAAATTGATCCTTGAGTATTATGTCAGCCTCTTGCCAACCATCCTTCTTATTCATGATGAAGGGGCATAGGCGGTCTTTGAATTTCAGTTGTGCCTTCTTTTTGGTGCTGTGAAAGTGAGTCAAATCTAAATTTATAAGCTTCTTGTAGTATTCTAATGCAAACAGTCTCATTGGCACATATCTCGGGAGCCTGTATGGATACAGCACACAGCCATAAACTCTGATGACAGTATGGTTTTGATATAGGTACCAATCACCTAATTTGTAATTATTAGACAGCTGTAAGATCTTTTGCATTTCATAGGTTATTCTAGGAGGAGGAACCTTCATTAGGAGGCAGGAGACTGGATAGACAAACTGGTCAATGAATTCACAGTATGAATAAGGAGAGTGTGTTGGGTCCCTATAATACTAGTGATTACCCCATTACTATTGTAGTTATACCCCTTATTTATATTGTTGTGCCCCTATTACCCCCATATTTTTATTTCTGTGCCCCATAGAATCCCTCTATTGTTATTTTTGTGGCTTATATTATTATTGTTAGGTCGGCTGGATTATATTGTGACTCCTTAGACTCCTATATATAAAAAGGAGATTTTGTCATTTGTATCATCAAAGAATTGTTCATTTATGTAATGTAAAGGAGGTTTCCCCCTCGAAGAGGCTGAATTCTAAGGCGTGGATCTCTCTTTTCTATCTTTTTGTGAGTTGGTTTCATAACATTTGGTATCAGAGCTTTGGATTCTAGGGTTTCGCTGCTCCAAACAGGTCATCGTGGCATTTTCGCTATAACTTTTTTTCTGTGACGTTTCAGAAGTCGCAAAAAAAACCCATTTGAGAAGAATCACGCTGAACCTTGGGTCTGAATTTCAGAGCTTTTCGCGTGATATTTGCGGAGATATGATCTAAGGAAGTTGGTCTTTTTGCAGACTCCTGAATTACATTCAAAACAGGTGACCTGGGGAAAATCGTCATAACTTTCTCTCTAGGGATCGGATTGAAATTTCGTAAGAAGTTACAGAAAGAGGACAGAATGTAGTTTCTTGTGTGTGTGTTTCAGATTCAAAGGCTGAAACAGTGGCTCGTGGCACGTCATACAAGTTCACTCTATTGAACAAGTCCAAAAGCAAGTCACTGTGGGAGATTTCACATAACTCTTCCTTGGAGAATCCAATTTGGCTCAGACTTGTGGCATTGGAAAGAGGACACAGAAGGCTACTACAGGTAGCAATTTCAGAACAGGATGATCCGAAATTACAGAGATACATCAGATTCAATATCAGGCTTCTATAAAGTGAAAAAAGGTGTGTAGTTTTTTTTAAATTTTTGTGTAAGCTTGGTTTAACGGAATTCAAAGGGCATAGTAAAGCATTATTATCGGTAACTGATGCCCTGAGGAAAGAAAATGCAAACACCTAGTAAGGAACCTGAAAGCTCTAGCATGACTCATGAAGAAGAGGAAGAAATGCTACATGATATATCAAAATTACAAGAACAAGTGCAACAAATGTCACACTCACAAAAGCTAACAGAAGCTAAGATAAGTGGCATGGAATCTAAGATAAATGGTGTGTAATCTAAGATAAAGGGCATGGAATCTAAGATGGAGGATTCGATGGCAGATTTGAAGATAGATTTGAAGACAGACATGGAAGAATTGAAGAAGTTGCTACAAGAAAGGGTCACTAATGGTGAAAAGGTAGTAAAGGAAACTCATGATGAGAACAAAAGAAATGTTAATCATGATTCCATAGACGCTAATGTTGGATCGAAGAATCACCATATTCCAAAAATCGATATGAGGAAGTTTGATGGCAAGGATCCCGCCACATGGATATTACAGATGGAGCAATTCTTCGATCTCAATAATGTGCAAAACGCACAAAAGGTACGTATGGCAACTGTATATTTGGAACCAAATCAGTTTGTATGGTATCAATGGCTTTGCTCTCGTAAACAATTTATCACTTGGGCAATTTTTACGGAAGAATTGATAGCACATTATGAAGATACAAAAAGCAACACTTTTTTTAGCCAATTGATAAGTCTCAAACAAAAGGGTTCAGTAATGGAGCACATTGAGGAGTTCCAAAAATTGAACATAAGGGTAAAAGATATTCCAGAGGAGCATAGGATTGATGTGTTCATAGGGTCTTTAAAGGATAATATCCAACATGATGTTCGCCTTTGGGAACCTGATTCATTAGAGAAGGCATTCAGGTTAGCAAGAAAAATGGAAAGCAAAATTATGGCAACCAGGAAGCATACCACTCACAACTATAAAGACGGAAGTGTTGTTTCCCCTAGTCTTCCACAACCTATAAGGTTGACACCACAACAATTGGAAGAAAAAAGAGCAAAAGGGCTTTGTTACAGTTGTGATAGCAAATACACTAAAGGTCATAAGTGTGCTGAGAAGAAATTATTCTACATAGATTGTGAAGAGGAAGAAGAAAAGGAGCAAGAAAGGTCAAAAGAAGAAGATATACTCCAGGAACAAAGCCTAGATGAAGAAAAAATAAATCCGACCATATCTTGTAATGCATTGGCGGGAATTACCACTCCTCAAACCATCAAGATAGAAGGACAAATCAAGAAGAAAAAGGTAATAGTGTTGATTGATTCAGGAAGCACCCACAATTTTATTCATTGTAGGGTAGCAAAAGAATTGAATTGCTTCCTATATCCAGCACCAGAGTGTCAAGTGATGATTGCAAATGGAGGAACAATAAATTGCTCTGGAAAGTGCCATAATATCAAGCTATCCATGGGAGAATATGTATTGACTAGCCCAATGCTTTCCATTCCAATGGGAGGTGCTGATGTTGTACTAGGAGTCCAATGGCTACAATCCTTGGGTACAATAGCTTTTAATTTTCAAGAACTTTTCATCAAATTTTCTACGGAAGGAAAGGAAGTTGAATTAAGGGGTATTGCAGGGAAACCAGGAAAGATAATCAGCTCTAATGGCATGACAAAGCTTCTAAAAAAGGAGCAAAGAGGTGTAATTGCACAATTATGTTCGCTAGATGTTTCCACATTGGAATCATCTATTTCTCCAGATCTCCAAAAAGTCCTGGACAATCATTCCAAGGTATTTGAGACTCCCAAAGGTCTCCCACCTATGCGTGATCATGATCATGCTATTCATCTGATTCCAGGAAGTGTTCCTCCAAACATCAGGCCGTACAGATATCCCTATGTCCAAAAAAGTGAAATTGAACGTATGGTTGCAGAAATGCTAGAGGCTGGTATAATTCAACCGAGTCAAAGTTCTTTCTCAGCTCCAGTAGTATTGGTGCACAAGAAGGATGGATCATGGCGCATGTGTCCGGATTATAGGGAGCTCAACAAGCTCACTATTAAAGATAAGTTCCCCATTCCTGTTATTGATGAATTACTGGATGAATTGCATGGATCAATTTACTTCACCAAGTTGGATCTTCGTTCGGGATATCATCAAATCAGAATGAAGATTGAAGACATTCCGAAAACGACATTTAGAACTCATGAGGGTCATTATGAATTTTTGGTCATGCCTTTTGGCCTTACCAATGCACCTTCAACATTTCAAGGTTTGATGAATTCAATTTTCAAACCATTCCTTAGAAAATTTGTGTTAGTATTTTTTGATGATATACTAATCTACAGCAAGTCTTGGAAGGATCATGTTGAACATGTTGACAGGGTGCTACAACTATTGGAGGAGAAACAATTATATGCAAAAAGATCCAAATGTTTCTTTGGAGTCCAGGAGGTGGAATATTTGGGTCATATTGTATCTCATGAAGGAGTTAAGGTAGACCCTAGCAAAATTAAAGCCATTAAGGAATGGAAAATCCCCACATCCATAAAGCATCTGCGAGGATTTCTTGGGTTGACAGGGTATTATCGCAAGTTTGTTAAGAATTATGGGAGAATAGCAGCACCTCTAACAACATTATTGAAGAAAGATTCATTTTCATGGACTCCGGAAGCAACAAAGGCCTTTGAACATCTTAAAGAGGCAATGTGCCAAGCACCGGTCTTAGCTACACCGGACTTCACAAAAACCTTTATTGTGGAATGTGATGCTTCAGGAAATGGAATTGGTGTTGTTCTAATGCAAGATGAAAGACCCATTGCTTTTGAAAGTCGTCCAATCAAGGGAAAGTTTTTAAGCAAAGCTATTTATGAGAAGGAAATGTTGGCAATACTCCATGCACTTAAGAAATGGCGACCCTACCTAATGGGAAGACACTTCAAGGTAAAAACGGATCATGATAGCCTTAAATACTTTTTAGAACAAAGATTATCCTCTGAAGAGCAACAAAAGTGGGTCACAAAGATGTTGGGTTATGACTTTGAAATCATCTACAAAAAAGGGAAGCAAAATGTGGTGGCAGATGCACTCTCAAGAAAGGATGAGGATGTGGAAGCATTGTTGTGTGCCATTTCTATTATCCAACCAGATTGGATAAACGAAGCAAGGGAGGAATGGAAGAATGACGAAGAAGTGTGGGCACTTATTCGAAAGCTACAACAAGATTCCAGTACTTCTGATACATTTAGCTGGCAAAATGATTCGTTATGGTACAAAGATCGCTTATACCTCTGTAAGAATTCCCAGCTAAAACAAAAGATTCTTATGGAATTGCACACTTCTCCCTTAGGAGGGCACTCAGGATTTTTAAAAACTTACCACAGGGTTAAGAAGGAATTTTTTTGGGATGGCCTTAAATCAGATATTCAAAAGTTTGTGGCGGAATGTTTGGTTTGCCAGCAAAATAAAGTTGAAACAATTAAGACACCGGGTCTATTACAACCTTTATCCATTCCAAGCCAACGTTGGGAGGAGGTTTCAATGGATTTTATCACAGGTTTACCCAAGTCTGAGGGAAAGAGTGTCATCATGGTGGTAGTTGACAGACTTACCAAGTATGCACACTTTTGTGCATTATCACATCCATTTAAAGCCAGTACAGTTTCTACTGCATTTATGGAAACAGTTCAAAAGCTACATGGAAACCCAAAGATTATTGTAAGTGACAGAGATCCCATTTTCACTGGAAATTTTTGGACAGAATTATTTTCTTGTCTTGGTACTCAGTTAGCTCATAGCTCATCTTATCATCCTCAATCTGATGGGCAAACTGAGATAGTAAACAAATGTTTGGAAGGATATCTTCGTTGCTTTGTATCTGATAAACAGACACAATGGGTCAAATGGTTGCCTCTGGCTGAATGGTGGTATAACACTTCCTTCCATACAGCAACAAAAATGACCCCATTTATGGCACTTTATGGGTATCAACCACCATCCATCACATCATATTTAAGAGAAAATTCTAAGGTTCAGGCAGTGGAACATCACATCGAACATCAACAACAAGTCCTCCAACTCTTAAAGGATAACCTCGTGTTGGCACAAAATAGAATGAAACAACAGGCAGATCAACATCGCAGTGAAAGAAGTTTTGATGTAGGTGATTGGGTATTCCTACGGCTACAACCATATAAGCAAATGTCCCTAAAGCAAGCTAAGAAGGATAATAAATTATCACCAAAGTATTATGGTCCGTACAAGGTGTTGCAAAAGATTGGTACTATGGCATACAAATTGGAGCTTCCTGCAGCTTCTCGATTGCACCCAGTTTTCCATGTTTCATGTTTAAAGAAGGTTATAGGTGACAAGCTCCCAATTCAAACAATATTGCCAGAACTTGACGAGGAAGGAAAAATTATATTGGAACCGGAAGAAGTCACAGAAACAAGAACTCGACAGCTACGAAATCGATCAATTTCAGAGTATCTTATCAAGTGGAAGAACTTATCCACTGAAGATTCCACATGGGAGGATGAGAATTTTATGCAGAAGTATCCAGAACTACTCAAGCGTTGAGGACAACACTTTTTTGAATGAGAGGGGCATGTTGGGTCCCTATAATACTAGTGACTAACCCATTACTATTGTAGTTATACCCCTTATTTATATTGTTGTGCCCCTATTACCCCCATATTGTTATTTCTGTGCCCCATAGAATCCCTCTATTGTTATTTTTGTGGCTTATATTATTATTGTTAGGTCAGCTGGATTATATTGTGACTCGTTAGACTCCTATATATAGAAAGGAGGTTTTGTCATTTGTATCATCGAAGAATTGTTCATTTATGTAATGTAAAGGAGGTTGCCCCCTCGAAGAGGCTGAATTCTAAGGCGTGGATCTCTCTTTTCTATCTTTTTGTGAGCTGGTTTCATAACGGAGTGCTGGACTTGATGAAATACAGATGACCAAAAGACAATAGTCCTCCTTTCTCTTTTGAGTCCAGTTTCTTGATAGGGCATTGGAAAATTTCAGATTGATAAAACATGAACAAATGATAGATATAGGAGGAATATTTGAAGATTCCCTGTCTATCTAGTCTAGTGAGCTGGTCGTGGATTTTGTTTGATATGAACCTGGCATAATTATACTTGACAGCAGGAGGCTATCCTTGGCTGAAAGAAGACAATATAACCAATACTGTCTCGTCTATGAGTTCAGCTGTTGTGAAGCCCAACACATAGGATATCATATCTACCAGTAGTTTGCCCACCTCATTGAAATGGTCATAAGGAAATGGAGGTGGTTCCTTTGGTTGGCAATATTCCCTCATAAATGTCTTAGCAATCATTTAAATCTTGGTACCAGGGAACCAAGAGGCCTCTTCCAGCAAATTATTTATGGAGAAGGGCAATAGCGCATGAGTCTCTTTGAAGTTCAACATCTGGTTGATGGAGTCAGGAGTAGTGTAGAAAAGTATACTTCCAGATGAAGACTTAACAACCCTTTGACTAGGTTCATAATTTGCAGCACAAAGGTGAATAATCTCAGGAAAAATATTCACAAAAGGGAGGAAAAAATGGGGCAGATTGGACACCCAAATGCCATATATGTCAGACTTGTTTATGAAACTGTTTCTCAGCTGGAAGTAGGTGTGTAGATGATTCCTTTTGGCAACAAAGTCTTGAATAAGATAGTCTGTATCGGCCAAGGGCATGGACTCAAGATCTTTACTTGGCGGGTTGATGGGGGTAACATTCAGAGTAGATGGAGTGGCAATTATGTAGCTTTTGAATGCTTGAGCTGAAGGAGGACTAATGTAATAACTGGCTATCAAATTTTCTTGTAATAACCAGTAGGAGTAGGCGAACTGAACTCAAATGTAACAGTAACTGGACAGCTTGAGAGTTTATGCTATAAGAGACCAATTTTGCAGAGCTTTGGGTCAATTTCCCTTTTTTTAGTGAATTCTCTGGAGCTAGAGACTGTGAAGAACAATGCAAAGGAGCAGAGGGCAATTTATAGTTTCAGTGAACGGATTTGGACAACGGAACAGGGTAAAAATGAGGAAATGCCGAGCTGCCGCGAGATTTTTGTTGGGGGCCGAGCTTTAACAGAATTCGCCAACAAAAGTGTAAATGGGCATAAGGTGTCTGAGACTTTTCTGAAGTAAAGGGTTTCCAATAGGTTTAATGGGGTCTGAGGCGTAGCAGAGTTATAAATTGTGGAATTTTTGCAGGTTCATAGTATGCGCAACGAATAAAATGCAAGCACAGGAGCGAAAAGTGGAAAATATGGCAAATACCTAGTTTGAACGGCACTGCAAGTTAACGAACTGATGTGAAAGTAGGCTATGAGCTTGAATTGTAGGCCGCAGCAGCTTAGTTGGTCGCTTTGAAGCTTTGGGAGTGAGAAAATGAATGAAACAGGGGACCAGAGCATTCAAATGAACCCATAAAAATGAATTACAATGGTCGTCCACGCTCTTTGAGAAAAAAATTGACATTTGGCGCTTTTGGCACTTTTTCAAGATGATGTCAGCATGACATCATCGGCGGGTCCCGGGGTACGGATGGATGACATGGCGGTAACGGTGGCAGGGACACGGTGGCAGGGCGCGGTTACAATGGGATGATGTGGCAGCAACGTGGCATGGTGGCGGAGCGCGGAAGGTGACGTCATAGGGGAGGACGTGGTGTTGACGTCACGCAGGGAAGGGTGGTAAATGGTTTTGGGTGGACCGCCTTAGCGCCTGGGTGGTTTTGGAGGGAGAGGCTCCGCCACACCCGGGAGTTCGACGCGTGGCGGGAGTACGGCAGGAAAACCACCGAACTCCCGGACGCTAAACTTCGGGTGTGTTGGCATGTGAAAAGGCCCGCCCACCGTAGATCTGGGGCGGGCCAGATCTAACGGCTGGCGGGGAGGACAAGGTAACAGAGGGTTAGGGCGGGGACCCGCCCACTATTCTGTTTAATTATTGATACGGCGGGGGGGGGGGGGGGGGGGGGGGGGGGGTTATAACTTTAATAAAGAGGTTTTTTTTTTTCTTTTTTTTTTTTGGGTTTATATGCACGCGGGAGGTTAATTTAATGTTTTAATAAAGCTTTAAACATTAAACCCTTGGAGGTAATGACTGGGGGGGTGGATGTGAAGGTTGTGGTGAGCAGAGAATCAGATAAAGGTTATTAACCAAACAAGAGGTTAGGTTAATTCCTAGGTTAGGAAACAAAAAGGCTAATAGGAGCCCCAAATGGACTGCTATTTCCCGAGTTTGCAGAATATATGGCCATAGTGCCAAGGGGGAGGGCTATTTAACCTTTTTTGGGGATTTTATATAGTTTTTTAGTAGTGAAATAGGGATAGGGGAATAGTTAGGGAGCTACATAATAAAATTAGGAGTTAATGTGACTTTATGAAATGAAAATGAAGGGGAAATGATGATAAGCCTGTGGACTGATGATAGACACAGGGACTGTGTAGAGGATGAAAACATGACTTTTACACAAGAAATGTGGCTTGTTTTCATTTAGGAAAGCTAACTCCCACCTTAATGTTTCACAGAAACGAAATGGAATTAGGACTTGTTGGGCAGATCCCTAGGTCCTTTGGGGGGAATGTTAGTAAGAGGGTTCTTTTAGGGGGAATGAAGGGAAGTTAGACATGCTTCCAAAATTCTGCCATTAAAACACTGCTTTATTACTTCTGCCATTGATAAGATGAGTTTTCTTTGTGAAAGCCAAAACTGAAGATAATTTTTTCTGCAACCCCAGGCTACCTACCCTTTTTACAACACCTAGCGCATTTTTTTTTACTTCAGGAAGGGTGCACTTAGACTTGCAAACCCTGATTGTTTTTTCTTTTAATCTGCCTTTCCTATCTAAATCTACCCTTATTTCTTCCAAGGGCCCAGATTAAGCTGTTGGGCTCCTTCATTCTCTACCTCAGTTGCTACTCTGCCAAGCTTAAGCTATTTGGCTTTCCCTTAACCGAGAAATCATTCAAAAATGGAACTTTTGCAGCTTGAAAAAGATGACCATTTTTGGCACTGCCACTGTCAATCATGAAATATGAAACTTGTTGCAACAGGAGGCTAATAGAGGCCATATAGCCTTGGTTATGCACGCGGTCGGCATTGTAGGCTCATGCGAAAGACATGGAATCTTTGAAGAATACATGATCTACACGTTGTTTGTCTACACGCTTCAAGGGCACCCAATGCATTGGTGTGCCACACTGCCTGTAAAATATATTCATTCTCTTACTCATCCAGTCACAAAGATAGACCGTTCTTTCAATCACTTTAACCATAAAGCACTCGATCAAGAAATTTTGAAATTACAAAAAGCACCTGATGAATCTCTTGATCAATTTTACACACACTTTTGTAACCTTGTATACTAATTTCCCATAGGTGAAATTGATTAGGAATTTCTTTATGGATGATTTGAGTATCTTCGTCACATATACGAACCCTTCTCAGCACACTTCGGTGATTAAGTTGCACAATCACAGGCAGGCACAGTTGCTGTCACATGTGATTATCCGCCTTCACCTCCTCAAATAGCTCCACCATCGCAGAGTAATGTGGGAGATCATGCACACACATCTGTTGAACTGTCACATCCTCCCACCCCACCTGCTCTTGATATTTGCATAGATTTGGCTTGCAAGCATATTGGTTGTCACATGGATTCATTCCCTCAACCTCCATTCCCGTGTTTTGTTGATCCTGCAGATTGTATTGTCTTGTGTTTTCCCATTCCGGTCTCCTGACCTATTGTGAATGAGGATATAGTTGTTGCTAGAGTTAGTGTTATGCAGCCAACCTACGCCATCATTCATGATGAGTGTGTGCGGGAATCTAAAGAAGAACATGTGGTGAAGGATGACTCCCTTCCAGTTGCACCTCATCCATTTTATCTTGACGTCCCTTGGGATTCTGCCACTAGTGATCTCCCCTGTGAAAACCCATTTCCGATTGTTTCTACTTCAGATTATTCACAGGACATGTCAAATGTCAGCTTGTCATCACAGTCTAGAGGGGACACATCTTCCTCTAAAAATTCATCCAATCTACCATATGTCATTTTTGAAAACACAAAGGGTGAACATCTTTGCTTCTCATCTACCCCTCTGCCTGATTCATCAAATCATGAGGATGCCGACAAACATCCTAAATTTTTTGATCTTGGTTGTCGTGATATCTTTCCCTCTTCATCTAATCACGATATTGATTCAATAATTATTAATTTGTCTAAGACACTGGTCTACAATGATCTATCTATCAGTGAAGTCGAAACCCCACAAATTGTCGAGGCACTTTAGCCCGAGTTGATGGTTATGTCAGGCCCTCATTGTCCTAAGGTTGGTTTCACTCTTGATCAAGAAATTGTTGAAACACTCAAGGCTACTCATCACTCTATGATTTGTATTGAATATCAACCAAGCACCCAGATTTCACTTCCTCCACTCAAACTACACCATCCCATTGCCCATGTATTGGAGGAATCTTACACAACAAGAACACATGCACAACATAAGTGGTCTACCTTTTTCACATTTGCTTGCATGTCATAGTCAAGAGAATGCATACACTCGACAATTGGACGCAGTGTAGCACATCACCATGGCAGCTCCACAGAGTGCATGTCATGTGCTTTCACTCATCTTTGTTCTGTGGTGGCTTGTAGGCTCGAAGTGTGTCCATCTTCATCATTATATATTTCATACTTGCTGGTTTGCGCAATTGCGATGTTTGCAAAACATTCCCTCACCAACATGGGTCAACCAATGCGTCAATGGATGCATTGGAAGTATCACTTCATGTAAGATGACCCATGCACTGTTAGCTTAGGAGTAGGAGTAGTGCTTTCTTTTGAGTTGTTTGCTTGCATGCATGTTTGATTATTTCTTTGTGTGTTTGTTTGCTTGCCTGCTTGTGTGCTTGTTTGCTTGCCTGCTTGTGTGCTTACTCTCTTTTCTTTCGCATTTGCTTCTGCTTCATGCTTTTCTTTTTGGTTTGTTTGCTTTTTATTGTCCGTAGGTTAGCTTCGCATGGATAGTGTGTGACTCTTGAAACAATATGGGTAAAGTACAAGAGGACTTGTACAACTATCAACATTTGGTTATCTGTTGTCCACTCTCTTATGTATCAACTTGTTGTCTTCAGTCCATGATACATCAATGGAAAATACCTACTGTTCGAAGTGAACCTTGGTGAAACACAACGCTTACACACTAACTAGTATCACCTACTCTAGTCGGTTGTTTTTGGGTTAATCCTTGTCAGTTCAGTCAAGTAAGGTAAGGTGAGGGGGAAAATCTTAACAAGCACGTCAAAGGTATACATAAACTATTTATTTGAAGGAAAAACCTCTTATGCTCTCAATAAGTCAGGATTCCTCTTCCACCTCTAAAATGAATAAGTGTTATGCACAGTTTTGAAGATGAAAAATGAAAAAATGAAAAAGTGAAAAAATTTGAAAAAAATGAAAAATGAATAAGGAGAAAGAAGAGAAAGGCTTCCTATGCAGAGAGGTGATGCAAGTAACTCTGCCAGGGTATTGACCAGGCTTGCTAGCATCGGAGCCATGCTTGTGTTCTTGTGTGACTCCATCAGGGTACTATCCCGGCCTGCTCGCAACGAGGAACACTAGAGATGAAACTAAGACTTTGACGACTATAATGCTTGTGCATCATATACTCCTCAACCCCAATCAAAACAACTGTGTTGGCTTGGCTTGGAATGTGTGTCGACCAACCAAGGTCTTGGTAGATGCTACATATTACAATCAAGAAGTATAGAACCAAGACGAACTAAGAACTAAGCAATACTTCCGGAGGTGTTAGACTTGCTTTTCATGAACAAGGTCCATTCAGAGAGATGGAGTTCTATTAGTGTGTCACCAAGTGTTGTAGCAGCCACAACCACCCTCCAAATTTTTTCCTTCGCTTCATTTTGGAGCCTCCCCACTAGCCTTTCGCAGTAGCGTGTCTTGTCTTGTCAAGTACACAAGCTTCAATGATTTTCTTACAGAATGACAACTTGTCTATCAAAGCTTGTTGCATACCCCTCACAAGTTGTTTCACCGGAATTGGTCCAACTATAGGCTTAGAATCTCCCTCAAGAAATTGCACAATTTTGGAGGGAAACCAACCTTCCCTCCAGAAATTGCACATTTCTCTCTGGTAGCCTCCTAGACCCCCGAATTACACAAATATGCCTGTCACTGTTCGCTGAGAAAATTACGCAATTCCTCCCAGCAGGGCCTCTTAGCCCAGAAATTGTGCAATTTTGGGCAGCAGTCAACTAGTCTGCCCATAAATTGTGCAATCCCTCTAGGAAGCCAACCCAGCTCCCTCTCAGCAATGCGCATTTTTTCCTCCCATCTAAGCAGACTATTGCATGTGCAGTTGAGTTGATCAGTTTCCTTCGGGATCGAGAAAAACTTATTCGCATGCATGGTTCTCTCCTCCCAAGGCATCATGCAAAGACATCCCTTGTTTCAGG
This sequence comes from Pinus tabuliformis, assembly GCA_031772625.1. Classification (NCBI taxonomy): domain Eukaryota; kingdom Viridiplantae; phylum Streptophyta; class Pinopsida; order Pinales; family Pinaceae; genus Pinus; species Pinus tabuliformis. The sequence goes on from CM062817.1 coordinate 557,491,859, forward strand.
GATCTATTTTTAGCATTTGGAGGTTACATGCAAGGATCATTTCAGAAACCTCCCACCAAGTGTCGCTTTCCCTAGATTTATGGCATGTGCATCGCAACCTCGATTTTATCAAAACTCTTCAACCGGACACTGTAGAGTTCATTCCTCACATTGATGTTGTGGCTTTGACATCCCACATTTCATCTAGGAGTTGTTGGCACATTCATCTCAGCTATTTTGGAGTAAGCCCTCTTTTCATGTCTCGCGCTGCGTTTCTGGCATTTTTTGGGTTTTGCTTCGTATGAATGTTGTCTGCTTGATTTCAGGGAGCGCTTGTTGTCATTTTAATACATACTAGCTTATACTAGCACCATTTTAGTCTTCTTTAACATCTCACTATTGTCACATGCATGAAACTATTTTTGCACGAAAGGTCATCATTGCGGCGACTCGCTTCCCTACAAAAATTGTGCAAGTCTAGACGGGCACTGACCTCCAGGGTTGCATTGCGCAATTCTTGGAGGTAGTGTCCTGCTGGCCCCAGTAATTGTGCAATGCGGTTTGTTGGTTGCATGTCACTATTGACTGAAATTGCGCATTGCACAGTTTCAGTCCTCAGTAGGCCAGGATGGACTGTGCATTGTGCAGTTCCAGCAGTTAGTTTGCCTCCTGACAGCCTAGACTGTGCCTTGTGTAGTTTTGGCAAGCAGTCTCCCAACCTCTCGGCGGAAATTGCACGACCTTCATGATCAGTCACACAGGTATGTTGCAAGTCAGTTCTCAAGTTTGTTTTGGTTTTTGACTAACAGATTGTTTGCCATGAGTGTTTCCATGTCTCCAGGTATCGCAGGTGTTCATCTACCTCTCAGCAGCATAGGTAGAATGGTTTCCAGGAGAGCAGAGTTGAAAACACCGTTTAGAGCACACTTGGGGATGAAGTCGATCAAGTGTTTATGAAGTTTCCTACCCATGAAGACATCAATTTGTTCGTAGACAAGGACATCAAGACACGATGGCAGCAACATCATAGCAAGTAGCACCATGAACAATAGCTGAAGGTAGCACATTGGTTGCAACGAACATAAGAGGAATGTTTTTGACAACACAGAGGCAGAACAAAGTTGCAAGCTCAAGCATATCCACTTGTGATGAAAGCAACTTTGGAGACTCTGGCTATGAGGTGACGACGTGACATGAAGATCTCGCAAAGATAGAGAATGTAACAAAGGAGTTGCATGTGTTGAAGCAACAAATCAAGGAAGAATAGGAGTTGCATAGACAAGAGAAGGAGTTACAACAAGAACAAGTACAATAGTGGGCACAACATGCACTCATGGATGAAAGTGTGCTAGTACAAGTTATAGATCCATCCCAGTAGCTGGCACAACGTAGACATGGTGAGTAGTGTTATTGATCGCATGCAAGGGAATTCAACAGCATGCATGTTATTGTGTGCATGCATGAAATCCCACCCATTTAGCACACTCATTGTCGCAAAGACAAGAATAAAGTCAGAATGGAGCTAAACATGGAGTTGATAGTTGATGCACATGACCACTAGTACACATTGGAAGATCAGCACAGACACTATGCATAAGTGTGTTGCTGGTTCGGTTGCACCCTAGAAGACTATGTGCATGCTAGCAAATGAGTTGGATGGAGGAGCCACACCAATGCACCCGGATGCAATGGAGGCAAGAGTTTGCTTGAGCAAGATGTCACCATGGAGCGCATGCACACCATCATGGATGACCAAGCTTAGCATCAGATCACCACCTTCACCATCATGAGCATGTCAAAGAGTTGGTCTCACCATAATGGACCGTGTGTAAGCGATGTCTTGCATGGCTTGCTCAAACCATTTTGTCTCACATGGGCATATGTGCATTGTAATATAACATCTTGTCAAGTGGAATTTCAAGTGTCGATAGTTGGATGTAACAGCCATATAGTAGATGAAGATTTATGAGGGTAGATGAACTGTCACAAAGGGGAATGTAAAGGGTCACATCACCCTTTGCTATAAATAGTACGTCATAACTCATTGTAAAGGATTTTGGTCAGCCAAGCTTCTGATAGGACTATCTTAGAGAGAGTTTGGAAAGTATTGTAATGAGCCTTGGCTTCTCCACTGCGCAGAGCTATTATATCTCTTTGGAAGAGCAGGCGGTTGTGGCTGTAACGTTCCACTGTCAAAACTAATGGTTAGAGATGGATGTATTCTATGACTAGAACATACACTTATTAATATAAAAAAGTCCACATGTTTCATGCATATGTTGTATTGTATTCTATGTTATCCAGTTTACTCTAAATGATATATGTATTTTTTTGCTTACGCATGCATGTATGGACTTTTCTATGTATGTATGCATGAATCTTTCTGAAACGTGCTATTGGTTTAACCATCACTTTGGATTGCTAGCTAATTTTCCTTCCATGTTGTGATGCATCTTTTCTCATGTGTTCCCTTCTTAACTCCCTACTATCATAGGTTTCCAAGGGTCACACTCATCTCAACCCCCGTGTGTTTGAACCTCTCATGCACCTTCCTTCGCTTGTTACACTTGTCACACCCTTGTTACCAACAAAGAAATCTTACTTTCCTATGTGTGAAATCACAGTCAAGGCATTACCACACGACCCATTGTTGGGAATCCTTCACCAAACAGTCTGAGGTCTAATTGGGACTTCTTATCGGGGAGATCCCCTTACATGTTGGTTTATCCAACACCATCAACATGTCCCTTGATCCGTGACTAGCTCCCTGGGAAAACCAAAATTGTATAAGATATTCTCCCTCACAAAATAGACCACCTTATGCTCCATTTTTACCTTCACTATCTTTGTTTCAACCCATTTAGTCAGGTAATCAGTGCACACAATGATATACTTCTTTTTTCTTGATGGGGGGTTAATGGACCCAATGAGGTCCATGCCCCATTTCTCAAATGGATCGAGAGTCACTTGTGGTTGTAGGGGCATTTCATCCTTAGGTGTGCACATTCTGATCCTTTGGCACAAATCACATATGGTGATGTACCTTCTTGCATATTAATGTAAAGTGGGCTAGTCGTAACCAGCTTGTAGAAATTTGAATGATGTTCTCTTAGCAGCAAAGTGGCCTCCACAAGGTCCATCATGGCATGCTGAGAGGATGTCAAATACCTCCTCTTCCCTCACACATCTTCTCAAAATCTAATTTGGCCCCAACTTGAAAATATTTCCCCCAATCCAGGTGAATGGGGCACTCTTCCTAATAATATTTCTCTTCTCCCTGGAGGATATATTAGGAGGGAATCTCCCAACAACCAAGTAATTTTCTATATCAACAAACCAAGGAGATAGCACCGAGATGGAAAATAGGTGTTCATCTAGGAGTTGATCATCTACCATCTCCTCATTCCCTGCAGGTAAGGTCAATCTTGACAAGAAATATGCAACCACATTTTCTTTCCATGGTTTGTCAACAATGGTTAAATAAAATTGTTGCAATAATAACAACCATCTAATTATCCTAGCATTGACATCAGGTTTATTCACTAAATATTTAATGCCTGCATGATTAGTGTGGAAAAAGTTTTGGTATCTAGTGATATAGTGCCTAAACTTGTTCAAAGAGTGTACCACATCCAATAGTTCTTTTTAAATGACAGTATAATTTAGCCTGAATTTAAAAATATTCTTACTAATGAAATAGATAACATAGGGAAATTTGTCTTCCACTTGTCCTAAGGTTGCTCCTACATATTTATGTTATGCAGCTGTGTGGATATGGAAAGGAAATTCCCAATTGGGACCCCTAAGGATGGGTGCAATGGTTAGCTTATCGTTTAGTACTTTGAAGGCCTCTTGACATTCATCTATCCAAAAAAAGTCTGAATCTTTAGACAATAGTCCAAATAAGGGTGAAACCAACTTACTGAACTCCTTAATGAATCTTCTATAGCACCCATCAAATCCAAGGAAGCTTCTAACATAGGACCCTTTTAATGATCAAAACTTTGTTGAGGTCAACCTGTATCCCTTCCTTTGATGTGGAGTGGCCTAGGATAATCCCTACATTCATAAAAAAATCACATTTCTCAGGACTTAATGAAAGTTTCATCTCAATGCATTCTTTTAAGACTTTACACAGGTTAGAAAGAGCTTCTTGGAAGTCACATCCATAAGGCGTGAAACCATCCATGTATATATTAGTAGTTTCATGAACAAGGTTAGCAAAGATATTCAAAACTACCCTCTATAAGGTAGAATGGGCATTGAACAAACTGAGTGGAAGGACCCTATAAGAAAAGGTACTCCAAGGACATGTGAATGTAGTATTGTCTTGGTCCTCAGGGATGATTTGTATCTAGTTATACCCACTAAACCCATATAGAAAGGAAAATAATCTCTTCCCTGCAAGACCAACCAAGACTTGGTGAATGAAAGGGAAATGGAAGTGGTCCTTCTTTCTAGCCTTGTTAAGTTCTCGATAATCAACACAAATCCTCCACTTCCCATTTTTTTTGGGGACTACGATGAGGGGGGACAGCCACTCACTATCTGGAAGGGGTATATGAACCATGCATCCAATATCTTTTGTAATTCCTCTTTCACAATGTCCTTAAGAGATGGGTTCATCCTTATTTGAGGTTAGGGCACATGCTTGCATCCCTCTTTTATGTAGATATGATGACTACAAACTAAGGGATGCACACCTTTCATCTCCTTATAGTCCCAAGTAAAAGCATCCAGGTGTTGCCTCAACACATTGCATAATTTTTCTTCCTACTCAACTGAGAGGGAGGGGTTGATATTTAGGGTTTTGGATGGGCTAATCTCTACAACCTTGGCATGTTCTAGGTTAGGGTCAACAGAGCACAAATCAATCCATGGATTTCCCTCATATTCCTTCATTAGTTCTTCAACTAGCATGGAAATGGGAGTCTGATTGTGTAATATATGGTCAATAAGGTCATCTTCATCAAGTTGCCTCCCCCTTACAACAATTTCTAGTCTAAAAATCAGGTAGAGGGATGCCTGATAAAATTATTCGTCTTCCTCATCCTCTAACCACAAGGGAAAGTCATGCTTAATAGAAGGTTGAGTAGGATGATAAAACATGAGTTTTTTTTTATAGTTTCCCATTCTTGATGGTCATGTTCCCATCCCTACAACTAAAGTAGGAATCAAAAGTGGCCAACCAAGGCCTTCCTAGGATGAGAGGGTAGCCATTAAACTTGGTTTTGGGTTGGAGGACATGGAAATCAGTGGGGTACTCCAAAGAGTCAATGGAGACCATTACAACCTCAAAAAATCCCTCGAGAGCTACTATGGATCTATCCACAAGCTACAACACTATGGTGGTCTTCCTCAAGCCCCCCTTGGAGGTTGAGCTTGAGCATGGTTTCCTTGTTCATAAAATTGATTGTAGCCCCAAGGTCAAACAAGCTAATAAGGACCATAATTCTATCTATGTGCACATCCACTACTGGGATAATAGAATCCAAGTACTTGGGAGAGATCACCCACCCAAGCATCAAACCAGAAAACTACCCAAAAACAATGATAGTGGGGGTATCTCTTCTTCTTCTCCCAGACCTTTTGAAACACTCTTCCTTTATAAGCTTGTTGTAAATGGGGACATCTTTGATGGCCTAGAGAAGGGGTATTTTAACACAAAAATTCTTCAATTCTCCTACAATTTCAGCCTCTTACAGGGTGTTTTGTTTAGGGTGGACCAACCTCGTAGGGTAAGGAGGTGCATTGGCTTGAGGGCAGTTTCTTCCTTCAATTCTTCAATCTATTCAGGTGCAAAATATGGGTGAACATCTGGAAGTACCTTCCGAGACCAAAGGTTAATATCTTGGATTTCCATAATACAAGAAGGATAATATGTCTCCCCACTATAAATCTGTTGTGCCTACTTATTGTTTTGGTTCAAATTGGGTTGGGCAAGCAGTTGATGTTTCTTAGGTGGGTTATGGTGAGGGAGTTGTGGTCGAGGTTGAGGCGAAGGCATTAAAGGAAGAGGTTAGGTTTTTTAGGTCTCCACCCTTGTGAGTAGTTTCCCCATTGAGGATATTGAGATGGATATGGATGGAAAGGAGGGTTGATAGGCTAAGTAGGATATTATGGAGTATAAGGCCAAGAAGATGGTATAGGTCATTATGGATGAGTGGAAGGGTACCAAGGCTGGAAAGGTTCATTTTGATTTGGATTGTAAGGAGGATAATGTGCACCTTGCATGCCTTGTTGATATGGCTAAGGGCCTTGGGGCCTCCTTTGGTTAATGAAGTAGAGTTGCCCCAAACCACCTTCTGCCCCTTGGTATAAAACTTTTAGGCTTGGCAGAGAGGGATTTTTTTCTATTGCATGGTTTTTCTCACAGACATAGTAGAATTATATGACATTCAGAACTGATTAACAAACTTCAATATCATATCCATCAAAGTCTTTACAAATTCCTCTTTCCATTTGAGGTAGGTGAACTTCAAAATTTTCACCTCTTCTTCATGCTTTGCGACATTCTTCCACTTCATCCTTTTTCTAGTTAAGCATTAGATGATTCTTGTCTTGACCTGCAACCTTTATTAAAATACCATGAAGGAAAAGTATAAAGATGAAATAAAAATAGTAATAAACAAAATGTAGGGTACTTATCATTTTGAGAAGGGTTAGCTCCCTCTTAATATTGGACTTGTTCACCACCTTTTTCTTCATATAATCATGATGTCAAAACATGTCAAACTCAAAAGCTAGATTCCTTTTACAACAAAAACAATTTGTTAGGGTTTCATTTTCTAGGTTTTTCCAATCCAAGTCTCAACTATGGTTTATGAACCCTAGATACCAAAAAAAACTTTCAATCCATTTTTATTATCTCTTATCTATATCTACATAGACTCTTTCAATCCCTATACCTTTTATAGTTATCAAAACTTGTTAACCATGTGTTACGAGAATAAGTACCTTAGGGCTTTAGGTCAGAACCCCAACAGAGAAAGAGTAATCTACAGCAAGAAACACGCATACAACTTAGGCAACATGCTTAAATAAAAAAACTATGTAAGGATGAACATACTCGGATGTCCTTCGTTTGGGTAGTTCCAGTAGGGTTCAAACCCTCTGCAACTCCTGATGATCTACAAATCTGCAAATCAACCAATCCAAACATACATAGCAACACATAGATGAAGTATTTTAATGAAATCGACTTTATATCATATAAGCAAATGGTTAGTTATACATCAAAATAATCATTCATACATGAATTACAACAACATCTGATGCATAAAAAAGGAAAACTCAAGAACAAGACAACGTTTCTTTTTATTGTAGAAAACTATAATAAACACAGAAAGAGTTCACTTGAGTCTTCTTCTTCCAGCTCCAAGTGGAACCATCCTCCAGGTCCGTCCAGTCCCAGTCTTCAACAACCTCCTTCCATAACCAATACCATGATATCTCAAGCAAGTGGGAGAATATCAACACTCAAGGAAATAAGGGTTTCTTGAACTTGGGTAAGTGCTTGAAGCACATGGATACTTCAGACTTGATCAGGGGATCATCTCAGTATATTAATTCTATCTCTTCTCTCCTCCTTAAGGCCTTCCCATTGAAGTCTATTTATACTTCTCCCAATTAGTTTTTTAGTTGGGAAACAGTTGGGCCATGGGCACTAGGAGGTAATCAATAGGTAAAACCCATGAACTCCACCCATAGTTAAGGAAATTTAAATTTTTTAAGTGTTTTAACACATCTATGTGGGTTGGGTATTAACTAACCCACATGTACATGCTTTTATCATAGGGAAAAGTAGCGTACATGAAGTAAAACACTGTTTTTAAAATATTTGGACCAAGTCTAGAAGGATGGGTTTCCCTAGGCCATAAACCAAGCATCACAAATACCAAGGGTGATATTTGGAGCTATAACATATGCCCCCTAATATATGAGGTCATAAGGGGTACATGATGGCCAAAATGTATTAAGTATATGGAAATGAAACCTGTCGAGAACTGAGAAGGACTTCACCAGATTTAAGCTTGCCAAGCCATCAAAAAGAGATCAGAAAAAAACAACTGTCAGAGGCGGGCATACCCGTTCTCAGAGAAAGTAAAGCATGTCTACATATCAAGTACAAGTGGATCCACTATGTATACAAGTATAAAGAACTGAAAGTACATAATGGATCATCTGATCATGATCGAACAAGTACATGTCTGAATATCACATATAAGAAGATGATCAATGAAGCTGATCACTGATGTAAAAAAATGATCCCAATAGTACCAAATGAACATGATGGAATAAGATAATACTACATCACAACTCGGATGCCAGCATATAAGATGTTGCTGTGAAGGACTGCAACATAGAATGTGGATGGTGTCGACTAGCAGCAACAAGAGTAACTGACAAGTGAAACAAGGAATGCGGATGCAACTCAAGGTCTTCAACGACCACCGCGGTACATTTCTACACAATGGGAATAAATGATCTGAAGTTGACCATGTGATAAATCGTTTGATTACTGGTCATTGATTTTTACTGATAACAAATGCCAGACTACTCACCGATAATGATAATGACTGTCAAGGTACCCAGTACAATCTAACAAGTGCGAATGAATGAGCCGAGGTTGAACACCTGGAAGAATCTATCAATCACGGGACAATGATGGTTTCCCACTGTCGATAGTGAAGGATCTTCCAGTGATGACTACAAACCCCAAGGTATTGCTAAATGGACTGTAGATATTTTCCCCAAAGCAACGAATCATAGTCAATAGGAAAAGATATGCTAGAAGGAAGGCATTAAGGCATCCTTCATCAATCTAACGTGAGTGTAACCCGTAGGCCAATAATGTGGAAGGAATTGGATGAAAAAAGATGTAGTAACCCAACTGAAGCACATTTCCAGTGTACACAAGATGTAGCTAGCGCACGATAGAAACCCTCTAAACCAACCAATAATGAAAGCTGACACAGAGGCGAGGATTCCACCAATAGGGTCAAATGGAAACCAAGGCACTACATGAATCCCAATGCGTGATAATGAAAGATGACATTGAACACAAGGGAAACCACTCAGTCAAAGACCCATGATACTGATCAATGTTGAGCACAAGGTGACCTATCAATAATGAAAATAGGGCTAGGGTGCGGCTCTAGGCCTGCCCTCAGAGTAATATGTCGTCGTCGATAAGGACAAGACCTACCAGCAAGAAGTCAATGGAGACCTTCTCAAACCGGCACGAGCAAAGGACCAATATAACTGATGTGATGACAAACAAGACACTGACAACCAGGGATGACCGACTGAAAAATAGGTCAAGAGACACCGCAGGGAGGCCGACTTCGGCTTATTTCCCTTGAATGAAAGCATGACTCAATGATGACTATGTGGCAGCATATGAGAACTGTGTATAAGTTTGTCATGTAGGAGGCACGAATGAACTCTCCATATGATTGGAAGAGATAACCAATCGGAGGAGAATTGACTCAATAACAAGGTTAAGGCGTACATAAGTCAAACTAAACCCCTCCCAAAATGGAGGAGATACTTTCTTTTGAGTGCTTTGTTCAAGGGCGACACAACTAACTCTAGCTGCCAACAATATATGGAAATGTTGTCGCTTTCCCGCTCTTGTTTGGAATATAAAAAAAAAATTGTCTTTTTATTTAAGCTAGTAAAAGAATAAAAGAATGCTATATTACAGTGGAAAGAACGAGTGTCAGTGAAACAGATGATCTAGTTCCTGGGATGGGAACAATCCTATGCTCAATGCAGGGAGGTGAAACTAGTCAAGCACACTCAAAGGGATGTTCCTTCCACGGGTCAAAGGGTGTGTCAAGTTGCAGAAGCCAAGGGATTGCAGGTTTGAGTTTGCAGAAGACATAGTCAAATAAGTGGCTTAAACATGAGTCCAAGTAAAGCTGGATCAAGGCCAAATGGTGCAAATAGTCAAAATGCAATGCAGTAGTACAACTCAACACAAAGGAGCCTGTAGGGTATAAGGCCAGAACGAAGCGAAGAAGCAAAGGGGAATGAGTCTTCAATGCATAGGTCATGGCGGGACTAAAGAGGACTCCCAAGCCTACTCAATATAACAACATGGGCAACCAATGTCAGTGAGGTGCTAACTACGATGCCCATGTAAAGGATGGCTCTACCATTGAGTCATGATTTAAAAATCGGCGAGTGAACATGGTTTACTAACCATAACACGATGGGGTTGACCCTGTGGAATGTGTATCGACAAATGAAGGATAGTATACAAGATGCAATGAAAAAATGGTTTCCCTAACCTATATGCTAGTGAGTAAATGATACCTGCCATGACGGGTCAGCGGTCATGGAACCGATATGAAATATCGAAGAAGCATCCATAATACCCTGAAAAAACAACCTATTCCTGACAATCCAAGCTCACAAGTTAAAAGATTCATGAGACGAAAGAAAATCAAGTTTTGAAAAAATTTGACAATTTCAAAGCTATAAAATGACCTTTTTACTCACCATTTGTGTCATTTGTGTTGAGAGCAAAAGCTGTGGAGAAAAAAGAGCAAACTTTCCCCCCAAAGAATTGGACCGTTCAAATTGGATCAAAACCATCAGGTAACCCTCAATTCAAGCTTGCATTACTTTGTGATTGTTTTTAGAAATTTTTATTAAGGTTTGACCATAAGAATTTATGTTAAAAATTCCAACTCGGCGTATACGTGGGTTGGATGTTATCAACTAGCGTATACGATGACCCTACACATGACTGTGTGTAAAGGGAACCTGCGTATACACGATTTGAAATTTAAATACAAAAATATAACGGCTGAAACTTGATTTTTTCAGGATGACAATCACATGGAGAGAGAGGAAACATACCACAATTGATAATGAAGTTATGAATGATCAATAGGCATTAGATGCATTGAGGAGATGTGGCTTGTCGAAATTTCTCAAAATGCCCAACTAAAAGCCAACACTCACCTGCTTGAAATGCTAATCCACTATTGGAGTGTCGAAGATGATGCATTTATGATTGATCAGATGCCTTTGAGGATAGAGGTGGGGGATATTTACTTTATCACCAGTCTCTCTTGGAGAGGAGAAGTGGTACATTCGACGGGCTAGACATGAGGTAGTCTTTCAGTGGAAGACTATGTACATATATACTGTCCTGGGCATCTGGAAAAAAATGGAAGTTAGATTCCAATAAAACATGCGGAGATCTTGTCCCTGAGGATTCTACTATTCGCCATAGTCAAGATAAACAGATAAGCCTCATTGCAACAAGCATCATGAGTATCCATGAGCTTGGTCATGGAGTGTCTCACCACTGTTTTTGACTAGTGTACACCTCTTCTTATCAATATGAAGAGCCAGTTGCCCTCTATTCAGAAAGGGTAGACCAAAAATTTCAGATAGGGGACTATTTTATGCTCCTTCTTCTTCAAGAAGGTGTCTGGGCTACGTCCCAAGGTATCAGTCTCTATCAGCAGCCCCCGAGATCCTCAAATGGGTAGGTGGGCTGATTTGATGAAACACCTTGCAGGTGGGGACGTGCCGAAGACTGCATTTGATGATGAGTTCTTTGCCTAGTGGGAACAACAAATCATCACTGTGGACAACTATCCCTATGCTGGCATGGATTTCTGGGGAGATCCAAACTTGGTACTGCCACCAAAGGTAGCATGGGGAGAGAGAGATAACACTTTTTTTAAGTTTTTATTAATTTTTAAGATTTGTTTTTTTACTTTTTTTAATTTTTTTTTTTATGTTTTTAAATATGAACTTGGAAATATTTTTGATGGGATTAAAATACTGACATAATGATCATGTTCCAGATGTGGGTCCGGTAAGACCAGATGGATTTCCGTGGCATAGGCATCGCAGAAGAGGTGCCGAAGAGGTGGCTGCTGAGACAGAGAGGGTCTTATATGCAGTCCAAAGAAACCTGGTGAGATTGACTCACCAGGTATCGATGGTGGCCATAAAAGACCTACCTAAGGAGATGTAGTGCCGCGTGGTAGGAGTACCACGAGACTGGGTTCGCATCCTTCGACGTGTGGCCAACGCAGTGGTCACTTTCTTAGCTGCTCATCCTAAGCCTAGTTGATAGATAGAATGAACATGATTATGGGAATTTAGTCCAGATTTTGTATATTATTTTTGAAACACTTTATGTACACACGAGAAGTTTTATGATATATATATATATATATATATATATATATATATATATATATATATATATATATATATATACAATTCCAAATTTTTTATGTTTTTTTTTATCTTAATGAATGATTGATATGCCAATCTAATGCTCGATTAGCGATAGAATCCGCTAATGAATTTTCACATCATGGAATGTGAAAATAAGTAATATAAACAAATGACCATTGCAACACCCTCACTCTCAAAAATTGGCGATATAAATAAGGATCCCGAACCTGATAAATGTTATTTAATTGTGACACTACCAGCTCTAAGTCAAGATACACTACCAACGAATCAATTCCATAATAAATAGCTTCAGATAGTAAATTAATAACGACAATTTATTCAGCAATATTATTTGATGTAGAACCAATACATACTCCCCTTGACACCATCAATTGACCAGATGGATAGTAAATCACCCAAGCTACAGAAGCGAGATTCCGAGTGTACTGACTACCACCATTGACAAATCCGAAATAGACCAAGTCATCCATCAACACCTGCCAAAGCAGATAAAAAAAGTGTCGATATCACAAAAATTCCTGATAAAATATGTACAAAAATACAAAATATACAAAGAAACCATTTCTCAGCCATAACCTAAGCAAAGTACTTCTTGAGATAGAGGCCATTTCGGGGCTCCGCCAACTTGTTCCCTTCAAAATCAACTAATTCATAAGCCCCTTTTCCTAAAACTCGCTTCATTATAAAGGGACCATACCACATAGACTTGAATTTTCCTTCCCCCAAGGCATCTTTATATTGGTCATAGACCAAGACGAGGTCACCTTCAGGAAAGACTCGAGGACGGACAACTTTATCATACTAAGTTTTAACCCTTTTCTTATGAGTCTCGTTAATTATGGTGGCATATCGACGCTGCTCATCGAGATGTTCCAAATGAACGAGGTGCTCTTTGAGACTAGAGGTATCTAGAAGAAGCTCAACAGCTAGCTTAAGGGATGGAATTTCACATTCAATAGGAAAAATAGATTCCAACTTGTAAACTAACTGAAAAGGTGTAAAACCGGTGGCAATATTTACCAAGGTTCAGTATGCATAAAGAGCTGGATACAACATGATATGCCAATTGGAGCGATTTTTGTCAATTTTCCTTTGAAGGATCGTCTTGAGGGACTTATTCACAGCTTCAACTTGCCCATTGGCCTGAGGATAATATGGAGATGAATACTCCTGCCGGAAGCTCAACTTAAGAGCTAATTAAGTCATCAGTTGGTTCTGGAAATGACTGCCATGTTCAGTGACAATCTCTCTTGGCATACCAAAATGTGAAATAATTTGATTGAAGAGGAACAATGTTGTTGTCTCACTATCGTTTTTATAAGTAGGCATGGCCTCAACCCACTTCATAAAGTAGTATATGGCCACTATAATGTACTTGTGATTCATCGCTGAAGGAAGATTACAAGTGGTAAAGTCAATACCCTACTTTGTAAAAGGACCGACATTGATAACAGGGAAAAGAGGAGCTAGATGTGCACGGATCTTCTGAGTATAGACTTGACAAGGGTTGCAACGTTTGACCGCTTCAATATAATCTTTGAAAATCGAAGGCCAAAAGTAGCCGACACAGAAGATTTTCTGGGTTATTGCAAGCCTAGATAGATGACCACCACAAGCTCCATTGTGGCAATCATTGAGCACAGACTCTGCTTCCTCTAAGGTTAAACAACACCTAAGGATTGAATCAACCCCTCAGCAATATAAGTATCACCAATGATGCCATAGTTCTTAGCAAGGTGACGTAATTTTCGATGTTCGTCCTTGGAGGAAGCAGGAGGGAACTTCGAAGTCTAGAGATAGATGATGATATCTCAGTACTAGGGATCTTATGAAGAGATGAAGAATAGACGTTTGTTTGGGAAACTTTCCTCATAAACAATATCTTCTTCACAAGGTAGCTCAGAAATTAATTCTGTAAAAACCAATGACTTCTTATACTTGGCTGACAAAAACTCGAGATCGAATTCTTGTAGAATAATAATCCATTGATTGTATTTTCCCCCAATCACTTTCCTGCTGAGGAAAAATTGGAAAGGATTGGCCATCGCTAAGACAAACGTTTTGCGTAGCAGAATATAATGACGAAGTCGTTAGACAACATGGATAGCTACCAAGGCCAATTTCTCAACCGAAGAATAGCGTAGTTCAGGGCATGCCAAGCCTCAACTCAAGTAGCAAATCACGTGCTCCATGAGAGCATCATCTTCCTGAACAAGAACCATACCTATAGTTGATTCTGCGGCTGCAAGATATAAAAGGAAATATCTACCATAATCTGGTGGACTCAAAACTAAGGTAGAGATTAACGCCTACTTCAAGGATTCAAAAGATCATTACGCAAAGTCATCCCATAAAAATGGAACTCCTTTCTTCAACAAACACATAAATCCTTTAGTTATCTCAACATAGTTTGCTATAAACCATCTCAAGAAATTTGCCTTCCCTTAAAGACTTTGAAGTTGTCGAATGGAAGACAGGGGAGGAAACTGAATTATTGCCTCAACCTTGAAGGGATCAACTTGAATCCCTTCAGTTGATACAATGAACCCTAACAACCGACTAGATGAAACTGCGAAAACGCACTTATTTGGATTCAACCGGATCTTGTAAAATTTACATCTCTCAAAAGCTAACCAAAGGTGACCAAGATGATCAATTCTCTTTCGAGAACGAGCAGCTAAATCATCCAAGTATGCTTCGATGACATTCTTGATGTCATGGAAAGCGTAAGACATGGCCCGCTGAAATGTAGCTCCAACATTTTTAAGACCAAAAGGCATATTTTTGTATGCAAAGGTACCCCAGGGACAAATGAAAGTTGTCTTATGTTGGTCTTCTGGACGGATAGATATTTGATTATAAATAGAGAATCCATCCATGAAGGAGAAAATCTCATTACCCGCACATTCATCAACTATCTTATCAATAAACGGTGTGGGGTAATTGTCTTTCGGACAAGCTTTGTTCAAATCCATAAAGTCAATGCACACCCAGATCGTTCCTTGTTTTTTATCAATCGAGACTGGATTAGAAACCCAATCCGTTAGAGGAATGGGGTATATGAAACCCGCCTTGAGCAGCTTTTCTACTTTAGCTTTAATGGCTACTGCTTTCCTAGGATTGACCCGCTGAAGCTTCTAACGAATCAACTTAGCATTTTCATAAGTCTTGATCTCATGCTAAATGATGGATGGATCAATACCAAGCATTTCTTCATAAGACCAATCAAATACATCTCGAAACTCTTTAAATAGGTCAGTGTAAATTTGAATATCTTCATGGGAACACTTGTCTCCGAAGAAGACATTTTCCATCACATTAGGGTTCTTAGAGATGTTTATGGGTACAGGTTTTGGAATAACTAACATATTATCTTTGGCACGTATGTGTGCTGGAGCCAAAGGGTTTGAAATTGTACAAACATCACTAGTAAGTAGATTGGAGAACTTGAATTCGACTTCTTGCAATGGGGGAAGAAAATATGAACGATGGTGTAAATCTTCCCATGGTCGATTTACACTCGTCATTACTTCTAAAATTGCTTCCTCAGATGGTAAAACTATCTCTAAACAATCCATAGCAGAAGTAGAGTCAAGCATCCAAGCTGGATCCACATCATCATCTAACTCCTCCTCTGAAAAAGGAGTAGGATGGTCGTCTGCAGAGTTAACAATAGATTGATATCTAAGCTCTGTTGCAGACATAGGGAATGCAATTACACCAACTTGCCCTTCATCTAATGTGGTTGTAGGGGAAGGTAAGGTCCAAGGGTTTTAAAAATAACGAGTTCGAAATAACTCTTCCCATGAAGACTCTTTGGAAGACGAAATGGAATTGATTCTAGCTATAGGAGTGGGAAGATCAAATGTACCCATCAATGAAGAATACATCCAAACTCCTAAATTCTCGATAGGTTGACGGGGGTTATCCACCAATGGAATGGTAGAATCTGAAGTTGCATGAGGGTCAACTGGAGAATAATCTAATTGATCAATTTTAACAATTCTCCCCTGATGAGGAAAGCAAAGGACGTGAAACAGAGTTGAAACTATGGTATCCATTTCATAAATCCAATTCCTTCCTAAGAGGAGATTGTAATCTAGGTTGGCATCAATGATTTCTACTTAGATATTAACAACCTTTCCTCCAACAGATATAGGAAAGGCTTGGTTAATCCTGTGTGGCCTATGAGAATGTTTGTCAAATGCTGTCAAGAGAGTGGGTGAAGGAATAGCTGAAGGCGATCGAATGGTCTTCCAACATGACATAGACATTACTCATGTGGAAGCTCCCTCATCTATAACTGTTTTAAAAAGAATTAGTTTTCTGGTAAGTAGACTTTATTTCAAAAGCCATATGATGAGGAACTATCTTTTTGACATTGAGCATATCAAAAGTGAGCACTAAAGAATTGTTTGATCAACTGCCCCGATCGTTGAAATCAAAGCACTTCGTTGAGCAAGACACGACTGGAGTACCTCTAAAACAGACATAGCACAAGGAATTTAAGCCAGATCTTCTACAATGTAGTAGTTCTGGGCTACCCTAGCATTAGGGTTAATAGTCATGTGCTTGGCGGAACCTTTCGGTATCTGAGGTATAGATTTTACAGAGGGTCGCTCAATATGAAGTGGATCCATAGTTCCGGGAACATATTTATCCTTAGATGTTTCTGCTTCACCATAATCACGTGACCGTGTAGCCACATGGATATCATAACTCATCATGAAAACATTTGAGGAATTTTCGCCTTCCTGGTTGCCCCCTGCAAAGGTACCAGGGTTTGAGTTCACACCAACAAGTAATTGCTACCCTTGGGGGAAAGGGTTAGTTAAGAAAACTTGGTAGCTAGAATACCCTTCCTGCACTAACAAGCGTTGAGAATCTTGAATTTTTGGGCAGAGATGAGTCAAATGATCTCCACTGCATAACTTGCATGGAAATTTAACCTTTTTCTTAGACTCTTTTCTACCCTCACTAGCACCGTTGCCGGGCTTATTCGCATTACCCTTCCCATCCTGATTCTTATTTTTACCTCGTTCCTTCTTCTTTCCATCGGATTGTTGATTTCCTTTAGGGTTAGAGGCCTAAACGATGTTTATTGAAGAAGGTTGGGAAGGAGAAGGAGTAGACGGTGCAGCCTAATTAGAAGAAGCAGTTTGTAGAGACAACTGTTGCAATTAGTTCAAAAGGTTCATCGCATTTGCATCAACCGATCCAACTATACCATCAGCGTGAGGGCTTGGCTTCAGTTTGGTTACATCAACCGTGAATATAGGAGCATCAAGTAAGATTTTATGAAGAGTCCCAGACTGAGAATATATCAATTCTAACTGTTGGGCGTGATAGATAGCCTACTCTTTCGAATAAATGTTGAACATAGAAACATCCTTGGAGATCTCGGGTTGTAATGATTTTAAGAACCATTCGAGACGGAATTCTGGTGGAATTTCAACTTTGATAAGCCTTTTTCTCCATCTCCATTCCTGGATATGATCTGAAATGTTAGTAGCCATGTCCCGATGAAAATTGGCCAGAAGCTCAGTTCCGGCTTCATAACAGACAGGCAACTCAAAATGGTTTAAGAAAATGTTAGCCGAATCAACCAAAGAAGTATAGGTGCCCCTGGTAACTCTATATACCATTTAGCCACATTCCTGGTTAAGGTTCACTGAAATAATCTCAACCTGATCAAATCATCGATCAGGGATTTAGATGAGCACCATAAATGGAATGTGGTTACATGGTCGCCTGGGTCTTCACCACTCTTCCCTTCGAATTTTGGAATATCCGATGGAATTTTGGTTGGGACCAGAGGCCAAGCCAGATTGTATCTAATTGGATTGTTTCTCAACTTAGTCAAGTCTGGCAGATTAAGCGTGGCCAAAAAAGGAAGTCGTGGAGGACGTTAGGGATTCCACCCAGATGGGGTGGGGTTCTCAAAAGTATGAAAAGAATAACCTAGATTTTGAAAGGCACCAGGTTGCCTAAAGTAACTGGTAGAACCTACTAAACGAAAAGGTGACCCTTGTGGTCCAGTAAAATTCGGAGTTTGACCAGCTGCAACCGGAAATCCTCTGTAACCCGTAAAGTTTCCCCCTAATGAAGTATTGTAAGGAGATGACAACCCCTAGTAAGGGTTCCAAGCATTAGCTAAGGGTGGAAAACTTTGAAATGAATTAACCGAGGAATACGGCACATTCCCTTGTTGGCCGAAAAAATGATTCCCAGTTCCTATCCCACTAACCACAGGGTTTGTCCAACTCTAAAAGGGATTACTACTTTGAATTGTGAAAGGAAAAGGCATAGACCCTACTGTCGGATTGGAATGTGGCATATGACCACTTCCAGATGGGAAACCCTGAAAGGAAGCCAATCCACTCATCATGGACGTAGAGGTGGTTGATGGTACATTCAATGGAACTGAAGGAATACCTTGAGAGGGCATTCCAAAAGGGAAGAATCCAAAGCTGGATGCACTGGCTTGAGAACTTCCACTCATCGATCGAATGGAAGTAGACCCAAATAAGGATGTGTTGGGAGTGTTAGAAGGGATGGAAATAGTTCCTCCCCCTTACACAGATATGGGAGTCTGCATGCTCGCAACACTCGTGGTGGATGACATGCTTCCGACAGTGGTCATCGAAGGGATAGATGTGTGTGGACCTGGGCTTGAAGGCCTGTGAGTCAGATTTCCAACGTATAACAATACATCTAGATGATTAGGAGGGAGAGGAGAATTCAGAGCCGCAACCGACTCTGAAAGCTCTTCTACTTCAATACTATCTTCCGACTGGAAAGAGCTGGTGTGTTCCTCTCTAACTCTTTAGTAGTACCAGGTCTATCTTGTAAACTAATTCCCCCAAGTGGAGGATCAATCTCCAATGTGCCTGCTACCACTGGTTGAAAACCACTGGCAGAATCGCTCCTACGCCTTCTAGGAGAAGGCTCTGGACTCGCAGGTGAAAGCCCACAAAGTCTACGGGACCGTCGAGGTGGTCGGTCAGCCACTTTGAATTATTTTTATAAGATCTACTTAAAGACTCAAGAAAATTGAAAGCTAGGCTAACTAGGAGCACAGAACACACACTAAAAATGTCCCTAAAGAGATCAACAATCAAACAACTTCCAAGTATTTCCGCTTCGAGTGATTAGGATCGGACACCAAAATACAAGAAAGTTAATAATAAGGGCCTTCTGAAAATAGACTGGGGTAATTATGCCCCAGGTCTACTAGCGAAGGTATCAGAGGTAGTTATGTTGACCTCCAGACAACAGCCTTTGCCGGTGTAAGCCCCCAAGCTTCGCAAGGGTGCCCTCCAAAAGTACTGCTTAACGTGATGCAACGTCAACCTCTGGTGCCATGGGATTCCCCTCTGTAACCACCTATGTAGATCCCTAGGATAGGCAACTAAAGACACCAACTCATATCAGAAGCTAGGCAGAATAGTTGTGAGGTAGGATCCGACAAGTAAGAGAGGGGGTATCTCCAGTCCTTATCCTCATGAACCCTCGTGCTTAACTCCCAGTCACAGAGCTTTCCTGGTCTCCCTAACGCTATTGGATTTCACTCTTTAATCAGACTTCTATGTTTTACAATTTAGAGTGGCCTTGGAGATTTTACTCTCCTCTCACCTAATCCAAGGCCCTAAATAAACCTAAAACGTGTTGGTGTATTCTGATGACAATACAAAAAGTTCTAGTTTATTTTATTAAGTGCTTGATTTTAAGTGGATATTATTTTAATTCAAAGGGACAATATGTAAATGAAACTGATGGTTTTTGTATGACGCAAAAGAAATTAATGAAAAAACTAACTTATATGAAATGCATTTGTTTGTTCTTCAATGAAAAGCAATTTCTACTTGGGTTCTAAGAAACTTCTATAAAGAAAAAAACTTTTTCCTTTTCTTTTCTTATAGCGGACTTCACACTCACAAAAACTAAAAGGACTATTGATGCTTTAATAATGCAAAACTACCCTAATGCAATGTCTACATGATAATGCAAGATTCTAGATTACTCTAAAAACAAATGAAAGCAATTGTTTAAAACTTTTAATAAGCCAACTTATGTGTTTGAAGAGAATGCAAGTTTCAAATACAATTTTTCCTCCAAACAAGCAAGGCAAATCTCAAAAAATCACAATTCACTTTCACAAAACCAAAGAAATTTTCTTTTTCAGGAAGCAATGAAAACAACTTTTCAAAATCACTCAAAATTCCACCAAAGAATCAAAGACCGAAAACAAAGCACAAGGAAACTTTGTAAGTTACCAATTCAACGCGAATGAAAACTTGAACAAAAAGGGGTTTCAACTTGCACTCAACGATCCAAAAGCAGCAAAAGAGCTTTGAGAAACTAACCAAGAAGTTAGGAAAGAAACACTTTCAAATTCAACAAAAAGAAACTTTCGAAAAGCAAGAAAAGATGTATGGCCACAAAAATGACGGGAAGCAAAGCAAGTAGACTAATAATGAAGTTTGAGACAAAGATTGAAAACAATCTTCTGTTTAGGAAAACCAGAATAATCAAGAACCTATATAAGAAGTCTTGTGTGTTCAAACAAAAATCATAAAACTCACTCTAAAGCAAACCTAGGCCAAGACTTTTCAAAGCAAAAGAGAATTCAAAATAGTAAGCTCACTGAATAATGAAATTCTAAAGATAGAAACTGACCACTCAGAAACCACACAAACCAAGAAACAAATCTTTTTGGGAAGAAATATTTGAAAAAATCATGCAAAAAATGGTATACGTGACCGTGTTCTAGCACAGGTGCATATACACGTGATTCTAACAAAATAAACTTGTATATACACGGTTTCACTTCATAGAAACAAGCGTGTGTATGCTTCTGTAAACAAACAAAGATGTGTATACTAACTTTTGCAAGAAAAATAAAAAACAAGGCCTAATGAAAAAGATCAGACTTGAAGTTTGGGTTCCTACAGGAGCAGGCAATACTGTCACAGCAAGCAAACCAAGAACTGAGCCTTGATTGACATTGAACAACCCAAACTAGGAATAACAAGATTGTTATCCCTAGCGGAGTTGCTAATTCTATTACGAGAATAAGTACCCTAGGGCTTTGGGTCAGAACCTCAGCAGAGCAAGAGTAATCTATAGCAAGAAACACGCATACAACTGAGACAACACGCTTAAATAAACAAACTATGTAAGGATGAACATACCCGGATGTCCTTCATTTGGTTAGTTCCAACAGGGTTCAGACCCTCTGTAACTCCTGATGATCTTCGAATCTGCAAATCAACCAATTTGAACATACATAGCAGCACATAGATGAAGCATTTTAATGAAATTGACTTTATATCATATAAGAAAATGGTTAGTTGTACATCAAAATAATCATTCATACATGAATTACAACAACTATTGATGCATAAACAAGGTCAATCTCAGGAGCAAGACAACATTTCTTTTTATTGTAGAAAACTATAATAAACATGGAAAGAGTTCACCTGAGTCTTCTTTTTCCGGCTCCAAGTGGAACCATCCTCCAGGTCCGTCCAGCCCCAGTCTTCAACAACCTCCTTCCATAACCAATACCATGATATCTCAAGAAAGTGGGAGAATATAAACACTCAAGGAAACAAGTGTTTCCTAAACTTGGGGAAGTGCTTGAAGCACAAGGATACTTCAGACTTGATCATCATATCATCTCAGTATACTAATTCTATCTCTTCTCTCCTCCTTAAGGCCTTCCCATTGAAGTCTATTTATACTTGTCCCAATTAATTTTTTAGTTGGGAAACAGTTGGGCCACGAGCACTAGGAGGTAATCAACAGGTAAAACCCATGAACTCCACCCATAGTTAAGGAAATTTCCTTTTTTTAAGTGTTTTAACACATATACGTGGATTGGGTATTGAATAACCCATGTGTACATGCTTCTATCACAGGGCAAAGTAGCGTACAGGAAGTAAAACACTGTTTTTAAAATATTTGGACCAAGTCTGGAAGGATGGGTTGCCCTAGGCCGTAAACCAAGCGTCAAAAATACCAAGGGTGATATTTGGAGCTATAACACCATGCATTGCAAAATGATGTGAAACCCTAATGATATTTTTTTGATATACCATGTATCCATAATAACTAGCCTTCATATGCAATAAAATAAATCCCTTACTTGTTATTGTCTCTTATCTATATCTTTGCACACTCTTTGATCATCATGAGCTAATGAACTTGGCACATATCATGAAGTGCACACAAAAATTATACATACTCTGCAGTTTTACCTTAGCTCATCCTTGCAAAGATCTGATTCTTCTTTAGGTGTTAATAATGAATATAGGTCCCTTAAATCTTTCAACTTCAAGACCATTTTTCAGTTGCAAGCTTTATCTAGGTTCCATCAATTACTTTTCATATTTGAAACATAGAGATGAGCTTTATCAAACTCAATGTTTCGGTCCATTTGTGCCTTAGAGAAGTACTTCAGATTTATTGATAATATTGGTTTCTTTCTCAGAGTTTTGGTTCCTTCTAAGCATGTCGGCTTCATGGTTAAGTTCATCGTTCTTGTGTGTATAGAAAAAAAATCTCATGACTAGTTGATAATACTTCAAAATCCAACATTTTAGTTGTACATCATAGGTATTTTGTCAAACTTCAGATATAATTATTTCACATATCATTATATTATTGTTAACGAGGGTCATTGTTACAACTGTCATAGGACATTGTCATACTAGGTCACTACCTTGGCAAATGTTGTTATATAACTAGGTCACTGTCATATTATCACCATTAAGTCATACAACAAATCTGCCAAATATCATCAACCCAACCCTACTGTCATGAGGGTTTCCTTAAGTATGCAAGCCATAATAAGCCATTGTGAACCACAAAGTATAGCGAATCATTATAATAATGCAATATTTGAATATATATGAAGTCATTGTAATGGATTAAATGCATGTGATCTCAGAGTATGAGAGAGTTGTAATAGGTTAATAAGAAGATACAAGGATACACTGTGTCCCACAGAGATTGAATTGAACCACAAATTATAATAGCGAGCAAGTCACTATAATGTAATTCGATCTATAGAAAATGAACCACAGAGTCAATGTGATCCATCGTCAATGTCAACCACAGATTTATGCAAAGCCATTGAGAATATGCAGTCTATTGCAAATGAGAGTCCTCGGAAAAATAATACAAGCCATACTAAAATTGAAACCATAAAATAGATATAATCCACTCTAAGATTTGATGCAAACCAAAGTGTGCCACAATAAGTCATATAGGAATATAAATTCGAGTCATAATACAATAGCGATGCTACTGAGATACGATCCAAGTAATTGTCATGTCACTATATATAAATGATGCCACTACCCCATATGTGCACCATAGAATGATGCCATGCCATATACGAATCACAGAGAAATTCATAAAGAACTATCCATTACACAAACCATTGTGATTATTAAAGAGGTAGATTCGAATGCTATATGTTGTGTATCATAAAAATATAATGAATCATAGGTGCAAGTCTTAGTAAATCTCAAAACATATACATCGAACCTTTTTTCAGAGTATACGAGTTGTTGCAGATCTAATTTGTGTCACAAGTAACATAAATGAGTCTCTGTCAATTAATACGAACTACAAGATAGTGTGAGCCTCAGAAGTAAGAATACAGATAGAGATCAGTGACCCTCATAGAGATCAAATATATGTATACAAACATTAATGAACCACAGGGAGATCATGTAATTTCCTTAGAAACCATCACAAAAGGAATAACGAATTTATTATAGATAAACCAACAAGAGTGATCTTCATAACTGTCATTCATTAACCTTAGCTCTGATACCAAGTTGAGATATCAAAAAGTTTATGAATTAGGGTTGATTTCTCTTAGCATGGTAATTACTTGTGAATTTGTTGGCTTAGTATTTCTTTTAATACATTCTTTTTAGCAAATAATTATAAAAAACATAAACATGATGATCAAAAAGGATAATGAACACAAGATATAAGCCCCAAGCTAGGGAAAAACCCCTCCAAGGGGAAAACTTAGAAAATCTATTCTTCTTATAGAATCATATCAAAGTGAGAAATCTAAGACCTAAATCCATCCTCCAAGAGGCCAAGTTAAGCTTTCTAAAATCCATAGAAAATTTGCACTTGTTTCAGATCTTCTATAGCCCAGGGAGCTCACACTTTTTCAAATCTCTCAATAGCCTAGGGAGCTCACATTACTTCAGATCTTATTCCATAGAATAATTTGCATTATTTTAGATCACGAAAGGTTATCATCTCAAACATATAACTAGGAAGCTCACCCTTTTGTTGCAGAAGGATAGTCTTCGAAACTTTGCATTCCTTCACAAGAAAACAACTTGTGAACTTTGCACCTTTTACCTCATAATTCATTACGGAAAGAGCACCAAATTACATGTATTTTAGGTGGAGGATGTATGCCAATATATATTTTTTCTAACATATGAAAATACATGTCCTTTCATTTAGCCTACTTGACATCCAGGAGGGCTGACTTGACTTCTTGAGGTGTGTTTACCCAAATTTCATTTTCACAAATTATTTTTCCTTTTTCTTTATGAGAAGTCCAAATAGGACTTTGTCTCTTTGACTCAATAAATCCTAGAAGCATGAAGAACATGCTTAACTAATGAAATAATAGATATAAAATTATTTTTCTTCTTTTTTCTTTTTACATGAAATACAAAATGATACAAGTACAATGATAATTATGAAGACTAAACCTAGTTACCATTTTGAATAGGAACCACATTCCAAAGTAAGTTATTTACTCAAAATAATTACATTTTTTGGATGTAGCAAAGAGAATATTTTTGAAGGAAACAATGATGGTATTTCTATTAAAGAATACATGAAAGAAAGACAATTATTATGAAGGAAGGAATGGAAATAGTTGGTAGGTATTATTTTAAAAGAATATGTTGCCTTATGGTTGTAGTTGCTTAATTGTGACAAGATGATGGAACCTTAAGATGAAGCAATTGAACAATTAATTTTAGATATGCAATATAATGTTTGGCAGAAAGATAAAGAGTGCACCAAGGGTTCAATTCATTCACAAAATTCCTATCACATGTTGATAGATGTATTTGGCATTAACATGTCATTATTTCTATAAACCATGGTGGTAAGCATACTTTGATCAATTTTAATTTGGATAACATATTACAAGTTCTAGGAAGGAAATTCAAAACACATAGGTTGAGGGTGAGATTGTTCAAACTTTTAATGATTTGAATATTATCATGGACAAATATGTGTTGCATTTGGGTTTTTGTGTTATATATAAAGATATTGCGGATATTGTTTTATAATATCCTTGGATGGACATGGTTGGTAAAATTAATATTAGTGAGAAAAAGAAGTTTTTGGAACTTTGTTACAAGAAAAAATTCACATTGCATGATGTTTTTCTTACTAAATAAGAATGACCTAAGGGATCACCAAATTAATTTTTTGCAAAGAAATTAATGGAAATGTTTAAGGTTGAATAAGAAGAATAGCATATTGAAGAAAATGAATAAAACCCCAATAAGGGCATAAAAGTCACTTTAAAGAACTTAAAGTTACAGAGTCCAAGCCAAAAAAACGTACATATAAGGTTGATGTATATTTCCACCGACACCATTAAGAGAAATGATTGTCTTAAAGGAAAGGGTGTGAGCATCAACAAACTTTTGAACCAACATGGAACCAAAAGGGAAACTAATATGGAAGCTCATGGAGGATCTAAAGCAATGCATGGGGATACCATAGTAACCCAATGACAACATGGCGCTAAAGAGTAACTTGACTCAAGATCAAGGTGTCAAGGAACTAGTTGGACCCCATGCCTACATTTCACTAGGATGGATGGATGCTCATGCTTAGTACCAATTGGTAACATTACTTAGTAGATTGTATTAAATGACTTCCTCCCATGTTTTGAGGACAAAAGATTCAAATGGGGATGAAATGTAATGTACCCATGGAGGATAATATGAGGTACCCAAGGGGGATAATAATAGATAAGTGACCATATTGTGGAAAATAAAAACATTAGGAAGGTTTACTATAAGTTTCCACCTACTAGAAGGTTTCCTCACTATAAAGTTCCTTGGAAGTTAAATAGAACCATATAAAGAAGTAGAAGCAATGTAATGAGATTTAGTATGAAAAATATTGTAATTATAACAATCATGACATATGTAATGTTCCTTTCTTGAAGGAATTAATAGTGTCACCCTAGCTCAAGGGTTTTATATACATTCTTGTGTTCAATCTTCTATTGTCTACTGGATGGATATATTATGCCATTCTCAAATTAATGTCTATCTTCTACATTACACCACACATGAAAGATATTATTATAGTTAATAATATCCACATATATTGCTTCACATCCCTTAATTACAGATCACATATTCGATGCACAATAATTTTTTTAGGTTCTTATGAATATTTTTCTACCATCAAGTAATTTTACATATTCACATTCTAGATTTATAAGTAGATCACAACATATACAAAAGGATTAATATTATAATTGTGGTTACATAACCTTTTTATACAACCTTCATATCAACCTTCTAATCGTCACTTGCATGTCTCTTTCTTTGTTGGGTGATTGTTAGTAGTAAAATTATATCAACGAAGGAGTTAGAATGAAGGCATGACAAGTATCACAACCTCAATTGACAAAACCCTATATTACCTAAGCGAGGTCTTCTTAAATAAATTGATCAGCTGAATGTGGAAAATTTGACTAGTTGTACACAATCATAATTCTTAGAAGCAATTTCCTGTAGATTATCAGCAAATAGATCCATTCTCATTTTTCAACAAAATTTACATTTACTAGTTTTTCCATCAGTTTAGGAAATCTTTTCAAAGAATCGCATGTAACTATCTTTAAGACATGGAGTTGAGGTAATGTTGTTTCATTCCACACTCTCGTCTTTGATGTTCCACCCACAGACTCTAAATTATATAGCCTTATTAGAACCAACTTCTATAAGCTTACATATGTATTTGGACTCCCTATCCCCAAATCTCTCAAACTAGAGCAATACATTCACTTTAGAAGCTTTAAATTGGGCAACCGCTCCAATGGAGACAACTCCCTTATGTTGTGGCAACTATACAATGTTACCATTTCAAGATGTTCAAACATGCAATTAGGCAGACTTAACCCTCCATAGAAGGATATCATATAACTGTGTAGCCTTTTCATGTTCTGCATGTTGTCTGGAAGGAAATCCTCTTCATAAGAGTTATACAACGCTAAGTGCCTCATCTCCGACTAGGTTCCCATTATGCTATCTTCAATTTTGGACCATTTTCCAACATCATGCCCCGTGTGTATGGATACTTCCAACTCCGTCAAGCTTGTGAGACCCTTCAAACTCCAAATACTCGTCGGTGCTTCCATTTCCACACTTACGGGGGTCTTATAACTTAACTAGATTCTACTGAGTGAAGTAAGTTCAGGCATTTGACATGGAATCATCTTCAAGGAATCACATTCATCTAAATTAAGATGCTTGAGATTTGTGAGCTCCCAATCTGTGATGGCAATGAAGTTAGACCTTTACAGGATGAAAGATCCAAAAATTGAAGATTGGAAAGATGGCATATCTGTTCAAGCAAATCTTTGATGGGAAGCCATCTTAATGAGAGAAACTAGAGCATTCTAAGCTACCTAATTGACGTTGGGATTGAAGTTATTTGGGAGAATCTCAACAGATTGAGAACCCTAAGAGAGGTTAAGCTGAGAAGAAACTCTGATGGAAGCTCTTTCAACTGTCGATTGCCTTGTAAGCTGAAACTTGCAAGCTTTGGGCATCTCAACTCAATGGGTAGATGTTCCATAGAATTCTCGCTACTGATATCTTGTTGTAGTTTTCATCATGAACCTCTGGGAAATTTAGTGGATTTTGACTAAATACATAGTTCTCCTCTTTTTGCCCAATCTAGACCACCATGTCATGAATACAATTGTGAACTCTTATTGTCCTCTTGTCCCTAAAGGCATTCCTTCTCTTACGGACTCTTTGGATGAAGAAACGGTGTACAAGGAGTTTTAAATACTTGCGGCCAATGGCGATGTCCATTAAATAGGATCCTTGCTGGCTCTTCACCAACCCCTCTCCAATCCACATTTGCAATAATGTATCTGTGTCAATTTCTTCACCTTGCCTATACATGGCATAATATAAGAAGCACCTCTTCATGTCTAAATTGGGAAAAACATCATAGCTATACTGTAGTCGTGCATAGAGTTGTGCATCAAGGCGGCCAACATGATCAGTGGGTGGAAAAGAGGAATCTAGGGTTTGAATGGAGGATAAACAATTATCCCATTCATGAACACTGGTTTTCCCAATCATTGTTGCATCCACTACATTTATGGCCAAAGGAACACCTCTACACTCTTCTGCAATATTCCTGGCATGCTTTTGTATATCCATAGAAACTTGGATGCCTTTGAAAGCCACTCTACTAAACAACATCCAGGCTTCATCTTTAGAGAGGGGTTGAGCCTCATCAGCTATAATCCCTAAACTTACAGATGCATCCTCTTCTTTATATGCATAAAAGGGTTTCAATGAAACAAACTGCAGGGAAGTCACCAATCTTGACAAGTCGGATTGCAAGCCATGATATATCTTATCAAAAGATGCACTCCATTCTCTTATTTCTTTGGAAAGTCTCTTGGGATCTAGATCAAATAGGCCTTTTTCCTTTGTAATAAAACTCTACAGCAATTGAACGGAGGTCTTCACGATCTATAGGACCTCTTTCCTCGGATGTTGGAAAAGGGTGGCAATATCGGGTTCATCTCGGAAGAGGGTAGTAATATCTTGTACAAGGCTCTCCATCTACCTCAAGTCAGTCTGAAGAATGTGACGGTTATCCTCCTTGTTAATCACATCCTTCAATAGTTCCATGACAGGGCCGACCGTATCGTTGTTTATGGCATTGCATGATACAACAATAATGCGCTGAAGTAAGTAATTTTGAAAGCCTTCATAGACATTATTAAAAGATGCTTTCCAATATTTTATTTCTTGGGAGAGTGTTCTGGGCTCGAGATCGAATAGGCCTTCTGCCTCTGTAAAACATCTTTGCAGCAATCGAAAGCAGTTCCTCATGATCTGCAGGAGCTCGATCTTTTGACCTTGGAAAATAATGGTAATATCGGGTTCATCACAGAAGAGGGTGATAATATATTGCAGAAGGCTCTCCATGTGTCTCAAGTCAATCTATAGAATGTGACGGTTATCCTCCTTGTTAATCACATCCTTCAACAGTTCCATGACCGGGCCGACCATACGGCTGTTTATGGCGTTGCCTGATAAAGCAATGAGCTGAAGCAAGTCTTCTTGAAATCCTTGAGAGATATTTTCAAAAGATGCACTCCATTCTCTTATTTGTTGGGAGAGTGTGTGGGATCAAGATCAAATAGGCCTTTTGCCACTGTAAGATAACTCTGCAACAATTGAAAGCACATCCTCGTGATGTGCAAGGGCTCGTTCTTTTGACCTTGGA
The DNA here is from genome assembly GCA_031772625.1 of Pinus tabuliformis. Classification (NCBI taxonomy): domain Eukaryota; kingdom Viridiplantae; phylum Streptophyta; class Pinopsida; order Pinales; family Pinaceae; genus Pinus; species Pinus tabuliformis. The sequence continues at coordinate 557,521,643 of CM062817.1, forward strand.
AGAGAGTGGCAATATTAGCTTCATCGCGGAAGAGGGTGGTCGTCTCTTGTAGAAGGCTCTCCATATGTTGTAGAAGGGTCTTCATAGAAGGCTCAGTTTGCGGAATCTGAGGATTATCCTCCACCTTCTTCATAACATCCTTCAACAGTTCGGTGACTGGGGCGACCACACGGCTATTTATGACGTCGCCTGATAAAACAACGTGCTGAAAAAAGTCAGTTTGAAAGGCTTGATAGAGATGATTAAAAAGGGCTTTCCATTCCCTTATCTCCTTGGAGAGTGTCCTGGGATTGCACATGACACTGTCAAGACAGCTTTGGCATGATCTCTCCCTGCGATCGAGTAGGCCGTTTGCCTCCGTAAGCGAATTTTGCAGCAATTGTAACCAAATCTTCACGAACTCCAGGGGCTCTTTTTGTTCATATCCCAAGAAGAAGGCAATATCTTGTACAAGGCCCTCCATACCACTCAAGTCAGTTTGCAGAATCTGACGGGTATCCTCCTTCTTAATTACTTCCTCAATCAACACCTTGACTGGGTTGAATATGGGGTTGATTGTGGTGAAAGTTGCCATGGCTTTCTTGTTATTGTGGGAGAGCAGCGCAGATGATCAAAAGGAGCTGAGAATGTGGGTGCTGTCTCTGTGGCTTGCCGCAGGGGAAGGGGCGAGATGGATTACTGAGTTGTGATGCAGAGAGTAAGGGAGGCGGATTGGACGTACAGAAGGTAAAGAGTAGTCACCCAACCGACATTAATATATATATATATATATATATATATATATATATATATATATATATATATATATATATATATATATATATATATATATATATATATATATATATATATATATATATATATATATATATATATATATATCTATATATATATATATATATATATATATATATAGATATATATATAAGAGGATCTTGATCTTTTATATACTCTATCTATTGGTATCAGAGCCTTGTAAAGTTCCTAATGGCCAGTTTAATTAGATCCTTTTCTACTCTTGAACGTTGTGTTGTTACTGAAGTTGATTCTAGATCTCTTGAAAAGGATATCGATTCTGAAAAAGAATTGGAGACAGTAGAAAATCCCGAAAGTTGGAACCCTCCAACTCTCCATGCAACTGATGTCTACAAAACCCCTCTCTCTAATATTTTTTAGAAAAAGATGCTCTTAAAAGAAGTAGAATTGAAGATCAAAATTTTTGGTCCTTCTATTCAAATCGTTTCTCTTTCCTTGTTTACTAGTGAAGAAATCAAAAAATTTAGACAATATGCAAAAGACAAAAAATATTCCTATTTACATTTTGGAGGTATAAGGATAGGTTTGGCCCCTTTGTTTAGGCATGGCTTAAATACTCCTTGCATTGCTGAAGTCTTTGATACTCGACACCAAAGCTATGATCATGCTAGGATAGGTACTATTGTTGGTAACCTATCTACTGGTTGTCAATATGGAACTATCTTTCCAGACTACTCTATTAGTCTTACAGATCCTCATCTGAAAGATTGTTGGAAACTGATGGTAGGAGTTCAAGGATTGCAAATGGTTGATAATAGTGAATTCTTATCTACAATGATCCAAACGTCATTCCAATTAACCAATACAGTACATCCAAAATTAAAACAACCAGTTCTCAGAGGCTGTGTGTCAGTCGGCTTAAATAATGCCCAAATCGAAAGAGTATCATATGAATCTATAGGTTTACCAAACGACTAGTATTTGCAATACAAATCATTAGCAGATGAAAAGAAAACAGGAAGTTTAACAAGAAAAGGCTCACTGCAAGCTGGAAAAATTAGAATTCTTCAAGAAAAGCCTTCTGTCTAGCGACCCATTATTCATCCAAGAAGTATGCGTTACCAGTCTCTGATCCTACAAAATCCTCATCCCAAATAGCTAGCTCTTCTAGCCAACCTATACTATCTTCCAATGAATTTTATATACTTGAAGTCAAGCCTTTTCCTGCTGTAAATAAAATGTTTAGAATTTCTAATTCTCAAATCGCCCCAGTTGACGAATGGCAATTTTCCAATCGTCACTTTGTGAAAGGAGGAAAATGGCCTCCAAAGACGAAATTCTGCACTACATCATCATCATCAAAGCAACCTCCAACATGAGCTGATTGTGCCCCTTTGATTGAACATAATTCCTGAAATACAAATGATCTAGATCAATTGTATCAAATTGGCAATTATATTACTACATGGTGTTCTTATGCTAAAGATGCCATAGATGATCTAGGTGCACAGAATGAACTCATTTTAGCCAATCTCAAGCTTTTGCATGATGAACAACAAGAAGAAAGAGTTGAGAAAGAAGTTAGGATGCAGAAGAAATAACAAAGAAGAAAAGCAAAAGCATCTTAGAGTTCAAAATTCACTATAGATATGTCGACCCCAAATTTCTGGGATCAGAAAGAAATGGAAGCTAGCACCTTTGAAACATCTTTCAAGCCAATGAAAATAGATTATGTTCCAGAAAAACAAAAGCAGAAATTGTAACTCTTGAAAATGCAGCTTCTAAGTTCCCATCTTTCATTATGCCATCAATCCAAAAAGCAAACTTTGTAAAAGAAGTCCAAAAATATCCTAGGATAGAAGAAGATCCGTTTGCTTCTAATTCTAGTGGTTATATTTTAGATATGGACAACAAACCTAGCTGAATCAATTAGAATATGGATTGGAGGTTTATATCAGATGCAAGTAACTACAAAGCTCGATAATATATCCATATTTGTTCTAGTAGAAAAAAGGATGGCAGGAATAGTTTACTGGTGGATTGGAACACTCGAGTCAGAATGACAGGTAGTTGTTGTAGCAGGACTATCTACTTTAGAAGTACTACTGAAAACACAGTTTGTCCCTGAGCCAATTGATGAGAAAAAGCAAATCATTACAGATCTTGCTAGAATGGAACTGAAAGATTTAAAATATCTTGAATCTTTTGGTCAAGATTTTATGGCCAAAGTTTACATAGGAAATCTTTCAAATGATTCAGTTCAAATTTTTTTTTTGGTCAAAGTTGCCAGGAAACCTAGGAGATCTGATCTCTAAAGATATTTAAATTTAAAACAAGACAATTGATTAGATTTATTGGGCAAATCTCTTATTTCGGTGTCACGTGAAGGTTAAATATCTCTGTTGGCAAAAACAAGCACATGATATCACTCCCAGTGCTAATGTTTTCCGTGCTGCTTTGCCATGGACACCATTCAAGAAAAAGAAGAAAAATAAAAGGTATGGAAAATTTAAAACCAGAAAAATTGCAAATCCAAGAAGACCTTTTAAAAATTTTAGATTTCTGAAGAAGAGGAAACAACTGAGAACCAAAAATAATTGTTGTTTCATATGTAAACAAGAAGGACATTATGCCCGTGCATGTCCAAAAAGCACATCTGGTAAATTGAAAGCCTGTGTAGATATTGAAGAATTTTGTGATGATTGGTCTGTTGTAAATTCAGAAGAAGAACCATCAGATGTATATATGTTGACTGATGCTTCTTTTTCAGAAGATGAAGAATTAATCAATTCTGTTCAAAAAATGAATATTTGCTATGACTGTTCTACTGATGAATTTTCAGTTGAAGAAGAAGAAAAACTTCACTATAGTGAAGAATTTGAGACTGACACAGACAGCTCTATAACCAGTGAAACAAAATCTTTATGTTGGTCTCCACAGCCAGAGAGAGACAAAGGAAAGCAAGCAATGCCCATTCTACCACAGTTAAATTCCTTTTTTCCATATAAGAAAAATATTTGACCAAAATCTTCAATGCGAGTTCTTGAATTTGACCCAGCGGCCGAATAGAATTTTTTGAAGAAAATGGTAAAAACAAATCATCCTTTGTATATACCAATCTCAGTGCAGGTAAAAACCAGTTGGGTAGAACTTGATGCATTTACTGATACTGGTGTATCAAACAATCTCACCAGGCCTTCTTTGTTTAAAGGATTATGGAAACCACTCCAATCCTAATTTCAGAAACAGTCAGTGGTACAGTTAATCTTACCCATGATGTAGATAATGTTTCTTTAAAGGTAGGTGGGAAGATTGTAAAGATATCTGCTATACATCATTATGACCCATCAGCTAGTTTATTCTTGGATATGCCGTTCATAAATTCAGTCTTGCTAGTAAAAGTCAGTGAAGATAAAGTTATCTTCAATTTCAAAAAGCAAGCAGTTTCTATTCCAAGATTAAAATTTGCAGATTTAGAAGTCCGAAGAGAAAGCCAAAAGAAAACCAGTTCTAGAAAACCAAAGAATGACTCAAAGAATTGGCAAGAGGTACTGCAAATCTATGAAGCCAAAGAAGCTTTAAAAACAAAACAGAAAGCAGTTGTTGATCCACAATGGTCTCAAGATCAAATCTCTATATATGAAAGACTACTTAAAAGCTGCTCTGAAGATCCCCAAAAGTTTTGGGAAAAAGAGAGCCCAAGGCAAGAAATTGTTACAATGCACGACAATGGAGTAAAAGGTAAGCTTATTCCTTGCACTCCTTCAGATGAGCAGGAAATCAAAAAGAAAAATTTGAATTATTAAAGTTGAAGTTTATTGAACCTAGTGTTTCTCACTATTCACGTTTTTCATTCTTAGTTTGAAATCATTCTGAAATAGTTAGAGGTAAAGCAAGGATTGTAATAAATTATAAGTCATTAAATGCTATCACTCAAAGATTTCATTATCCCTTGCCTCGTCAAGAAGTAATCATGCAGAAAATACAGAAAAGTAAAATATTCAGTAAATTGAAAATGAAGTCTGGTTACTACTAGATTTAAATTGAAGAAGTAGATAGACACAAAACAGCATTCACATGCCCTGCAAGATTTTATCAGTGGAAAGTTGTTCCATTCAGTTTAAAGAATGCTCCTACTTTCTTCCAGAAAAGAATGGGTTTTATATTTGGTAAGTATGATTTCATCATAACTTACATTGATGATATTTTGATTCATAACCAAGACTTACAGTCACATTTGGCTCATTTAGAAATATTTCTAAAAGAAATTAAGAGCCATGGAATAGTCCTCTCAAAAAAGAAAATGGCATTATTCCAAGAAAATATTGACTTTCTTGGAATTCATGTAGTAAATGGACATATACAAATGCAACCTCATGTTCTTACAAAGCTTGTTGAGTTCCCTGATGAGCTTAAAGATACTAAAATGATTCAAAGATTTTTGGGAGTATTAAATTACATCCATAAATATATCCCGAGGTTATGAGAAAATACTGCTCCTATCAGAATACATCTAAAATCAGGATGGTCCAGTCAAGCAATAGAAGCAGTTAAAAGTATCAAAGAAGAATGTCAATCTCTTCCAAAATTGCAGCCCCAGGATATGGATTGCTCATATTACAAATCGATGCATCAGATGAATTTTGGGCAGTTGTTCTTTTTGAAAATAAGGAGGAAAGTAAAGAAGAAGAATTATGTGCCTATGCATTAGGAGAATTTCTTTCTAGTCAGAAAAATTATTTTGCTGCTGAAAAGGAAACTCTTGCGATATTCAATGGCATCCAAAAATTTGAATTATATCTTGCACCAAGGAAATTTCTTATTATAATTGACCCAATGAATTTTAAATATTTCTTGTCAATAAAATTATCAAGACAAATGTCAAGAGGAAGATTATTGGCATGGCAAATTTAGTTTCAGCAATACGATTTTGATGTCGAATGGATTCCTGGAAATTCCAATTATCTTGCAGATGCTCTTACTAGGGATATGAACAAAGCTCACAGAATCAGCCGCAGCAAGAAAGAAGTCACAGGTAGTATATTTGATTTTCCAGAACAAGAAGATAATTTTGCCACATTTGTAAAAAGATTTAAAATTCTGGAAAAACATGTTGAAGATATTTGTTTAGAAATAAAAAAGGTAGTTGGTCTCAGATTAAGAAGAAACCAATGGATTCAGAAATGCCAAGCTTGGCAATCAAAAAATATTGGTACTCTTCTTGGTTTAGATCTTGAATTGGTCAAGGTATACTCTCTACCAAATCTAAAGGTCAAGCTTTATTTCAAGACTCTTGATGATCTATGGTCAATACAATATACACAATCCATGATTTGGGTTTTACAGATTTTAAACTATTATCAGATGATTGGAAGTATTGAATTTGCTTTAGAAATCTTCACCAGTGCAAAATTGATGGATCTTGTTGATGTTAATATCAAAGAGGAAGTTGGAAAGTTTTTAACATCCTTAAGAATCCCATATTTATTTGAAGAAATGGAAGCATCATATTTACAGATAATGGATGTAGAATATATGCATTCAGATACATTTCCCCGGCATGAAATATTTGAACCCTTTGTAGACTGGGAAATCGAAGAAGGTTTCTGTAGAAAGAAACAAGTTGAACGAACATCCCAATGTGTAGAAAGGACTTTGCAGTATATCAAAATATTTTCCACACCATGGGATTTTCAAAGTCCAGAAATGAGAAATGCTATTGATCCAAATCCCTTTTCACAAGTTTTTGAAAATCATTTCTCAGAAAACTCAGCCTTCGCTGATAATAAAGAAGAGGTAAAAAGAGTCACTGAATGGTTAAAGAATTCCCAAAAAATAAATTGGTTGAAAAAATCCATGTTATCAAAAAATTGAAAGAATTGCAAGGAAAACATCAGGTTTTAAAGTTCTCAATAAATCAGAAAGCATTGATCACAGTAGGAGTAATTTCAGGTAACTAGACCTCAGATACTATATGTTTAATTAGTCTACTATTATCAACCAGGGTATGCACTTCATTCAATTTTGAACTTGGATGGCAAGAAAAAGAAGGAATAAGTGACCACTGCAAAATTTGGGTACAACACACGATAGAAACAACAACCAATATGTTTCAAATATTCAAATGGGAACTATTAGATGGAATAGAGCTATCAATACAATAGATGACAGCCTTCTCAACAGCTCATAAAGATTCCTTCTTGGATATAGAGATAAATCCTACCACCTACATCAACAGATGGAGAAAAAGAGATGACCCATTCAAGCTACCTTATCAAAGTCATCATGCCTTCAGAGATAGAATAAAGTTGGAAGTTGGATAGTCCTCTAAAGCAACTACAACATCTACAACACTAGCATCTTCAAAAGGAAAAGACACGTTATTTTTATATGTGTACCAAAATGCTCAAGGCCCCACTGAACCGGACTATGAAAATGAATATCTAAAGATACTTGAAGAAGCATATCTAAAAAAGAATCAATCGTCTGACGAATTTGATGATTATGATGAAGACCATAGTCCCAAGGGACCATGGTGATAGTCCTTTGATTCCCTGTAAATAGTAAAAGGTTTCAATTATTGTACCAGTTGCTTTTGCATTATTGTACTAGAATATTGAGTAGACACCGTCGGACTATGGAAATGCCGACAGGACCCTCAATTATTTCCACTTTGTGTCATGTCTAGGTTAAAGTAGATTCTTTAGGAAATCTATAAAACAAGAAATCGGTAAAAGAGAATCCCATATTGTGTTGGACTGAGTGCTTCTAAGATCTGAAGTTTCTTGTTTTAATCTTGTAATGCTCTGTAGGTTTTATCTTTGAGTTAATAAAAGATTCGCGCACCTTTTCACTCTAAGTTAATCTATTCACTTGATATCTTCTTCTAAGTAATAGTAAGGCTGCAAGGAAGGAATTAGTAAAGCTACTGATAGAGATGCCCAGGGAAGAGGCTGAGTTGTAGTAGACGCGCGCAGCAAGTACTTGAAGATACCGCCTCAAGGAATTGCTTTGCTGACCGGTAAGAGGATCTCGATCTTTTATATACTCTATCTATTGGTATTAGAGCCCTGTCAAGTTCCTAATGGCTAGTTTAATTAGATCCTTTTCTACTCTTGAACATCGTGTTGTTACTGAAGTTGATTCTAGATCTCTCAAAAAGGATATTGATTCTGAAAAAGAATTGGAGACAGTAGAAAACCCTGAAAGTTGCAACCCTCCAACTCTCCATGAAACTAATGTCTACAAAACCCCTATCTCTAATATTTTTCAAAAAAAGATTCTCTTAAAAGAAGTAGAAGTGATGATCACAATTTCTAGTCCTTCTGTTCAGATTTTTTCTCTTTCCTTGTTTACTAGTGAAGAAATCAAAAAATTTAGACAATATGCAACAGACAAAAAAATTCCTATTAACATTTTGGAGGTATAAGGATAGGTTTGGCCCCTTTGTTTAGGCATGGCTTAAATACTCCTTGAATTGCTAAAGTCTTTGATACTCAACACCAAAGCTATGATCATGTTAGGATAGGTACTATTGTTGGTAACCTATTTATTGGTTGTCAATACGGAACTATCTTTCTAGACTACTCTATTATACTTACAGATCCTCATCTAAAATATTGTTGGAAACTCATGGTAGGAGTTCAAGGATTGCAGATGGTTGATAATAGTGAATTCCTATCTACAATGATCCAAATGTCATTCCAGTTAACCAATACAGTACATCCAAAATTAAAACAACCAGTTCTCAGAGACTGTGTGTCAGTTGGTTTAAATAATGCCCAAGTTGAAGGAGTATCATATGATTCTATAGGTTTACAAAACGACTGGTATTTCCAATACAAGTCATTAGCAGATGAAAAGAAAACAAGAAGTTTAACAAGAAGAGCCTCGCTGTAAGATGGAAAAATCAGAATTCTTCAAGAAAAGCCTTCTGTCCAGCACCCTATTATTCATCCAAGAAAGTATGCATTACCAGTCTCTGATCCTACAAAATCCTCATCCCAAATAGCCAGCTCTTCCAGTCAGCCTGTACTATCTTCCAATGAATTGTATATACCTAAAGTCAAGCCTTTTCTTGTTGTAAATAAAATGTTTAGAATTTCTAATTCTCAAATCGCCCCAGTTGAGGAATGGAAATTCGCCAATCGTCGCTTTGTGAAAGGAGGAAAATGGCCTCCAAAGACGAAATTCTGCACTACATCATCGTCATCAAAGCAACCTCCAACACGAGCTGATTGTGCCCCTTTGATTGAACACAATTCCTCAAATACAAATGATCTAGATCAATTGTATCAAATTGGTAATTATATTACTACATGGTGTTCTTATGCTGAAGACACCATAGATGATCTAGGTGCACAGAATGAACTCATTTTAGCCAATCTCAAGCTTTTGCATGATGAACAACAAGAAGAAAGAGTTGAGAAAGAAGCTAGGATGCAGAAGAAAGAAGAAAAGCAAAAGCATCTCAGAGTTCAAAATTCACTATAGATATGTCGACCCCAAATTTCTGGGATCAAGAAGAAACAAAAGCTAGCACCTCTGAAACATCTTTCAAGCCAATGAAAATAGATTTTGTTCCAGAAAAACCTAGAAAAACAAAAGCAAAAATTGTAACTCTTGAAAATGCAGCTTCTAAGTTCCCATCTTTCATTATGCCATCAATCCAAAAAGCAAACTTTGTAAAAGAAGTCCAAAAATATCCTAGGATAGAAGAAGATCTGTTTGCTTCTAATTCTAGTGGTTATATTTTAGATCTGGACAAATCCACAAACCCAGCTGAATCAATTAGAATATGGATTGGAGCTTTATATCAGATGCAAGTAACTACAAAGCTCGATAATATATCCATATTTGTTCTAGCAGAAAAAAGAATGGCAGGAATAGTTTATGACTGGTGGATTGGACCACCCGAGTCAGAACGACAGGCAGTTGTTGCAGCAGGACTATCTACTTTAGAAGTACTACTGAAAACACAGTTTGTCCCTGAGCCAATTGATGAGAAAAAGCAAATCATTATAGATCTTGCTAGAATGGAACTGAAAGATTTAAAATATCTTGAATCTTTTGGTCAAGATTTTATGGCCAAAGTTTACAAAGCAAATCTTTCAAATGATTTAGTTCAAAAAAATTATTTTTTGTCAAAGTTGTTAGGAAACCTAGGACGTCTGATCTCTAAAGATATTGAAATTCAAAACAAGACAATTGATCATATTTATTGGGTAGATCTCTTATTTTGGTGTCACGAGAAGGTTAAATATCTCTGTTGGCAAAAACAAGCACATGATATCACTCCCAGTGCTAATGTTTTCCGTTCTGCTTTTCCATGGACACCATTCAAGAAAAATAGGAAAAATAAAAGGTATCGAAGATTTAAAACCAGAAGAATTTCAAATCCAAGAAGACATTTTAAAATTTTCAGATTTCTGAAGAAGAGGAAACAACCGAGAACCAAAAATAATTGTTGTTTCATATGTAAGCAAGAAGGACATTATGCCCGTGCATGTCCAAAGAGCACATCTGGTAAATTAAAAGCTGTGTAGATATTGAAGAATTTTGTGATGATTGGTCTGTTGTAAATTCAGAAGAAGAACCATCAGATGTATATATGTTGACTGATGCTTCTTTTTCAGAAGACGAAGAATTAATCAATTCTGTTCAAAAAATGAATATTTTCTATGATTGTTCTACTGATGAATTTTCAGTTGAAGAAGAAGAAGAATAACTTCACTATAGTGAAGAATTTGAGACTGAAACAGACAGCTCTGTAACCAGTGAAACAGAATCTTTATGTTGGTCTCCACAGCCAGAGAAAGACAAAGGAAAGTAAGCAATACCCATTCTACCACAGTTAAATTCTTTTTGTCCATATAAGAAAAATATTGGACAGACATCTTCAATGCCAGTACCTAAATTTGATCCAGAAGCCGAGCAGAATTTTTTGAAGAAAATGGTAAAAACAAATAATCTTTTGTATATACCAGTCTCTGTGCAGGTAAAGAATAGTTGGGTAGAACTTGATGCATTCATTGATACTGGTGGATCAAACAATCTCGCCAGGCCTTCTCTGTTTAAAGGATTATGGAAACCACTCCAAAATATCCTAATTTCAGAAACAGTAGGAGGTACAATTAATCTTACCCACTATGTAGATAATGTTTCTTTAAAAGTAGGTGGGAAGATTGTAAAGATATCTGCTATACAACATTATGACCCATCAGCTAGTTTATTTTTGGGTATGCCGTTTATAAATTCAGTCTTGCCAGTAACAATCAGTGAAGATAAAGTTATCTTCAATTTCAAAAAGCAAGCAGTTTCTATTCCAAGATTAAAATTTGCAGATTCAGAAGTCTGAAGAGAAAGCCAAAAGAAAACAAGTTCTAGAAAATCAAAGAATGACTCAAAGAATTGGCAAGAGGTACTGGAAATTTACGAGGCCAAAGAAGCTTTAAAAACAAAGCAGAAAGCAGTTGTTGATCCACAATGGTCTCAAGATCAAATCTCTATATATGAAAGACTACTTAAAAGCTGCTCTGAAGATCCCCAGAAGTTTTGGGAAAAAGAGAGCCCAAGGCAAGAAATTGTTACAATGCACGACAATGGAGTAAAAGGTAAGCTTATTCCTTGCACTCCTTCAGATGAACAGGAAATCAAAAAGCAAATTTCAGAATTGTTAAGTTTGAAGTTGATTGAACCCAGTGTTTCTCACTATTCATGTTCTGCATTTTTAGTTCGAAATCATTCTGAAATTGTCAGAGGTAAAGCAAGGATGGTAATAAATTATAAGCCATTAAATGCTATCACTCAAAGTTTTCATTATCCCTTGCCCCGTCAAGAAGTAATCATGCAGAAAATCCAGAAAAGTAAAATCTTCAGTAAATTCGATATGAAGTCTGGTTACTACCAGATTCAAATTGAAGAAGCAGATAGACACAAAACAACATTCACATGCCCTGCAAGATTTTATCAATGGAAAGTTGTTCCATTCGGTTTAAAGAATGCTCCTGCTTTCTTCCAGAAAAGAATGGATTTTATATTTGGTAAGTATGATTTCATCATAACTTATATTGATGATATTTTGATTCATAGTCCAGACTTACAGACACATTTGGCTCATTTAGAAATATTTCTACAAGAAATTAAGAGTCATGGAATCGTCCTCTCAGAAAAGAAAATGGTATTATTCCAAGACAATATTGACTTTCTTGGAATTCATGTAGTAGATGGACATATACAAATGCAGCCTCATGTTCTTACAAAGCTTGCTGAGTTCCCCAATGAGCTTAAAGATACTAAAATGATTCAAAGATTTTTGGGAGTATTAAATTACATCCATAAATATATCCCCAGGTTATCAGAAAAGACTGCTCCTATCAGAAGACATCTAAAATCAGGATGGTCCAGTCAAGCAACAGAAGCAGTTAAAAGTCTCAAAGAAGAATGTCAATCTCTTCCAAAATTGCAGCCCCCAGGAGATGGATTGCTCATATTACAAACCGATGCATCAGATGAATTTTGGGCAGCTGTTCTTTTTTAAAGGAGGAAAGTAAAGAAGAAGAATTATGCGCCTATGCATTAGGAGAATTTCTTTCTAGTCAGAAAAATTATTTTGCTACTGAAAAAGAAACTCTTGCAATATTCAATGGCATCCAAAAATTTGAATTATATCTTGCACCTTCTTGATTAGAACTGACTCAATGAATTTTAAATATTTCTTGTCAGCAAAATTATCAAGACAAATGGCAAGAGGAAGATTATTGGCATGGCAAATTTGGTTTCAGCAATATGATTTTGATGTAGAATGGATTCCTGGAAATTCTAATTATCTTGCAGATGCTCTTACCAGGGATATGAACAAAGTTCACAGAATCAACCGCAGCAAGAAAGAAGTCAAAGGTAGTATATTTGATTTTCCAGAACAAGAAGATAATTTTGCCACATTTGTAAAAAGATTTAAAATTCTGGAAAAACATGTTGAAGATCTTTGTTTAGAAATCAAAAAGGTAGTTGGTCTCAAATTAAGAAGAAACCAATGGATTCAGAAATGCCAAGCTTGGCAATAAAAAAATATTGGTACTCTTCTTAGTTTAGATCTTGAATTGGTCAAGGTATACTCTCTACCAAATCTAAAGGTCAAGCTTTATTTTAGAACTCTTGATGACCTATGGTCAATACAATATACACAATCCATGATTTGGGTTTTATAGATTTTAAACTATTATCAGATGATTGGAAGTATTGACTTTGCTCTAGAAATCTTCACCAGTGCCAAAATGATGGATCTTGTTGATGTTAATATCAAAGAAGAAGTTGGAAAATTCTTAGCATCCTTAAGAATCCCAGATTTATTTGAAGAAATGGAAGCATCATATTTACAGAGAATGGATGTGGAATATATGCATTCAGATACATTTCCCCAGTATGAAATATTTGAACCTTTTGCAGACTGGGAAATTAAAGAAGGATTCTGTAGAAAGAAACAGGTTGAAAGAACATCCCAATGTGTAGAAAGGACTTTGCAGTATATCAAAATATTTTCCACACCATGGGATTTTCAAAGTCCAGAAATGAGAAATATTATTGATCCAAATCCCTTTTCACAAGTTTTTGAAAATCATTTCTCAGAAAGCTCAGCCTTCGCTGATAATAAAGAAGAGGTAAAAAGAGTTTCTGGATGGTTAAAAGAATTCCCAACAAATAAATTGGTTGAAAAAATCCATATGGTCAAGAAATTGAAAGAATTGCAAGGAAAACATGAGGTCTTAAAGTTCTCAATAACTCAAAAAGCTTTGACCACAGTAGGAGTAATGTCAGGTAACTAGACCGCAGATACTGTATGTTTAATCAGTCTACTGTTATCAACCAGAGTATGCACTTCATTCAATTTTGAACTTGGATGGCAAGAAAAAGAAGGGATAAGTGACCACTGCAAAATTTGGGTACAACACACAATAGAAACAGCAACCAATATGTTTCAAATATTCAAATGGGAACTATTGGATGGAATAGAGCTATCAGTACAATAGATGACAACCTTCTCAACAGCTCATAAAGATTCCTTCTTGGACATAGAGATAAATCCTACAGCGTACATCAACAGATGGAAAAAAAGAGATGACCCATTCAAGCTACCTTATCAAAGTCATCATGCCTTCAGAGATCGAATAAAGTTGGAAGTTGGATAGTCCTCTAAAGCAACTATAGCATCTATAGCACCAACATCTTCAAAAGGAAAAGACACTTTATTTTTAGATGTGTACCAAGATGCTCAAGACCCCACTGAGCCGGACTATGAAAATGAATATCTAAAGATACTTGAAGAAGCATATCTAAAAAAGAATCAATCGTCTGATGAATTTGATGATTATGATGAAGACCGTAGTCCCAAGGGACCATGGTGATAGTCCTTTGATTCCTTGTAAATAGTAAAAGGTTTCAATTATTGTACTAGTTACTTTTGCATTATTGTACTAGAATATTGAGTAGACATTGTCGGACTATGGAAATGGCGACAGGACCCTCATTTATTTCCACTTTGTGTCAAGTCTAGGTTAAAGTAGATTCTTTAGAAAATTTATAAAATGAGAAATCTGCAGAAGAAAAGCCCATATTGTGTTGGACTGAGTGCTCCTAAGATCTGAGGTTTTTTGTTTTAATCTTGTAATGCTCTCTAAGTTTTATCTTTGAGTTAATAAAAGCTTCACGCACCTTTTCACTCTAAGTTGAGCTATTCACTTGATATCTTCTTCTAAGTAATAGCAAGGCTGCAAGGAAGGCGTTAGTAAAGCTGCTGATAGATATGCCCAAGGATGAGACCAAGGTACAGTAGACGCGGGCAGCAAGTACTTGAGATACCGCCTCAAGGAATTGCTTTGCTAACTAGTAAGAGGATCTCGATCTTTTATATACTCTATACCAATTATACCGTCATTATTGTAAGCTGGGAATGTCCTTTACGTTGGTTTGAAGAAAAGTAAAAGCAATCAAATAATGCAGTTCAACGATTCTCATTTGGGCCGCATGCCCAACAAGGGGACTCCCACGATCACAAAAGCACACAGAAGAATATTTAATATAATATGGAAAATGCAAGATGACGAAAGAAAAAGAATAATGAGTTGAAGCGTAAGAATCTGGAAAACATGCAAAATAATAGAATATATAAGAATGTGAAAAATATTTGCAAATGATGAGAAATAAGATATAAGAAAATAAATGAAAGAATAAAAATGTATAGCGTTAATTTTATATAAAATAATGGGAATATAATTATATATATAAAGAATAATTATATATATAATTGATTAATGGAAAAAATATATATAAAGAATAATTTTAAATATATAATTGATTAATGAAAAAAAAATATTTTTGAAAATAATTATTTTCTTTTATTTAATAGGTGGATTGAAATAGAATGATATTTGATAAAATAAAGAAAAGAATAAAAATATATTTATATTATAATATGAAATAAGTATATAAATATCAATAATTGGATTAGATCATTCTATTTTAAATAAATAGATTTAGAATATATATTTTTTAAAAATAGATTTTGAAGATTGTTATATATATATATATATATATATAATATGATATATTTTTAAATAAATAGATTAATATGAATTAGACAAATTTATTGAATTTTACATCAATAAAGTTATGTGAAGCAATTCTATGCATATTCATAACAATTAGTTTATGGTTAATTCTGAACATGCTTTATATTTATTAGATTTAGAACAAATTTAAGCAACCTTTCACAATATATTATCACAGCTCAATAGCAATGTTCTTCCCCAAACACTGACATATTTTTCTACAACAAGAGAAATAATTTATCTTCTCCAAGTAACATCACCACATGTTTGAGAAATCAATGTAAAAGATCAACAACCTTACCTAAGCTAGGCACCATCATTCATCAGAAATTGAACATCTCTTGCTATGGCCTCCATAGCCCCACTAAATAGGTCAATAGGAGCTCCTGGAGTAAATCAATGAGCACTCAAGGATTTCATTAGGTCATAATTGGAAAACTCAACTCTATCCATGGGATTCAAGGAAAATTTCAACAACCCTCCTCAAATTTAATGTATACTCTTTGCTTGCTTTCTTTTAATCTTTTTTATCACTAACATCCCATACGTGATTCAATATTAATCTTCAATTCTCTTAAGATCATCAAAGATTAACTTTTCTCCTCCATTTATATTATGGATTTTCATCAATAATTCTTTGATTATGAAGGGACTCTTTAAACACATAAGAGTATGTTCATTTATGTGGACTCATTAATCCATTTGGAAGGTTATGTACATGAATTAAGTAAGAACTAATCGCCAAAGAAATTATAGTGAATGAAAATAAAATCAAAATATATGGCTGCAACAATGCTCAAATAACTAAACAAAAACACCATCCCAATCTAATGGCAATTTCCCTAATAATTTATAGAGAAATGGACATCATATTCAAGCAATCTAGGATATACTTTTAAAATAAATATTCATGCATCAAGTAATATTTTTCAGAATAAAAATGTTCATTTTAAAACTAATTCTTGGACCTTTCATTATAAAAGAAACGTGGAAACCCACACATCCATGTGGGGCTTTAAAAATTTTATAAAATACGAAATGGGTGTTCAAATAATTTTTTCTACAGTAAATTAGAGCTATTATTTGGATTTTCCTTTAATGAAAGAAAAATTTGCAACTTAGTAACTCAAAGTAAATTTGTTTCTATTGTATAGTTGAATGAGTAAGATTAACATATAAAAGATTTATTTATATTTTTAGTAGGTATCTACATAATAGATCAACATTGAATTTTGTAATTGAGTTTAGGACCCTAGTTTCTCTTGGTCATGTGACACCAAGGTTTTTCAAGTAATGCAATTTTATTGTCTTGCTAAAACCCTTGGTTTCCATGGCCTTAGAGAACTAGAAGGAACATGATCCAAAATCACTAGATAGGATTAGGAGGTTGAAAGTCAAGTTTACCATCTTTTATGGACTATCCTTTGGACTTAGCTTCAAGGTGTATGATGAAGGCTTATATAAAGAAGAAGAAATGGTGGAGCTCATGGGTCCCTCCACTTCTCCAGGCACCATCTCCCACCTAATTATAATTGAGGATGAAACAAAGGAGTAGAAACACATGAAGGGGAAAGCTCTAAAGGCCTCTACCCATCTTGTCCCATCTTAATCCTCTTTCTATTTAAACTCAATATTAGTCTTCTGCTTATAATTTTAGTTCTAATTTCATACTTGTATAAAACCTTACTATATTTGTTCTATTATTCTATATACATTAGCTAAAACAATCCATAAACTTTACAAATAGATAGATGATAAAGACCTAATAAATTTATGGATAAATAGTTAAAACCTAATTTTATTTTTAGCAAATGTCAAACTACCAAATATATACTTTTTTTTTTCTTTCATATTATAATATCAAATTAAAATATTAAAAAAAACAAATTTATTACCAAAAAAAACTAAAACCATATAATTTTTAATCACTAAACTTTTTATAAAAATACAAAAAAACACACTAGGCCATATTTAAATCTCCAATCTACAAAAAAACACACACACTAGGCCATATTTAAATCTCCAGTCTTTGAAACCATAAAACGTTGCTTCAAAACCAATTAGCATATCTTCCCAATTCAATCAATTCTAAACATCAATGTAAACGTGATTATAATCTTAATGAAAAATCCTCACTCAAAATGCCCTGGGAAAAATAGGAGGAAATTACACTTTTAGAAGAAGAAAAACCATTACGTTAACCTTTAATTTATATATAAATATGTTATATAATTTGGTTTTATATAAAATATAATATAATATTTTATATTACTTAATAAAAAAATATTTAAACAAAAATTCCAAAATTTATTAAAGATGGGTAAAATTAGATATTAAACTTATGTTTTAGAAATTGAAAATTATTTTTTGAACTTTAAAATTGGAAGATTGATGGGTGACTCATTTTTGTGGTTTAAAATTAAATTTAAAAATTATTTTAAAAAATACCACTAATCAATTAACTATTAAAAAAACAAATTTATAGATTTTTCTATAATTAATATTTTCTTTTTCTTTTTCTTTTCAAGTAACTATAGAAATTGGCCAATTTAAAAAACAAAAGTAGTAACTTTGCATATTACACCATTTTTCCCTGTTGATTTTTCTTCATAATTTTTCCGTTTTTATTTTTTTTTATTAAATGGAATTGGTAAAATCATTTTCCTCAATAAATCTTATCTATATTATATAATTTAAAATTTAATTTTTAAGCATAATGCGATATAAAAAGCAAAATTTAACATAACACTACAATAGATAAGATTTTCTCTACTGTCTTCACAATTTTAATCATAACTTTAAAGTATTAAATATAAATATTACATAACTTAAAATTATAAAATTAATTTTTAGAAATATTTTTCACTCACACTTAAGTCTTCTTTGTAATTTTTTATATTAGATATTTGATTACATATGAATTCTTTTCCTCGCCAACAAAAGATAGTTCATATCAATTTGATTTTTTCGACATAGAAATTCTATATTTAATTAAGATGCATATAAGTTTAAAGTTAAATATATAGTTTGTTACAATAATTAGTTTATATATATATGAAGATACTAGAAATTGTAATTTCTCCTCCTTATTTGATCCCATAAGCTAAAGATGGAATAAAATGTGCACAAACACATTTCAATAAACTCTTAACTTTTGTAACAAATGATGATGTTGGAACTAATGTTTCATCCAAAATTATCTATGCACCTATATTTATTTTGCTTCAAGGTTATCTAGTCCATTATTTACTTTTGTTACTTCCTTTCGTTCTATTCAAGTGTGTTATGTTATTAGATTTATGAATTTGCTTAAGCATTCAATAATTGCTATCAATTACTTCTTCTTTTTTTGCATAAAAAGCAAGTACTAAGAAACAACGTTACATATTACACTTGTTAAAGTTTGTTGTTTAATATTTTTATGGAGGGAAGTTCACCATAAGGGCCTTTTGGCAGTGTGTCATCACTGAAAAATATTTACAACACCTGAGCTTCAACTCCTGGCTTCAAAATGGCGCTTTTGTTCCCTCCCAAATCTCTTGTTCATGGCACAGTCTTCTTACTTCCAAGCATTGGTACTTTGGATACATGCACTGGTCTATTGGCTACAGATCTTCCCCTAAGATCGGATTTGATTCCATGGTCGATATGACAGGTTCTCACCTCTTATCCCTGACCCTCATTACTACTCTTCATTTCAGTGGCTTCCAAGTGATCTGGGACATCACCGATGCAGAGCAGTCTACTCCTTTCTACACACATTGGAAAGATGCAGTTGCAATATGTCTGTCAGCCTATCTAATACTGGAATGGACAGCTTATATCAATAATTAAAAGCTCTCTGGGATTATTCTTTCGAATGTTGAAGACTGCCTTGTATGGGTCGGTGGATCAAAATTAGACACAATCATTGTTAAAGAGGCTTACTCCCTCATTACTCGGCCTCCATACCCGAATCTGCTGCACCCCTAGTTGGCTAGGACCTAGAAATGGAATTTCCCCCTCAAGTTGAAATGTTTTTCCTCGCTTGTGGTCCACAATCACATCCTCACTTGGGAGAACCTTGTCAAGAGGGGTTTTCGAGGTCCAAGACGATGTTGTCTCTGCAATACACATGGCGAGGACATTAACCACCTTTTCATCCACTCTCCTTTTTCCACAACAGTTTGAATCGAGATACTACACACGATTTAAGAGCTACCATCATGGGACCGTACCGACATTGTCTCTTTTTAACAAAGTTGGACCACAAACTCTCATCTCCACTGAGAAATGGTTTTCTTCATCATATGGGGCATATGGCAGACTCAAAACACTCTTATATTTGAGAATGAACAACCCAACATCTAGCGGACCTACTGCAATATTATAAATTTTCACCAAGAATATTGTGCTCCTTCAAATCCAACTCTCCTGCACGTCCCTCTACCTTGCAAAGTTGGGAAACATTCCCTATAGGTTTCTTTGATGGGTCTTCTTCATTCAATTTATGTGAATGTGACATGGCTATTTTCATAAAAGCTTCACATTCTTATCTTTTCCACTCGCATGGTGGGACTAGAACCAACACAAGAGTAGAACTCCTTGCCTTATGGGGAGTTCTTCATTTTGCTAATTGGCTCAGACTTCGAGAGATCAAGATTTTTTGAGACTCCAAAGTTGTCACTGATTGGGCTAATGGGCATGGCTCACTGCATTCTCCGTCTCTTGACAACTGGAAAACCAACATTAAAACATTGATCAAAGTATTCCAGTCCATCAACATTGCCCATATTTACAGGAGACAAAATGGGACTGCAGATTGACTATCAAAAGAAGGATGCACAATAGACCCCAACCGAATATATTATCAGTCCTTCTTGCATAAATGTTTGCTTGAGTCAGGCCATATCAAGCTTTAAAGCCCTATGTCTAGGCATGGATGCGGTGTTAGGTGTTTGGTATAGAGATAGATATCTCAACCCTTGGATGATAGACTCAATGCATAATCGAGTTATGAATAAGAGGGAAAATGTGTATGCCCAGGACAGACCCACAACTGGCTAAAAGAAGACCGGGATCCCTCCACAAACATACCAGAGTTATGAGGCAGAGGATGATGAAGTACAGGTCCCTTTCAATCAGCTCACTAAGGGCCTATTATCACTGGGTTTTTGGTTTACACTCTCTTCATAGGGGATACAAAACATTGAGGATATAGATTATCTATTTTATGTAATACACAGGGAGAGCCCTATAGAACATTGTTTAAAAAAATGTAATGAGTAAGAAGTTCAATCAAATTAATTTTGACTTGTAATATCTGAAAATAAAATTGAATTCATTGCCCCAAGAAATAGTGGTTGAAACTTGAGCGCAACAAGAGATATGTTTTTGTTAGTTGAGAGAAATGATCCTATGACTAGCATAAGAACCCAAGCAAAAAAATGAAATAAATGCAAAAGCTGAAATACATAATGGCAAGTCTTACCTCTTCTCCTATAAGAGCGTTTGCAAAAACCATAAGATTTTAATGAAAATATTTCTAGCTTTGCTTAGTTTGTTTTTTAAATTTCTAGAGGCATCACCTATAAACCGATAGCATCAGAAGATATAAGCAATATAAAAATAAGTCCTACCACCTACTCCAACTTCTAAAATTTTAGTGTTTGAACTTAATTTGTAATCCTAGTTTTGTTCCAGTTGCTTTTCCCATACCTCTGAAACTTGGCTTATGGTTGGGTACAAATTTGAAATGACAAGTGACATTCTACATTGTTTTCAAACTAAAGTTATCAATCTCATTACATGCACATTGTTACCACCTGTTATCCATGCAAACTTTAACTCCACGGCTGGTGTTACAGTATGCAATTTTGTTAACACCATAGATGTGACAATACTGCTTTGTTAACATGAAAGCGTTGACGTGTAATTGTTTTATTATAACGTTATGTTTACATTAAACTTTTTCAACATTTTAACTTTCTGAAAAAATTCAAACAACTTTAACGATGCTAATCTTTGAATATACAATATCCAGAGCATATATTTATTTCAACATGGTATTTAGGTTTAAAGTGGAAGACATATTAAAAATATATGTGAGACAAAAAATTTACATGTTAGTTTTAATTTTTTATTTATATATCTCAACAGTAAAATTGTATTTATGTTCTTAATTTGTATTATTATCTTTATGGAAAATAAAGATAATGCAATTTAAACTAATTTTGACCATCAATTATTTTTTTTATTATTATTGCATTTTATAACGTTCATATTAGAAAAATAAAATAATTTATTTTTAAAATAATATAGTTTTACTTTTCATGTATTTGATTGGGTGTAGTGTTATTATGTAAGGATTTGATTTAGTTAATGTAGTGTACCATCAAATTTTTATGAAATCTCGATGAAATATTTATAAATTTATTGTTTTTTAGATTTGGTTGAATTAATATAGTGTATCAACAAATTTTTGTGAAATCTTGACAACATATTTATGCCTTTATTATTTTTTACTTTAATTTAGCTATAGTGGAACTACGCCACAGGGACTAGCACTTAGATTTAATGCTTACAATCTATATCTGGAAAGTTGGTTTATGAGTTGTTGGTGAAGGTTGAGATATTCTCTCAACTTCCCTTCCTAAATTAGGAATAAGTTAAGTCTAAGAAACGCTATATTATAAAGTAATACCTGAATATAAAGTGTGTGTGTGTGTGTTAACGCATGATTTCCCCTGTGTGAAATACATTAAATGTGTTTTTCTTCATTTTTATTTGGTATCAAAGCTTAAGATTGGAGTTGATTTTGTTTGAAATGTGGTTGAGGTTGTTGAGTAATAGAATGACATTACATGGAGGTCATTGGGTGATTGAGGATAACATGTTACAAGACTTGAGATTTGTTGAGAGCCATAGATAGGAGAGAGTCATTGCGATAAAGGAGAGGCATGGCCCTTTCTATGGTGTAACTAGATCAATTCTGAAGACTGTACGAGAGGTGGCCAAGAGTTGGAAGGGATCCGCTGATTCAAGGAGTCTACGTAGAGTCATTGTTTATGTGTGAGGAACCTATTTAAGTATCTACAATGATGGAAGAAAGTGGAATTGTGATCAATGAAGACAGTGCTCTAACAAGAAATGTGTTTTGACAAGGAATTTGAAATTCCGAGTCCAATAGCCTTTCGTCTAGAAGATATAAGTGTTGTTGATTTGTTGCTTGTGTGAATCTTAGAAAGGGGGAGCACAATTGCTAGAGCTCGAGAGGCTCGAGTTTTTTCGGAAGTCTTGTTTTAGAATGATAGTGCAATGAGCAAAATATATCCCTGCAACGATACTTAAAGAAAATAATTGTCATCAAGTGACACAACCAAAGCCCAAAGTGAAGCATGGAGTGAATTGGTCTACTATGGCTATGCATGATAAAAGTTTCTTGTAAGCAACCATTTTATTCTTTCTTCTCTTTAATTTTTCAGTCATGTTGTACACTAATGTGTAGAAACCTTTCTACTATTATTGGAAACCATTTTCAGTTTTAGAGGGGACTTGATTTTTTTTTAATTTATTTATTTTATTTTATCATGGAATTTGCAACTTTAGAAAAGTTTCTTTGATCATGGAATTCACAACTTTAGAAAAGTTTAGTGGCCTAAATTTCCATACATGGAAAGTAAAAGTACAAATGTAATTAATGAATAAAAATTTGTGGGGCATGGTGAAGCATACAAAAGTGGTAGCAACAGATGCCAAACAATTACTTGAATGGGAAAGTGGAGATGACAAAGCTAATTTCATTATTGGACTTTCTCTTTCAAATTCATAGTTAGATCATGTCGATCTCACTAAATCATCTAAAGTAATATGGGAACAATTGATTCAATTGTTTGGTGCAAAAGCTACAAATGCAAAATTTTCCATAAAATTGCAGTTGTTTAGCCTTAAAATGAATGAAAAAACATCTATGTCTAGTTATGTAAATAATTTAATGTCACTTAAAAGACAGATAGTTGAAGTTGGTGCAAAGGTAGAAGATGAAGACACAAAATAAATCTTATTAAACAAACTACCTTCAAGTTTTAGCATGTTGTCCCACCTTAAGTTAAATGCCTTCACATACATTGGATGAGACAATTGCAACACTTTTGGCAAAGGAAAAGAGGCTAAAACCAGAGGATATCGAAGGAAATTCTCAAATAGAAAATACATTATTTTCAAAGACAACGATGAGAAATAAAAATGCAAATAAAAGTGAAGTTGAATGTTACAACTACAAGAAAATTGGGCATACAACATGGAATTGCAAAAATTGTGCTAGTGATCTATTAAAAGGAAAGGTGAAGGAATCAAAGAACATAGCCACAAATAAATATTCATTGAATTCTGATGATGATGAGTTCAATGAAGAAATTGAACCTCTCAAACTCTTTTAGAACAATTACATTTAGTGAAAAGGCTCAACATGGATGGTTGTCCATATATTTTGATAGTTATGGATCTAGGGAAGGATCCCTCATTTGTTGAAGACATGAGAGTGGTCTTCTAGTGAGGTTATGCAACAACTTGGGATGTTGTTCAGTAATTGAATTCAGGAGATCCATGATTCAAGAGTTCAAGAGTGGAACTCGGGAATCCAACTGGTTGACTACACCTTTATGAGGGTTATGAGACAATGGGACAACTTGATGGAGCCTATGTTGATCTAGAAACTATAAACCATTTAAAGAATGATTATGTATTTTGTTGTCTATGGGTTGTTTCAATAATTTTTTTTAATGTAAACATTAAGAGGATGACTTAGATTTAATGCTTACATTCTATATCTGAAAATTTTGGTTTGTGAGTTGTTGGTGAAGGTTGAGATATTCTCTCAACCTCCACTCCTAAATTAGGAATAAGTTAGATCTAAGAAACTATATATTATAGAATAATATCTGAATGTAAAGTATGTGTTTGTACGTAAAAAAACTATAATTGAGAATATAAGAAACAAATTCATACAAGCAAACTAAAACTATGCATTATTGACTTTGTGTTTTCTAGTATAATATATGAAGATTGTTTTTTTAAATATTAAATTGGTAAACTACCTTTTTTAATTATTAAATTTAATATTATGATTATATTTAGCCATTTATTTATATGTAACTTTTTCCTGCTGTGAAATATTAATCATATCAATCCCATGTTTTTACTTAATGCACTGTCTTATTCTAATTTTTTTCAAATTGTGAAATAACATATTGGTTGATTATTGTTGAGTAAATATAGTAGAGTCCCTTTGCTTGTTAACTTATGTTACATGTAAGTCTTGAGATGATTGACACACTTAATCTTCCGCTTGAGTAATTATGATTTAAGGGTATCTAAGCTATTAAAATCATTGGGGAATTGTACTCCACCTGAGCCACACCAACTCTTAACATGGTTGGATTTTTACCTACAAAAATTTGAACCATTAACTTTTACAACATAAACAATATCAACATAACATTCTATCACCATTTGTTTTGTTTTAAACAAATGGTTAATTTCGGGAAAGTTTCTACTTAATTTGGTAATGCCCCTCTTTCTTTCAGTGATGTGTTAAATTTGTGTTCTTGTTCTAGTTATTCTCTCCTCCAATTTTGTTAATGTACGAAGCCCCATCAATAATAGTCTCATTAGGGATTGAAGCCATTGATCAGGCTTTGGATTTCTCAAAAAAAGGTTTAGTCTATAGATTTAATGGTCTCTGGCCAAGATTAGTTGATCTACATCCTTGGATTTTAGAGAACTGGAAACCCTTTCTGTTTGATGATTTAAATAGCTATCCTATAGCTTGTGGGTTTTTTACTATGATTTTTTATTATCTTGAAGATCAAAATACTATTTTTAACAATGGACCTTGGTTTTTGGGTAGTTTAGGGCTCTTTATGAAGCCTTGGATACCCTCTTTCTGCTACAATTTCCTCTGCTCTAATTTGTGCTAGACTTCCAAATGTACCCCGACATATTTGGAATTTTTGAATGCTCAAAATCGTTGGAAACACTATTGGAGCTTTCCATTTCCAAAGCCCAAAACCGAAGGATTATCCAAATCCCTTTTATTCATGTATTTGTGTTGCAACGAACTTCCACAAGGGTTTCCCAACATAACTTAATTTGACTAGCTCTAATTATTTATGGGTTCAAAAGTTAGACTATGAGAACATCTCCTTTTGTTGTTGCGTGTGCTATCAAACAGGGTACACAATCAAAACCTACCCCAAAGCTCAAAGAATCACTAAGTTGTAGAATAAGATAGTTTGGAAAGGTAGCAAAAGGTCCATCTAGTTGAAAGGTGCCCAACGAGATCATTTTACAATCTATAAGGAAGAAAATCTTTGGGACAAGGAAGAGGAAATGCAAGTAGCAATTGATAAGCAAAAGAAAGATGAGACTCTTAAATAGACTCAAAAACTAGAAAAGAAGGAAGCAAAGGACAAGAAAAAAATCAAGGAATTCAAAGGAAAATCTCTAGAAGCAATTTCAAATGCGGATCTTGCTCAACAGAAATCTAAGAAAAATGGATTTCCTCTTGTTTCTTCTAGAAATAAGTGTGTCCATTCTTGGGAAAATCAGGTTGAAGAAGAAGACTCACCATGGAAGAAAAAATATACAACACTAAGTAGAGACCATCCACAAACCAGTGTCATCCCCTAAACACCAGAAAATGTGGGATGAATTGAAATTGGCAAAAAAGCCAAAAAAATTGCCAAGAAAAATGAGGAGCCAAACAAAAATTAAACTGACAAATAGTTAAGAATGAGATTTAAATGTAATGGAATTTTCGAGATTTTTTTGGAGAATTTATAATTGGTCCATAAATCAATTTCTTATTTTACAAAACTCTCACTTAAAAAATTAAATTGAGCATACAATCGTAATTTCTTATACACAATCTTAATTTCTCAAAAAAACATGAGTAATCCTCACATTTTGAAATAATTGTATTATTTCTTGACTAGTTCCCAATATTTTTAAAATATAATTTTATTATTATTATTATTATTATTATTATTATTATTTTATATATATAGACCAATTTTAAAAATATTTCACATTTCAAAATATATCACAATTTATCATTACTATTTATCTTTGGTTTTATTAAAAAGGCAATCGTAACTAATTTGTTTTGTAATTAGAAGTTTAAAAAAAATCAAGTGGTTGATTTTATTAAAAAATAAATTATTTCTTAATAAATTATTTTTAAATTAAAGTGTTTTTCAAATACAATTATTAACTAGTAAAACTGTATTGATAAATCTGGGTTATATTGGTGGATCGATATTGTTTTTTCTTTTAAAATTAATGGGTCTAACACAAACATTCTTTTAATAAATCCATGTATTTACATGATGTCATTTGTTGTTGGATAATTTGCATCGTTATTTCCTAATTGTATTTAAGTAAATGTGAAAAGGTAAACACTGTATTTACATTATGTCATTTTTTATGTCATAATTTGCATAGTAATTTCATAATTGTATTAGATAAATGTGAAAAAGTAAATATATATTCACATTATGCCATTTGTTATTTAATAATCTGCATGGTTATTTCATAATCGTATTATGTAAATGTGACAAGGTAAACATAGATTTAGAGATGGAAGCTAATTAATATTTGAAATTCTATCAATTGATGTAAAGGAAAGAGAATGTGCCAACATCTTTCATTTATGACCATAAGATAAAGATTTAGATTAAAAAAGTATCAATGTGTCAATCAATTCTCAATAGGACTACCACTATCATAGTAAATATACTAACACAAAAGAAAATGACTTCAATAAGTATAATATCAACCATTTTATTAATGTATCAACTATTTTATGAATATAATTGTACTAATAAATACTTAATTTTATAAATTATTTGATATATATATTTTTAATACATTTTATTTTATTTTGCAAATATACTAACACAAAAGAGAATGATTTCAAAAAATATATCAACCATTTTATTAATGTGGATAAATGTATATTAATTATTTTATTGATATAGTTGTACTAATAAATACTTAATTTTATAAATTATTTGATATATATATGTAATACATTCTATTTTATTTTGCAAATATACTAACACAAAAGAAAATGATTTCAATAAGTATATTAACCATTTTATTAATGTGAATAAATGTATATTAATTATTTTATTAATATAGTTGTACTAATAAATACTTAATTTTATAAATTATTTGATATATATTTTTAATACATTTTATTTTGTTTTGAAAATATATTAACACAAAATAAAATGGCTTTGATAAGTATATCAACCATTTTATTAATTTGGATAAATGTATATCAATTATTTTACTAATATGGTTGTATTAATGTTTGCTTGGGGTAGCACAATTGGTAATGGTTGTGGAAATGAAGTCTCATAGAACCAGAAGTCTTGGGTTAAAATTTTGTGCTATCTCCCCAATGGAGGTGAGAAATTGGGCATGAGGAAGATATAGTCCTACCAAGATTACAAAAAAACTACCATGATTACAAAAAAATATAGTTGTAATAATAAATATTTAACTTTATAAATTATTTGATACATTTTATTTTCTCCTACTTTCTTCAATGGGGAATATATTGATATTATAAACTTACAATTCTAAAATGAAATAAGTTTGGTTTATTATTTTAAAATGGACATGGTTACAAAAATAAAATTGCACTAATGAATATTTAACTTTATAATCCTACCAAGATTACAAAAAAATATAGTTGTACTAATAAATATTTAACTTTATAAATCATTCGATACATTTTATTTTTTTCTACTTTCTTCAATGGGGAATATATTGATCTAATAAAAGTAATATTCTAACATGAAATAAGTTTGGTTTATTATTTTAAAATGGACAAATTTGAACGGATAGCAAGAATTAGGGTTTTTTATGATCTCATATGAAATGAAAAAAACATTTTCTTGGAGATGAGGTTAATTGATGCCAAAATATATAAGGAAATTGTTGCGATAAGAAACTTAGAGTTAATCATTCAAAAACAATTTGGATAGATCAATTTAACAACTACTATTACTATTTTGAGCAAGTAAACAGAATAGCTAAAGACTTCATTTGAAGAATAAAGTTGACACATTGACTAAAGAAGAAGAACATAATGATTAACAATGTTTGAAGATGTTTGTAGCCTTGAACCAAGTATATTAAAGAGTAAACAAACTTTGTAGAATTAAAATTTTTACTATGGAAATAAAACCATTTTTTACCATTTTTTATAAAACATGTGGAGAAGAAATTAAGTTTGGTTGGGGATCATTAACTTCAATCGTGATTATTAATTGAATTTCAGTTTGCAAGCGTGTTGATGGCTGGCATTGTCAATTTTCAAAACTCCCTCTCAATAAGAAAGGGATTATTAGATACCCTGATCTTGCCTCTATGAAAATCAAATTTTCCTCTTAACAATGCCTTAGTTAATATATTTGCATCATGTTCCTCTAAAGGAATGTACTCTAGCAACATGATTCACCCATGATCCGCCTCTGTACACAATCTCGTAGATGGTGGCACCGAATGACGATATGCTTGGATCGATCATGAAAAAATTGATTCTCAGAGAGTTTGATATAATTCTAATTGTCATAATAAATCACTGTAGGATCCATCTGTTGACCCAATAATCCAACAAGGATCTTCCTCATCCAGATAACCTCACCAGTTTCTTGACTAGTAGACATGTACTTTACTTCTGCTGAACTAAGTGTAACTGATCCTTGCTTCCTGTTGTACCAAAAAATTGTTGCTGACCCAATGATGAAGATGTCCCCTAATGTCATCTTCCTATCTGATGAACTCCCTGCCCAATATTCATTTGCGAGGCCTAGCAACTTCCCTCCCTATGTCCATTTGTACCAAAGTGAAAACTGAGTGGTGCCTTTGAGGTATCTCAACACATGTTTAGTTGTCTTCCAATAGAGTTTGGTTGGCTTAAACATTACTTGACTAAGCTGGTTAACTACAAAACACATGTCTCGTCATGTTTTCACCAAGTACATAAGTGAACCCACAAGTTGTCTGTAAATGATAGCCTCTACCACTTTGCCTGAAGTAGCATCTTCCTTCGTTCAATTCCCTACTAGAGGAGTCTCCATGTGTTTACTTATCTCCATGTGAAACTTCTTTAGTATCTCATTGGCATACTTTCCCTGAGAGACAAATAGTTCCATATCTCTTTGCCAAATTTCTAAACCAAGGAAAAAATGCGTGAGCCCCATGTCTTTCATCTCAAATTCTCTTTCTAAATCCTCTTTGCATGATTTTATCATCTTCTCATCACATGTTAGAATTAAATCATCAACATATAATACTATAATAAATAATTTACCTTCAACCACAATGTGATAAAAGTTTGCATTTGCTTCACTTTTGGTGAAGCCCAACATGGTGAAATAACTATTGATCCTGGTGTACCAAGCACAGGGCACTTGCTTCAATCCATACAACACTTGGTTGAGTCTGCACACATGTGACTCTCTGTTGAAGGTATCAAATCCTTCCGACTTCTCTATGTACACCTCTTCCTCAATCAATTCATTGAGGAAGGTTTCCTTCACATACATCTAATGTACTTTCCATCCCATTTACCTTGAAAATGCTAGAATAGATATTATTAAAGAGTACATTGGTACTGGAGCACAGGTCTCCTTGTAATCAATTCCCTCCACCTAAGAGAACCCCTTGGCCACAAATCTAGCCTTGTGTTTCTCAACACTCCCATAGTTGCTTTCTTCACCTTGTAGATCAACCTGGAACCTATCACTAACTTGTCCTCTTGCCTTGGGACCACTTCCCAAGAACTGTTCCTGATAATGGAATCATATTCATATACCATGGAATCAACCCATACTTGTTACTACACGTCTTCCTCAAATGAGGATGGCTTAGTCTCTACACTCCCACTTATCAGAGCCATGTAACCAGTTTAATGATCTAGTGACCTCCTTCACCTGTAATGTGATGCAGGTTCTCCCGCATTCTCTCTAGCATCATGCATCAATCTTCCATCTTCTCTGGTGTGCTTCCTTCCATATTTGGATGTATCTTCATGAGTATGTGCTTTCACTCTTTGCACCTCTGCTTATGGCTGCTCCACAACATCTTGAGGTTATTCCTTTGGAGCTAAAAGCTCCTCATATGCATAGAATTGAAGCTCCCTCTCAAGGGAACATCTCATGGCCTTTTCTTCATCAAAATTCACATCTCTATGAACCACTATCATCCTATGAGATCACAGGTACACCCGATAGTTGTGAGGTGTATCAATGTATGCCACAAATATGCCCAAATATACTATTGGTTCTAGCTTTTTCCTTGCATCCTTGGAAACATGATAGTGAACTGATGAACCAAAGATCCTGATGTGTGTCACATCTAGTTTCTAACCTGAAAAATCTTCTTCTGGTGTACTCATCTAAATAATCTCATGAGGACTCATGTTCTCCACATATACCATTGTGTTGCATGCTTCATCCCTCAAGTACTATGGTAGGCCTTAAGCATGCAACATCGCTTGCGCATCTCCCACAATGCTTTTTTTCTTTATTTCTGCAACCTCATTCTACTATGGGTTATGGGGTGCTATTAACTCCCCTCTAATGCCTTATGATGCATATAATCTCTTGAACACATTTGACACATATTCTACATCGCTCTAGAGAGCCTTCACTTTATGCCAATGCCTTTCTCCACAAGTTCTTTAAATTTACAAGGTTTTGAGAATGTTTGGCATTTCTTTTGCATGAAAAATATCCAAAAATGTTATGGGAATAAGTACCCTATGGGCTTTGGGTTAGAACCCCAACAGAGCAGAAGCAAACTACAACAAGAAACACTCATATAGCTCAAAAAAAATGCTTATATAAACAAACTACGTAAGAGTGACCGTACCCAGATTTCCTTCATTCGAGTAGGTCTCGCAGGGTTCAAACCCTCTGCAACTCCTAATTATCTTCAGAGCTGAAAATCATTTGATTCGAGCATACATAGCAGTATAGAAGTAAAGCATATTCACGAAATTGACCTTATATCATATAAACAAATGACTGATTATACATCAAAACGATGTTCACACATGAATTACAACACAATTTGATGCATACCCACTCCCATGGTACTCCTACTACACAGTGCTGCATTTGCTTGGGTAGGTCCTCTATGGCTATCATGGGTACCTGGTGAGTTAGTCTCACCAAGTTTCTCTGCACTGCATATAGGACTCTTTCTGTCTCATTTGTTGCCTCTTCGGCACCTCTTCTGCAATGCTTGTGTCTCGGAAATCCATCTGGTCTGACTGGACCCACATCTGGAGCATGATAATTTTGTCATTTTTTGTCTCATCCAAATTTTTTTAAGTTTACCTCATATTAAAAAAAAAAAAAAAAACTTAAAAATTGTTACCTATGTCTCCCCATGTTGCATTTGGGGGAAATATCAAGTCTGGATCTCCTTGGAAATCCATACCAACATACGAGTAGTCGTCGACTGCGATGATCTGTTGGTCCCACCAGGCGAAAATCTCATCATCGAAAGTCGTCCTAGGAACGTGCCCACTGTTATCGGGAAAACTAGTGTCCATTCAGAGCTGCTAGTCCCACTAAGACAAGTAGCTATCTTAGAAACAAACAGATTAAAGTTACTTGCGTTTTCCTTTATGAGAGATAGATGAGAGAGAAGCAGAGAGTACCAACCTAAGTCTTTCACTAGTCTCCTTGCTTGTTTCCTCTCTCCTTTGATAAAGCTTTCGCCACTCCTTTCTCGCTTGTCCCGCTCCAAAGAACACCTGTAGAGTCAAGGCAACAAAATACCATCAAAGCATAAAGATATATAAAAATAAATAATGTAGGATCAGATGTACATTAACCATATAAATGCATACACAAACAAGATTAAGAGATATACAAGCATATGGAAGAAAACTCAAATAGCTTTATTGATAGAAGTAGTAGAAGAGAGGATTACAACTAGGTTGCTTGATCCAACATCATCCTCCCAGCGTGAAAAACCTCTTCACCTCATACAAATCAAGATCACCCAACAATGTCTTCAAAGAGAAACCAACATCACTTCCTTGAAAATTCCAAAATTCCAGCCTTTGGATCTCTTGGATGAGGGATCCATATATAGATGTTTGCAGGTGGGCAAATCAGCTTCTGGGATTTTGATTAGTGTCATCTCTTTGATAGTTCTTGGTTCCACTTGGAGATTTCATGATCTCTTACTCATCCCTAGGTGAATTCAGAGAGGCAAGTGTCGAATGAGAAGCTTCTAGAAAATTCTTTGGGTTTCCACCTAGAAAACTGCTTCTGCCATTTGTCTGCTCTCGCTAATCGCACCCTACAGAAGGGATTTCCAGTATGCATCACACTTTTTGCATGTGATAGGTGAGATGCATCACACCCTTAGCATTGAGTAGTCTGTATGGTCCAGTTTTGACCAGTTCTGAGTAATTTTTCAGGGAGAACTTCTAGGAGATGATGTAATCAACTGAGCTTGCTCCTTGAGAGTATGAAACAACAATTTTAGGGACTTGGAAGCCCTTGGTTTATGGACATATGTGATTGGGGTTGTAGTGCCCAAATATGTCTATAACAGTTGCCCCATAAAGCATGAGGTCATAAATTTTTTTGATGTCGAGTGAAATGCTTTATCATGAGGATCCGAGGTTTTTCAAATTGGAAGGTGATCTGTAATAAGATACAATACAATACATTATCTTCATAATATTTTCATGATCTAGCTGAGGCGGGCATTTCCATGCTCAGCTTTATAAATTCATTCTCATGTACATAGAATCAACAACGTCTGTGTAGCAGACTGATGATTCTGGTAGAGCCATCATCCTTTGGTTTGGGTGATTATCTGTGCAGCAATGATGTACATTTGATGTATTTATTTTCCTGAATATATCACAGCCCGGATGGATGAAACTAGATTTGGGGTCTTCAAAACTCGTTCAATCTTCGCCCGAAGTACAAGCTGATCCATGTGAAAAGATGTCCTAGCATCGAACATGGAGACATCGCCTGATTACCAGCCAATGATGTAAGTTGTTAACAGGCATGAGAGGAATCACCGATAATGATAATTATCCTCAAGGTACTGCAGTACAATTCACGTGGTGTGAATACATGAGTCAATGTCAAACACCACGCAAAATCTTTCAGTCGAAGGCCATTAATGTAAACCTGTTTCCGGAAGTGAGAAACTTGCCATTGAGGCATGCAAGCTTCAAAGTACTGAAAAGGTTGTTCCTAGGTCGACTTCTTGCATAATGAGCTGATGTCGACAAGAAGTGACCCATCGTAGGAGGGAATTAATGAATCCCACATCTATGACAAGGAACGGAGCAAATGATTTTGTGGAGGTGAAAACGATCTGATGATACAAGGTTCAGGGTGGCAGTCATGAAAGAATGAAGTGTGAAGGTATTGCAATGAGACACAAGCTGGGTTGGTGAATTCTCTTAGCGACTTCTCTTGAACATATCGGCGACACTGAGATGGATTGGTAGCGTTAACCCCAAAAATGGATGGTACAGTGGACCAATAGTGATATGACTGGAATGGAATAACTCAGCCCGACTTAATCATGGTGATGGACTGAAAGTGTCATGTTCAAGAGCGACCTGCTACCAATAAAGTTTCTTCAAGTTTTATTCCCAATTTTTCCCCAGTAATTTCTTACCAGTACCTCTTTATTTTTGTCAAGCTTGAGGAGGACAACATATGCTTGTTCTATATTTTTCCCTTCGGGCAAACCCGTCGCTATGTTTTAACGAGCCTATCAATAGTGAATCTCGATCTTGTCTGCATGGACAAGTTTGTCGCTATTGTTCTAACGAGTTTAATGAAAAAGATAACTCAGTCCTTTTCAATTTTAGAGAGTCTGAAAAGAGACGAAAAGGAAACTCCAATATTCTTTTTTCGTAATATAATCCCTTAAGTCCTAAAAAGTATAAAACAATGCGAAAGGGATGAATTTTCGATAGTTTTAACGAGCCGAACAAGACAAACACTCGATCTTTTTGTGTAATAATCCCTTAGGTCCGAAAAGATTAAAATCTAGAGGAGGGATGTCACTTCCAATCGCTTTAACGAGCTGGAGAGGCTAATTTCTTTAATGAGCTGGAGACTCGTTTTTTGAGGAACGAGTGATGTTTTTCGGATAGCAGCTGGTTCTAGATAAGTTTTGGAACTTTTTCAATCACAGTAATGTAGAGAAAGAGGATAATAGGATCACTCGTCGCAGCTGTTCCTCAAAAGGGGTAAATAATCAAATGGAGGTGTATGATTGGCTAAAAAAGAGTGGAGGTGATGGTAAGAACATGACCAAGGCTCAAAATTTGATAATAATACGATCACAATGGTTATCTACCAAAGGCGGGTTCATTTTTTAATGAGCTTAAACTCTAGTGGAACATATGCTCATTGCTAGGTTTATTTTTTTAACGAGCTTGAACTTTGCATAAAACTGCTAGTGCCAGTCGTATAATAAGGATGTCTCATCGATAGGTTCATTTTTTAGGGAGCTTGCCCCATTCAAAACTTTGTTCTGGATCCTTTCATTATGTAAGCTAGGAACGACCAATCCTACGAGTTTAAAGGGTTAAGAACCTACAAAGTAAGAAAATAAATGGTCGCTTTTAACTTTCATGCAAAAAGGTTTTCATGCCCCCAGGTATAACGAAGAAGAGTTTCCAGGTTACCATTCAATTTGCAGACAAAACACTTCCTTGGCTCTACCGAGAAAGGCCTACCTTCTCACGGAGGAATCCCTTTCTAGTCTGATCCATTTTCCTAAATGGACAGGATAGTCAGAGTAGTCATATTACTACGCAGAAACCTACCTTATATATGAGGTTTTCCTGCCAAAGCAGGTTAGGGTGCATGCCCCCTGGGTTTTAGTCACAATCACTGAATCACTCGCGCTCATCAGGTGGACGGACTGGAGATTGATGAGACATTCCTTGTGTAAAAAAATCAGTTAGGGATGGCATTTGACTATTAGCTATGTGTGAACCAGAGAATGAAAGCTGGTCTACGAGCTGGACCACTCTGCCTTCATGTGGAAAACACATCACTCGAAAGAGTGAGGAAACAATAGCTCCCATGCTATAAATGTAGTCACGCCCAAGGAGTAGATTTTAATCTAAAGGTCCTTGGACTACCATCATGTTTAGATGAACGGTTTTCCTTCTCAAAGTTATAGGCAAATTTTGAAGGATCCCTAACGATCGACTGGTTCCTTTGTTGAAGCCTATCAGATTTGGAATCTCAGGCAGAAGCGATGGCGAACCAAGCGCTTTCCAAGCAGTAGAGGGAAGGATACTCACAGAAGCCCCTTCATCTATGATAGTACCAACCATGATCATTCTGTAAGCTTGTACTATGATTAGGAATGGTACATTAGATGGTAGACAGGGTCTGCCTAGCATATTCCAATCGAAGGAAATGACTAGGTTGCTTAGAGGTAGGACTGAATAAACGGCCAGATAAATCTCTGACGAACTTCCTTCCTGCAGTAAAGGAATGGGTATATTTCCCCGATGTTCATCGGATTCTGTGTTTACGAAAATAATTTGAACGGTGTCATTCTCATTCTCTTTGATGACGGTATCATCTAAAGGTTGATCCTCTGAAGACAAGATGGGGTCGACTGCCGTCAAGACTTGTTGAGTTTGGTCCGAGGGTTTATCTTCAATGATAGGTGCTTTGACCGACAACAAAGGTGTGTTAGTCAGATTTTCAACTACCGATGGACT
This sequence comes from Pinus tabuliformis, assembly GCA_031772625.1. Taxonomy (NCBI): domain Eukaryota; kingdom Viridiplantae; phylum Streptophyta; class Pinopsida; order Pinales; family Pinaceae; genus Pinus; species Pinus tabuliformis. The sequence continues at coordinate 557,557,805 of CM062817.1, forward strand.
CGGCAAGAGTTTCTTGTATCCGGGAGGAAGTCGCTGTGGTGACGTAGGATGGTTATCCAAGACTCTTTTAGCTTCGTCCAAGAAGGGACAACAGTGAAGGGAATGATTGCCTTCACACAATTTGCAAGGAAATTTAGATCTTCCTTTCTGTCCATTGACTTCGTTTTCACTAGTTGACGGTGTACTCTCAACATGATCGTCAGAGGTTGACGACACCCGATTCTGCAAGCAGGGAGATCAGTCCCTTAAGATTCATGGGATGCAAGGACAATCTCGATGATAGTGGTCCCCTTTGCAAATGACACATGGAGATTTAGGTTTGGATGGCGCAGTGTGTGGATTTTCACTAGAAAATGCTTGGTTGCCCCCTTTTGCCATTGGCTTCTTCTTCTTCTTCTTCTTCTTCTCAATTACTTGGTTTTTAGTTTTACTAGCTTCACCAAGAGAAGAGGAAGAAGGAGAGGGAGAAACAAACAAAGTAGAAGGTTGGGGGGTAACTCTAGTATCATCTGGCTGTTGGTTTGATTGCTTAGGAATCACGGTGCTTTGAATGATAGAGGTCGAGAAGAGCCATATTGGCAGGCCAATTGTCAGTCCAGAACATCTCCCTAAGAGGAGAAAGGACTAGGATTTCCCCCAAGGGGAAATCCTTGATTGGTGGGCTCCATTTTCTCAACCTAAGTTCAATGAGGGAATATTGACGTTATTCCGATTAAAATAAATTTTATGACGCTTTGACACAACTTGCTTTTTCAATTTTTAAGAGTCGAGAAAAAAGCTAAAGATGACTATAGTCGCCTTCGATTTTTAATGTGCCTGAAGTGATAAGTGCTCAGATGGACCTTTTCTTTTAAGGAGTCTGAAAAGGAACGAAAGTGACTACTATGGAAATCTAGACAGAGTGATTACCAAACCAATTGCAAAACTGCAGAATAATTTTTATGGTATGGCAGTCAATCTTCCCAAATGTTGTGTTTAGTGCATTGCGATTGATAGGACAGTAGACATGGCTTCCTAAGGATAAAGGATATAGCCTATTGTGGTCTCCCAATATATACTCGACGGTACATGGGAGCACAAGTCCATACTGGCACTTGTCGTCTCAAAGAGGAGGAATCACCCAACCTATGATGAAAGTGACAGTTACCAGGCGTTACGATGCTGGAATATGTCTCTAGCCTAGACTTCTAAATGTTGTGTGTTAGGCTCCAAAGTGTTTTTATGTTTATTGAATTTATTTTACAGTTGATCTTTCTTAAGAAGTTTGCCTTTAAGGTTCACCGTGTGATGTAGATATACAATTCCTAAATATGCAATATAAGATGATAAACAGTTGTTTACTCTTCTTTTTGCAATGAAAACCCTAGCTACTAAGGAAAGAGAAGTGAAATTCTTTCAGCATAAACCAGAGAGCACACACAAGATGCACTATCCTAAATCAAAATCAACAAGCAGTCTAAATGCAAATGCACATGCATTTATTTGTTTTCCGCTTTCTCAATGTGTGAGTGACAAAAAGAATGCTAAGTACAAATCTGAACTATCTTTTCTCTCAAAGTGACAATACTAACAATTTTCTCTTCAAAAGACGAAAGGAAGACAAGACGAAACTTTCAACTTCAATTGAAAATTGCTTTCGACACTTGAAATACTATTAATTCAAATCAAATACAAGAGTAACAGTGTAATCAACCATAAAAAAGAGTAGGATTCTTTTCTTTGACTGAAAATGACACTTGCGACACTTTCAAATGAAAAGACGACAGTTCGATGAAGCTACTTTTTTGTAAAAGAGAACTGTAAATGTCAAACAATACATAAAAACATTCACAATTCTTTGTATAATGGAGGCTAAATAATGAAAAGGAAGGGAGTTTCAACAGTGGTATACTAATCACAGACAACAAAACTCCTGAATAAAGCTAAAGACAATGAAGAAAAAACCAAAATCTGGAGGCAGAAACAATCTTATCTGATCATCACACCTGTAACACAGGGAAACAGGGATGCATCCCACCTACTGCACATAGGAGGTGTGATACATCTAGAATGTCAAAAGGAGACAGCGCGATGATCCAAGGATGAGACTTTCACTTGGTTTGTGGTCACAGTTTGCAGCTTAGTTCAGGGATTTAGGGTGAGCTAATGATAGGCAGTAAACACAAAGTATAGGGGCTAATCTAATGAGGTTACTTGAGCTACCACCAGGGCACTTAGGATGTTTCAAGTCAGATTTTTAGTTTATAAACAAAACTCGAAGATAGACTGAAGCAACGTTGATCTACTTTTCACTTGCATAGCAAATGCAGTTCGAAGGCTAGCTAGCTTAACTTTAGGCTCCGTCTGTAGTTTATAAAGAAAACAAATATAAACAAGCAATCAACCTATTCGTTCCCCAGTGGAGTCGTCATTTTGCTATCGGAAAAAATAGTGTCCATTTAGAGCTGCTAGTCCCACTAAGATGGGTAGCTATCTTAGAAACAAACAGATTAAAGTTACTTGTGTTTTCCTTTATGAGAGATAGATGAGATAGAAGTAGAGAGTACCAACCTCAGTCTTTCACTAGTCTCCTTGCTTGTTTCCTCTCTCCTTTGATAAAGCTTTCACCACTCCTTTCTCTCTTGTCCCACTTCAAAGAACACCTGTATAGTCAAAGGCAGCAAAATACCATCAAAGCATAGTGATCTATAACCATAAATAATGTAGGATCAGATGTACATTAACCATATAAATTCATACACAAACAAGATTCAGAGATATACAAGCATATGGAGGAAAACTCAAATAGCTTTACTGATAGATGTAGTAGAAGAGAGGATTACAACCAGGTTGCCTGATCTAGCATCATCCTCCCAACATGAAAGCCCTCTTCACCTCATACAAAGCAAGATCACCCAACAATGTCTTCAAAGAGAAACCAACAACACTTCCTTGAAAATTCCAAAATTCCAGCCTTTGGATCTCTTGGATGAGGGATCCATATATAGATGTTTGCAGGTGGGTGAGTTAGCTTCTAGGCTTTTGATTAGTTTCATCTCTCTAATAGTTCTTGGTTCCACTTGGAGATTTCATGATCTCTTACTCATCCCTGGGCGAATTGAGAGAGGCAAGTGTCGAATGAGCAGCTTCTAGAAGATTCTCTGGGTTTCCACCTAGCAAACTGCTTCTGCCATTTGTCTTCTCTCGCTCATTGCACCCTACAAAAGGGCTTTCCAGTATGCATCGCACTTTTTGCATGTGGTAGGTGAGACGCATCGCACCCTTAGCACTGAGAAGTCTGTATGGTCCAGTTTTGACCAATTCTGAGTATTTTTTCAGGGAGAACTTCTGGGAGATGATGTAATCAGTTGACCTTGCTCCTTTAGAGTATGAAACAACACTTTTAGGGACTTGGAAGCCCTTGGTTTATGGACATATGTGATTGGGGTTGCAGTGCCCAAATATGTCTATAACACCTGCCTCCAAGGCATTTCATCAAGTCAACCCATCTTCCCATCTGTGGATCTCACGGGCTGCTGATAGAGGCAGATACTCTGGGACGTAACCTAGGTACCTTCTTGAAGAAGAATGAGCATAATATAGTCCCATATCCAGAGTTCTTGGTCTAACCCTTTTGAATAGAGGTCATTTGTCTCTTCATGTTGGTCAAAAGAGGCGTGCACTAGTCAAAAGCTATGGTAAGACATTCCACTACCAGGCTCATGGATACACTCGATGCTTGATGCAGTGAAGCTAATCCATTAACCATTGCAATGGTAAATAGCAGAATCCTCATAGATAAGCTTTCCACATGTTTTATTGGAATCTGACTTCCAATCTTCTCTGGGTGTCCTGGGGAGTATATATGTACATAGTCTTCTACTGAAAGACTACTTCTTGTTCTACCGGTAGAATGCACAACTTCTCCTCTTTAGGAGAGACTTGTTATAAAATAGATGTCTTCCACCTCAATCCTTATAGGCATTTGATCTATCATGAAGGCATCATCTTCTGCACTCCAATAGTGGATCATTAGTTCGAGTAGGCATGTGTTGGCTTTCATGTTTGGTATTTTGAAAAATTTCAATAAGCCACAACCTCTCAATGCGTCTAGTGCATTTTGGTCATTCATTACCTCATTGTCAATTGTGGTATGCTCTCTCTCTCTCTCCATGTTGTTGGGTGTGGAGCCTGATTATCTTCTGCATTCAAAGGTTTCAGCTGGATGTATACCCTAGGAAGACTGTACACCCCTCCACGTGGGGGGGACTTGTCCCCCCCGCGGGGATCTGGGGGGTTCGAGGGCAACGCCCCCGAAGCTAAAAATAGATGTAAAATTGCCTTGTAAAAGTCTAGTAATTTCTAATCAATCTGGGCCATTCATTAGGTGGATGATCTGATGGTAGAAGTTATGTTTAATTTAAGGTTTTTTTCCCTAGAAGGCAACCCCTAACTATATATGAGGGAATTGTATTGCGCCTATATTATCTATGTATTCTAAGTGAGGGAAAGAGAGGAGATTGAGAGCGAAGAGGGTGTTACAACAGATCTGCTGTAGGTTGTATCTCTTCAGTTTGCTGCATAATATAATAAAAGATGTACTGGCTATTTCTCCGTGGATGTAGCCCAAATTGGGTGAACCACGTATATCTGTGTCTCTCTTGTTTTATGCGCTTTCTATGTTTATATTTCTGCAATATTTTATGTGTTCCATTGCTCTGTAATAGACAATTTTTTAACAACTGGTATTAGAGCCGAATGTCTATTTGGTTGATAAACTTGCGGAGAAGAATTTCCTGGTCCGAGTGGGGGCAATGGCGGAAGATGGTAGGTTTAGGGTCGAAAAATTCAACAGCCAAAACTACCAGCTGTGGAAGATGCAGATGGAAGATTATCTGTATCAGAGAGATTTGTACCTACCATTGAGCGGAAAGACAAAGAAGTCGATGAGTGTGACAGACATAGAATGGGATATTCTTGACAAAAAGGCACTTGGAACAATACGGCTGTGCCTAGCGGCATGGGTAGTGTTTAATATTTTAAAGGAAACAACAATAGAGGGTTTAATGTTGGCATTGGCCAAACTATATGAAAAAACCTCAGCCTCAAATAAGGTATTTCTTATGAAGTGTTTATTTAATATGAAGATGTCAGAAGGTGGATATGTTGCAGACCATTTAAATGATTTTAATATAGTTACAAGTCAATTAAGTTCTGTAGGGGTAAATTTTGATGATGAAGTTAGGGCTCTGTTATTTTTGTTCTAATTGCTAGAAAATTGGAATGGTTTAGTTATGGCCATTAGTAAATCTGTCTCCGGATCTAGTACTTTAAATTTTGATGATGTTGTCAATGCAATCCTTAGCGATGAAATGCGATGGAAAAGCTCCGGTGAGACATCAGGTAATGCTTTGACTAGAGAGACTAGGGGAAGAAAAATGGAAAGAGGAAAGAGCTCAGGATATCGCAGTAAGTTAAGAAAAGGTAGATCTAATTCCAGATCGGGGTTAGTGTGCTAGAAATGTGGGAAGAAAGGACACTTGAAGAAAGACTGCAAGTCTCGGAAGGGAAAGGAAGTAGACGTGCAGCAAGAAAACAATCATGAAGCGAATGTAATAGGTGATGTGTTGCAAGATGCTTTGGTTATTTTATTAGAAAATATTATTGATTCTTGGGTGGTAGATTTAGGGGCCCCATTCCATGCCACACCTGATAGGAAACATTTTCATGATTATGTTCAAGGAGATTTTGGACAGGTTCGATTGGGTGATGATAAACCCTGTAAAGTCATTGGAATGGGTACAGTTTTCATAAAACAACAAAATGGAAATCAATGGCTATTGAAGGAGGTAAGACATGTTCCAGATTTGAAGAAAAATCTAATTTCAACAGGGCGGTTAGGAGGTGAAGGTTGCGTAAGTACTTTCACATATAAAACCTAGAAGGTCACTAAAGGATCCTTGGTAATAGCGAAAGGAGGAAAGGTTGGTACATTTTATTTATGCAATGGTATTTCTAATTATGTTAATGCTTTAACCTCTACAGGAGAAGATACGACATTGTGGCATCATAGGCTCAGGCACGTGAGTGAGAAGGGGATGCAGATTCTTCACTCAAGAAATTTGTTGCGAGGTTTGAAGCATGTTGATTTAAAATTCTGTGAGAATTGTGTTTATGGAAAATAGAAGAGAGTTAGATTCCTTAGAGTTGGGAAAGAAAAGAAGAGCGAAAAATTAGAGCTTGTGTATACAGATGTATGGGGACCTGCTCAGGTATCATCTCTTGGTGGCTCTCATTATTATGTTACTTTTATTGATGATGCAACCAGAAAAAATTGGATTTATTGTATTCAAAATAAATCTGACGTATTTGATACTTTCAAGAAATGGAAATCTTTGGTTGAAAATGAGATAGGAAAAAGGTTGAAGTGTCTCAGATTAGACAATGGAGGTGAATATTGCAGCAAATAGTTTGATAGGTACTATTCTAAGAATGGAATTCGCAGACAGAAGATAGTTCCAGGAACACCACAAGAAAATGGTGTGTCAAAAAGGATGAAAAAGACAATCATGGAGCATGCAAGGTGCATAAGATTGCATGCATGATTGCCTTTGCAATTTTGGGCAGATGCTATAGATACTGTTGTTTATCTAATAAACAGAGGGCCTTCAATTTTCTTGGATGGTGGTATTCCAGAGGAGGCATGGATAGGTAAAAAGGTAAACTACTCTTTTTTAAAGACTTTTGGTTGTGAATCCTTTGTCCACATTAATAAAGAAAATAGAACCAAGCTTGAAGCAAAATCAAAGAAATGTACCTTTACTGGATACGGTGTTAATGATTTTGGTTATCGCTTATATGATTATGAAAATCACAAAATCATTAGGAGCAGAGATGTAATATTCAATGAAAATGTTTTGTATAAGGATCAGCTGCAGGAAAAGAAACAGGAAAAGGAAAACAGAGAATACACAGTGCTTGATGATATCATAGGAAAAGTAATGGTGCCTTCAAATCATAATGATCAACTGCTAGAACAACAACCACAATAGCAACAAGTACCTCAAACACCTGAAAGTGGTGTTAGAAGATCTACCAGGATAAGTAGACCCCCTGAACGATACTCTCCTTCATTATATTATGTATTGTTGACTAATTCTGATGAACCAGAATGTTATGAAGAAGCAGTGTAGGTACAAACCAGGAAGAAGTGGGAGCAAGCCATGAAAGGAGAGATGGACTCCTTAGCACATAACCAGACTTGGGACTTAGGTGGGTTGCCTACAGGTAAAACAACATTGTAGAATAAATGGGTTTACAAGTTGAAGGAAGAAGATGGAGGTAGGAAAAGGTATAAAGCAAGACTTGTGGTGAAAGCGTTTGCACAGAAAAAGGGTATAGAATTTGATGAGATATTTTCTCTTGTTGTAAAAATGACTTCAATCAGAACTATTCTAAGTCTAGTAGCAGCTAAAGATTTGCATCTTGAGCAGTTAGATATAAAGACAACCTTTCTCCATGGGGATTTGGAGGAAGAGATATATATGTAGCAGCCACAAGGATATGAGGTAAAAGGGAAGGAGAAACTAGTGTACAGGTTGAAGAAGAGCTTGTATGGCTTAAAACAGGCTCCAAGGGAGTGGTATCTAAAATTTAACAGGTTTATGTTTGAACAAGGTTATACTAGGTGTCACTCTGATCATTGTGTTTATCTCAAAAGGCAAAGTGATGGAAGCTATATTATATTGTTATTGTATGTAGAAGACATGCTTGTTGCAGGTTCTAACATGTAGGTAATAAATGTGCTCAAAAGGAAATTGGCAAACTCATTTGCAATGAAGGATTTGGGTGTTGCAAAACAAATCCTTCGTATGAGAATAACTAGAGACAAGAAGAATCGCAAATTAACATTGTCTTAAAGTGAATAGAAAAGGTGTTGAAAAGGTTTAATATGTAGAACGCAAAACCAGTTAGTATACCTTTGGCTAGCCATTTCAAATTAAGTAAGGAGGCGTGTCCTAAGACTCAGGAAGAAATGGCTCATATGTCTAAAGTTCCATATGCATCAGCAGTTGGAAGCTTAATGTATGCAATGGTCTGCACAAGGCCTGATATTGCACATGCAGTGGGAGTTGTAAGTACGTACATGAACAATCTAAGAAAAGAACATTGGATGGCGGTGAAGTGGATTGTCAGGTATTTTTGAGGTACCACAAATCAAGCATTATGCTTTGCTGGTTCAAACATTGGTCTACAGGGATATGTTGATGTAGATATGGCAGGTGACAGAGATAACAGGAGGAGCACTACAGGATATGTATTTACTGTAGGTTCAATAGCTGTCAGTTGGGTCTCAAAACTACAAAGTGTTGTTGCACTCTCAACAACAGAAGCAAAGTATGTTGCTGCTACAGAGGCTAGTAAAGAAATGATTTGGTTACAAAGGTTTCTGGATGAATTGGGTAAGAAGCAGGAGTTGGGCAGGTTATACAATGACATCCAGAGTGCCATACATCTTTCAAAGAACTCTGCATTTCATTCCAAGACTAAGCATATACAGCTCAAGTCCCATTTCATACGGTCAGCGTTGGAAGATGGATAGTTGAAGCTGGAAAAGATACACACGAGCCAGAATCCTGCTGATATGTTAACAAAAGTTGTAACCAGGGAGAAACTGAGAATCTGCCTAGTTTTAATTGGTCTTCAAGTATGATGAAGAAGATGAGAAATAGCCAGGTCCAAAGTGGAGTCATTGTTTAGCAAATGAAGCAGCGGTGGAGTTGCTATAATCAGTCTCCAAGTGGGAGATTGTTGGGTGTGGAGCCTGATTATCTTCTGTATTCAAAAGTTTCAGCTGGGTCTATACCCCGCGAAGATCGTATACCCCTCCACACGGGGGGGACTTGTCCCCCTCGTGGGGGTCTCGGGGCCAGTGGTCCCTCGGCGGGGGTTCGGGGGCAGTGCCCTCAAAGCTAAAAATAGATGTAAAATTTCCTTGTAAAAGTTTAGTAATTTCTAGTCAATCGGGCCATTCATTAGGCAGATGATCTGACGGTAGAAGTTATGTTTAATTTAGGGTTTTTTGCCCTAGAAGGCAACCCCTCACTATATATGAGGGAATTTTATTGCGTCTATATTAGATCTGTATTCTGAGTGAGGGAAAGAGAGGAGATTGAGAGCGAAGAGGGTGTTACAACGGATCTGCTATAGGTTGTATCTCTTCAATTTGCTGGATAATATAATAAAAGAAGGACTGGTTGTTTCTCCGTGGATGTAGCCTAAACTGGGTGAACCACGTATATCTGTGTCTCTCTTGTTTTATGCGTTTTCTGTGTTTATATTTCTACAATATTGTTTTTGTTCCATTTCTCCGTAAGATATAATTTTCTAACACATGTGATGGTCATCTTGCAAGAAATTTGAGTTTCAACCATTAGTTTTTGTGTTTAAACTTTAACTCACGTATATGCGGGTTGCTTTTACACACAGTCGCGTGTAGGGCCATCGTATAAGAGGGTTTATCAAACCCAACCTGCGTGTACGCAGAGTTGGATTTTTTGACATAAATTCCCATGGTCAAAACGTAAAGAAAATTTATAAAAACTATCACAAAACATTAAAAGAATGATTTGAGGGTTAACTGATCACTTTGGTGTGATTTGAACGGTCCAATTGTTCAGAGGCAAGTTTGCTCCATTTTTCTCCACAGCTCTTTGCTCCAAACAGAAATGAAACAAAAGTAAGTCCAAAACTCATTTTATTGCCAATTTTTTTTTTTCAAAAATTGATTTTTGTCTCATGAATTTTTGACTTGTGGGCTTGGATTATCGAGAGTGGGCTGTTGTTCCAGGATATTTTGGAGACTTCTTCAAGATGTTATTTCAGTTCCATGACCACTGACCCTTCATGGTAGGTATCATTTACTCACTGGCATATAGGTTAGGGAATCCATTTTTTCCATTTGCATCTTGCATACTAGCCTCTGTTCAACAATACGTTAGCCAGAGGGTCGACCCCATCGTATCTTGGTTAGAAAACCATTTTCACTCGCCAATTTTTAAAATCATGATGCGATGGTAAAGCCATCCTTTACATGGGCATCTTAGTTAGAACCTCGCTGGCATTGATTTCCCATGTTGCTACACTTAGTAGGCTTGGGAGTCCTCTTTAGTTCCGCCATGACTTATGTGTTGAAGACACGTTCTCTTTTTCTGTTGATTTGTGGCCTTATACCCTAGAGGGTCCTTTGTGTTGAGTTGTACTGCTGCATTACATTTTGACTATTTGCACCTTTTGGCCTTGAGCCAGATTCACTTGGACTCGTGTTTAAGCCACTTATTTGACCATGTCTTCTCCAATATCAACCATGCAATCACTTAGCCTCTGCAACTTGACGCATCCTTTACCCATGGAAAGAACATCCCTTTGAGTGTCCTCGACTAGTTTCACCTCCCTGCATTGATCATAGGAATGTTCCCATCCCAGGAACTGGATCATCTGTTTCTATGACACTCGTTCATTCCACTATAGTATAACATTCTTTTATTCTTTTTCTAGCTTAAAGAAAAAGATAAAAAAATTATATATTCCAAAAAGAGTGGGAACAGGACATCATTTCTATATTTTGTTGGCAGCTAGAGTTAGTCATGTTGCCCTTGAACAAAGCACTCAAAAGAAAGTCTCTCCTCCATTTTTGGCGGGATTTAGTTTGACTTAGGTTTGCCTTAACTTCGTTATTTAGTTTGTCCTCCTCCGATTGGTTACCTCTTCCAATCATATGGAGTGTTTGCTCATGCCTCCTGCATGACAAACTTATACAGAGTTATTATATGCTGCCATACAGTCATCATTGAGTCGTGCTTTTGTTCAAAGGAAGAAAGCCTGAGTCAGCCTCTCTGCAGTGTCCCCTGACCTATTTTTCATTCGACCATCCCTAGTTGTCAGTGTCATGTCTTTCATCACATCAGTTATCTTAGTCCTTTGCTCATGCCGGTTTGAGAAGGTCTACATTGACTTCTTGTTGGTGGGTCTTGTCCTTATTGATGATGACATATTGATCGAAGGGCAGACCTAGAGTCGCACCCTAGTCCTATTTTCATTATTGATAGGTCACCTTGTGCTCAACATCGATCAGTATCATGGGTCTTTGAATCAGTGGTTTCCCTTATGTTTGACATCAGCTTTCACTATCACACATTAGGATTCGTGCAGTGCCTTGGTTTCCATTTGACCCTATTGGTGGATTCCTTACCTCTGTGTCAGCTTTCATTATTGGTTGGTTCAGAGGGTTTTTATTGTGCGCTAGCTACATCTTGTGTATGCTGGAAATGTGCTTCAGTTGGGTTAATACATCTTTTTGGTTTGATTCCTTCCACATTATTGGCCTATGAGTTACACTCGCACTAGATTGATGGAGGATGCCTTAATGCCTTCCTTCTAGCAGATATTTTCCTATCGACTACAGCTCATTTGATCTGGGACAAAGATCGAGAGTCCATTTGGTAGTACCTTGGGGTTTGCAGTCATCAGTGGCAGATTCCATCGCTATCGACAATGGGAAATCATCATTGTGCCCTGATTGATAGATTCTTCCATGTGCTCAACTTCAGCGCCTTTATTCGCACTTACTAGATTGTACTGGGTACCTTGACTCTCATTTTCATTATCGGTGAGTAGTCTCACGTTTTTTAATGGTATACATCAATGACCAATAATCAAACAATTTCTCACATGCTCAACCTCAGATCATTTATTCCCATTGTGTAGAAATGTACCGCGGCGGTTGGTGAAGACCTTGGGTTGCATCAACATGTTTTGGTTCACATGTCAATTGCTCATGTTGCTGCTAGTTGACACCATCCACGTTATATGTTGCAGTTTTTTTACAGCAACATCTTAGATGTTGGCATCCAAGTTGCGGTGTAGTATCATTTTATTCCATCATGTTCATTTGGTACTATTGGGATCAATTTCTTTTTTGGCGTCAGTGATCAGCTTCATCCTTCAGCATCATTGATCCTCTTTTATATGTGATATTCAAACATGTATGTTTTTTTATCACGATCAGATGATCCATTATGTACTTTCACTTCTTTATACTTGTATACTTATTGGATCCGCTAGTACTTGATGTGCGAATATGCTTTACTTTATCTAAGCATGGGTAGGCCCGCCTCAGACAACATTTTCTTTCTGATCTCTTTTGATGGCTTGGTAGGCTGAATTCTGGTGAAGTCCTTCTTAGTTTCAACAAGATTCTTTCCATAAACTTAATACATTTCGGCCATCATGGACCCCTTATGACCTCATATATTAGGGGGCATCTGTTATAGCACCATTTATCACCCTTGGTATTTGTGATGCTTGATTTATGGCTTGGGCAACCCCTCCTTCCAGACTTGGTTCAAATATATTAAAGACAATGTTTTATTCCCTATACGCTACTTTTCCCTGAGATAAAAGCATGTGCACGTGGGTTAGTCAATACCCAAGCCACGTGTACGTGTTAAAACACTTTAAAAAATTAAATTTCCTTAACTATGGGCGGGGTTCACGAGTTTTACCTGTTGATTACCTTCTATTGCCCATTTCCCAACTATTTCTCAACTGTTTCCCAACTAAAAAACTAATTGGGAGAAGTATAAAGAGACTTCTATGGGAAGGTCTAAGGGATAAGAGATAAATTTATTATACTGAGATTATCCTTGACTGAGTCTGATGAATCCCTATGCCTCATGCACTTCCCCAAGCTTCAGGAAACCCTTGTTTCCTTGATTATAGATATTCTCCCTCTTGCTTGAGATATCATGGTGTTGGTTATCGAAGAAGATTGCTGGGATAGTACGGATCCAGAGGATGGTTCCACTTGGAGCTGGAAGAAGAAGACTCAGGTGAATTCTTTCCATGTTATTTATAGCTTACTGTAATAAAAGGAATGTTGTCTTGTTTCCAAAATTAACTTTGTTTATGCATCAAATTGTGTTGTAATTCATGTGCGAACATAGTTTTGATTATAATCAGTCATTTATTTATATGATATAAGGTTAATTTCGTAAATATGCTTTACTTCTATACCGCTATACTCGAATCAAATGATTTTTAGGTCTGAATAGCATTAGGAGTTGTAAAGGGTCTGAACCCTGCGGGACCTACTTGAACGAAGGAAATCCGGGTATGGTCACTCTTACGTAGTTAGTTTATATAAGCATTTTGCCTGAGCTGTATGAGTGTTTCTTGTTGTAGTTTTCTCCTTCTCTGTTGGGGTTCTAACCCAAAGCCCTAGGGTACTTATTTCCTAACAAACACTTATGAGAGAAATCATCTACAAATATAACATAATACCTGTGCTTGGCCGTGGAGGCTATCGAGAATGGTCTACACACATCTGAGTGAACTCTTTCAAGGATTGCTTGCACTCGAATGTCCTTATCATGAAAGGTGGCTTTGGTGTAATTTCCCAAATTACACCCTTTTCATGTATCAAGTTGCTCTAGTGTACCCTTGGGAAGTCCTGTAGACATATATTTCATGACCTTCAAAGATCCATGGTGTAAATGGCCAAGTCTCCTATTCCATAATTCACCGATGTCTCGGATTTGCACCTTCTCTGCTCTTGTGCTCAAAGAAACACAATATTATACATCCAATTTGTAGAGGTTCTTTACCGGAACATTGAACCACTTCACTTGTCTCGTGGCTATGTGATGAAGGAAAACATTTCATTTGCTAAATATCACATCGTAGCCATAATCTTCTAACATAGAAACTGAAACTAAATTATTCTTTGGACCCGAAACGTACACGACATATTTTAATGTGAGAGAAGAACAAGACTCCCTCTGAAAATTAAAAGTACAAATGTCAGTCAAACTATACCTTCCATCATCTCCAATCTCAATGTGCATCTATAGATCCTTCTCATCCAAGTCACTGAATAAATCTTTGCTTCCCCCCATATGGAATGAGGCTCCACTATCCAGATACCACACACTACCCATCACCGATGTCACCATGCATGCAATGAGGGTGAAATCCAACTCGAATTATGAAGCAAGAGCTTCAACTGCCCCTCCTGAGGGCTTCTTGTAATCCTTCCTGCACAGACACTTCATGGCATAGTGTCCCAACTCATGACAGTGAAAACATTTAATCTTCAATAAGTCCTTCTTCTTGCCCACTTGACTAAAATCTCCTTTGGATTGGAACTTATTTCCTTTCAATTTCTTTGCCTTTCTATCCAAGGCATAATTCTTCTCATCAACATGTTTGGATGAGGTTCCATCTCTGGTGTTCCACCTTATCTCTTCTTGCACCAAGTCAGAACAACAATTCTCCCACTCTGGTAGCTTCTTCCTCCCATTTACCAAATCCTGTTAGTTGTACCAACTCTTGGGAAGGCCTAGAAGTGCTAGGATGACCAGATCATATTCAGCAACTGTAACACCAACACTTCCAAGCTCATCTTGACATTGGATGAACTTGCTCAAGTACTGTGGTATTGTGTCACCCTTCTCCATCTTGATTTTTTGAAGCTTTTCCTTCAGTCCCAGACTCTCGTATTCACTTATGTTATAAAACAAGTCTGTCAAGGCCTTCCACATTTCATATGGAGTCTCTTTTCCATGGAGCTTGTAAAAAATATGATCTCAAACTCCTTCCAATAATATCCATTTTTCCTTAGCTACATTCTTCTCTCACTCTACCAGGTTTTGTGCATCTGTAGCTGATGGTTTAAGAACATTGCTATCAATGTATTCCGTCAATCCATTATATTCCATGATTGCTTCCATCTAGTTCTTCCAAACAATGTAATTTGAGCTACCCTTAAGGAAATACTCGAGCCTCAGACCATAGAATGTCATCCTAACCCTGCTGCTAGATCTGGAGAATAGATCTGAAAAAATCGTCCCTCCTGCAAAGACAAAATCATATTCTTCTATTCTATTGTGATTTCAACTCTGACACCATGTAAAAATTCTTTGTAGATTCAAACTGCTAATTGTGATTTACTAAAACAATAGACTTGAATCTACTATACCAATTGCGAAAGTAATTAAACGATCGTGAAAGTAAGCAACATACAAGAAAAAAAATTCAGCCACACATTAAACAATGATTTCCTAGGGAAAGCCACAGTTAAAACCCCCTGCTATCTGTATATTGCATTAGTCAGAAAATTTGAGAATATTACAATGATTTGCTGAAGCCTAAGCAACCTTTACACTATCTCTGTTTTTTTCACTGCTTCCTAGATAAGCCTAGGCCAATACTTAACCAAATTTTGGTTTGCCCAAGTCCCTATTTCCTTGCGTTGTTTCCTTGGAAATTAACCCCTATTATTTAGGAAAATTCCTCATTCACAAATATGAAATACATCATCGGCTTCTTCTGACTGCATGCACCACTTGTACAATTTGGATCATTATACAGTTGATAGTACATTGCACTTGAACTCCAATCTCAATTGGGTAACTCATAGTTCACACATGCATGAGTTATTTATGGTTGATTTATCAGTTAATTGGTTGAAAACTGAAGCTTCTCTCCACTTCTAAACCTCCTACTAGTTCCTCCAATAGTTGGAACTAATTTAACGGACTTAAACTTAGTTAAACAAAATTAATTAATTACAACTCAAAATAAGCTCAACTAGGGCTCCTATAAAGTAAGAGCCACACTACATGACTCAACTTAGACCCTCAACTCGAATTAACTCAACCAAATAATTAAAACTAACTTAGTTGACTCATACACATTGTCATGTGATGTGGAATTACAATTTTCTTCTAATTTAATTCAAGGGAAAATTAAAATAGAATATTTCTTGGGGCCATTTTTAACAATACATGGTGCAATTCCTTGTCATAGTTAGCCATTCATGGGCATCATAGGGACTAGTGTTGAGGAATACAACACTTGTAGTATTGTAGTTATCATGCATGGATAAGGAGACATGGTTCTATCTCGACACCCTATGTTCACTGATAGCAAGTCGGCCTTAGCTACAGGTTTGTCTTTGTTATGCAACCAACTCACAAATAGATATATCAACGACTTAAAAATTATCCTCTTTGAGGGGGAAAAATCCTTTACATTACATAAATGAATAATTCTTGGATGATACATATGAAAAAACCTCCTTCGTATATGTAGGAGTCTAAGCTGTCACAATATAATCAAAGGCTACATAACAATAATAATGTAAGGGCACAAAAATAACAATAGTGGGATTATATGGGGCACAATATAACAATATGGGGGCTACATGGGCACAAAAATAACAATAAGGGGGATACACTAGTATTATAGGGACCCAACATGCCACTGTGCTTCAAAAATGTGTTTTCCTTGTTGGGTGTGGAGCATGATTGTTCAGAGGTCTTTGTTTTAGCTGGATGTATACCCTAGGAAGTTTGTACACCCCTCAACGCCGGGGGGTGCGGGGGGGGGGCTTGTCCCGCCCACGGGGGTTCGGGGGGGGGCCGATCCCCCCTAGCTGGGGTGTCTGGGGGCCAGCAGTCCCCCAGCGGGGGTTTCGAAGGCAGCGCCCGTGAAGCTAAAAACAGATGTAAAATTGCCTTGTAAAAGTATAGTAATTTCTAGTAAATCTGGGGCGTTCATTAGGCAGATGATCTAACGGTAGAACTTATGTTTAGTTTAGGGTTTTTTCCCTAAAAGGAAACCCCTCTCTTTGTATGAGGTCATTGTATTGAGGCTGTGTAATAGATGTGTATTCTTCGGGCGAGAAATAGAGAGTTGAGACTGTGAGAGAAAACATAGGATATTATAGCGGATCTGTTGTAGGTTGTGTCTCTTCATTTTGCTGGATAATAGAAAGGAAGGACTAGCTGTTTGGGGTGGACGTAGCCCAAGCTGGGTGAACCACGTATATCTATGTCTCTCTTGTTTTATGCATTTTCTGTGTTTATATTTTTGTAATATTTGATGTGTTCCATTGCTCTGTAATATATAATTTTCTAACAACTGGTATAAGAGCCGAAGGTCTATTTGGCTGATAAACTCGCAGGAAAGAAGGGTTCCTCGTTCGAGTGGGAGCAATGGCGGAAGATGGTAAGTTTAGGGTCGAGAAATTTAACGACCAAAACTTCTCGCTGTGGAAGATGCAGATGGAAGATTATCTGTACCAGAAAGATCTGTACCTACCATTGGGCGGAAAAACAAAGATGCCAACGGGTATTACAGATGAAGAATGGAACCTTCTCGATAGAAAGGCACTCAGAACAGTATAGTTGTGCCTCGCAGTGTCGGTTGCCTTCAACATTTCAAAGGAAACAACGACAGAGGGTTTGATTAAGGCATAGGAGAAACTATATGAAAAACCCTTGGCCTCAAACAAGGTATTTCTTATGAAACGGTTATTTAATATGAAGATGTCGGAAGGTGGATCTATTGAAGACCATTTAAATGATTTTAATACTGTTATAGGTCAGTTATGTTCTATAGGGGTAAACTTTGATGATGAATCTAGAGCTCTGTTATTCTTGTGCTCATTGCCAGAAAGTTGGAATGGTTTAGTAATGGCCATTAGTAACTCTATTTCTGGATCTAGTACTTTAAAGTTTGATGATGTTGTCGATGCTATCCTTAGCGAGGAAATGCGATGGAAAAGCTCCGGTGAGACATCGGGTAATGCTTTGAGTGTAGAGTCTAGGGGAAGAAAAATGGAAAGAGGAAAGAGTTCAGGATATCGCAGTAAATCAAGGAAAGGCAGATCCAAGTCCAGGTCGGGGATAGTGTGCTGGAAATGTGGAAAGAAAGGACACCTAAAGAAAGACTGTAGATCTCGAAAGGGAAAACAAGGAGATGCACAGCAAGAAAAAAATCATGAAGCAAATGTGACAGGTGAGGTGTTACAAGATGCTTTGATTCTTTCTTTCGAAAATATTACTGATTCCTGGGTGGTATATTCAGGGACCTCATTCCATGCCACACCTGATAAGAAATATTTTCATGACTATGTTCAAGGAGATTTTGGACAAGTCTGTTTGGGTGATGATACACCCTGTAAAATTGTTGGAATGGGTAAGGTTCTTGTAAAACAACAGAATGGAAACCAATGGCTACTAAAGGAGGTAAGGCATGTTCTAGATCTGAAGAAAAAATTGATTTCTACAGGGCTATTAGGCGGTGAAGGTTGTGTGAAAACTTTCACAGATAAAGCTTGGAAGGTCACCAAAGGAGCCCTGGTAATAGCAAAAGGCGAAAAGGTTGGTACATTATATTTATGCAATGGTATTTCTAACTTTGTTAATGCTTTAACTTCCAAAGGAGAAGATGCAGCATTATGGCATCATAGGCTCAGACACATGAGTGCAAAGGTGATGAAGATTCTTCACTCAAGGAATTTGTTGCCGAGTTTGAAGAATGTTGATTTGGACTTCTGTGAGAATTGCATATATGGAAAACAAAAGAGAGTCAGATTTCTCAGAGTTGGGAAAGAAAAGAAGAGCGAAAAATTAGAGCTTGTGCATACAGATGTATGGGGACCTACTCAGGTATCATCTCTTGGTGGCTCTCATTATTATGTTACTTTTATTGATGACGCAACTAGAAAAACTTGGATTTATTGTATTAAGAACAAATCTAATGTATTTGATACTTTCAAGAAATGGAAAGCTTTGGTTGAGATTGAGACAGGAAATAAATTGAAGTGTCTCAAATCAAACAATGGAGGTGAATATTGTAGCAAAGAGTTTGATAGGTACTGTTTAGAGCATGGAATTCACAGAGAGAAGACAGTACCAAGAACACCAAAAGAAAATGGTGTGTCAGAAAGGATGAACAGAACAATCATGGAGCGTGCAAGGTGCATGAGATTGCATGCAGGATTTCCTTTACAATTTTGGGTAGATGCTGTGGATACTGCTGTTTATCTAATAAACAAAGGGCCTTCAAGTTCCTTGGATGGTGGTGTTCCAGAGGAAACATGGATAGGTAAAAAGGTAAACTACTCTTTTTTAAAGCCTTTTGGTTGTGAGTCCTTTGTCCATATTAATAAGGAAATAGAACAAAGCTTGAGGAAAAGTCAAAGAAATGTACCTTTATTGGATATATTGTTAATGATTTTGGTTATTTATTATATGATTACAATAATCACAAAATCATTAGGAGCAGAGATGTAATATTCAATGAAAAGGTCTTGAATAAGAATCAGTTGCAAGAAAAGAGACAGGAAAAATAAAACAAGGAATACACAGTTCTTGATGAAATCACGGAAAAAATAAAGGTGCCGAAAAATAATAATAATCAACAACCACAACAACAACAACCACCACAACAGCAACAAGCACCCCAAACACTTGAAAGTGGTGTTCGAAGATCTACCAGGATAAGTATACCCCCTGAACGATACTCTCCTTCATTATATTATTTATTGTTGACTGATTCTAGTGAACCCGAATGTTATGAAGAAGCAATGCAGGTTGAAAGAAGGAAGAAGTGGGAGGTAGCCATGGAATAAGAGATGGACTCCTTAATTCATAACCAGACTTGGGACTTAGTCAAGCTGCCTGCAGGAAAAACTACATTGAAGAATAAATGGGTTTACAGGCTGAAGGAAGAAGATGGAGGAAAACAAAGGTACAAAGCTAGACTTGTGGTGAAGGGGTTTGCACAGAAGAAAGGTATTGATTTTGATGAAATATTTTATCCTGTTGTTAAAATGACTTCAATCAGAACTATTTTAAGTCTAGTAGCAGTTGAAGATTTGCATCTTGAGAAGTTAGATGTAAAGATAGCCTTTCTCCATGGGGATTTGGAGGAAGAGATATATATGTAGCAGCCATAAGGATATGAGGTAAAAGGGAAGGAGAAACTAGTGTGCAGGTTGAAGAAGAGCTTGTATGGCTTAAAACAGGCTCCAAGGTAGTGGTATCTAAAATTTGACAAGTTTATGTCTGAAAAAGGTTATACTAGATGTCACTCTGATCATTGTGTTTATCTGGAAAATAAAAATGATGGCAGCTATATTATATTGTTATTGTATGTAGATGACATGCTTGTTGCAGGGTCTAACATGCAGGAAATAAATGTGATTAAAATAAAATTTGCAAATTCATTTGCAATGAAGGATTTGGGAGCTGCAAAACAAATCCTTGGTATGAGAATAACTAGAGACAGGAAAAATCGCAAATTAACATTGTCTCAGAATGAGTACACACAAAAGGTGTTGAAAATATTTAATATGCATAATGCAAAACCAGTTAGTACACCTTTTGCTAGCCATTTCAAACTTAGTAAGGAAATGTGCCCAAAGACCCAAGAAGACATGGATTATATGTCTAAAGTTCCATATGCATCAACAGTTGGAAGCTTAATGTATGCAATGGTTTGCACAAGGCCTGATATTACACATGCAGTGGGAGTTGTAAGCAGGTACATGAACAATCCAGGAAAGGAACATTGGATGGCAGTGAAATGGATTCTCAGATATTTGAAAGGTACCACAAATCAAGCATTATGCTTTGGTGGTTCAAACATTTCTCCACAGGGATATGTTGATGCAGATATGGCAGGTGATAGAGATAACAAGAGGAGCACTATAGGATATGTATTTACTATAGGTGGAACAACTGTCAGTTGGGTTTCAAAAATCCAAAGTGTTGTTTCACTTTCAACAACCGAAGAAGAGTATGTTGCTGCTACAGAGGCTAGTAAAGAAATGATTTGGTTACAAAGGTTTATGGGTGAATTGGGTAAGGAGCATGATATGGGCACGTTATGCAGTGATAGCCAAAGTGCCATTCATCTTGCAAAGAACTCAGCATTTCATTCCAGGACTAAACACATACATCTCAAGTACCATTTCATACGATCAGTGTTGGAAGATGGAGAGTTGAAGCTGGAAAAGATACACACTAACCAGAATCCTGCAGGTATGCTAACAAAAGTTGTAACTACGGAAAAACTGAGAATATGCTCAGTTTAAATTGGTCTTCAAGGATGACGATGAAGATGAGAAACATCCAGGTCCAAAGAGGAGTCATTGTCCAACAAATGAAGCAGCGATGGAGTTGCTACAATCATTCTCCAAGTGGGAGATTGTTGGGTGTGGAGATGATTGTTTAGAGGTCTTTGTTTCAGCTGGATGTATACCCCAGGAAGTTTGTACACCCCTCCACACGGGGGGGTGCGGGGGGGACTTGTCCCACTTGCGGGGGTTTGGGGGGCTGATCCCCCCCGGATGGGGGGTCCGGGGCCCAGCGGTCCCCCAGCAAGGGTTTCGGGGGCAACACCCCCGAAGCTAAAAACAGATGTAAAATTGCCTTGTAAAAGTATAGTAATTTCTAGTCAATCTGGGTCGTTCATTAGGCAAATGATCTGACGATAGAACTTATGTTTAGTTTAGCATTTTTTCCCTAAAAGGCAACCCCTCTCTTTGTATTAGGGCATTGTATTGAGGTTGTGTAATAGATGTGTATTCTCTGAGCGAGAAACAGAGAGGTGAGACTGTGAGAGAAAACAGAGGATATTACAACGGATTTGCTGTAGGTTGTGTCTCTTCATTTTGCTGGATAATAGAAAGGAAGGACTGGCTGTTCGAGGTAGACATAGCCCAAACTGGGTGAACCACGTACATCTATGTCTCTCTTGTTTTATGTGTTTTCTGTGTTTATATTTCTGTAATATTTTATGTGTTCCATTGCTCTGTAATATATAATTTTCTAGCAGTCCTCAACTCTTGACTAGTTCTAGATGCTTCTATATAAAATTCTCAGCCTCTCATGTGGAATCTTCAATGGGTAAGTTCTTCCACTTAATGAGATAATATAAAATTGATCGATTCCATAACTATCAGGTTCTTATTTCCGATACTGCTTCAATCTCAAATATGATTTTTCCTTCTTTGTCAAATTCTAGGAACATTGTTTGAACTGGAAGCTTGTCACCGATAACCTTGTTTAAGCATGAAGCATGTCAAACTCGGTGTACTCAGGAAGATGCAGGAAGCTCCAATTTGTATCCCATAGCACCAATCATTTGCAACACCTTGTAAGGACCGTAATACTTGGGTGATAATTCATTATCCTTCTTAGCTTGCTTGAGAGACATTTATTTGAATGGCTGTATCTGTAAAAATACCCAGTCACCTACACCAAAACTTCTTTCACTGTGATGTTGATTTACTTGTTGTTTCATTCTATTCTGCAACAGAGTGAGGTTACCCTTTAAGAGTTGGATAACTTGGTGTTGATGCTCAATGTGATCTTCCTCTACTTGAAACTTAGAATTTTCTCTTAAAGATGATGTGATGGATGGTGGATGATATTCGTAAAGTGCCATAAATGGGGTCATTTTTTCTACAATATGGAAGGAAGTGTTATACCACCACTCAGCTAAAGGTAACCACTTGACCCATTGTGTTTGTTTATCAGATACAAAGAAACAAATATATCCTTCCAAACATTTGTTCATTATCTCAGTTTCCCCATCAAATTGAGGATGATAAGATGAGTTGTTACGGGATAAAACACCATAGGATCTGTGTTGAGAACCACAACAGATTGAAGGGCATACACCAACAAGAAGCAAGAAAACTAGCAGTCCTAATGCTTAAACTACTAAAGTGGGATGAAGAGATAGTACTCGTAGGTGCTACATTTGAGGATGTTCTCATAGGGTCCAAACCCTCTGCTTCCTCCAATGCTTCAAAACCTACAACTCATTCCAAAAAATCATATATACTACTAGTAGTTCAAAGCATGTTCAAGATATGAATGTTAGATCATATTAGCATATAGATATAAAACATGTGATCATACATACTTAGATCATAATATGAGTTAAAGCATAAAGATCATCACATCAGGAACAATACAAAACTTCTTTACTGATTTCTGCAAAGGATGTGGAAGAATACAACCTAATTCGACCACGGCTCCAAGCGAAACCTTCGTTCAAATCCGTCTAACCCAAGGTTCAACAATCCTCTTTTAAATGCATACACATAGATGCCATATAAAGGAGATGGAAAACTCTATGAGGAAACAAGGGTTTCATATAGCTGGGAGTGCAGGAGGTACAAGGATAAATCAGACTTGATTAGGGACCAGTTGGATATAATACCAATATCCTATTTCTATCTCCCCCTTAGGCCTTCCCATGAGGCATATTTATATCACCCCACAATTGTTTCAGTTGGGATATAGTTAAGCCACGGGCTCCTGTTGCTGGGCTTCCAGTGTAACCCGTAAACCCCACCCATAAAATAGGGATTTTATATTTTTTTAATATTTCAAATTATATGCGCGGGTTGGGTATCGCTGGACTTGCGTATGCACGCGCTTTTTGAAGGGCAGAGTCACGTATGGAATTTAAAATAATGTTTTTTAGTAAATGGACCAAGTCTGAAGGGAAAGGGCTACCAAAGGCCATGACTTAGAGCATCAAGAATATAAGGGTGATAAATGATGCTATAACATTATCTATAGGCTCATAGTGTGGGAGGATACAAGAAATATGAAAACAAGTCCCATCACCAACTCTAACTTCTAGAATTTTAGTGTTTGAAATCGATTTATAGTCCCACACTTGTTCTATTTTCTTTTCCCATACCTCTGCGACCTCGCTTATGGTTGCGTATAAATTTGAAATGACAAGTGACAACCTACATTGTTTTCAAACAAAAGGTATCAATCTCATTACATGCACATTGTTACCATGTGTTATCCATGCAAACTTTAACTCCACGTCTAGTGTTACAGTATGTAATTTTGTTAACACCATTAATGTGACAATACTGCTTTGTTAACATGAAAGTGTTGACGTTTACTTGTTTTATTATAATGTTTTGTTTACATTGAACTTTTTCAACATTTTAACTTTCTAAAAAAATTCAAACAACTTTAGTGATGCTAATATTTTAATATAGAGTATCCAGAGCATATATTTATTTCAACATGGTATTTAGGTTTAAAGTGGAAGACATATTAAAAATATATGTGAGATCAAAAACCTACATGTTAGTTTTAATATTTATTTTACATATCTCAACAGTGAAATTGCATTTATGTTATTAATTTGTATTATTGCAGGCATAGATAATGCACTTGGAACTAATTTTAACCATCAATTATTCTTTTTATTATTAAAAATTAGATTGCATTCTATAAAGTTAATATTAGAAAAAGAAATTAATTTATTTTTAAAATAATATAGTTTTATTTTTTATGTATTTGATTGGGTGTAATCTTATTATGTAACAATTTGGTTTAGTTAATGTAGTATACCATCAAATATTTATGAAATCTTGATGAAATATCTATACATTTATTGTTTTTTACATTTGGTTTAGTTAATGTAGTGTACCATCAAATCTTTATGAAATCTTGATAAAATATTTATGCCTTTATTGTTTTTTACCTTAATTTAGCTATAGTGGAACTAAGAAGTAGGGACTAGCACTTAGATTTACTACTTACATTCTATATCTGGAAAGTTGGTTTGTGAGTTGTTATTGAAGGTTGAGATGTTCTCTCAACCTCCCTTCCTAAATTAGGAATAAATTAAATCTAAGAAACTCTATATTATAAAGTAATACCTGAATTTAAAGTGTGTCTCTGTGTGTGTGTGTGTGTGTGTGCGTTAATGCATGAATGCCCCTTTGTGAAATAGATTAAATGTGTTTTTCTTCATTCTTATTTGATATCAAAGCTTAAGGTTGGAGTTGAGTTTGTTTGAAATGTGGTTGAGGTTGTTGAGTAACAGAATGGCATTGCATGGAGGTCATCGAGTGATTGAGGAGAACATGTTACAAGACTTGAGATCTGTTGAGAACCACGAACACGAGAGAGTCATTGCACTGAAGAAGAGGCATTCCCCTTTCTGTGGTGTAGTTGGATCTATTGTGAAGACTACGGGGGAAGCAACCGAGAGTTGGAAGGGATTTGTTGATTCGAAGAGCTTGCATGTGAAGTAACAAAGGGTTATCGTCTACAAATGATGAACCTCTTTAAGTATCTACAATGCTGGAAGAAAGTGGAATCATGATCAACGAAGAGTGTGCTCTGTCATGAAATGTGTTTTGACAATGAATTTGAAATTCCTAGTCCAATAGTGTTTCGTCTAGAAGATATAAGTCTTGTTGATTTGTTGCTCTTTTGAATCTCAGCAAGGGGGAGCACAATTGCTAGAGATTGAGAGGCTCGAGTTTTTTTGAAAGACTTGTTTCAAAATAACAGTGCAATGAGCATAATATATCCCTGCAACGATACTTAAAGAAAATCAGTGTCATCAAGTGACACAACCAAAGCCCAAAGTGACGCATGGAGTGAATTGGTCTACTATGGCTACGCATGATAAAAGTTTCTTGTAAGCACTCATTTTCTTCTTTCTTCTCTTGCATTTTTCAATCAGGTTATGTCCTAATGTGCAGAAACCTTTCTATTATTATTGGAAACCATTTTCAGTTTTAGAGGGGACTTGAAATTTTCTTTTATCATGGAATTCACAGCTTTAGAAAAGTTTCTTTGATCATGGAATTCATAGCTTTAGAAAATTTTAGTGGCCTAAATTTCCATACATGGAAAGTAAAAGTACAAATGAAAATAATGAATAAAATTTTGTGGGGCATGGTGAAGGGTACATAAGTGGCACCTATAAATGCCAATCAATTACGTGAATGGGAAAGTAGAGATGACAAAGCTAATTCCATTATCAAACTTGCTCTCTCAAATTCATAATTAGATCATGTCGATCTCACTAAATCATCAAGTAATATGGGAACATTTGATTCAATTGTTTGGTGCAAAAGCTACAAATGCAAAATTTTTGATAAAATTGTAGTTGTTTAGACTTGAAATGAATGACAAAACATCTATGTCTAGTCATGTCAATAATTTAATGTCACTTAAAAGACAAATAGTTGAAGTTGGTGCATAGGTAGAAGATGAAGACACAAAAACAATCTTATTAAACAACCTACCTTCAATTTTTAGCATATTGTCCCACCTTAAGTTTTAGCATATTTTAATTTTTTTCAAATTGTGAAATAGCATATTGATTGATTATTGTTGAGTAAATATAATAGAGTCTCTATTGCAAGGGAGAGAACAATTGCTAGAGATTGAGAGGCTCGAGTTTTTTTGAAAGACTTGTTTCAAAATAACAGTGCAATGAGCATAATATATCCCTGCAACGATACTTAAAGAAAATCAGTGTCATCAAGTGACACAACCAAAGCCCAAAGTGACGCATGGAGTGAATTGGTCTACTATGGCTACGCATGATCAAATTTTCTTGTAAGCACTCATTTACTTCTTTCTTCTCTTGAATTTTTCAATCAGGTTGTGTCCTAATGTGCAGAAACCTTTCTATTATTATTGGAAACCATTTTCAGTTTTAGAGGGGACTTGAAATTTTCTTTTATCATGGAATTCACAGCTTTAGAAAAGTTTCTTTGATCATGGAATTCACAGCTTTAGAAAATTTTAGTGGCCTAAATTTCCATACATGGAAAGTAAAAGTACAAATGCAAATAATGAATAAAAGTTTGTGGGGCATGGTGAAGGGTACATAAGTGGCACCTATAAATGCCAATCAATTACGTGAATGGGAAAGTAGAGATGACAAAGCTAATTCCATTATCAAACTTGCTCTCTCAAATTCATAATTAGATCATGTCGATCTCACTAAATCATCAAGTAATATGGGAACATTTGATTCAATTGTTTGGTGCAAAAGCTACAAATGCAAAATTTTCGATAAAATTCTAGTTGTTTAGACTTGAAATGAATGACAAAACATCTATGTCTAGTCATGTAAATAATTTAATGTCACTTAAAAGACAAATAGTTGAAGTTGGTGCATAGGTAGAAGATGAAGACACAAAAACAATCTTATTAAACAACCTACCTTCAATTTTTAGCATATTGTCCCACCTTAAGTTTTAGCATATTGATTGATTATTGTTCAGTAAATATAATAGAGTCTCTATTGTTTTCTAAGTTATGTTACATGTAAGTCTTAAGGTGATTGGCACACTTAACCTTTGGTTTGAGTAGTTCCAAATTAAAGGTATCTAAGCCATCAAAATCATTGAATCACACTTGACCTTATCTACACCAATCCTTAACATGGTTAAACTAGTGATTTTTACACCATAAAAAACTTTAACATAACACTCTATCACCATTTGTTTTAAGCTTCTTAAAAGAACCAATATATTACAATTTTTACATACAAAATTTTGAATTAATAACTTTTACACCACAAAAAAAACATTAACATAACACTTTATCACCTTCTTAAACGAACAAATATAATAGACTAAAATAAATTTTGTTCTAAATAAATTTTTTTTTACATGGTTACAAAGATTTCTCTAAAAGCACATGTTTTATATTTTTCAAAACTGTGAAATATCACAACGGTTGTTTCTTTGTTTTAACATTTATTTACTTATTAATTTTTTACATAGTTGCAGAGAATTCTCCCGGAAGCGCGTGTTATTTTTTTCAAAACTGTGAAATATCATGATGGTTGATTATTGCTGGGCAAACATAGCGTAGTCAAAATAAATTTTGTTTTAACATTTATTTACTTGTTAATTTTTTACATAGTTACAAAGAATTCTCCGAGAATACGTTTTAAAGCACATGTACATGGTTTTGGACACTTCCGAATTTCTTCCCTTCAGTCTCTGCCATTGTTTTCCCATGAAAGCGATGAAATGGGTTTGTGTTGCAGATTACATGATAACTAGTTTTAGATTGTCTGTTTGATTCTCTGTTTGCTACCTAAGACAAATAAATAGTTTTTTAGATGAAATAATTGATTATAGGAAAAATAAATAATATTTTTTTGACCTAAAAAAATAGATTAATAGTCTGAGACGGAGACGGAGAGGTATTTGGTAGGAGTGAAAGCTTATTTTTTATAGACTAGCGAATAATTCCATGTGGTGTGGTTTTCTTTGAATAACAATGATAAATCAACTTACATTCGCGAATTCGAATCACTAATAATTATGCCACTATTAATTTAACAAACAAATTATGATAAATTTTCCATTATCTTTAAAAAAAAATTAATAATATGAACCATTGAAATACAATATATATTCAATTATACATTGTTAATTTAAAAGATTAATCCAAATTGATGTTAGTTCCAAAGGCGCTATGTTGAAGGTTGGGCTCCTAGTTGGCCCCACCCCAATCTCTGCATGGCTCCCCTCCTCTCTGTTTAGCAACGTTGGCTCCAAGGAGGGAAGGAGAAATTCTCTTTTGGCATCAGAGTTGGCTCGTCTCCCTTGGTCCCGCTCTCTTCTTTGAAGGATCATTTATCTAGTATGGTTTTTGGCTTTGACATGGTTGTCTCAGGCATTCTCAGCCCTGATTCTGATTCCATAACATCAGCCTCATCCAAGATGGTTAATTTCGGGAAATTTTTTTGCTTAATTTCGTAATGCTTCTCTTTTTTAGATATGTTCTAAATTTACCATATTGTTCTAGTTCTTTTCCCCTTCTAATTATGTTGATGCAGGAAGCCTTATCAATTATAATATTATTATTGAAGTCATTAATGAGACTTTGAATTCCTTAAAAAAAAGTTTAGTTTGTAGATTCAATGGTTTTTGGTTATGATTAGTTGATCTACATCTTTGGATTTCATAGAATTGAAACTTTTTCTCTTGAATGATTTAAATATCTATCTTATAATTTATAGGTTTTTAACTATAATTTTTTATTATCTAGAAGATCAAAATATTATTTTTAACAATGCACCTTGGTTTTGGGGTAGTGCCAGGCTCTTTATGCAGCCTTGGAAACCCTTTTTATGGAGCTTTGGAATCCCTCCTATCTATGTAATCTATCTATGTAATTGTGTTGCCATGGAATCCCTCCTATCTATGTAACTGTGTTGCGATGGACTTCAGTACAGGTTTCCCAACATAACTTAATTTGACTAGCTTTTAGATTCAAAATTTAGACTACGAGAACATCTCCTTCTGTTGTAACATGTACTATGAAACAGGGCACATAATCAAAAGCCAGCCCCAGAGCTCAAATAATCGCCAAGTTGCAGAATAAGACAGTTCGGAAAGGTAGAAGAAGGTCCATCTAATTGAAAGGTGCCCAAATAGATCACTTTACAGTCTATAAGGAAGAAAATCTTCAGGACAAAGAAGAGGAAAAGCAATTAGCAATTGACAAGAAAAAAAAAGATGAAGGTCTTAAATATACTTTAAAAAAAAGCAAAAAGGACAAGGAAAAAAATCAAGGAACTCAAAGGAAAATCCGCAGAACCAGTTTCAAATGGGGATCGTGCTCAGCAGAAATATGAGAAAAAGGGATTTCCTCCGGTTTTTTCTGGAAATAAGCGTCTGGTAAAATGAAGTTGAAGGAAAAGACTCACTAGGGAAGCAAAAAGATACACCAGTAAGTAGAGACCATCCACAAACCAGTGTCCCGCAAAACACCAGAAAACGTGAGATGGATGCAAGTGGAAAAAAAAAAACTAAAAAATATTGCCAAGAAAAATGAGAAGCCAATCAAAATTTAAGAATAAGATTTAAATGTAAGTAATGTATTTTGTAACTAGAAGTTTGGAAAAAAAATTCAAAATTTTGCTGCTTTATTTTATTAAAAAGTAAATATATTTTTTAAATAGTTTAATATAAACATTTTTTTAATAAATTTATGCATTTACATGATGTTATTTATTATTTGATAATTTTTATGGTAATTTCATAATTGTATTAAGTAAATGTGAAAAATAAACATTGTATTTATATTATGTCATTTGTTATTTCATAATTTGCATGGTAATTTCATAAGTATATTAGATAAATGTGAAAAGGTAAATATATATTCACATTATGCCATTTGTTATTTAATAATCTGTATGGTAATTTCGTAATAGTATTAGGTAAATGTGACAAGGTGAACATAGATTTAGAGATGCAAGCTAATTAATATTTGAAATTCCATCAATTGATGTAAAGGAGAGAATGTGCCAACATCTTTTATTTATGACCATACAATAAAGATTTAGATTAAAAAAATGATAAATAAGACAAGCACTATCAACCTAAATATATTAACACAAAAGAAAATGACGTTAATAAGTATATCAACCATTTTATTAATGTGGATAAGTGTATATCAACTATTTTATGAATATAGTTGTACTAATAAATACTTATTTTTATAAATTATTTGATATATATTTCTAATACATTTTATCTTAGTTTGCAAATATCAAACACAAAAAAATGACTTTAATAAATATATTGAGCATTTTATTAATGTGGATAAATTTATATTAATTATTTTATAAATATATGTATACAAATAAATACTTAATTTTATAAATATTTTTAATACATTTTATTTTATTTTTCAAATATACAAACACAAAAGAAAATAACTTTAATAAATATATCGCCCATTTTATTAATGTGGATAAATGTATATTAATTATTTTAATAATAGAACTGTACAAATAAATACTTAATTTTATAAATATTTTTAATACATTTTATTTTAATTTGCAAATATACTAATACAAAAGAAAATGACTTTGATAAATATATTAAATATTTTATTAATATAGATACATGTATATTAATTATTTTATTAATGTGAATAAATGTAGACATTGATAAATATATCAACTATTTTATTAATAATGTTATGTTAATAAATAGTTAATTTTATAGATTATTTGATACATTTTATTTTTTTCCACTTTCTTGAATGGTGAATATATTGATATAACAAACTAACCACTTTAAAATAAAAACAAGTTTTGTAAGTTTTGTTTTTTTATCATTTCATATGAAATGAAAAAAAACATTTTCATGGAGATGAGGTTAATTGATGCCAAAATATATTAGGAAAATTGTTGTGATAGGAATCTTAGGGTTAATTATTTGAAAACAATTCGGATAGATCAATTGAACAACAACTACTATTATTTTGAATAAGTAAATATAATATCTAAAGACGTTGCTTGAAGAATAAAGTTGACAAATTGACTAAAGAAAGATGATATTTTAACAAGAACATAATGATTAACCATGTTTGAAGATGTTTGTAGCCTTGAACAACGAGTAAACAAATAAATAAAGTGTGGAATTAATTTTTTTACTATATAAATAAAACTATTTTTTATGGTTTTATAAAACGTGTCGAGAAGAAATTAAGTTGGGTTGGGGATCATTAACTTTAATCATAATTATTCATTGAATTTTAGTTTGCAAATGTATTGATGGGTGGTATTGTCATTTTTTAATATTTTCTCTTAGTAAGAAAGGGATTATCAGATATTTTGATCTTGCTTCTATGAAACTCGAATCTTTCTCTTGACAGTGCCTTAGTCAATATATTTGCATCATGTTCCTATGTAGGAATGTACTCTAGCAACATGATTTTCCTCTGCACACAATCGCGTA
Source organism: Pinus tabuliformis (assembly GCA_031772625.1). Lineage (NCBI taxonomy): Eukaryota > Viridiplantae > Streptophyta > Pinopsida > Pinales > Pinaceae > Pinus > Pinus tabuliformis. Next base: position 557,589,201 of record CM062817.1, read on the forward strand.
GATGGTGGTACCAAATGTCAATATGCTTGGACCGATCATGAAAATCTCGATTATCATAGAGTGTGATACAACTCTAATTGCCGCAATAAATTACCATAGGATCCATTTGTTGACTAGATAATCCAACAAGTATCTTCCTCATTTAGATAACCTCACAAGTTTCTTGAAAAGAACCCATGTACTTTGTTTCTGCTTAACTGAGTGCAACTAATCTTTTCTTCCTGTTGTACCAAGAGACTGTTGTTGACCGAGTAATGAAGGTGTCCCCTGATGTCATCTTCTTGTTTGATGGACTCCCTACCCAATCTGCATCAGTGAAGCCTAACAACTTCACTCCTTATGTCCATCTGTACTAAAGACCAAATTGAGTGGTGTTTTGAGGTGTCTCAACACATTTTTAGTTTCTTTCCAATAGAGTTTGGTTGGCTTAACCATTACTTGACTAAGCTGGTTAACTGCAAAACACATGTCCTTTCGTGTGTTCACCAAGTATTTAAGTGAACGCACAAGCTATTTGTAAATCATAGCCACTACCACTTCGCCCGAAGTAGCATCTTCCTTCCTCCAATTCCAAGTTAGAGGAGTATCCATGGGTTTACTGATCTCCATGTGAAACTTCTTCGGTATCTAATTAGCATAATTTCCCTTAGAGACAAAAAATTCCACACCTTCTTACCAAATTTTCAAACCAAGGAAATAATGCATGAGCCCATGTAATTCATCTCAAATTCTCTTTGCACGATTTTATCAACTTCTCACCGCATGTTAGAATTAAATCATCAACATATAATACTATAATCAATAATTTACCTTCAACCACAATATGGTAAAAGTTTTCATTTGCTTCACTTTTGGTGAAGCCCAACATGGTGAAAAAATTGTTTATCTTGGTATACCAAGCACGGGGCGCTTGCTTCAATCCATACAATGATTGCTTGAGTCTCAAATCCTTCCAACTGCTCTATGTACACCTCTTCCTCAATCACTCTGTTGAGGTAAGTTGTCTTCACATCCATCTAATGTATCTTCCATCCCATTTCTGTTGAAAGAGCTAGAGTAGATTTGATTTAAGAGTACCTTGCTACCAAAGCAAAGGTCTCCTCGTAATCAATTGACTCCAACTAAGAGAACCTCTTGGCCATAAATATGGTCTTTTGTTTATCGAAACTCTCATCTATTTCTTTCTTCACCTTGTAGATCCACTTGGAACCTACCACTGACTTGTCCTTTGGCCTTGGGACCATGTCCCAAGCACTATTCCTGATAATGGAATCATATTCCTCTACCATGGCATCAACCCATGCTGGATGTTGCACTGCTTCCTCAAATGAGGATGGCTCAATCTCTACACTCTGACTCATCAAAGCCATGTAGAGAATTTACCGATCTGGTGACCTCCTTTGCCTACATTGTGATGTGGTTGCTCCCACATTATCTCTAGCATCATGCATCAGTCTTCCAACTTCTCTGGTGCGCTTACTTCCATCTTTAGATGTCTCTTCATCAGTGGGTGATTCCACTCTCTGTACCTCTCCTTGTGGTTGCTCCACAACATCCTGAGCTTCTTCCTTCTGAGCTAAAAGCTCCTCATCTTCATGCAATTGAAGCTCCCACTGAAGGGAACATCTCATGGCCTTCTCTTCATCAAACTTCACATCTCTACAAAGCATTTTCATCTTGTGACATGGCAAGTACACCCAATAGTTGTGAGGTGTATCAATGTACCCCGCAAATATGCCAAAATCTACTATAGATTCTAGCTTTTTCCTTGCATCCTTGGAAGCATGATAGTAAACTGATGAACCAAAGATCTTGATGTGGGCCGCGTCTGGTTTCTTACCTCAAAAATATTCTTTTGGTGTACTCATCCCAATAATCTCATGAGGATTCATGTTCTACACATATATCGTTGTGTTGCATGCCTCATCCTACAAGTTCTACGGTAGGCCGTGATCATGCAACATCACATATGCATCTCCCACAATGATTTTGTTCTTTCCTTTTACCACCCCATTCTACTGTGGGTTATGGGGTGCTATTAACGACCATTGAATGTCTTTCGATGCACAGAAGCTCTTGAACTCATTCGACACATATTCTCCACCGTTATCGCTCCAAAGAGGCTTCACTTTCCTGCCAATGTCTTTCTCCACAAGTACTTTAAATTCAATTTTTTTTTTAGAATGTCATGTCTTTCTTCTACATGAAGAATATCCAACACTTACGAGAGAAATCATCTACAAATATAGCATAATACCTGTGTTTGGTAGTGGAGGCTGTCGAGAACAGTCCACACAAATTTGATTGAACTCTTTCAAGGATCGCTTGTGCTCGAATGTCCTTATCATGAAAGGTGGCTTTGGTGTACTTCTCTAAAGTACACCCTTTGCATGTATCACACTGCTTTAATGTACCCTTGGGAAGTCTTGTAGAAATCTGTTGCATGATCTTCAAATATCCATGGTGAAAATGGCCAAGTCTCCTATGCCATAATTCACCGATGTCTCAGCTCTACACCTCATTTGATCTCGTGCTGAAAGCAACATAGTATTTTACATCCAATTCGTAGACGTTCTTTACCAGAACCCCAATCTGCTTCACTTGTCCCGTGGCTATGTGATGAAGGAAAGCCTCTCATTTTCTAAATATCACATCATAGCCACGGTCTTCCAACATAGAAACAGAAACTAAATTATTCTTCAGACCGAAAACATACATGACATCTTTTGATGTGAGAAGTGAACCAAAATCCCTCTAAAAATTAACATTACTGATGTCGGTTGTGCTATACCTTCCATCATATCCCATATTGATGTGCATCTGTAGGTCCTTCTCCTCCAAGTCAGTAAATAATTGTGTGTTTCCAGTCATATGTAATGAGGCTCCACTATCCATATACCACACACTACCCATCATTGATGTCACCATGCATGCAATGAGGGTGAAAATCCAACTCGAATTATGAAGAAAGAGCTTCACCTACCCCTCCTGAGGGATTATTGTCAGCCTTCCTATGCAGACACTTCGTGGCATAATGTCCCAACTCATGACAGTGAAAAAAGTTAATCTTCGACAAGTCCTTCTTCTTGCCTAGCTGACTGGAATCTCCTCTAGATTGGAACTTCTTTCCTTTCCATCCAACACACATTCTTCACATCATCATGTTTGCATGAGGTTCCATCTCTGGTGTTCCGCCTTAACTCTTCTTACACCAAGTCGCAACACAAACACTCCCACTCTAGTAGCTTCTCCCTCCCATTTACTGAATCTTGGTAGTTGTTCCAACCCCTGGGAAGGCCTAGAAGTTCTAGGCTGACTAGATCATCTTCAACAATTGTAACACCAACACTCCCAAGCTCATCCTAACATTGGGTAGAGTTGCTCAAGTATTTTCGTATTGTGTCTCCTTTCTCCATCTTTATTTTCCAAAGCTTGTCCTTCAATGCTAGATTTGTGTGGTCACTTTTGTTATAAAACAAACCTATCAAGGCCTTCTAAATTGCATATGGATTCTCGTTCCCATGGAGGTTCGAGACAAAATTATCTCAAACTCCTTCCATTAACATCCTTCTTTACTTAGCTACATTCTTCTTCCACTCTGCCAGGTTTTATGCATCTGCAGTTGCTTTTTTCGGCACATTACTATCAATGTATTCCTTCAATCCATTATCTTCCATTCCATCTTTTCCTTCCAAGCAATGTAATTTGAGCTACCCTTAAGGGCATACTTGAGCCTCAGACCATAGAATGGCATCTTGATCCTGCAGCTAACTCTGGAGAATAGATTTGTAAAACTCATCCCTCCTACAAAGAAAAATCTCGTAGTCTTCTATTATATTGTCATTTCAACCTTGATACCATATACAAATTCCTTATAGATAAAAACTGCTAATTGTAATTTACTAAAACAATAGACTTGAATATGATCTACCACTTACAGAAGCAATTAAACAATCACAAAGTCATGAAACATACAAGAGAAAGAATTCAACCACACATTACACAATGATTTCCTAGGGAAAGCGACAGTGAAAAACCCTTGCTATATGTATATTGCATTAATCAGAAAATATGAAAAGATTAAAATGATTTTCTCAAGCCAGAGCAACCTCTGCACTATCTCTATCTGTCTCACTACTTCCTAGACAAGCCTAGGCCAATACTTAACCAAATTTTGGCTTACCCAAGTCCCTATTTCCTTATGTTGTTTCCTTGGGAATTAGCTCATTATTTAGGGAAATTCCTCATCCACAAATATGCAATACATCATAGGGAAATTCCTCGACCACAAATAGTTGATAGTAAACTACCCTTAAATTCCAATCTCAACTGGGTAACTCGTAATTCACACATTCATGAGTTATTTATGGTTGATTTATTAGTTAATTGGTTGAACATTGAAGCTTCTCTCCACTTCTAAAACTGCTACTAGTTCCTCCAACAATTGGAACTATTTTAACTAACTTTAACTCAGTTAAACTGAATTAATTAATTATAGCTCAAAATAAACTCAACCAAGGCTACTGTAAAGTAGGAGCCACTCTACATGACTCAAGTTAGACCTTCAACTCGAACTATCTGAACCAACTAATTCAAACTAACTTATTTAACTCATACAAGTTGTCATGTGGTGTGGAATTACAATTTTCTTCTAATTTAATTCAAGGGAAAATTAAATTAGAATTTTTCTTGGTGCCATTTTCAATAATACATGGTGCAATACGTTATCATAATTAGCCATTCGTGGACATCATAAGGACCAGTGTTGGAGAATAAAACACTTTTAGTATTGTATTTATCATGTGTGTATGAGGAGAATATATTGATCATGCATGGATAAGGAGATAGGGTTCTATCTTGACACCCTATGTTCATTGATAGAAAGTCAGCCATAGCCATAGGTATGTCTTTGTTATGAAACCATCTCACAAATAGATAAATCAATGAATTAAAAATTACCCTCTTCAAGGGGGAAACCTCCCTTACTTTACATAAATAAACAATTCTTGGATGATACATATGAAAATACCTCCTTTGTATATATATGAGTCTAAGGGATCACAATATAATCAGATCCTACATAACAATAATAATGTAAGGGCACAACAATAACAATAGTGGACTTCTATGGGGCACAAAAATAACAATATGGGGGCTACATGGGCACAAAAATAACAATAAGGGAGAAACGCTAGCATTATAGGGACCTAACATGCCCCTCTCCTTCAAAAAAGTGTTGTCCTCAATGCTTGAGTAGTTTTGGATGCTTCTGTATAAAATTCTCATCTTCCCATGTGGAATGTTCAATGGCATTAGGAGAATTTTCAGGTCTAAAATGGGCCTCCTAAGAAAAATGTAAAACCAAAATAAAATTTATAAGAACCAATAGGATTCAAGATGAGGATGTCAACCATGGGGGATGATTGACCATTTTTGGATTAAAAATCATAAAAATATTAAAAAATAATAAAATAATAAAACCACTTTTTCAACTCATATTTTTAACTTATCTCCCTAAGGTTTTACTCAAATTTCGAGAGGGAGTACCCGTTGGATGAAAAATTCAATTCCTCATCCAAGGAGTACCCATGTTGCATAATTTCGATAGACCTTGCTACACGAAAAATGAGAAATACATGAAAAAACTTGATTGCAATCACATTTTTCGTGTATTTCTCATTTTTTATGTCGTAGGGTCCATCAAAAATATGAAACATGGATATTTCTTGGATGAGGAATCATTTTTTCTTCCAACAAGTGTTTCCGCTCGAAATTTGAGTAAACCCATAGGGAGATAAGTTAAAAATACGAGTTGAAAAAATAGTTTTTCTTTTTTTCCCTCTAAAATCTGATGATGTAATTTAATCTTATTTTATAATTTCCACTATTATTTTATAATTTCCTTAGGAGGCCCATTTTAGACCTGAAAATTCCCCTAATGGTAATTTCTTCCACTTAATGAGATACTCTGAAATTGATCGATTATGTAGATGTTGGGTTCCTGTTTCTGTGATTGCTTTAGGCTCAAATATGAATCTTCCTTCTTCATCAAGTTTTGGAAACACGGATTGAATTGGAAGTTTTTCAATGATATCCTTCTTTAAGCATGAAAAATTTAAAATTGGGTGTACTTAGGAAGATGCACGAAGCTCCAATTTGTATGCCATATTACCAATCTTTTGCAATTTATTTCTTTGAGTGTTGAGGAAATTGTTGGTTTTTATGTTGCCATGTAGAGCAGGGAAATTGTGAAGACAAAATGGATGAGTTTTGGGAGACCACACAGATGTGTAGTTATATTGACAACTATTAAAAATTTAGTGACATTAATGTTGTTGACAATGCTTCAAAATCCATGAGTTTGTCAGAATCATTAATGTTGAAATGTTAAAGGTTGGACCGAACACAATTAGGAAAGCATATTTTATTTATTAGTGTCCTCTTCAACTCAAGTGTTTTGAGTCCAAGAATGGAAGAGAACTTCAATATGTTCACCTTTCAAATCTGCAAATGATTATTTTCTTCCTTCAATCTTGTCCACACTGGCAAATGACACTTCATCTAGCAAACAATATCAATTTAAAGATTGTTTGAGTTGGTGAAAACCGTTGGCATATACTCTATTCTTGTATAATGCATTATCAACGATGTCCATTATTTTAACTGTCCAAAAAAGTCAGGTAAACATCTCAAATTGAAGCAGTAGGAGTGTAAATTCCTTTAGGCTAGTTAGGTCACTAAGAAAAAACATGACAACATTTCCAACAAATTCAAGAAAGTTGGCAACTTTCTCAAAGTCAAGGACTTGGAGAAGTTAATATGTTGTAGTTTTGTTATGGTTCTAAACAAACTTGACAATGATATCATGTTGTTTGAAGCCTAAAGGTTCTCAAAGAGCAGAGATGAAAGACTTCTTTTAATAATATTAATATTTAAGCCTACCATGTTAAAAGAAAAACCAATCTATGTCCCTCAATAATGAAGAAGCATACAATTTAATATTAAATACTAAATATTACTTATGGATATTTACAAATTCCTAATTTTGAAAGGTGACTACAATATATTATAAATGTTAAATATTATATATGGCTATTTAAAAATTCCTATCTTTGAGTTTGAAAATATTTTACTGCTAAATATAAATTCTTTGAAAATGACCATTGATAGAGAAATTAGACGAACTCGTCACTTACCAAAGTGCATGATAGGGCTCTGATTGGCCCATGATCTCCCCAGGGAAGTCATGAAACCTACAGCTAAGGGTGCCAACATCAGAAAGAGCTTCGAACATGAACCACAGTAGTTGTCAGCCGCCAAAAAATTGTCGACCATGTCCCATCCATGTGAGAGTAAGAAGAGGTTGATGACTAGAGCCATGGATCTATGGATATGCTTATTGTGATTAGATAATTTGGCTTCCAAAAGTAGGGCCTTTCCATCAAGAGAGCCAACAAATTCTGCCAGCACGACCTACATTGGACTGTAGGCTCAATAGCCATGGAAGGGGACAAGGAAGAACACAAACAGGAGAAAGTCGTTGGCGGCGAGTGTAAAGCAACTAGGGAGTGTTAGTGTGTCTGAGAAATGGCCACCTTTTATTCATGCTAATGAGGATTGACTAGTGTTGGATTTCTAGATGGTACCAAACATTTTGGGTTCGATTCTTATATGCTCTTAACACTACTTGGCATGAGGATTGACTAGTGTCGCAGGTTGGATTGCTAGATGGTGCCAAAAGTTGTGGGTTTGACTCTTCTATTCTCTTAACACTACTCGGAAACTGATTTGAGTCTTCCGTTGTAGGAAATAAGAGGAAAGCAGTGGTTACACCATCTCCATATTCAAGATAATTATCACTTGCGGCATAAAACGTAAATTTTAACAACAAAAAAACAGCGATACCTCCTTCGACTGATGTGTGAGTTGGGGCAACCATGGTGTGGGTGCACCTTTCAATTTCACAAATCTTCTTTTTCCATTAGGGTTTCTACAAAACCCTCAAATTGTTGGAAAGGCAGAGGAGACTAAACATGAATTCACACACAACACACGAACTGTGGCTCTTCTATTGATCACAAAAAACTTGATGCTTATAATGAACTCATTGAAGGGTATCTATCCTTTTCCAAATAGCGACTTGCCTAAAATATCTTAACATGCAACCACACACTAAAAGTCATCTATCACTTAACTCAACTTAACTCAACACTCAAACTCTCAACCCTCAACACTCATTTAACTGACTCTCTAAGTTTAGCCAACTCCTCATGCATTAGTAATTATCTTATTTTAACACTCCCCCTTAATTACAACCGCTAAACTAAAACATGACTCATGACAACTCAAACATGCTTGTTGGTCTATGTCTAAGTTAGGCTTACAACACCCAAGTTTTTTCTATGAAGCTCAAACACATCTTGTGCTAATGACTTGGTAAATATATTAGCCAATTGATCACTAGATTTACAAGGCTTCAACTGAACTTCTCCATTGCTCACAAGTTCTCTAATAAAGTGATATCCAGTATCAATATGCTTGCTCTTTCATGAAACACACTATTCTTGGATAGTGCAATCACTGAGGTGTTGTCACAATATATTGTTGTTGATCCTTGTTGTTTTTTCTTAAGTCCATCAAATACTCTTCTTAACCACACTGCTTGACTGTTGCTAATGTTGCTGCTACATATTGTTCTTCTATTGACGAATGTGTCACAACGGGCTCCTTCTTGGATGCCCATGAAATCACACTTGGAACAAGGTGGAACACAAAACCAGAAGTGCTCTTCCTATCATCCAAACTGCCTGCAAAATCACTATCTATGTATCCAATCAAATCTTTCTTTTCTGTGTTTTCGTACATTATGCCACAATCTCTAGTTCCTGCTATGTATCTCTGAAAATAAATAAACAAATTCCGCACTCCAATGTGTGTCTTTTGAAGTCTTAATAAATCTGGAAATAAAACGCACTCCTTACATGATATCTAGTCTTGTAGCTGTGAGATACATGAGGTTGCCAACCAATCTTTTGAATAGAGTTGGATTGACATCTGATCCTTCATCACCCTTGCTTAACTTTGTACCTGTTGCAACTGGTATACAGACAAGTTTGCAATTTTCCATCTTGAATCTTTATTTATTTTGACAAATAAAAATTCCTTATTCAGTTTGTTCAACTTCTATGCCAAGAAAATATTTCATGAGACCAAGATCTATCATCTCAAATTCTTTACTCATGGCTGCTTTAAATTCATTGAACTCAAAATAAACTATAAAAATCATGTCATCAACATATATGAAAACAATCAAAATCTGTCCATGCTCATTTAACTTTGTGTACAATGTAGGCTCAATGTTTCTTCTACAAAATCCATTCTTAATCATGTAGCTGTCAATTCTACTATACCAAGCTCTAGGCACTTGCTTCAGTACATATAGCGCTTTTTTCAACCTATAAACTTTCTCTTCGTTACCTTCAACTTCATATCCTGGAGGTTGTTACACATAAATTTCTTCTTCTAGAATTCCATTCAAGAAGGCTGATTTCACATCCATCTGATATAATTTCCACTTGTTCTTGGTTGTTGAGGCTAGAACTGCTCTTACGGTATACAATCAGGCCACCAGAGCAAATGTTTCTTCAAAAGTCTATTCATGCTTGCGGCGAGAATCCTTTTGCTACAAGTCTAGCTTTGAATATGTCAATTTCACCTTTCTCATTCAGCGTTATCTTATACACCCACTTTACACCAATGAGATTTTTGTCCTTTGGTAAATCAATCAAATCCCATATATCATTCTTTTTAATAGCTTCTTCAAACGAAGAAGGTTGGAATGACAACAATGCAAAATTTGAACTAACATCCAAATCATCATAAATATCTTTCAGACTTCTCATCTTTCTCTTACCATTGCTTGATTCATTACCTAATTGATTGCTAGGAGAATCTCGATTTGTTGATCTGTTTGAAGGTCCATGCTACTCTGAAAATCTTGGAGTCCTTGTTGGTGCGTCTCTGTTTGGTGTCTTCACCTATGATTCTTGTTGCTCCTTTTCTGCTATGTTGTCTTCTTCCATCAGTGGCACTTGTGCATCAACTGTTTTGTCTACAATTCCATTCCATGACTCTTGTTGTTTGAACACAACATCTTTGCTAAGCATGGTATTCTTTGTGATAGGGTTATACAATTTGTAAGCTTTTGATTGCTCACTATAATTAGTAAATATGCATTTTTCACTTTTATCATCCAATTTTCCTCTTCGCTCTTTAAGAACATGTGCATAAGCTACACATCTAAATACTTTGAGATGAGATACATTGCAATACATACCTAACCATGCTTGTTTTGGTACTCTGTTCATTGCACTCTTTGTAGGAGATCTATTGATCACATAAATAGCACATGCAACAGCTTCTGCCCAATACTCATTAGACAAGTTTCTGCCTTTCAACATGATTCTTACCATGTTCATAATTTTCATGTTCTTTCTCTTTGTTACACCATTATGTTGCAGTGTGTACCTAGTTGTAAACTATCTTATGATTCCATGTTGTTTGCAGTAATCATGGAATGCCTTTGAATCATATTCTCCACCACGATCTAACCTCAATACCTTAATTTGTCAATCACTTTAGTTCTCTACAAGGCTTTGAATTCCTTTGAACTTTGCAAAAGTTTCAGACTTCTACTTCAAGAAGTAAACCCAAGCCTTTCTTCTATAGTCATCAATGAAAGTAAGGAAGTAAAAACTTGCAATAATCGATTGTGTCCTCATAGGTCCACACAAGTCTGTATTCACTAGCTCAAGAGGTTGCCTTTCTTTGTATGCAACTCCCTTTGGAAAACTTTGACGGTGTTTCTTTCCCAAGATGAAACATTCAGAAGTAACAGTAGGTTCTTTGATGGGAGGTAATACTTTAACCATTTGTTTCTGCTGTAACAATCTTAAACCAGAAAAGTGCGAGTGTCCAAATCAAAAGTGTCATAACCAATAATCATCAGAACATATAACTGCAAAATAACTCACCTAGCCATTGTAATTCATAATTAGAGGAAAGAGTTTGTTCCTCGCCATTTGCACCTTTGCTATCAATTGCTTGCGTGAGGGCTTATCATATATAACACATTCTTGACCTGGAAAGATAACTTTGTATCATTTCTGTGTTAGTTGACCAACACTTAACAAAATATGTTTGAGACTAGGAACATAATATACCTCTGAGATTGTCTTCGGCTCCCCCTGCTTGGTTAGAATGTTGACCACTCCTTTTCCATCTACTTCCACAGTCTTATCAGTCCCCAACTTTACCTCTGTTTTCACACATTGATCGAAATTTGCAACCAAATTCTTGTTGCATGTCATGTGGTTATTGCAACCATTGTCTAATAGCCACACACTAGCAGAAGGTTCATGCATGGTATGGCAAGCTAGGAACATGTAGTTAGTACTCTCTGTAGTGATATTAGCTCTTTGGTTCCCTTGATTAGCTATCTTCTTCCTGCAATGACGAGCATAGTGACCAAATTTATTGCAATAATAACATCTCACTTTTGATTTGTCAACTCTTTGATTATTTTTGAAGCTTTTGTAGTTGGTTCCACTTTCATGTTCATGCTCTTCTCAACTATTTCTTTGACCACCAAATCTTTTGCCTCGTCCTCTGCCTCTCAATCTGTTTCTGCGCTGATTACAATAGCTGCACAGAAGCGTTGATTACAATAGCTGCACAGAAGCACTGACATGTATCGTGGGTCGAACCCCAGTGGGGAAGCTATTAAACGGCCATCCCATCCATGCGGGATAACGCCCAGATACTACCCTGGAATATGTTCATTGCCAACACTTCAATGGCCTCCTTAACCCAAATAAAAATACTCTTACAGCGGCAGCCATGGAAGCGGAAGCAGAGGAGGAGGAGCAGGGTGAGGAGAAAGGCGTTGGCTTCGAGCGTAAGGCCATTAGGGAGTATCAGTGGTTCTGAGCTGCGAGATTCGGGAATGCAATGTGCTAAAAATTGTGCAACATGATAAAAAGTAATTGAACTAAAGAAAACGAAAATTGAAGTATCTCATTGGCCAAATCTACCCAGCCCCAAGCCCACAGAAAAACACTTTCAATATAATTGAAGAACTACAAATTAAATAGGACAAAGTAAGGTGATGGATATCAATATTTTTAACTATATTAATGTTATACTTCTATTGTCTTATGAATTACTAAATTTTTTAAATAAAAAATTAATAAAAAAATTAATAAAAACAAATACATTAAATACGATTGTACCAAACTGTAATTAGATGCATTGATACGAAATTTCTCAATAAAGCTTTACTATTTATAAAGCACCTGGTGCACACATATTCACAAAACTTCATCTCTGCGAGAACAATCTATACACCAACTTCAAAAATCATTTTCGACATGTATTGAATACTATTATTATTCCTAAAGTTGACGAAATACTAAGTTTTCTATTTAGTGACTAATATTATTATTCCGAAAATCATCTTGCTTGCATGAATCTCGGCGTCCGGTTTATTTAGACTAGGGACAATTTTGGGATTAGTCAAATCCAATTATTTTAATAGATATTTCCCTGTTTAGATAGTCTTCGGCAAAATCACATAACCAATCTTTTGTCGACGCGTTTCGAACCTTCATCGTTAGGACAAGTTGAAGAACCAATCCGGCTTAGCTGATTAAATAGAGTGTGCAGAGATTCCAACGACTATATTGCTAACGGCTAATTTTGACCTAATGATCTTAGTCAACACTAATTTAATTATTAACATTCAGGTAAATAAATGTATATGAATACCTAAAATTAAAATTCCTTTGATAATAATATAGTATCCATATTTATTATGGTCATTATATCTCGTATAATAGTTCATATTTACCAAATAATCTATAAATACTATTTAAATGGTATTAAATTACTATTACTCTTAGAATTTAGTTACCTTAGGTAATTTCGAGTTTATATAATTATTTAATGGTCCAAGGTAAGTTAGAATTTCTCTATTTGTTCTTTAAAATATATCATTATTATTTATTATTTAAAATAATAATTTATTATTTTAAACAATAATTTAGGGTTAAATTAATAATACTAAATTATTATTTTAAATAATAAAAATATAATATATTATTTTAAATATATCATTATTAATTATTATTATTCTAATATTATTTAAATGGTATTAAATTACTATTACTCTTAGGGAATTGTATGTTTATATAATTACTTAATGGTCCAATGGTAAGTTAGACCTTCTCTATTTGTTCTTTAAAAATATATCAATATTATTTATTATTTAATTATAATGGTCATTCGAAATTAAAATAATAGGTTATATACAATAATATATGATTATTAAAAAATCTATATTTACTTAATAATTTATAATTCCACTATTATTAAAAACAAACAAATAGTGTTCATGTTAAATTATTATTATTCTGAAAGTATAACTAATATTATTGTTATATCATATATTTATTCATAATACTTTCTTAATTTGGTAAACTAGATCTCTTCTCATAATTAAATTAATAATTTATATTAAATAATCAATATTTATTCAATAATCTGTTATTCCAATAAAATTATGACATTATTACTTATAAGGTTTAAACGGGTTTTTTTAGACATTAGTTAAAGGTATAGTAGAATTAAATATAAGCATAACTAATTGAAATTATGGAAACAAAAAATCTCATCCAATAATAATATACCCAATAGTATCATAAACGGGATACAATAATTAGCTCGAAATAACTTAATAAAAAATCAAACACTCCATAATACTAGGACTAATCCGCCAAAAACGAAACTTAAGGAGGGGAAGACAGAAACCCTAAGACCTAACAAAGGGGGAAAGAGGAGGCTAGGAAGACAAGGCTGGGACCCAGCAGCTGCTAATCTTCTAGCCATCATCCCTATTAAGATTGTTCGGCCTTTTCTTCGGACATGGTTTTGCATGTCTAGAATCAGTTGGACCCCTCATTAAATTCAATCCAAATCTTTAGCCGCTGACCTGCCCCATTTCCAAATTTTTAAGTATTAAATAATTTAAATAATATTAAATAATTTAATTAAATAATAATAGTAACAATAACATCGTCACTAATAATATTAATTAATTTATAATTTAATTAAATATTCGTAATAATTAATTCATCTATTCCACATTACATTTTATGAATATGAACCCATAGATTAATAAATTCAAGGAATTGATATTATAAATTCAAGGAATTAATACTATAAACCCAAGGGAATAATATTAAACTCAAGGCATTGATATTATAAACCCAATGTATATAAACCCTAAGATAAATATTATAAACCCTAAAATAACCATGGGTGACAATAATTTACCATGCTTAATTTTCATATTGAGACAATCTTTGTCATAATGCGAGGTTGGACCATGGTTGACCATCATTGATTTTCATACGGAGACAATGTTTTTCAAAATGTGGTGTTGGACCATGGTTGATTTTCATATTGAGAAAATATTTGTCACAGTGTGACATTGCACCATGGTTGACCATGATTATAAACCCAAGAGATTTATATTAAACCCAAGGACTAATATGAAAAACTGTAAGAAGATTCTTTTCAGTAGAAATTACATAGGAGAAAATTTTACCGATGTGTTTCGAGCCAGCTAGTGTGATTCATCATCAAGACTCTTCTTAATTTAATATGGATCACAGAAGCTTGAATTTAGAAATTAAAAACCCTATGAATATTATTACACCCAAGGAATATGAACCCTTAGATTAATAAATCCAACATATTGATATGATAAACCCAATGAAATAATAAACCCAAGGGATTAATACTAAAAACGCAACGAAATAATATTATGAACCCTATGTATATAAAAACCCTAAGATAAATACTATAAACCCCAAAATAAACATGGTTGACCATGGTTTACCATGGTTGATTTTCATATTCATACAATCTTTGTCACAATGCGACATTGGACCATGGTTGACCATGGTTAACAATGGTTGTTTTTCATATTAAGACAATATTTGTCACAATGTGACATTGGACCATGGTTCACCATGATAATAAACCAAAGGGATTGATATTATAAACCTAAAGGATTATAAACCCAAGGAAATAACATTAAACCCAAGGGATTAATATTATAAACCTAATGTATATAAACCCTATGATAAGTATTATAAACCCTAAAATAATCATGATTGACCATGGTTTACCATGATTAATTTTCATATAGAGACAATCTTTGTCACAAAGTGACGTTGGACCATGGTTGACTGTGATTGATTTTCATATGGAGATAATATTTTTCACTACGTGACATTGGACCATGGTTGATTTTCATATTGAGAAAATCTTTGTCATAATGTGTGACATTGGACCATGATTGGCCATGATTAAACACCTAAGGGGTTTCTATTATACCCAAGGGATTAATATTATAAACCCTAAGATAATTATTATAAACCGTAAAATAAACATGCTTCGCCATGGCTGAAAATGGTTGATTTTTGAATTGACACATTCGTTGTCACAATGTGATGTTTGATCATGGTTGAAGATGGTTGATTTTCAAATTGATACAATCTTTGTGATAATGCGATGTTGGACCATGGTTGACCATGGTTGATTTTCATATTGAAAAAATCTTTATCACAATGTGACGTTGGACCATGGCTGATTTTCATATTGAAACAATCTTTGTCACAATGTGACATTGGACAAGGGTTGATTTTCATATTGAAACAATCTTTGTCACAATGTGACATTGGACCATGGTTGATCATGGATGGCCATGGTTGCCACAATGTGGCTTTGGACCAAGAAACAATCTTTGTTACAATGTTGTTGGAAATACTGAGGGGGGCTGAATTAGTATTTATTTTCAATTGTTATTTTTACCAATTAAATCATTTATATTTAGAACACAAAATGAGCAATAGGAATAAATGCTTTTTTTAATATAATCTTTACAATAAATCATGTACAATATATATAAGGCTCCAATCTATTGCCAAGCACCAACTTGGTCATTTGTGAGGCTCCAACCTCTAGGGCTCTAACCCTATCTTCTCAAGGCACCAACCTTGTGTTTAGGAGCACCAACTCCAAGGACACCACTCCTTCCAATTCTGACGCACCAACCCCAAGGGCTCCAACCCTATCTTCTCAAGGCACCAAACTTGTTTGTTTGAGGCTCCAACCATTAGGGCACCAACCCACTGCTATATTTTGTCTAGATATGTTTGGTAGTTATTCTCTACTCCCAACATTTTCTTCACTGAATTCTGTCAATCTACAGCTTCACTGTAGTCTCCATGCTACATCATCAATGACAACCTATATTCATATGAAGGAGTCTTCACAACTCTTCATATTGTGCACACAGAGTTTGCAAAGTTACCTCGTGATGATTTCAAACATCCATCATGATCTATAAGAGTCTATACACAACTTCAATGTGTCTAAAATGAACTGCAGTAAGCTCTGCACAAAACAACTCTCTATTTCAAGCCCCTATTCTCACTATCATGATAAATGCTTCAGGAGTGACTGCTTCAGGAGTAACTGCTTCAGGAGTAACTGCTTTAGGAGTGACTTCTTCTCACTGTTCTTACTATCGCGATCTCTTACTTCCCAGAACCAAACTCACAAACGCTTCAATGCTAGTGCTGGCTACTTCTCCCTTCAAACGATGTCAGATGAAACCTTATTTTTCCCCTTCGTAAAATTATTCTTCAGGTTGTGTTATGTACTTGATTAATTCATCATAGGTTCGAGCCTTTCAAAGATTAACCCAATCAACAGAATTGCTTCGTCCTTCAGCTTCCTCTTGTCCTACTAGACCTTCGGTTTCCTTCTATCCTATTGGACCTTCAGCTTCCTTATGTCCTGTTGGACCTACGGCTTACTTCTATCCTTCTACTTCCTTTTTTCTCACTCGATCTTCAGCTTCTTTTGTACCTTCATCATCTGCCAAACCTTTGGCTTCTTGACCTTTCTACTTCTTCTTTCGTTCGCTTTACCTTCAGCTTCCCGATCTTCAGCTTCTTCTATCTCTTCGAGTTCACCAATACTCAAAAGACACATTCATTTGGAAGAGAGGATGAATTAAAATAGATGTTTGGCGGTCCCCACATGCCACGTTATTGCTTTAATCGTAATTACAACTTCATGAAAAATTGGAATTATTCCTTTAATCCTGCAAATGAACACCGGTCCCACCTGAATGCATAAGACCAGACCCAAATAAAATAAACCCGTGTCCATAAAGTTCTCGGGTCCACTCAGTCCCAAGTCTTATCAAATTAATTATCCACCATTGGTCTCATCATTAATTTGACGGTTGTTGATCCACCCGATCAATAAACCCAATCGTTGATCCTCCACCGTTTGATCAAGGCGCGCTGGATCCAATGGTTCACAACGATATCAGCCGGGGAACTTGCACGACACTTAACCTCCTTTATGGAGACGATAAGGATTATAAATCCTTGGTATATAAAAGTTCGGGTCTGTTTTTAGATTTAACATCTGATCACTTTATGACCTAATATCCATTGGATATACGAGGTCATCAAATCTATAGCATGCGGGTCTTCAACTAGCACACGGGTTAAAAACAGGCCTAACCCCCACCGTTGACTGTGACGTAAGCATTTGAAAATGAGATTGACAGCTATGATTTAGCACGGGCCTTCAGCCACAATCAAAACATCTGTGCACTCTTACCCCCACTCTTCCGATAGTTGTTGCTCCTGCGACTTCTCTTCACTCTTCCGCTCTTCCGATAGATGTTGCTCCTGTGGCTTATCTTCCTATGACCTCCTATAACTTTGTTTATGCTCCTCCGCTATTTTCTTCCTATTAGTTCTTTTTGGCATATATTACATGTGATGCTTCCGATATGGCTCTTCGATGTTTTCTTCTTTTCTCCTCTGATATCGATGTCACTCTTTACTCTTCTGATAACACTTACCCTTGGGCATATGCGATAACCTACTTCCTTGATGGCTTCTGATGAACTCTTCCTCTTATTCTTTGGCTTCTTGCTCATGTTGCTTTACTGGATCTACTGCATCATTTGTTGTTCAATTGACCTCCTATGTCATTTGATGTTCAATAGTTGTTCAATTGACCTCCTGCATCATTTGTTGTTCAATTGCTGTTCAATTGACCTCCTGTGTCATTTGTTGTTCAATTAACCTCCTGCATCCTTTGCTATTCAATTGACCTCCTGCTGTTCAATTGTTGTTCAATTGTTCAATTTACCTCCTGTTGTTCAATCCACTTGGGTCCTCCATCTCATCATATCATCATATATCAAAATTTCATCACTATGAGCATTATGATCAATGGGCATCAATGGGCAATCATGTATCAAAGAATTTGCCATCACAAACACTACTATATTGACATCAATGACAACCTAGATTAACAAATGTGACCATGATTATTGACCATCGTTGACTTTCATATTGAGACAATCTTTGTCATAATGTGATGTTGGGCCATGGTTAACCATGATTGATTTTCATATTGTGACAATATTTGTCACAAAGTGATGTTGGACCACTGTTGACCATGGTTAACCATGATTGACCATAATTTACCATGGTCGACCATGTTTGGCCAATGTTGACCATGATTGACCATGATTGATTTTCATATTGAGACAATCTTTGTCACAATGCGACGTTTGACCATGATTGATTTTCATATTGAGACAATCTTTGTCACAATGCGATGTTGGACCATGTTTGACCATGTTTGACCATGCTTGACCAAGGTTAACCATGGTTGATTTTCATATTGAAACAATATTTATCACAAAGTGAAATTGGACCATTGTTGACTATGGTTAAATGTAATCGACCATAATTTACAATGGTTGACCATGTTTGACCATTTTTTACCATGGTTGACCATGATTGATTTTCATATTGAGAAAATCTTATGATAAACCCTATGATAACTATTATAAATGGTAAAATAAACATGGTTGATTTTCACATTGAGACAATCTTTGTCACAATGTGATGTTGGACCATGGTTGACCATGACTGATTGTCATATTGAGACAATCTTTATCATAGTGTGACATTGAACCATGGTTGACCGTGGTTGAGGATGGTTGACAATGTTTGACCATGCTTGATCATGCTTCACCATGATTATAAACTCAATGGATTTATATTAAACCCTAGGCTTAATATTATAAACCCTATGAATAATATTATACCTTAGGAATATGAACCCTTACATTAATAAACCCAAGGGATTAATACTAAAACCCTAAGGGAATAATATTAAACCTAAGGGATTATTATTATAAACGTATGGTATATAAACCCTAAAATAAATATGGTTGACCATGGTTGATTTTCATATTGATACAATCATTGTCACAATGTGACATTAGACCATTGGACCATGGTGCATTTTCATATTGAGCCAATATTTGTCATAATGTGATGTTGGACCATGGTTGACCATGATTCACCATGGTCGATTTTCATATTGAGACAATCTTTGTCAGAATGTGACATTGGACCATGGTTGACCATGATTGAATTGACCATGCTTCACCATGCCTGGTTTTCATATTGAGACAATCTTTGTCATAATGTGACATTGGATCGTGGTTTACCATGGTTGACCATGCTTTTACTATGGTTGACCATGATTTTACTATGGTTGACCATGGTTGACCTTGGTTTTACTATGGATGACTATGATTAATCATGATTGACTATGGTTGAACATGGTTTGCATATGACTCGCCATCATTTGACCAAGATTTGACTATTGTCAACCAAAGTTAAACATGAATGTCTATAACTGACTATGGTTTGACTGTGCTTGACCATATTTCGACTATGTGTCTCTATAGTTGACCATGATTTCATTATGGTTACCATTAAAATGATGGTTTTTGATGCTCAACGATGATTTGACTATGGCTAACCGTAGCCATCCAACATAGTTCAATATAGTTCACTATGGTTGACAATGGGTCACCTACTAATATGCCATGGTGTCCGTGGTAACTATAGTTCATCATAGTAGTCATGTTGAGTATTATTGACTATGACGCCCATATTGACTATAATTGACCATGTCACCAATAGTCAACCATAACCATGTTGACTATAGTTAACCATGTCAACAATAATCAACCATGATTAGCATGTTTTAATATACAGATTAATTTATAGGTAAGGAATTATAAATGTGTGGAATAATATATTATTAATGTACCAGTGATATTATATTAAATTTTTATTAGCAATATTTATATGTTTTAATAATATTTTCTACATTTTTTAATAGTATATTAATGCCATAATTAAGTATTAATAATATATTAAACACTAAATATTCATATACTAATTTTATATTAAGTAAATATTGTATCAATGAATTAAATTAATGCTTAAATTAATATATTAACATATTATTTAATATTTAAAATACTAAAATATTGATATTATTATTTTAGTATTAAAATAAAGTATTTAAAATAATATTATTTCAATTTATATCCACTTCTTAAATTCCATCCTTGATTCCATTTCTTAATTAACTTATATCTACTTTAAGAATCATAATGCACCTAATAACTATTCCAATATTAATGGTAAATTCTAATAATCACCAAAGGAAAAAAAAATCCATTATTATTTCATTATATCACTAGTATAAATATAAACATATTTTGAAAATGTCTTTTATCATTAAATAGATAATTAAAATATTTTTTTTTTTTAATATTAAGCTTTAAAATGTTTTTTACCATCTCAAAAATAATAAAATTTAAGTTTTTATAATAAATAATGATAACTTGATAAATTATAACATTCCATATATTCCTTACTATGTTAATTTATTCCCGTGGATCTACACCTTTTACAACACGAAGTTTTTTTATTCATCTTAGCGCTTAATATATGGTTATGACAAAATCTATGGTAACTTCAATTTTGACAGTTTGTTTGAGTGACTGTAACACCCTCCTTCCACATCCACCCAAGTAACCGTGCCAACTGAGGTGAACATGAGATGAGAGGCTACTATGATCATATTTGACCTCCTAGGTGACTTTAAGGAAGAGGAATCGACAAGAACATCACACACAGTTATCCAACATCATCAGTAGAGCTCTCAGGAGACAAGTCAGGCACTCCGACAACCTGTCCATGGCTCCCACTATTGTTCTGGACCTCTGAGGCCATATTCGCTCTCATGCTATGGGAAAGAGGGAGACTAGAGACCTAAAGTCACTCTCATAGGTTTGTCTGCCAACGACTGTGGACCAATATTTCCAGTTCTGTGCTAGTGACCCTGAGAATTAAGCCACTTTTTCAGGCCTAGAGCCCAGGCCACTCCTCAAAATGGAATGAAAGTTAAAAATCAAGTAAAGTATACAGAAATAATGATGAAAAAGTAAATAGTTGATCAAGCCCTTAACCAGGTCCCTACTAGCCACGATAGGCATTTCATCAAACTGATATCATTGACATGTAACCTATAGGTGTAAACAACATAATTAAGTGTAGGGATCTCATACGTATCTGAGAATTTCCATGAACCATTGTTTCCTCATGTCTTTTGCTACCTTATCACTTATTAGGTCATAGATACAATATCCATTCAAATACAAGTAAAAACATGCTAAGAGACAAACATAGTTGTTACCATAAAATGTACATATAACCGGCATAATAGGAACATAAATACAATAAAAATATCAGCCATAAAAAATCCATATATACACCAGTATATTTACACATGAAAATCAATGGAATGGATTTCTCATTAATCAATGGAATGAACCAACTAGAGATGACACTACCACGTTCCACCCGACCATAGATTGGTTGATCAAAGTCTCTCTTTATCCAATCAACGCCATGCCACATTCCAAGCATGAATGTGGGACTCATAGAACACATCAAAAACACCAATCAATGTGGATGCCGCCAGAGTTCTCTGCCTACATTGTGAGGAATTTAAGTGCCTCCTAGTCTTTCTGGATTTATCGTTCATACGCAGTCCGATCTAGGTATCACTAGGCCCTACACTGAGGCATACTCTCTAGGATTTACTGTGCATCCCATCCCAGAATCACTAGGACCGACGGAGAAAAAATCCACCGCTTGGCTTTACCGTATATCTCGCCATTCACCGACAAGGATTCCTAGGCCCATTGAGGCACACAATCTGGCTTTACCACAACCCACATTCTGGTTTAGGGGTTACTAGGCCAATGGCTTCGTGCATCTTCATTTTGGTCCAGGGACCACTACCACCATGTGTTTGTTAATTTGGAAATCCACCCCACTCAACTTCGAATCCAATCCGACCATCCCATACAAATCGTATGAGAGAACCCATCTCATCAAAGCTATCAAGAAATGACAAGGCTAGGCTGAAAATACTGTCACACCTGGAAAAACCCGTGCCATGGTAGAAAAGAAATGCATACATGCCAAATCTACCAAGTAAAATACACATGAAAGTCGATACCTGCAATGAAGCCTGTTGTAGCTGCTTGATCTTTGTTTCCTCTTGCCTTTCTTGCTCCAATGCCAAAGTGCTCCAAGAAAACTCTAATTGTCCAAGAGTATGAGAGAGAGAGCGAATAATGAAAAAGCTCCAAAGCCAAATTAACAAAATTTTACAATGTCTAAGAGCTTGACCGAAGAGCTTACATTGACTAAGAGCCTTACACTAAGCAACTCGCCAATTGATCCTCATAAGCCTTTTTATCAATGAGGCCTCCAATTTCTTCATTTTCATTATTTTCCTTCAAGTTCCTCCTCACATGCAACCTGTGACATTTTACCTTCCTTTTCTCCTAATTTCCTTTATTTTCATAAACAAATGTGCCAAAAATGCCTTTTGATGCCTTTGCCAATTTTCCTTAGCCAAAACACACATCTAGTGATGCCCACTATGATATATTTTCCCAAAATTCAATTTGGAATACGTGTCCCTTACCCATGGTCTTATTTTTCCTTTATTTAATTTTATTACATGGAATTTTCACTAGGGTTGTTACAGAACCCTCCCCCTTGGGGAGCACTGTCCTCGATGTTAAACCACACCAAGACCTTAGCAAAACTGCTGAAAACAAACATACTGCCCATGGAGCTCTATAACTTAGCTCGTTGTAGTATTTACAATGAAATACTTGCTCAAAGAAAAACCTCATGAACACATGATAAGATAATAACCATACCGCATGTTGGAGCTGTATAACACAACTCATTATGGTATTTACAATAACCACATATACACATATGCACAATTTCTAAACTGGAAAATAAATGATACAATGCTCATATCAATCAACAAGGGAGTCCAGAGGCTCAAATCTCCACCCTTAAAATAATACCAGGATTCACTTCCTTCCCAGGAAGTTCAGAATCCACTGCCACAGTCAAAGCTGCATCCAATGTCTGGTGTTATAATCTCGTGCCACTTTTCCTCTCAATGAATAGTTACCAACCCATTTTTCCAAGTCGCACTCCCAATGTGCACTCGATCCATTTGGCGATGCTAATGATAAAAAACAATATATCTGCGACCTTCCCTTCTCTGTTGTACAGTCCCTCAGAAAATCCAATCACCCCCTTCCTTGTAGTCACTCACCTTCCAAGTTCCTCGGAATCCCCCAACCTGGGCGATCCATCCCTTGGCAAGGCTTCCTCGCATCGGAAGATAAAACAACCAAGGGATATACCTACCTCAACCATCATACCAGACATAGCATGCTCATGGCAATCAATGGAAACTATTAGGTATCAATGTCCCACAATGGCCCTGCTCCTGAAGTGCTTTACCAACATACTATTGCATGTTCCAATTTATTTTGATGTTGTTGCCAATTCATGCAGTCGATTTCAACCACTCAACCGATCATGTTCATGCATCCTTGTTCTAAGCACATAACTTCCATTAGATTCAAATAAATTGAAATAACCTCAAATCATACCTCATTGGTAGTTCGTCAATAAGGTACACTTGCAATTATCTTTGCTTCCTATCACAACAACTCAAACTAACCGTTTCATCAAAACATCATGTATAAATATATCACATCAGGTTAGCTCAAAACAAAACTAACAAAATCATAAATCATATGTAACTACCATAGACCATAATCATAAATTACATGCATAATAAAACTAAAGTAAAATATTGATACTTATCCTTTAATCAATCCTTAGCTTCCACCTTTGTCTTTACTTTGTACGCACTCAGGATCGGTTGCCACGCCAAACAAACACCCAATACCTTCTCCTCAGCGATGTGCACATACACGTAGTGTACATCACACACATACATCTACTAACATCATACAACACCATTCAATACATGCATCTACAACAGTGCCATATGTACCACATGTATGCAATGCCACTTGTACACTTCAACCACCTACACAATGTGTGTAGAACATCACATGTACACAACACCACATGCACAACGTGTACACAACGTCATATGTGCACTGCACCATTGTACAACATGTACACAATACCAAATGTACACAACATCATGTGCACGACATGTGCATGACACCACATGTACATAACATCACATATACAACATGTAAACAACACCACATGCACATAGCACCACATGTACAACATGTACACGACACCACATGCTCAAAGCACCACTTGTACAATCATGCACACAACACCATATGTACATAGTACCATATGTACAACGTACATAGAACACCATATGTATATAGCAGTGCATATCCAACATGTACATAGCATCATATGTACACAACAGTGCATATCCAACATGTGCACAATACCATATGCACACAACATCGCATATCCATCATGTACATAACACCATCTTCACCCAACACTACATATGCAATATTCGTACAACACTGTCTGTACCATCCTATACATGACTTTGCATAAACAACATGTACACACGCTATGTATACACAATACCACATGTGCACAACATCATAGATGCAACATGTACAACATATACAACATAAGCACAACAATAGTAACCCACATCCAAAAGCAAATTGTCTCTACCACGAAAAATGGCTCCTAGTGTCTTATCTATACTTGTCCTAGCATGTCACAGACCACACGGATTTCATTTCACTGATGTATCCTTCCACATTACCTGTCATAAACATAGGCATAATATAAGTATATAATATCAATTCATATCCACATGATACTGACCTTGTATATTTTTCATGACTACTCTTCCCACTTGATTCTGCATGAACTAGGAATCTCTTCATGCAATTCACCTACATAAGAAATAATTCCTCCACAAGAATGATCCTTGAAAACCTTGTCAGGTAGTGACAACATACATACACATATATATAATCATTAGCATAAAACAATCATCATCATGTCAGACAACTACATACATACATACATGCATACATATATAAACATCAACATAATCATGATCATGACATAATTACCAGATAACATAAGGTCTAGCTTAAGAGAAATTCCCTTATCTGTGTACAACATGTACAACAGTAAGAAAAATCGTTCCCAACATAGCCAAGGCATCTAACATAACAAATCCATTTAATTTACCTTTTCTAGTTACCTTTCACATGTTTGTACTACCATCATCCATTTACCACTATGGACCAACCAATCCAACTGACTATCATAGTCTTACCTTCCACTGCACTTACTCATGCATAGATCTCATATGAGTCTTACCTTACCTATTGGGTACCACACAAATCTCCCCGAGCTTCGCTAACTTTCCTATTTCCCAACCAATTCCCAAGACTCAAAACATAAGAGGCAACCCAAAAAACAAACAAGAAGAAGGTCATGAAAACCTATAACAACAATACGACACCACAACAAAGTGGCATAGCTATGCATTAGACACGTAAAATCACAAATCAAGCGCAATAATCACAAAAGACAAAAAGCACAAGATTAACAATAGACACCATCACTCAATCCCCATGGTTCCCAGTGCTTCCAAAGGAAAGCTCAACCTAAGCATTCTTCAAGATTCATGGAAAGCTCTCTTACCATACAACTCCCTGCATTACACCGCCATAAACACATAATGTCAGTGCATAAATAAACATAAAAAATACATTCTTTACCTTATCTTTTCGTGTCAAGCTTGTTGCTTTGCAATTGAACACATCCACACCATATCTCAAGGGACGCCAATTATCTTGACAGATCCACCTATAACTAGAGACTAGCTAATATACCTGTTAAGTACATATTCATGAATCTAGCACATATCCACATAATGTCAACAAAATCAAGGTTAAGAAGACTCCCTGTATGCAAAGCACCCATTTGTTTGGAAGTAGGGTTTCCAAACCTAGTCAAAGAAATTCTCGCCCAATTCCTTTCTTTTACCTTTTTCCTTGCTGCAATCGAGGCTTACTATGCATTGTCACATCACCCAACTGTTAGTTATATAAACACATCAACTATTACCTTGTCACATTAATACCAAACATGTTTTCTATAACTTTTCACACATGTCAACCACATGTTCCACATATTAAGACAATCACATATATCAATTCGAAATCAATATTTAGCAAGACTAACAATCATGTCATAATCCATAGTCAACTCATAGTCATTAGACATAATGCTACAACTATCACATACTATACTCAAGTACATATCAACTATCTCAAAATATATGTGTTAGTACAATCATATTAAAACAAAATAATTTGAACACATACTCATATTATGCAATTCATCAAACATTTAACCAAATTGAAACATACCATGTTAAATAAATTAACTAGACGACATAATTAAACATTCAAGCACCAAATATACGATTTAAGCAAACTCGTACCTCACTATATCTCAGGGGATGCTATCTTATATGCACAATCAATCTAGTTAGCATGATATAACTTCACAACATATAAACTCGAACATAAATAAGATCATGATATCTAGAATAGTGTTATAGATCTGATAGCACTTGTTATAGATCTAACCCAGAAATATTATAGATCTGATATAAAAATATAAGACAATGTAAATAAACCCAGAAATAATGTGAAATTATTCTTTATTGATCAAACCCTTAAGGTAGGGCAACTCCATACATTCACTCCTTAAGGAAGGAGAACACTCCACAAGCCATATGCTTGTTCATACAATAATCCTTCACAATATTCCTTGACCTCTCTCCATGTGGAGTCTCTAGCCTCTATATAGGCTTCATACATACAATACCATGGATCATTACCATGGTTCCCTCATACCATCGAACTAATACCATGGGCCCATTACATTATTACTAACTACTTGTGGTCCCTTACATGATATGGGTTAACCACCTTATTTATTACTATGGCCCATTCCATTATTACATTATTACCTTGGGTACCTCCCTTTGTACCCCATGTTATCCCCCCTAGGTATATAACATTCCACCCCCCTTAGCATGTTTCGTCCCCGAAACATGGGAAGAACATAAATAATAAGATCTAATCAAAAGAGTAGTCCATTGGTACCATGCACATGCATCTAGCCATCCAAGAGAAAGATGAACCCTCGATCTCGCTGGTGTCATGCTCCTTTGAGATGGAAGCTGACCATGGTAGCTCTTCTTTGTTGATGTGTAGTAGGTGGATTTTTTCTCCTCTCTATCTGTCCGACAGGGGTTTTTGTCCTTGTGGCTAATTGGTTGCCATCTTGTTGGTTGTTGTCTTGCGGGGTGATGTGGGTGATGATATGTTGAAGTTTTAACCCACGGTGTCTTTTTCTTTAATTCGCCCCTTACTGGAGCCTGATTGTTATGTTGTGGTGCCTGCTGTGGTGCCTTATCTTCCAATACTACTTCCACCACTGATCCCTCATCTGATGTATCAGCACCTGTAACCTTTTCTGCTTCATCCTCTGTTTGTGTTTGATTGTCGACCATCAACTACTCATCATCTAATATGTCAGTCCCTGGAACATCTTCTGCGTCAACTTCTGTGGACTCTACCTGTTTATTGACGGAAATATCCTGTAATGTAATTTTCTTCTTTTTATACCAGAGCTTTAGGAATTTCTTCTGCACG
This sequence comes from Pinus tabuliformis, assembly GCA_031772625.1. Classification (NCBI taxonomy): domain Eukaryota; kingdom Viridiplantae; phylum Streptophyta; class Pinopsida; order Pinales; family Pinaceae; genus Pinus; species Pinus tabuliformis. The sequence goes on from CM062817.1 coordinate 557,617,330, forward strand.
TTAATATTTATAGTACCCACAGATTCCATCCAAGAATATCCTAAAACAATATCCATATTATCCATCTTTGAAGTATAAAAATCACCATGCAATACATACTTATCCATAGAAATCTTCAAATCCTTATACACTTGAACATCCTTATCATCCACCTGTGTGCTTTCAATGTGTTTTGCAGGAACTTGCAATTTTTTTGCCAAATTAACATTGATGAAATTATTCTTGCAACTAGGATTTATAGAAACAATGATCTTCTCTTTCTAAATCAATCCATGAATCTACAATAAGGAGATACCAGCAGAAAATAACCCTTTAGGTTCCTTGGTTTCCTTCTTTTCTATAAAAATAAAATCTTTTTTAGGCTATGTGTCTGTCTATGTGAGCTTATCCATAAGATTAGTTTTACGGTCAAAGTGGTCCATAATAGCTTTTGTGAATATGTCCCAAGTCAAGGGCCTTCGATAGCAACGTTGATGCCTTTGCCACCATTGCCATCTTTCATTGTCCAAATACATTTTTCCCATTCTTAGCTGAGTCTCATCATCCATGATGTAATTCAATCTAAAAAATTTCTCCATTTGCGCTAGCCATTTGGCTGGATGAGAGCCATCAAATTTATACAAGTCTCTCAAACTCTGAGCTAGGCCCGCCATCACAAAAAAATTGGTGAAAATTTGAAATTGTCACAGTTTAGTCAATATTGCTCAGAATCCCTATTATGATCTGTTTTCAGAAATGGAACAATCATTCTACATCTGCCCATGCCATAGAAATCTTGATCCAGGCACTGGAATTTCCGATCTGCGCTGCAACTCTCCCGTCGTCACCAAAATTTCTACAAAAAGAGATGATTTTAAATTGGCGATATCTTCCTCATCCGGACTCCGATTCGACTGATTTTTTTTTGAAATTGGGTATTTTTTCACAAAGAATCTAGATATGCAATTAGATTCTATATATCTTGCACCAAGATGTCTAGATCTACGCCGCAAACTTGCTTCCTTGAAAATTTTTCTGCAACCCCACTGATTTTTAAATCAGCGATATCTCCTTCATTTAGACTCTGATTCGACCAATTTTTTTTTTTTTTCCTCTGAAAACTTCTAACGGAATTTTACTCCTTGCTTAGGAATACTACAGTCGCCGAATCCTCAAAATGTCAATGCTGCCAAAAGTCCTGTGAAAATCACGCCCCGGTATAAGAACCCCACACAACCACTCAGATTTGGTGGATCTAAGAGATCTGAATGGCTGATCGGATAGCTCTGATCGGCAGAAAGATTGCTGCTGCAGATCTAATGGATCTAATAGATTGGAAAGGTTGGTCTGCTAACTCAGAACTGCGTGACTGATGTCTGCTGCTGCTGCAAACCCCCTTGCGAGATCTGATCTGGCAGAGATTATGCGTGATCCCAAGATAGAAAAGGGAACTATGGTCTCAAGGAGTATCAGGTGCTACAAATCGCAATATACATAAGGGTCTGACAGTCGTACTCGGCCCAATGTTTCAGGGCTCTAACTAAGGAGGATCAACCATACCCTTAGCCGTACAACCCGACTACCCTATCATACGGGCGAGTAATCTCTTTGAATGCCGTTCTTGGTGTACTGTAGCAGCAAGACGGTCGACAGTTTATCTATGGTGAGGTTTCAAAGGAGATAGGGGGCTTCCGATATACCTAGAGAGTACTTGGAAGATAGTCTGTGTGCGGTTCTATCTAATGCGCTACTACTCGAAGGGGTACCCACAGGGGTTACAAGAGAGTCCAACAAGCGTGACCACCTCTTGTATTTCCTGCGTGCATGCCTCCCCAAATCCGCAGGTTTATGCACTCAACGATAGACCCCGTGGTTTAAATACGCTGGAACACGTCTCTAGCCAAAAAAAAAAATTGCTAAGAAATGGAGATCCCACCTGCCATGGAAAGTGCTCTGATACCACTTGTTATAGATCTAACCCAGAAATATTATAGATTTGATATAAAAATATAAGACAATGCAAATAAACCCAGAAATAATATGAAATGATTCTTTATTGATCAAACCCTTAAGGTAGGGCAACACCATACATTCACTCCTTAAGGAATGAGAACACTCCACAAGCCATATGCTTGTTCATACAATAATCCTTCACAATATTCCTTGACCTCTCTCCATGTGGAGTCTCTAGCCTCTATATAGGCCTCATACATACAATACCATGGATCATTACCATGGTTCCCTCATACCATCGAACTAATACCATGGGCTCATTACATTATTACTAACTACTTGTGGTCCCTTACATGATATGGGTTAACTACCTTATTTATTATTATGGCCCATCCCATTATTACATTATTACCTTGGGTACCTCCCTTTGTACCCCATATTATCCCCCCTAGGTATATCACAAATAGTCACTAGCTAACATGTTTACATTATAACTCATACACAATTATCATTCACACATATGCAAAGTCAATCTAGATTAGTAAAACACCATATCACAAATATGTTGGCTCACACCCTAATATCGTAACCATAACCATCTTCATAGGCCAATCCAATTTATCATGATACATGTAACATCAAGGTATAAACATTATAACCATAATCATCAAGCTAACTATCATTCTCATCAACAAAATATAATTTAATTGTCAAGCTAATTAACATGTAACAAGAATAAGTTAACCTATAACATACTCATCAACAACATATAACATAATCATCAGGTTATCTAATATAACACAACAATATCAATGCATACAACTACAAGTTACTATCATTCATGACTATCTGACATATGTGCATATGACTACACTAATCAACTAACATATATCATGAATGTAACCATAATATCAAAAGACATATACATAACCCTAATGTATATAACAATCATTGACGTATATACCTACATGCCAAACATACAATACATGTATGAGGATCTTCTCTTACCCCAAATTCCAATGTTGCAACCTCATTATGATGCTTTGCATCTCCTGCTCTATCTCAGCCAACACATTAGCATCATAACATACCAATATCACCCTGATGACCTAAATTGCATACCATGACTTCACAAGGCATGTTTGACCTACTATTCATGCATAAATATAACCAAGACCATACATGCATGACCACAATCGTTACACCATTGTACACATTACCTCATGCAACTATCAACCTGCATAAGCAATACTTAATCTACTACACATATGCATAATCGCATGTAGTCGAGCATAAGCAATAATTTCTTGTAATCAACCTACAAGATTGATGCGTGTAATAAAATAACCAAGAATGCAACCCAACATATAAGTATGTAATCAAGTTGCATATAATCATGTAACCTATGACGATGCATTCCATAAAATCAACATCAAGTTCCTCATGATAACCTTACTACCATCATGACCAATCATTATGTAATGCAACAAGCACATGGAATGCAAGTCTAAGAGACACACATGCAACTGACATGCATTCATGACCAATGCTTCCACCCAAGGAGAGCGCAGCCATGCTCTGATACCACTCTATATCACCCTCCTCCCACATCCACCCAAGTAACCATGTCGACTGGGGTAAACATGAGACGAAAGGCTATTGTGATCAGATTCAACCTCCTAGGTGACCTTAAGGAAGTGGAATTGACGAAACATCACACACAGTCATCCAAAATCATCAGTAGAGCCCTTGGGAGACAAGTCAGCCACTCAGACAACCTATCCCTGGGTCCCATTGTTGTTCTGGACATCTGAGGCCATAGTCGCTCTTATGCTATGGGAAATATGGCGACGAGAGACCTAAATTTGCTCTCATAGGCCTATCTACTAGTGACTGTGGACCAAACTTATCAGTTTTGTGTCAATGACCCCAGGAATTAATCCACTTTTTCAAGCCCAGGGCCCAAACCACTTCTCATAATGGAATGAAAGCTCATAATCAAGTAAAGTACATGGAAACCATGATGCAAAAGTAAATAGTTGATCAAGACCTTAACCATACCCCTATTAGCCATGACAAACATTTCATCAAACATATCATAGACATGTAACCTACAAGTGTAAACAACATAATTAAGTGTAGGGATCTCATACTTATTTGAGAATCTCCATGAACCATTGTTTCCTCGTGTCTTTTGCTTCATTATCACTTACTAGGTCATATATACAATATCCATTCAAACGCAAGTAAAAACATTCTAAGAGACAAACATAGTTGCTGCCATAAAATGTACATATAACCAGCATAATAGGAACATAAATACAATAAACATGAGCCATCAAAATCCATATATACATCAGTACATTTACACATGAAAATCATTGGAATGAATTTCTCATTAATCAATGCAATGAACCAACCAAAGATGGGACTACCACATTCCACCTAACCATAAATTGGCTAATCCAAGTCTCTCTTCAGCTAATCACCCTCGTGCCATATTCCAAGCATGAATGTGGGACTCATAGAACACATAAAAAACACCAATCAATTTGGATTCCATCAGACTTCTCTGCCTACACCGTGATAAATTTGAGTTCCTCCTAGTCTCTCAGGCTTTACCATGCATCCGTAGTATGATCCAAGGATCACTAGGCCCTACACTGAGGCATACTCTCCAGGATTTACCATGCATTCCATCCAATAATCACTAGGCCCAATGGAGAGAAAATCCACCTCTTGGCTTTACCGCCATTCACTAACAAGGATTCCTAGGCCCACCGAGGCACACAATCTGGATTTACCGCAACCCACAGTCGGGTTCAGGAGTTACTAGGGATTTATATTAAACCCAATGATCAATATTATAAACCTTATGAATAATATTATACCCTAGGAATAAGAACCCTTAGAATAATAAACCCAAGCGATTGATATTACAAACTAAAGGGAATAATACACTCAAGGGATAAATACTAGAAACCCAAGGGAATAATATTATAAGCCCAAGGTATATAAACCCTATGATAAATATTATAAACCCTAAAATAATCATGATTGACCATGGTTTACCATGGTTAATTTTCATATAGAAACAATCTTTGTCACAAAGTGACTTGGACCATGGTTGACCGTGATCGATTTCATATGGAGATAATCATTTCCACAATGTGACGTTGGACCATGGTTGACAATGATTATATATCTAAGGGATTTATATTAAACCCAAGGATCAATATTATAAACATTATGAATAATATTATACCCTAGGAATAAGAACCCTTATATTAATAAACCCAAGGGATTGATATTATAAACCAAAGGGAATAATAAACCCAAAGGAATAATAAACCTAAGGGATAAATACTAAAACCCCAAGGGATTATAAACCAAAGGGAATAATATTAAACCCAAGGGATAAGTATTAGAAGCCCAAGGCATATAAACCCTAAGATAAATATTATAAGCCCTAAAATAAACATGGTTGACCATGGTTGACTTTGATATTGAGACACTCTTTGTCAAAATGCGACGTTGGACCATAGTTGACCATCCCTCACCATTCTTGATTTTCATATTAAGACAATCTTTGTCATAGTGCAATGTTCAACCATGGTTGATGATGGTTGAATTTTGTATTGAGACAATATTTGTCATAATATGACATTGGACCATGGTTGACCATGATTATAAACCCAAGGGATTTATATTAAACCCTAGGATTAATATTATTAACCATGTGAATAATATTATACCCTAGGAATATGAATGTTGAGATTAATAAACCCAAGGGATTAATTTTAAAACCTCATGGTATTATAAACCCAAGGTATCTAAATCCTAAGATAAATATTATAAACCCTAAAATAAACATGGTTGACCATGGTTCATTTTCATATTGAGATAATATTTGTCAAAATGTGACGTTCAACCATGGTTGACCATGGTTGACCATGATTGATTTTCATATCAAGACAATCTTTGTCATAATGCGACGTTGGACCATAGTTGATTTTCATATTGAGAAAATATTTGTCATAATGTGACGTCGGACTATAGTTAACCATTATTATAAACCCAAGGGATTTATATTAAATCCATGGATTCATATTATAAACCCTATGAATAATATTACACCCTAGGAATATGAACCCTTATATTAATAAACTCAACACATTGATATTATAAACCCAAGGAAATAATAAACCCAAGAGATTAATACTAAAAACTCAAGGGATTATAAACCCAAGGGAATAATATTAAACCCAACGGATTAATATTATAAACTCTAGGTATATAAACCCTAAGATATATACTATAAACCCTAAAATAAAAATTGTTGGCCATGGTTTACCATGGTTTATTTTCACATCGAAATAATCTTTTTCACAATGCGACGATGGACCACGGATGACCATCATTGACCATGATTGATTTTCATATTAAGACAATCTTTGTCACAATGTAACATTAGACCATTTGACCATGGTTCATTTTCATATTGAGACAATATTTGTCACAATGTGATGTTGGATGATAGTTGACCTTGGTTGACCACAGTTGATTTTCATATTGAGATAATATTTGTCATAAGGTGATGTTGGACCATGGTTGATTATGATTGACCATGGTTTATTTTAATATTGACCATGATTAATTTTCATATTGAGACAATCTTTGTCACAATACCACATTAGACCATGGTTGACCATGATTGAAGATGAATGACTATAGTTGACTTTCATATTGAAACAATATTTGTCAAAATGTAACATTGGACCATGGTTGACCATGATTTACAATGGTTGACAATGGTTGATGATGGTTGAACATGGTTTAATTTTCATATTCAGACAATCTTTGTCAAAATGTGACATTGGACCATGGTTGACCATGATTATAAATCCAAGGGATTTATATTAAAACCTAGGATTAATATTATAAACATTATGAATAATATTATACCCTAGGAATATGAATCCTTAGATTAATTAAACCAAGGGATTGATATTATAAACCCTAGGGATTAATACTAAAATCCCAATGGATTATAAACCCAAGGAAATAATATTAAACCCAAGGGATTAATATTATAAACCCTAAGATAATTGTTATAAACCATAAAATAAACATGCTTCACCATGGTTGAAAATGGTTGATCTTTGAATCGACACATTAATTGTCACAATGTGACGTTTGATCATGGTTGAAAATGGTTGATTTTCAAATTGATACGATCTTTGTGATAATGCGATGTTGGACCATGGTTGACCATGGTTTATTTTCATATTGAAACAATCTTTGTCACAATGTGATGTTGGACCATGGTTGATTTTCATATTGAAACAACCTTTGTCACAATGTGACATTGGACCATGGTTGATTTTCATATTGAAACAATCTTTGTCACAATGTGACGTTGGACCATGGTTGACCATGGATGGCCATGGTTGCCACAATGTGGCTTTGGACCAAAAGACAACCTTTGTTACAATGTTGTTGGAAATACTGGGGGGGTGAATTAGTATTTATTTTCAATTGTTATTTTTACCAGTTAAATCATTTATATTTAGAACACAAAATGAGCAATAGGAATAAATGCTTTTATTAATATAATCTTTACAATAAATCATGTACAATATATATAAGGCTCCAATCTATTTCCAAGCACCAACTTGGTCATTTGTGAGGCTCCAACCTCTAGGGCTCCAACCCTATCTTCTCAAGGCACCAACCTTGTGTTTAGGAGCACCGACTCCAAGGACACCAATCCTTCCAATTCTGAGGCACCAACCCCAAGGGCTCCAACCCTATCTTGTCAAGGCAACAACCTTGTTTGTTTGAGGCTTCAACCATCAGGGCACCAACCCACTGCTATATTTTGTCTTGATATGTTTGGTAGTTATTCTCTACTCCCAACATTTTCTTCATTGAATTCTGTCAATCTACAGCTTCACTGTAGTCTCCATGCTACATCATCAATGACAACCTGTCTTCATATGAAGGAGTCTTCACAACTCTTCGTATTGCACACACAGAGTTTGCAAAGTTACCTCATGATGATTTCAAATAACCATCATGATCTATAATAGTCTATACACAACTTCAATGTGTCTACAATGAATTACAGTAAGCTTTGCACAAAACAACTCTATATTTCAAGCCCCTATTCTCACTATCATGGTAAATGCTTCAGGAGTGACTGCTTCAGGAGTAACTGCTTCAGGAGTGACTTCTTCTCACTGTTCTTACTATCGCGATCTCTTACTTCCTAGAACCAGACTCACAAACACTTCAATGCTGGTGCTGGCTACTGCTCCCTTCAAACGATGTCAGATGAAACCTTATTTTTCCCCTGAACAGAATTATTCTTCAGGTTGTGTTATGTACTTGATTAATTCATCACAGGTTCGAGCCTTTCAAAGATTAACCCAATCAACATAATTGCTTCATCCTTCGGCTTCCTCTTGTCCTACTAGACCTTCGGTTTCCTTCTGTCCTATTGGACCTTTAGCTTCCTTATGTCCTATTGGACCTACAGCTTACTTCTATCCTTCTACTTCCTTTTTTCTCACTCAATCTTCAGCTTCTTTTGTACCTTCATCGTCTGCCAAACCTTTGGCTTCTCAACCTTTCTACTTCTTCTTTCGTTTGCTTGACCTTCAGCTTACTGATCTTCAGCTTCTTCTATCTCTTCGAGTTCACCAATACTCAAAAGACACATTCATTTGGAAGAGAGGCTAAATTAAAATAGATGTTTGGCGGTCCCCACATGCCATGTCATTGCTTTAATCCTAATTACAACTTCATGAAAAATTGGAATTATTCCTTTAATCCTGAAAATGAACGCCAATCCCACCTGAATGCACAAGACCAGACCCAAATAAAATAAACCCGTGTCCATCAAGTTCTCGGGTCCACTCAATCCCAAGTCTTATCATATTAATTCTCCACTGTTGATCTCATCATTAATTTGACTGTTGTTGATCCACCCAATCAATAAACCTAATCATTGGTCCTCCACCATTTGATCAAGGCGCGCTGGATCCAATGGTTCACAACGATAATGACCAGGGAACTTGCACGACACTTAACTACCTTTATGGAGCGGATAAGGATTATAAATCCTTGATCTATAAAAGTTCGGGTCCGTTTTTAGATTTAACCTCTGATCACTTTATGACCCGATATCCATTGGATATGCGAGGTCATCAAATCTACAACCTGCGGGTCTTCAACTAGCACACGGGTTAAAAACAGGCCTAACCCCTGCCGTTGACTGTGACGTAAGCGTTTGAAAATGAGATTGACAGCTAGGATTTAGCACGGGCCTTCAGCCATGATCAAAACATTCGTGCACTCTTACCCCCGCTCTTCTGATAGTTGTTTCTCCTGTGACTTCTCTTCACTCTTCCGCTCTTCCGATAGATGTTGCTCCTGTGGCTTATCTTCTTGTGACCTCCTATAAATTTGTTTATTCTCCTCCGCTATTTTCTTCCTATCAGTTCTTTTTGGGCATATATTACATGCGATGCTTCCGATATGGATCTTCGGTGTTTTCTTCTTTTCTCCTCTAATATCGATGTCGCTCTTTACTCTTCTGATAACACTTACCCTTGGGCATATGCGATAACCTACTTCCTTGATGGCTTCTGATGAACTCTTCCTCTTATTCTTTGGCTTCTTGCTCATGTTGCTTTACTAGATCTACTGCATCATTTGTTGTTCAATTGTTGTTCAATTGACCTCCTATGTCATTTGATGTTCAATAGTTGTTCAATTGACCTCCTGCATCATTTGTTGTTCAATTGTTGTTCAATTGACCTCCTGCATCATTTGTTGTTCAATTGTTGTTTAATTGACCTCTTGCATCATTTGTTGTTCAATTGACCTCCTGTTGTTGAATTGTTCAATTTACCTCCTGTTGTTCAATCCACTTGGGTCCTCCATCTCATCATATCATCATATATCAAACTTTCATCACTATCAGCATTATGATCAATGGGCATCAATGGGAAATCATGTATCAAAGAATTTTCCATCACAAACACTGCTATATTGACATCAATGACAACCTAGATTAACAAATGTGACCATGATTATTGACCATGCTTGACTTTCATATTGAGACAATCTTTGTCATAATGCGATGTTGGGACATGGTTAACCATGGTTGATTTTCATATTGTGACAATATTTGTCACAAAGTGATGTTGGACCACTGTTGACCATGGTTAACCATGATTGACCATAATTTACCATGGTCGACCATGTTTGGCCAATGTTGACCATGGTTGACCATGATTGATTTTCATATTGAGAAAATCCTACGATAAAACCTATTATGAATATTATAAACAGTAAAATAAACATGGTTTACCATGATTGATTTTCATATTGAGACAATCTTTTTCATAATGCGATGTTGGAATGTTTGACCATGCTTGACCAAGGTTAACCATGGTTGATTTTCATATTGAAACAATATTTATCACAAAGTGAAATTGGACCATTGTTGACTATGGTTAAACATAATCGACCATAATTTACAGTGGTTGACCATGTCTGACCATTTTTTACCATGGTTGACCATGATTGATTTTCATATTGAGAAAATCTTATGATAAACCCTATGATAGCTATTATAAATGGTAAAATAAACATGGTTTATTTTCACATTGAGACAATCTTTGTCACAATGTGATGTTGGACCATGGTTGACCATCACTGATTGTCATATTGAGACAACCTTTATCACAATGCAATGTTGGACCATGGTTGACCATGCTTTCCCGTAGTTGGTTTTCATATTGAGATAATCTTTATCATAGTGTGACATTGAACCATGGTTGACCATGGTTGAGGATGGTTGACAATGTTTGACCATGCTTGAACATGCTTGACCATGATTATAAACTCAATGGATTTATATTAAACCCTAGGATTAATATTATAAACCCTATGAATAATATTATACCTTAGGAATATGAACCCTTACATTAATAAACCCAAGGGATTAAAACTAAAACCCCAAGGGAATAATATTAAACCTAAGGGATTAGTATTATAAACGTATGGTATATAAACCCTAAAATAAATATGGTTGACCATGGTTGATTTTCATATTGAGACAATCATTGTCACAATGTGACATTAGACCATTGGACCATGGTGCATTTTCATATTGAGCCAATATTTGTCATAATGTGATGTTGGACCATGGTTGACCATGATTCACCATGGTTGATTTTCATATTGAGACAATCTTTGTCAGAATGTGACGTTGGACCATCGTTGACCATGATTGAATTGACCGTGCTTGACCATGCTTGGTTTTCATATTGAGACAATCTTTGTCATAATGTGACCTTGGATCATGGTTTACTATGGTTGACCATGCTTTTACTATGGTTGACCATGGTTGACCTTGGTTTTACTATGGCTGACTATGATTAATCATGATTGACTATGGTTGAACATGGTTTGCATATGACTCGCCATCATTTGACCAAGATTTGACTATTGTCAACCATAGTTAAACATGAATGTCTATAACTAACTATGGTTTGATTGTGCTTGACCATATTTCGACTATGTGTCTCTATAGTTGACCATGATTTCATTATGGTTACCATTAAAATGATGGTTTTTGATGCTCAACCATGACTTGACTATGGCGAATCGTAGCCATCCACTATAGGCATTCATAGCCCACAATAGCCATCCACCATAGTTCAATATAGTTCACTATAGTTGACAATGGGTCACCTACTAATAGGCCATGGTGTCCGTGGTAACTATAGTTCATCATAGTAGTCATGTTGACTATTATTGACTATGATGCCCATATTGACTATAATTGACCATGTCACCAATAGTCAACCATAACCATGTTGACTATAGTTAACCATGTCAACAATAATCAACCGTAATTAACATGTTTTAATATATAGATTAATTTATAGGTAAGACATTATAAATGTGTGGAATAATATATTACTAATGTACCAGTGATATTATATTAAATTTTTATTAGCAATATTTATATGTTTTAATAATATTTTCTACATTTTTTAATAGTATATTAATGCCACGATTAAGTATTAATAATATATTAAACACTAAATATTTATATACTAGTTGTGTATTAAGTAAATATTGTATCAATAAATTAAATTAATGATTAAATTAATATATTAACATATTATTTAATATTTAAAATACTAAAATATTGATATTATTATTTTAGTATTAAAATAAAGTATTTAAAATAATATTATTTCAATTTACATCTACTTCTTAAATTCCATTTCTTAATTAACTTATATCTACTTTAGGAAGCATAATGCACCTAATAACTATTCCAATATTAATTGTAAATTCTAATAATCACCGAAGGAAAAAAAAATCCATTATTATTTCATTATATCACTAGTATAAATATAAACATATTTTGAAAATGTCTTTTATCATTAAATAGATAATTAAAATATATATATTTTTAATATTAAGCTTTAAAATGTTTTTTACCATCTAAAAAATAATAAAATTTAAGTTTTTATAATAAATAATGATAACTTGATAAATTATAACATTCCATATATTCCTTACTATGTTAATTTATTCCCATGGATCTACACCTTTTAAAACACAGTTTTTTTATTCATCTTAGCACTTAATATATGGTTATGACAAAATCTATGGTAAGTTCATTTTTGACAGTTTGTTTGAGTGACTGTAACACCCTCCTTCCACATCCACCCAAGTAACCGTGCCAACCGAGGTGAACATGAGATGAGAGGCTACTATGATCATATTTGACCTCCTAGGTGACTTTAAGGAAGAGGAATCGACAAGAACATCACACACAGTCATCCAACATCATCAGTAGAGCCCTTAGGAGACAAGTCAGGCACTCAGACAACCTGTCCATGGCTCCCACTATTGTTCTGGACCTCTAAGGCCATATTCGCTCTCATGCTATGGGCAAGAGGGAGACTAGAGACCTAAAGTGGCTCTCATAGGTCTGTCTGCCAATGATTGTGGACCAATCTTTCCAATTCTGTGCTAGTGACCCCGAGAATTAAGCCACTTTTTCAAACCTAGAGCCCAGGCCACTCCTCAAAATGGAATGAAAGCTCAAAATCAATTAAAGTATACAGAAATAATGATGAAAAAGTAAATAGTTGATCAAGCCCTTAAACGGGCCCCTACTAGCCACGATAGGCATTTCATCAAACTGATATCATTGACATGTAACCTATAGGTGTAAACAACATAATTAAGTGTAGGGATCTCATACGTATCTGAGAATTTCCATGAACCATTGTTTCCTCATGTCTTTTGCTATCTTATCATTTATTAGGTCATAGATACAATATCCATTCAAATACAAGTAAAAACATGCTAAAAGACAAACATAGTTGTTACCAGAAAATGTACATATAACCAACATAATAGGAACATAAATACAATAAACATATCAGCCATCAAAAATCCATATATACACGAGTATATTTACACATGAAAATCAATGGAATGAATTTCTCATTAATCAATGCAATGAACCAACTGGAGATGAGACTACCACATTCCACCCAACCATAGATTGGTTGATCCAAGTCTCTCTTTATCTAATCACCCCCATGCCATATTCCAAGCATGAATGTGGGACTCATAGAACACATCAAAAACACCAATCAATGTGGATGCCACCAGAGTTCTCCACCTACACTGTGAGGAATTTGAGTGCCTCCTAGTCTCTCTGGATTTATCGTTCATATGCAGTCCGATCTAGGGATCACTGGGCCCTACACCGAGACATACTCTCTAAGATTTACCGTGCATTCCGTCCTAGAATCACTAGGACCAACAGAGAAAAAATCCACCGCTTGGCTTTACCGTATATCTCTCCATTCACCGACAAGGATTCATAGGCCCATTAAGGCACACAATCTGGCTTTAGCACAACCCACATTCTGGTTCAGGGGTTACTAGGCCAGTGGCTTCATGCATCTTCATTTTGGTTCAGGGACCACTACCACCATGTGTTTTTTAATTCGGAAATCCACCCCACTCAACTTCGAATCCAATCCGACCATCCCATACAAATTGTATGAGAGAACCCATCTCATCAAAGCTATCAAGAAATGACAAGGCTAGGCTGAAAATACTGTCACACCTGGAAAAACCCATGCCATGGTAGAAAAGAAATGCATGCAATCCCATACATGCCAAATCTACCAAGTAAAATACACATGAAAGTCGATACCTGCAATGAAGCCTGTTGTAGCTGCTTGATCTTTGCTTCCTCTTGCCTTTCTTGCTCCAATGCCAAAGTGCTCCAAGAAAACTCTAATTGTCCAAGAGTATGAGAGAGAAAGCGAATAATGAAAAAGCTCAAAAGCCAAATTTACAAAATTTTACACTGTCTAAGAGCTTGAACGAAGATCTTACATTGACTAAGAACCTTACACTAAGCAACTCGCCAACTGATCCTCATAAGCCTTTTTATCAATGAGGCCTCCAATTTCTTCATTTTCATTATTTTCCTTCAAGTTCCTCCTCACATGCAACCTGTGACATTTTGCCTTCCTTTTCTCCTAATTTCCTTTATTTTCATAAACAAATGTGCCAAAAATTCCTTTGATGCCTTTTCCAATTTTCCTTAGCAAAAACACACATCCAGTGATGCCCACTATGATATATTTTCCCAAAATTCAGCTTGGAATACATGTCCCTTACCCATGGTCTTATTTTTCCTTTATTTAATTTTATTACATGGAATTTTCACTAGGGTTGTTACAAAACCCTCCCCCTTGGGGAGCACCGTCCTCAGTGTTAAACCACACCAAGACCTCAACAAAACTGCTAGAAACAAACATACTGCCCATGGAGCTCTATAACTTAGCTCGTTGTAGTATTTACAATGAAATACCTGCTCAAAGAAAAACATCAAGACGAAATGATAAGATAATAACCATACTGCATGTTGGAGCTATATAACACAGCTCATTATGGTATTTACAATAACCACATATACACATACACACATTTTCTAAACTGGAAAATAAATGATACAATGCTCATATCAATCAACAAGAGAGTCAAGAGGCTCAAACCTCCACCCTTAAAGTAATACCAAGATTCACTTCCTTCCCAGGAAGTTCAGAATCCACTGCCACAGTCAAAGCTGCATCCAATGTCCGGTGTTATAATCTCGCGCCACTTGTCCTCTCAATGAATACTTACCGACCCATTTTTCCAAGGCGCACTCCCAATGTGCACCTGATCCATTTGGCGATGCTAATGATAAAAACCAATATATCTGCGACCTTCCCTTCTCTATTGTACAGTCCCTCAGGAAATCCAATCACCCCCTTCCATGCAGTCACTTACCTTCCAAGTTCCCCGGAATCCCCCAACCTGGGCGATTCATCCCTTGGCAAGGCTTCCTCGCATCGGAAGATAAAACAACCAAGGGATATACCTACCTCAACCATCATACCGGCCATATCATGCTCATGGAAATCAATGGAAACTATTGGGTATCAATGTCCCACAATGGCCTTGCTCCTGAAGTGCTTTACCAACATACTATTGCATGTTCCAATTTATTTTGATGTTGTTGCCAATTCATGCAGTCAATTTCAACCACTCAACCGATCATGTTCATGCATTCCTGTTCCAAGCACATAACTTCCATTAGATTCAAATAAATTGAAATAACCTCAAACCATACCTCATTGGTAGTTTGTCAATAAGGTACACTTGCAATTATCTTTGATTCCTATCACAACAACTCAAACTAACCGTTTCATCAAAACATCATGTATAAATATATCACATCAGGTTAGCTCAAAACAAAACTAACAAAATCATAAATCATATGTAACTATCATAGACCATAATCATAAATCACATGCATAATAAAACTGAAGTAAAATATTGATACTTATCCTTTAATCAATCCTTAGCTTCCACCTTTGTCTTTACTTTGTACGCACTCAGGATCGGTTGCCATGCCAAACAAACACCCAATACCTTCTCCTCAGCCATGTGCACATACATGTAGTGTACATCACACACATACATCTACTAACATCATCCAACACCATTCAATACATGCATCTACAACAATGCCATATGTACTACATGTATGCAATACCACTTGTACACTTCAACCACCTACACAATGTGTGTAGAACATCACATGTACACTGCACCATTGTACAACGTGTACACAATACCAAATGTACTCAATATCACGTGCACGACATGTGCATGACACCACATGTACATAACATGACATACACGACATGTAAACAACACCACATGCACACAGCACCACATGTACAACATGTACACGACACCACATGCTCACAACACCACTTGTACAATCATGCACACAACACCATATGTACATAGTACCATATGTACAACATGCATAGAACACCATATGTATATAGCAGTGCATATCCAACATGTACATAGCATCATATGTACACAACAGTGCATATCCAACATGTGCATAGTACCATATGCACACAACATCGCATATCCTTCATGTACATAACACCATCTTCACCCAACACTACATATCCAATATTCATACAACACTATATGTACCATACTATACATAACTTTGCATAAACAACATGTACACACGCTATGTATACACAATACCACATGTGCACAACATCATAGATGCAACATGTACAACATATACAACATAAGCACAACAATAGTACCTCACATCCAAAAGCATATTGTCTCTACCAAGAAAAATTGCTCTAAGTGTCTTATCTATACTTGTCCCAGCATGTCACAGACCACACGACTTTCATTTCACTGATGTATCCTTCCACATTACCTGTCATAAACATAGGCATAATATAAGTATATAATATCAATTCATATCCACATGATACTGACCTCGTATATTTTTCATGACTACTCTTCCCACTTGATTTTGCATGAACCGGGAATCTCTTTATGCCATTCACCTACATAAGAAATAATTCCTCCACAAGAACGATCCCTGAAAACCTTGTCAGATAGTGACAACATACATACACACACATATATATATATATATATATATATATATATATATATATATATATATAAAATTATTAGCATAAAACAATCATCATCATGTCAGACAACTACATACATACATACATGCATACATATATAAACATCAACATAATCATGATCATGACATAATTACCAGATAACATAAGGTTCAGGTTAAGAGAAATTCCTTTATCTGTGTACAACATGTACAACACTAAGAAAAATCGTTCCCAACATATCCAAGGCATCTGACAGATCAGATCCATTTAATTTACCTTTTCTAGTTACCTTTCACATGTTTGTACTACCATCATCCATTTACCACTATGGACCAACCAATCCAACCGACTATCATAGTCTTACCTTCCACTGCACTTACTCATGCACAGATCTCATATGAGTCGTACCTTACCTATTGGGTACCGCACAAATCTCCCCGAGCTCCACTAACTTTCCTATTTCCCAACCAATTCCCAAGACTCAAAACATAAGAGGCAACCCAAAAAACAAACAAGAAGAAGGTAATGAAAACCCATAACAACAATACGACACCACAACAAAGTGGCATAGCTATGAATTAGACACACAAAATCACAAATCAAGCGCAAAAATCACAAAGACAAAGAGCACAAGATTAACAATATACACCATCACTCAATCCCCATGGTTCCCAGTGCTTCCAAAGGAAAGCTCAACCTAAGCATTCTTCAAGATTCATGGAAATCTCTCTTACCATACAACTCCCTGCATTACACTGCCATAAACACATAATTTCAGTGCATAAATAAACATAAAAAATACATTCTTTACCTTATCTTTTCGTGTCAAGCTTGTTGCCTTGCAATTGAACACATCCACACCATATCTCAAGGGACTCCAATTATCCTGACAGATCCACCTATAACTAGAAACTAGCTAATATACCTGTTAAGTACGTATTCATGAATCTAGCACATATCCACATAATGTCAACAAAATCAAGGTTAAGAAGACTCCCTATATGCAAAGCACTCATTTGTTTGGAATTAGGGTTTCCAAACCTAGCCAAAGAAGTTCTTGCCCAATTCCTTTCTTTTACCTTTTTCCTTGTTGCAATCGAGGCTTACTATGCATTGTCACATCACCCAACTGTTAGTTATATAAACACATCAACTATTACCTTGTCACATTAATACCAAACATGTTTCCTGTAACTTCTCACACATGTCAACCACATGTTCCACATATCAAGACAATCACATATATCAATTCGAAATCAATATTTAGCAAGACTAACAATCATGTCATAATCCATAGTCAACTCATAGTCATTAGACATAATGCTACAACTATCACGTACTATACTCAAGTACATATCAACTATCTCAAAATATATGTGTTAGTACAATCATCTTAAAACAAAATCATTTGAACACATACTCATATAATGCAATTCATCAAACATTCAACCAACTTGAAACATACCATGTTAAATAAATTAACTAGACGACATAATTAAATATTCAAGCAACAAATATACGACATAAGCAAACTCGTACCTTACTGTATCTCAGGGGATGCTATCTTATATGCACAATCAATCTAGTTAGCATGATATAACTTCACAACATATCAACTCAAACATAAATAAGATTATGATATCTAGAATAGTCACTAGCTAACATGTTTACATCATAACTCATACACAATTATCATTCACACATATGCAAAGTCAATCTAGATTAGTAAAACACCATATCACAAATATGTTGGCTCACACCTTAATATCGTAACCATAACCATCTTCATAGGCCAATCCAATTTATCATGATACATATAACATCAAGGTATAAACGTTATAACCATAATCATCAAGCTAACTATCATTTTCATCAACAAAATATAACCTAATTGTCAAGCTAACTAACACGTAACAAGAACAAGTTAACCTATAACATACTCATCAGCAACATATAACATAATCATCAGGTTATCTAATATAACACAACAATATCAACGCATACAACTACAAGTTACTATCATTCATGACCATCTCACATATCTGCATATAACTATACTAATCAACTAACATATATCATGAATGTAACCATAATATCAAAAGACATATACATAACCCTAATGTATATAACAATCATTGACTTATATACCTACATGCCAAACATACAATACATGTATGAGGATCTTCTCTTACCCCAAATTCCAATGTTGCAACCTCATTATGATGCTCTGCATCTCCTGCTCTATCTCAGCCAACACATTAGCATCATAACATACCAATATCACCCTGATGACCTAAATTGCATACCATGACTTCACAAGGCATGTTTGACCTACTATTCATGCATAACTATAACCAAGACCATACATGCATGACCACAACCATTACACCATTGTACACATTACCTCATGCAGCTATCAACCTGCATAAGCAATGCTTAATCTACTACACGTACGCATAATCGCATGTAGTCAAGCATAAGCAATAAATTCTTGTAATCAACCTACAAGATTGATGCATGTAATAAAATAACCAAGAATGCAACCCAACATACAAGTATGTAATCAAGCTGCATATAATCATGTAACCTGTGACGATGCATTCCATAAAATCAACATCAAGTTCCTCATGATAACCTTACTACCATCATAACCAATCATTATGTAATGCAACAAGCACATGGAATGCAAGTCTAAGAGACACACATGCAACTGACATGCATGCATGACCAATGCTTCCACCCAAGGAGAGCGCAACCATGCTTTGATACCACTCTATAACACCCTCTTCCCACATCCACCCAAGTAACCATGTCGACCGGAGTAAACATGAGACGAAAGGCTACTGTGATCAGATTCGACTTCCTAGGTGACCTTAACGACGTGGAATTGACGAAACATCACACATAGTCATCCAAAATCATCAGTAGAGCCCTTGGGAGACAAGTCAGCCACTCAGACAACCTATCCCTGGGTCCCATTGTTGTTCTGGACCTCTGAGGCCATAGTCACTCTTATGCTATGGGAAATATGGCAACCAGAGACTTAAATTTGCTCTTATAGGCGTGTTTGCTAGTGACTGTGGACCACACTTATCAGTTTTGTGTCAATGACCTCAGGAATTAAGCCACTTTTTCAAGCCCAAAGCTCAAGCCACTGCTCATAATGGAATGAAAGCTCATAATCAAGTAAAGTACACGGAAGCCATGATGCAAAAGTAAGTAGTTGATCAAGACCTTAACCAGACCCCTGCTAGCCATGATAGACATTTCATCAAACATATCATAGACATGTAACCTACAAGTGTAACCAACATAATTAAGTGTAGGGATCTCATACTTATTTGAGAATCTCCATGAACCATTGTTTCCTCGTGTCTTTTGCTTCATTATCACTTACTAGGTCATATATACAATATCCATTCAAACGCAAGTAAAAACATGCTAAGAGACAAACATAGTTGTTGACATAAAATGTACATATAACCAGCATAATAGGAACATAAATACAATAAACATATGAGCCATCAAAATCCATATATACATCAGTACATTTACACATGAAAATCATTGGAATGAATTTCTCATTAATCAATGCAATGAACCAACCAGAAATGGGACTACCACATTCCACCTAACCATAGATTGGCTGATCCAAGTCTCTCGTTAGCTAATCACCCCCGTGCCATATTCCAAGCATGAATGTGGGACTCATAGAACACATAAAAAACACCAATCAATTTGGATTCCATTGGACTTCTCTGCCTACACTGTGAGGAATTTGAGTGCCTCCTAGTTTCTCAGGATTTACCATGCATCCGTAGTATGATCCAAGGATCACTAGGCCCTACACTGAGACATACTCTCCGGGATTTACCGTGCATTCCATAATCACTAGGCCCAATGGAGAGAAAATCCACCTCTTGGCTTTACTGCGATTCATTGACAAGGATTCCTAGGCCCACCGAGGCACACAATCTGACATTACCGCAACCCACAGTCGAGTTCAGGAGTTACTAGGTTGGTGGCTTCGTGTATCCTCAGTCCGGTTCAGGGACTACTACCACCATGTGTCTATCAATTTGGAGATCCACCACACTCAGCTTCAAATGCAACTTGTCCATCCCACACAAACCATATCAGAGAATCCATCTCATCAAAGTTATCAGGAAATGGCAAGGATAGGCTGAAAATATTGTCACACCTGGAAAAACCCATTCCATGGTAGAAAACAAACACATGCATGCCAAATATTGCAAGGAAAATACACATGCAATTCGATACCTGCAATGGAGCCTGTTGTAGTTGCTTGATCTTGCCTTTCCCTACTTGATCTTTGCTTCCTCTTGCCTTCTTTGCCTTTCTTGCTCCAATGCCAAAGTTCTGCAAGAAATCTCTAATTGTCCAAGAGTATGAAAGAGAAAGACAGAATAATGCAAGAGCTCCAAAGCTAAACTGACAAAAGGTTACATTGTCTAAGAGCTTGAGCCAAGAGCTTACACTAACTAAGATCCTTACACTAAGCAACCCACCAACTGATCGTCAAAATCTTTTTTATCAATGAGGCCTCTAATTTCTTCATTTTCATTATTTTCCTTCAATTTCCTCTTCACATGCAACCTTTGACCTTTTACCTTCCGTTTCTCCTAATTTCCTTTATTTTCATAAATAAATGTGCCAAAAATGTCTTTTTGCCTTTTAATGCCTTTTCCTTTGCTAATTTTCCTTAGCCAAAACACACATCCAGTGATGCCGACTAGGAAATCTTTGCCCAACATTCAGCTTGGAATACGTGTCCCTTACGCACGATTTATTTTTTCCTTTATTTAATTTTATTTCATGGAATTTTCACCGAAGCTATTATAGTAACACATATTGTATCAGTGCATAACGTGGGTTGGTGAATCAGTCAACGCATTTAGCTCGACGTTCATAAGATTTTTCAACAACCCAAACCGACCTGACCTGTGTCCTGAGTCTGCCTCACGGAAATCGTGGTACATTGTCGAATTAAAATTGGTTTGGACCTTATTTAATAAAAAATAAAGTACAAAACACCATGAATCTGGAACAAGAAGAGGAGATGCTACACGTTTTCCTGTAAGATTGATACATAATATTGTGCCCTTTGAATCTATGTTTAAAATCCAGTAAAAGGTAGGCATATCGAGAATTGAGAATTAGGGTTTTCGATAGATTCAATGATACTAAAGGGATGGGGAATACACGCTTCAGACTGGCCCATGTAATTAGCCCAAGGTATCGCTCTATAAGCTCAGAGACTTTGGCAGAAAATAACAAATCCCAATTATTTTCTTGCATGACATACTAACCCTGCACACGACTTACCATGAGGAAAAATCGGATTCACTTTTATGCTATCCGACAGAAATAATCTGTGGATTGAATTGCTAGGGTAGGCCTTTACCCTAATAATCGTAGTACCCAATGTTTTTTAAGAAAAATACAATGTGATCTACCATGCCTCAAAGGATGAACACCTCACACTCTTAAGCGAAGGGGTTGGGTATAATTCGTGAGTATCCAATGACCCAATGTCTCAACCAATGCACGCTTCATCCAATTCGGGAACGGTTGAAATTTTTTTCTTGGACTTCCCTTGACAGTAAAGTTGGGCCTCCGCCCTATATGTCCAGTGGGACAAAGCTTCAGAACACTGTGGGCAAGAGCTTCCCCTTCTTCCTAACCCATCCGGATCTCTCTGTATGAAAAATATAACCAAGTGATAAAAAGCTCTTCAAATTATCCAGTTCAAATATGAGAAGAAAATTGTGTCATTACAAAAAATACTCTGAACAAAAATTAACTGATGCCATTTTGATCATCGAAACGATAATCGATCATCGAAACACCTCGCATGATTGCCATAATGTCGGAGACTAGAAACGCTTCATCTCTCATGTTTCCATTAATTTTTATACCTTTCAAATATTTTTATGTCGTCGCTCCATTATCTAAGGATATTCCGTTAAACACCATCGTCATCGTCCATTTGTAAAAAAACTAAAAAGTCAACACGGTACATCGGCACAGGGCTGATATAGAGACGGCTTCGACGAATTAAGTTTTATTTTTAGAAAGCATAACTTTTTAAACTAGATGATGAATTTTTAGTTGGTATAATTATATTTAAAATAAATTTTATTTTATTTTATTTTGAAATAAAATTTAATAATTAGATTGATGATTGTATCTATAGTAGGTCTATTTCAAAATAAAGTTTTTATACTTTTATTTAATTATCAATAATTATTATGTGAATGGTAGAAATTCAACTTGCATAAAATATTTTGAAATATTGTTAATCACTGCTAGAGCATTGACATCTAGTATCACCCATTGGCTATTAATCAAGACCGTACTATGAAATTTTTATAAATTTACAAAGTTAACCATGGGTTTTTATAGTTTTATAACTCATGACATCAGCTTGCCGCCATATCCTCGATTATTGTTTCGAGGATGAACGTAACGTCATCCCCATGCGGCAGCATGTTGTTTTATATTTATTGTGTAGTGTCCTTTGTAAATTCTCTCGACTACTTGTGTACTTGCCAAGTGCTAGCGGTAGTAGGGTTAAAAACATTCATTATGTACATGAGTTTGGATTTAGGGAATGTGACTTCTATGACCAGCTATATGGGGTTTCTGGTGGAGTCTAAGCCCGAGCAAGAACTCTCAGAGAAGTTCTCATGAGTTGTTAGGGTTTCTCAGATGCATATGGGCTTTGCCGCAAGGGTGGATGCCGTTGTCGCCAAGGAATGATGAGGTGGAAAACCATTAGGGGAAAATTATCAGGGATCGGGGTTTCAACAAAGCAAATTTAGTAGGGTTTTGTCACTTCTAAGGAATGCACATCGTGAGAAGGTCAAAGCTGATTTTTTTGAGGAGGAAGAAGAAGCCAACAAAAAACATGTTAGCCAAATTTTCTTATATTAGTTGACCCCATTTTCCCATGAGTCCATTGTTCAGATGATGAGTTGATACAGTGCGAAGTGCGAAGAAGTGTTTTCCAAAGTTTAATGTAATAATCCAATATAACTTCTTTCTTTTCTTGTCTTAGATCTATAATAAGGCGCTAGTCATTAAATTCATCCTTGGTGAGGTTGTTCTATATTAATTTCTCATGATTGCCCTGGGTTTGTGGAGCCCTTTGTTTTCATTATGCTCATAGTTATTGATTCTCCTGTCATTCCATATAACCGTGCATTAGTTGTGGTAGATGTAGGTCTAGATGTGATCGTTGAGCTCACTAATGATGAAGATCAATATCTATGCATTACTTCTCACAATTGAGCTGTTTGAATGGAGTTAAAGGGATATATTGGGGAAATTGTATGTGTGTTGACTAAAATATTGCAATATTAGTGTTTGGGTAGGATTTAGAAATCTTTTCTATGCAAATCACAATTTTTGTGAAAACGGAAGTGTTAGAAATTTGAGTTAAAAATAAATTCACTCCTTGAAGCATCCTTAGCTATTATCGATGTCGGATGGGAATTCAAATGTTTGTCTTTCACTGGGAGAGCAATTTTAACCCAAGCTATTCTAGTCCAAATAATGGTCTACTGGGCTCATCTTTTCTTCATTCCTGCAATCATTATCAATAAACTTAACAGGTTGATTGCTAATTTTATCTGGGTTGGAAACAAAGAGAAAAAAATGCCACCTACCAAAACTCTCTATGCTGGCTCGTCCAAAAAAGATGGGGGGCTGGGATATCATGGACCTAAATCTATTTCGCAAAGCCCTTCTTTGTAAATCTTTATGGAAAGCAGTTTTGGGAGATTCTCTTTGGAGCAAGGCCATCAAATCTAAGTATATGGATAACAGAGACATAACTTTCTGATATAGGCAAGGCACTATCAGAAAGGGTTTTGCAATTTGGAGAAGTTTCTGAAAAATCGAGCATTTCTTCCTCCAAAATCTGATATGGAGTTTCCAGTCGGGGAAAAAGATCATTACTGGATTTGATGCCATTGCAGGGGGTGATGAGGTAATATCCATTTCACAACAGTTACAATGGGCCTTGCAGCATAGAGGGATCCTTTTTTGGGACAAGGCTATTCTCAGATGGGAGGGATCCATCCCTATATGGAAGTCGGCGTTGGAGCTGGATCTCAATGATGAGATGGCTCTCCAATGGAACCAGATCATTTCGACTATGAGGAACAGAGGTATTTTCCGAACAGAAGATGAGGACAAGCTAATATGGAAGGGGTTTGGGGGAAGATCGACTGTATATGTAAAGCATATCTATCTCCAGCTCCATCTCACGGACCACGATCAACTGAATAACATCTTCCCATCCTCTTTCTGGAAAACAGGTTGCTCCCTCAATATCATCACTTTTGCATGGCTTGTTTTCCACAACAAGAACCTAACATGGGATAATCTCCAAAAAATGAACTGGAGTGGGCCTGCCATTTGTCCCTTGTGCAAGTCAAACATAGAAAGTAACCTTCATATCTTCCTACTCTATCCTCAATCACAAAAGATATGGCAAAATTTGGCTGTCCATTTCGGTTTCAGCAGGATCTCTTTCCCCTCCATCATGGAAGCTTTTGAATGGTGGGGTAATATGAAAATAGATTGGAGACCTATTCCCTTGTTGTCCTTATGGGCCATATGGAAATGGCGGAATAGGGCCCTCTTTCATTCAAAGATGGAAAATTATGTTTTCATCTATGAATCCATTCTCTCTCAGTTCAATGCTCGTCTTTTCTCCAAAAATATCTTGAGAATGAGTGGAATGAAGGTAATCTCTCTAGATCCCTTCAGTGTCCCACAGGCCTATTTTGATGGGGCGGCCCAAAATGGTTGTTGTGCATGTTGAGTCTATATGATCCCTATGGAGGGTCAGCATATTGAAATTTTTTGGAACGGAGGAAAAGGATCGAATAAAAAAGCTAAGGTTATGGCGTTGGGAGGTCTTCTCACCTTTTGTGACTTTATCAACATCCAAGATCTGCAAATATTCAGGGATTCAAAGGTTATAATCGATCATACTCGGTCTATACACGTCATAAGAAACCACAACCTTTTGGGATGGTTGAACAGAATAGAATCAATAAGGAATTATAGAAAAGACTATTCTATCGACCATATTGATAGAGGAAAAAACAAAGTTGCTGATTCGCTATCATAAAAAGGCCTTGCTTCTCAATACGAAGTCTGGATGATGAGTACAACAGTGGGGGACAAAATTCACCATATTCAGGAATTCATTATGCCGGGTACATAAATCTCTCACTCCTCTCCTCCAATCTGATATGTATCATGCCCCCTGTTGTATGATTTCTCTATTCTGTTTGGTACTCCAAATTTTCTAGTCCTGTTTACCTGTTGATGATTCATATATAGCCTTCTTTTGATTCTGAACATTTTGATTGGGATTTGTAGTCTTGGGCTATGATTTTGCCTACCTATATTAAGTTTTGGTTAGTCAAAGTTCGGCATAACTATGTGATTATCATAATAGTTTTATGATGTACTGTTTTTTCTCATAATGAATTAATAGCAATCTAGATTTTTTCGTGCGGAAAAAGCTATAGTTTGAACTATTTTATTTTAGCTGTAAATACTTGTTCCAGTTCTGTTTAATAATCTATTTTGAGAAGTTAAAACACTTCATAATGTTTGCATTTAGCATTATATATTTGAAATTTTGCTACTAGATATAACAATTATGATTCAGTTGAACGTTTTTTCTTCTAAATCTAATAAGATATGGACGGAGTCAAATTTTAAGACAATTTAAGACTTTTATATGTTTCTTCATCACTTTATCGTGACTTACAAGCCCCTGGAAAGCCTCTGTATGTAATTACTTTGCATGTAAAGTTCATGGCATATAAATTTTATCATTTAGAAGGGATGTTATAATAAAATAATAATGCTAGAAATAGTCGAATAACTTATTTCAGCAATCATTAATTCCTGCTTTCACTATATCCCTGTTCTTTTGGGGTTATATTCATGATAACATAGTACTAGAAGTTCATTAAAGCCATCGTTTCAGACATGGAAGGGCATTTTATTTGTTTTCCTGCCGAGGTTAAGTGTGTAGGTTATGGTTACATTTGTGATTGATGGAATGCTATTTGTTGAGAGATTTTGTAGTTGCATGTGGCTTTTTTCTTTCTGGTTTTCTTTCTATGTAAATTTTAGCTACTGATAATGAACAATGCAATGCTAAAAAATAAGGGGTGTTATTCTAAAAAAACATTTATCTATAGATATTGTAATAATACAAAGCACGTTTATCATTATTGTCCTTGTTTATTTTTCCCATTAGATATTTTTTTCAAGCATGATAAACATACAGCTGCATGCAGTTATCAAAACCTGATTTCCATGCTAGGGATTTTTGTTTGAATATATCTAGCTTGAAAGGGTAGCATTAGTGGGGTGGTGGTTCAAGTGCTTATTTATATATGAAGTGATGATTTGACCAATATATGTGTCTTTGGTAAAATGGATTACGATTCTAAGAATTAGAATTAGGAAAACCATGGTAAAAAATTCTTATCAAATTTGTTTTGTACATGAACCTGTATTGAATGATTGAAGGGTTAAGAAGGTAGGATAGACCATGTTGATTGCATTTAATAATACTCTTTATTGAGAAATAGTTATGAAATCTTGTGGTTGTAACTACCCAAGTGATTAACAACATTGATGACAATAGGTTGAGCTAACCGCTTGGACTACCCTCATGCAAGTGTAATTGTACTTTCTTGTAGTTAGGTTTTGTTGACCGCCTCTTTTACAAAGCTAAATCACCATGCATCTCGTACATTTGAAGTTTTACAAATATTTGGATATATATAATTCATTTTAATGTGTTGTCTTCTGAACTAATATTAACTAAGCCAAATTTTAAAATAATTAGGAGTTTTTATTTATTTATTTACCCTATCATATTGGTAAGTCTTTGGAAGGTCTCTCAATATGGTTACTCTATATATAATTTTGAATTTCTCTTAGGAGGCATGCTATACAAATAAAAAAAATAAAAAAAAAATTGTAGAATTATCCAAATAAACTTTTTTTCTCTATCGTTAGTTACAGGTCTCACTTTATCCCCTTTTTCTGGGTTATATTTCCTAAGAATCTAACAATAGAAGTGCATTTTTATTTTCATTCAAACTTAAGACATGAAAGGGAATTTATTTGTTTCTTTTATGAGGTTAAGTGTTCAGGGTCTACTTGCAGTGAGGATGGGGAACATGTGCAATTGGTTAGGAGATTTTAGTAAGTTAGTAATCTTTTAGTATACAAATAACTATTGTTGCCACCTATAACTTTTCTTAGCAGCCTTCCTTTTCTATGTAATATTTAGCTGTATATATTTGAACAATGCAATATTGTAATATTTAGCAAAATCATTTTGTTCTTACCAGTCTAGTTCATTTTCCTATAGGGAGTTGAGTACCAAGACAAGGAAGTTTGTTTGGAGATATTGGCTTGAATACAGGGGTGGAACTAGTGAGATAGGCAGGGAATTTGTTTGAATATATTGGTTGGAATACAAGAGTAGCACTAGTGCGATAGTGATTTAGGTCCTTATTTTTGGATAAACTGGTAATACTTGCATGTGTTTCTTAGGTTAGGTTGGACCCTGATTCCAAAATAGTCCATTTTTAAAGCATTAGAATTAGTAAAAACATGGTAAGAAGATCCTAACAAATTTGTTTGTAATAAAATTTGTATTTTGGATCATTTAAATATTTGGTAGGATAGACCATGTTAATTGCATTTAAGAATATTGGTGTAGTGGGACAAAGTTGTGAAATTTCTTGGCTAAAGTAGTATTTTGATAGAGTTTAGATTACAATTTCTATATGGTTATGAGAAAATTTTCATCCCATGAATTGGATTTGTAACAAAATAAGTTTTTATCAAGTAATTATAAAATTTTCATCCCATTGTATGATTCAATTTTGCATTATTCCTTAAGGAATTAAAATTAGAAAAAATAAAACAATCTAAGGTATAATTTTGATCGCTATGGATGCATATCTCTATTGATGAGATGCAATTTGTATAACTTGAAGTTCCAATGCCTAAAATCTCTCAATTCGCTCACTGAGATCACAAACCTTGTCTTCTACTTGGAAATGGACTAAGCCTGATTCCTCCATACAAATGGCTTATTATTTCAGCTGCAGAACACCCAAAATGGATGTAGACCAAAAACTCCAACAATGTTTTACATAAGTCATAGAATCATGGGCCTAAGAGGCATTGAAACTATCATATGGTGTGCATTTTATACTTATGGTACTTGGTAAGTAAAATTGTTGGATTTTGGATTAAAAACATGTTGCGATAATTGCAACTTGGTTATGATTGTAGTATTTGTGAGTTAGGATACTGGAAAACATATCACAACATTGCCAAATATAATTAATCAATCTGGAAAAGAAGGAGGTGATTCATGATGCACATTATTTAACTAGAGAATTGAGTAACTCCCATTATATATTGTTATAAAAAACATCGAAACAACTCTACAACATATCACAACATTGCCAAATATAAGTAATCAATCTGGAAAAGGAGGAGGTGATTCATGATGGACATTATTTAACTAGAGAATTGAGCAACTCCCATTATATATTGTTATAGGAAACATCGAAACAACCCTACAAGACAGAGAAATTAAAGAACATTGTCATTATTGTGTTATGTTCAGTTAGATTCACCAAAATTTTCCAAGACCAAATTTAGGTAGATGTTCAAATAATACTCTAATGATATTCTCTAAGAAACATGACATTAAAGTACCCTTCTCGTCTTTTATATTATTTACCAGTTTGGTAAAATTGATCCATGGCATCCCTTTGACTGAAAATTCAACAAATACAAACCAGATGAGAGGTATCACCTTTAACAGAGACTTTTGTGATAACTACATCAAAACAGATTGCAGACGCTTTGAAATGGGGACACTACTAGTTTTTTCTGAACTTGTACACTTTTCAGAAACGACATCTTTCTGTCACTGTAATTTACTGGTAGTTTCCACCAACTTGTAAAAGGAATCTTTCATAATGAGAGTTCAATAATTCCTGAGGATGTCAGGGTAGATTTCTTTGCAGTTTCCAGTGGTTGTAAGCAATTGCAGAGGACACTTTTTTATGGAAACGATTTGTTAGTTAATAATACATTGAAATATGGAACAAAAGAGGGGACTTCGAGTTGTGAGTTTTTCTCACATTGGAAGTAGACAACCAAAACCAAACTATATGAATTGGCATTACATGTGCATTAACATTCAGCCATGGGATATTGTGTCGGTTGACAATATGTGGTGATATGTGGTTGACAATCCAGTCACGGTGATATGTGGTGTTAGGGGTAACTATAAGTGTAGTCTTCAAAAACCCCAGGAAAAATGTACATGTTTAATACGGATGGACCTCAAGTGACATGGAAGGTGCGATGCTACAGACCATTGGACTTTAAAAACCTCGGGAAGAATGTCAATGTTTTATGTGCATGAATCAGCAAGAGGGAAAACCTGATATCATCAGCTTTGACAAGCTTTCAATGAATTCATTTTACATTAAATAAAAAAAATGTAATTCAAGTTTTAAATATATAAATATTTTAACATATTTATTTTAATTTTAAATAATAATTAAAATATTTATATATTATTTAAATAAAACTATAATTGAAATTTTAAATATAAATTTTTAGTTAAGGATATATTTGATTTTATATTTGAGTTTTTTAATTATATAAGTTTAATTAGTGAATTATTTAAATCCATTTTCAAATAATTTATTTTTTTTAACTAAATTATAGTGAAAAATTTCTTTAAATTTATCGATTATTTTAATATAAAAATATAATTGAAATTTTAAAATAAAAACATAATTGAAATTTTAAATATATAAATTTTCAATGAAGTGTCTTCATTTGAAATAAATAATTCCATCTTAGCCCATATCATTTCACTCCAATAAGCTAAAAACTATAAAAATTATATGCATATAGTTCATGTAATACAAATAAGCAGTGACATAGCACCATATGGCTCTTGTTAATAATCGTCACTAATAAAAGATTAAGATTTATTTTAAGAGTAGTTATATCTTTAATGGCTTTTTAATTAAACTGATTAATTTAAAAAAATGTCATATGAACAACTAGCATATGAATTGAGTTGTGATTTTTTGGGCATTTAATATTGATAAGCCATGGTATTGTAACAAACATTATTTACAAATTAAAAATCTCCAAAATTAAATGGGGTGAATCTCTGTGGTTAAGAATCTTGTTACATGTTTTTTTAAATGTATACATGTTTAATTCATATATATTTTTTTTATAAATAGCACAACCACATTAATAAATGTGGTTGATATATGTAGATAGGCATATAGGTAAATCATTCACCAACATACATAAACTCAAATCCTACAAATTTTATGCAACCAAAACCCTAACCCTAACAACTAATAGCTAAACCCTAATATTTCAAATTTTCAAATCTTTCTTGTATGACTTTGGAATTAAACACACATTTATAGCCTCTTGTGATCTCTATATGGTTAACTTGTGATCTCTATATGGTTTTGATCTCCATATATAATTAGAATGGATTTAATGATTAATAACATTGTGCACATCTTGATGCACAAAACAATTATTAGTTGAAGAGAAACATCTTTCCATTGTAAACATGCCCATTGGAAGAAATATAAATTACTGTTATAGACATGCTCATTGGAAGAATCATAAATTACCTATTACAAAGCTACAACTCTAAGATAAATTGAATCTGCAGTTGCGTATATTGTATGTAATGAATATATATAACCCAATTCGTTAAATCTACACTATTGAAAATAGTGTTCACACAGTTATTCTTGAATTTATGTATGATTTTTCATGTATCAGACTAGGAAAAAAAGTATGGGTACCATTCTCTTATGCATTCATATACTATTCACAAACGACAACCCATTCATGATAGCCCGATAAATTACACGAAATCTACTAATAAACCGAAGATTGCACATTTGTACTTCCTTTCTAAGGCTTGGTTGTAGTTTTATTTGTTGCAACTTAGGTGTGCTATTAGGTATCAGAATAATCTAACGAGAATGAGTAAGGTGTACCAGAGCTTTCTTCCACACTGTAATAATAAGAAGTGACTCCAATATTTTCTACTTAAATATAAATGCAAGTAAAAATATGTGGGCCTAAAACCGAACTTAAAATAATGAAACAACATAGTAGTGTTGCACCTACATTGTAATAGGGAATTCATTCAACTTGCTATTAGGAGTTAAATCATAACACCCGCAAAAGAGAGTGGAAGAAACTTCTTAACAAGTGGCAATAGAAATAATAAATTAATTTAATGTTATTCTTTCATTTGAAACTAAAAATTGTGACCTTTCATTTCTCAAACCCTCAATTTAATCTATATGTTGCGACTTAGATGAAGAATATTTCATGCTTATCACATATGGACCATCCAAACAATTTTTCATTTATGAAAAAAAAAATTATTCAAGCTCAATTCCAATATATACCATACCTATGGAATAATTAATAATAGTAGTAATTTTAAAATAAATGTATAATTTAGTTAATTTTCATATATTTTTAAACCTTTCCAATGTGAGATGTATTATTGTTAAACACCTAATCCTTTGAGATTAGGAAAAACTATGTAAATATGTAAATAGAAAAACTAGAATAGGTAAAGACCTTGGAATGTGAATGCCAAGGGTCACCATTCTAAATATATATAATGAAATTTATCGTAATGAAATGCATTTATTTGAGATTTACCATCCTAGCCTGACATGTTATGAAAGCAGAGGTCCAAAATTCAGTCCTATGCAGCCCTTTGTAACTCCTTTTGTTGCTCTTCTTCACACCTTTGTCAATTTCCTGACTTAGAAAAAATTTCTTTGTCTCTCACTATGGTAATTGTGCACTCATTCTATCTCTAACTAGTATCTTTGTCTCATCCAATGCTCATAATTTTCATTTCCTTGCCAATGCTCCTAATAAAATAGTTTATGAATAAGAACAAAATGAGCTTGACTCCACCTCTTTCGTTGAGACTTCGTCTCCACCTCTTCTCTGTTCAATAGAGATTTTTGGTTTTTTTCATACCCATTTACATAGTAAAAAAACGTGCACATCCGCTTGTCTAATGGGAGGAAACCATGATCATGTCAACCCTCAATATACCCTTGTGCCAAGTGCAATCTCAATTCACTTAATGGCTTTACATATTCTCTCAAACTCGTTCTTGCTTGCCGAGAGAGAGAGCGAGAGAGAGTTGCGAGGGATATTGTCGCAAAATCCACTCTTGTTATTATTAGAACGAGGTATTTTCTATTGAATTCCAAGGATTTGTAGATTGACAAGGGTTTGGATTATGTGTTTGCCTGGAATTTCATGATGCTTTTGTTAACGGATGTGAAAGAGGTCTTCACAGAAAAAGTGGAGAAGCGGAAGGCCATTTTTTTCTAGCTTTGAGGTTTTCAAATGTTACCTCAACCCCTACCTATATTTTAAAGAATGAACTTTGGTAGATCCATTTTAGCTCTTATAAAATGAAAGGAGTGATAAAAATATAGAATTCCCTATTGATTGTAGTATTTGAGAGGGTAGTGGGTGCAAGGAGGAATTACATTGGCCAATGAGAGAGTCTCGACTCTAGTGGTATGGTTGCACTATGATATTGTTGTATTGTTGGGTTGTTGTATTGTATTGTATTTTTGGGTTGTTGTATTGTATTGTTTCATTGTGTGGGTTGTTGTATTGCAAAAATCTACCCTCTACTTAGAATTGATTGATGTTCTCAGTGCATGTATTATCATCTTTAATGAAAATAATAAAATAATTTGTGTGCAAGGTTGAAGTAGGGTCATCAATATTGTTGGCATATGTGTGCCTACACCTTTACCTCATTATATTTACTTCTAGATATTAAAATTGTAGAAGTCCTCTACAAATCTCACTCTGAGACCATGTAGAAAATCTGACTGTAGGTTAACTTGATAATGCAATATAACCAAAGAAAAATAATATAACCTACTTCTACTATCAATTTGCGGAAGCTTAAAGGTCAAGTTGAACACATATAACCAGAAGAAGAAGAATCAATCACACAATACGTGCATGAGATTACTTTGGGGAAAGCCTCAACTAAAAACCCCACTATTTGTATTAACATACAAGGTGGAAATACATAGGAATTATACAAAGCCTTAGCTCTCACAGCTAGAAAGATCTTAGTACAATCCTCACAGATGCTCACAGGAAATCCTGGCTTCTCTCAAGCCATCCTCTCTACCTGCCAAGCTCCTATTTCCTTGCACTGCTCCTCTGGGATGATTCTCACCTCACCAAGTGGAACACTTTTGATCTCACACACTATCAGAACTGTGCAATCCTCAAGGAATTTCCTTACTGCATGCATGAGTTTGCTTTATAAGAAAACACATGCAACTAATAGTACACTGTCCTTGACTTTTAATCTCAACTGGTCTTTCTCATAATAGACATGCATGAGTTTCTGATGAGGGAATCTTCAGTTAACTGGAGTACACTAGTTGAGTGCATGCATGCATCAACTGGCAATTAACTCTCTATTAGTTCCTCAAAAAGTTCGGAACTATTCTAATTGGACTTAATTCAGTAAACTGAGTCAACTAATTACAACTCAAATATAACTCAATCTTATCTCCTTAATTCAAGGGATAACTCTTGCATGACTTCAAAAATACTTCTAACTTGAATTTCTCCAACTAATTAATTTGAACAAATTAATTAATTATTTCCAAGTAGATGTTAAGACTAAATTTGATTTTAATTCACAATTTAATTCAAGGAAAAAGTAAATTGGAATATTCTTGTTGCCACATTTCAACACTCTGTCTCAACAAGAAAGGGATTATCTACTACCCCGATCCTGTCTCTATGGAACTTGAATTTACACTTTGACAATGCCTTTGTCAAACTGTCAGCATCTTGATCCTCTGTCGAAATATACAATGTAACAACATGATCCTCCTCGATTTGTGAAAAGCCACGGGTAACAAATCTTGCCTTATGCTTCTCCACACTATCATCAGCAGCTTGCTTTACCTTGTAAAGCTAACAGGAACTGACAACTGACTTGTTCTCCGGTCTCAGAACCTCATCCCAAACACTGTTACGAACTATGGAATCATACTCCTCCACCATAGCATCAACCCAAATCGGTTGCTGCACTGCTTCCTTAAAGGAAGATGGCTCGGTCTCAACACATTCCCCAGCAAGGGCCATGTATATAGTGTACCTCTCAGGTGACCTCCTCTATCTGTGCTAAGAAGATGGTGCTCCCACGTTCTCTCTCGCATCCTTCAACAATCTGTTAGCTTCTCTTGTGCACTTCCGTCCATCTCTGGAAGACTCTGCTTGAGTGGATGTCTCCACTCCTGGAACCTCTACATGTGGCTTCTCTGCATTAGTCTGAGGCTCCTCCTCCTTAGGAACCAACAGTTCCTCCATAGCCTGTAGTTGGAGCTCCCTCTCAAGGGAAACTCGCATGGACTTCTACTCATCAAACTTGAGATCTCTGCAAACCACTGTCCTCCGACTGGAAGGCAAGTACACCCAATAGTTGTGAGGTGTATCGGTGTACACACCAAGTATCCCCAACTCTGTCGTCAACTCAAGCTTATTCTGTGCATCCTTTGTCACATGGCAATATACCAATGAGCCAAAGGTCTTGAAGTGACCCACATCTGGTCTCTTACCGGAGAAATCTTCCTCTAGTGTCTTCATCCCAAGTATGCGATGTGGGCTTCTATTCTACAAATAGACCATTGTGTTGCATGCCTCAGCCCACAAGTGAAGTGGTAGGCCTTGGTCATGCAACATTTCCTGTGCTACCCCTACAATAGTTATGTTCTTCCTCTCGGTCACCCCATTTTGCTGTGGGTTATGAGGTGTCGTTAACTCTCGTTTAATTCCTTCCACTGCACATAAGTCCTTAAACTCTTGAGAGACATATTCTCCACCATTGTCGCTTCTCAAGGCCTTGATCTTCTTCCCTGACTCCTTCTCGACCAAAGATTTGAACTCACAAAAATTTGTGAAGGTTTGGTTTGGTCCTTCTTCTGCATGAAATAAATCCAACATTTACGAGAATAATCATCAATGAAAATCAAATAATACTTATGCTTCGTTGTGGATGTTGTCAAGAATGGTCCACACACATAAGTATGAAATCGGTCTAAGATAGCCTCTGCTTGATTGTCTCGATCATGAAAGGAAGACTTGGTGTAATTTCCCAAGGTACAACCTTTGCATGTGTCAACTTGCTCAAGTTTACCTTTGGGAAGTCCTATAGATATCTGTTGCATTATCTTCAAAGCCCCATGATGCAAATGGCCTAACCACCTGTGCCAAAACTCGCCAATGTCTTGGCTTTGCACCAATTTTGCTTTCATACTCAATGTTGCACAATCATCTACCTCTAGTTAATAGAGATTCTTCACCCGAATCCCTATCCTCTTGGTCTGACCCGTGGCTATGTGTCTTAGGAATGCGTTTCCTTTATTAAAGACAACATCGTAGCCTTTGTCCTCCAACATCATGACTGATACCAAGTTCTTATTCAACCCAGGCACATACTTCACATCTTTCAAAGTGAGAGGAGGTCCATGCTCCCTCTGAAAATCAATCATGCCCACTCTCGAAACACTATACCTTCCATCATCACCCATCTCTATACGCATCTTGAGGTCTTTCTCCTCCAAAGTACTAAATAAACTTTTATCGCTAGTCATGTGGAATGAAGCTCCACTGACAAGATACCAGACACAACCCATCATCCATGACGCCATGCATGCGATGAGGGTAAATACCATTTCGAACTGAGAGGCTAATGCCTCACCTTCCTATCCTTTCGAGGATCCCTTCTTAGACTTCTTCGATGGGAAATTAGTCTCATAATGTCCCATCTCATGAAAATTAAAGCATCTTACTTTAGACTTGTCACCCTTCTTCCCTCCGTGAGAAGAATTCGATTTGGAATGGGAAGCCTTCCCCTTCCCTTTCCTTGCCTTACTTGCTAAGGTCAAATTTTATTCATCATCATTCTTGGATGAAGAACCATCTCGTGTGCTCCTCTTGATCTCCTCCTGCATGAGATCAGACCATAGTCGTTCCCAATCCGACAAATTCTCCCTTCCATTCACAGAGTCCTGGTAGCTATTCCAACTCTTTGGAAGGACAAGGAGTTCTAGGCTCACCATATCATCATCGGTAGTAGTTATTCCCACACTGCCAAGCTCATCTTTGCAAGTGGTGAGCTTGTTCAAATATGTGGAAATAATATCCCCCTTCTCCATCTTGATTCTTCAAAGCTTATCCTTGAGCGCCAATTTCCTCTGGTCGCTACAGTTCTAGTAGAGGTCCTTCAATGTCTCCCACATTGAAAATGGAGTATCCTTCCCATGGAGACTCGAGACAATATGGCCTCGAACTCCCTCAAGGATGATCCATCTCGCCTGCGCCACACACTTCTTCCACTCAGCCAACTCTTGTGCATTAGTTGAAGCTGGCTTTTGGATTTCTTGATCAGTGAAATCCTTCAAGCCATTGTCTTCTAATACAACCTCCATTTTATATTTCCATGCTATGTAATTTGAGCTACCTTCCAAGGCATACTCGAGTCTCAAGCCATATAGCACCATTGGCCAACCTTGAAGTATGATATGAATTCAATTTGCACCTGTAACCCCGAACTTCAAACTTCGAATTCTCTTCTCAGTATACTATTGAGAGCCCCAATACCATGTAGAAATTCTCTACACAACCTCAATCTCTGAGACAATGTAGAAAATCTGACTGTAGGTTAACCTGATAATGCAATATAACTAAAGAAAAATACTATAACCTACTTCTACTATCAATTTGCGGAAGCTTAACGATCGATCTGAACACATATAACTAGAAGAAGAAGAATCAATCGAATAATACACATGAGAATACTTTGGGGAAAGCTTCAGCTAAAAACCCCACTATCTATATTATCATACAAGGTGGAAATACATAGGAATTATACAAAGCCTTAGCTCTCACAACTAGCAAGCTCTCAGTACAATCCTCATAGATGCTCATAGGGAATCCTGGATTCTCTCAAGCCTTCCTCTTTGCCCTCCAAGCTCCTATTTCCTTGCGCTGTTCCTCTGGTATGATTCTCACCTCACGAAGTGGAACATTTCTGGTGTCACACACTCTCAGAACTACGCAATCCTCAAGGAATTTTTCCTTACTGCATGCATGAGTTTTCTTTACAAGAAAACACATGCAATTGATAGTACATTTTCCTTGGTTTGGCAATCACTTTATTGTTGAGAGGTTGGACTCAGCGACGAGGGTTTTGAATAAGGGGCGACAGAATGGAGCTGGTAACTATGTAGGGGCATGGAGGAGGGAGCTCCACTCCCTCCTACAGTAAAGTGGTTTCAAACAGAAGCAAAGAGACAAGTCTGAACAATTTCTGGAAACCAATGGAGGCAGAGACAAAGACAACCGGTACTCAAAAGCTGGAAAGCAGCAAATCCCTAGAAAAGGAAGGGACCCACAAGGAGGCTAGGAGGGAAACGAAATCTAGAGACAGTAGTCAGAGAATGGAGAATATATCTACGACGGGACCCTACAAGCCCAAGTCTAACATCAAACCCCGGGTGGTCTTAAATGATCCTGCACTACAGGTGCACAGAGATCACATGGAAACTTATGCGGTCATATGCAAGTTTATGGGTATATGGCCCATGAAGAAAACGATGTACACATGGATAAGAAACAACTGGAAACCGAAGGGAGAAATAAATCTACATGTTGGGTCCAAGGGTTTTTTCACAGTGGTTTTCACTAACCTCGAGGACAAAGACAGAGTTTTTGAAGGAGGACCCTACTTCTATGTTGCAGCTGGCCTTTACACGCAACCTTGGATGATGAACTTTGTTCCGGAGCAAGAAACGTTCACATCGGTCTCGGTATTGATTAGATTATACTCCTTACCATTAGATTATTAGTTGTTGTAATCCTTAAAAGCTATAGGTAATAAATTAGGGCACTTTATAAGGATACCAGAGGTGACTCTGCGAGGTAAATAAACCTCCTTCGCCCGCATATGTGTAGAAATGGACTTATTGGGAGCACTCCCAGACGAAGTCATCCTAGAAGTATATGATGAGGAATGGGTATAGGCAGTCGACTATGAACACATCCCATTCAGATGCTGTAAATGTCATGAACATGGGCACCTCTTCAGAGACTGCCCACTCAACAAAAGGGAGGATAACCTGAAAATCAACACAGGAAAAGACCCTGAACGTTTCATCAAAGTGGGAGGAAAAGGGAAAGGAAGGGGAAAAAGGTACCAAAATAAACCTAGCGAGAGCAAGCCACCAAGTCATAATAGTTTCGAGATTTTAGAAGAAGAGGGGGAAAATGATGAAGTGAATAAGGAACCAGAGGACATTTATACATAGAAAGAAAAAGAGGACAACATGGAAATCATACATGAATACAATGAACAAAAGGAGGACCCACCAAGCACTATGGAACTTGGCAGGGACCATGAGATGACCCCAAGCGAAGGAGGTATGGAGGACCAAGACCTACAGGAGATTCTCGAGAGGGAGAACCTTGAACTAGAAAAGTTTCTAGAGCAGGGAACCAACAAAGGGATTGACTCTCTACCACAAGAGGAGTTTGACAGAGTACAACAGCTATTCCTCCGAAGGTCTCAAACAAAGGCTGCAGGAGTCAAAAGGAACTACGACAGTTAGGAGAATATAGGGGTCAAATCAATGGAGATTACATCAGGACACCCCACCAAAAACCCAGGCAAGAAAAGAGGAAGAAAGAGACAGAATGAAATTATGTTAGAGAGTGGAAAACTCATGATGAATTCAGGTAAGATGAAAAATCTAACTAGTTACTCTTTCACAAACCCATCATTATGAAATGTTTGGTCAATTTAGTGTCCTAAATTGCTATTTAAAATGTCAATCCGGGAGTCATAAACTGCTGAAGTGAAGTGCACTGTATATGCAAGATAACCGATTTCTTAGTCTTTTTTCGTTTTTGAGTTTTTTTAGTTTGTTTTTGGGTTTATCTTCTGTGGATTCCCTAGTGTGAGATGGTGAAATTGAAAGTCAAGTATGGATGGTAATGGTGATTTCTACAATGATTCAAGTATGGATGGTAATGGTGATTTCTACAATGATTTTCCAAACTTTAAAGTTCTCAAAAAGAAGGTTTCAAACTGACTGTGATGAAATCAATTCTCAAAAGGAAATAAATGTACCAAAACAGTGAACTAGTGACAATGGCCCAGTATCCTTACTGCTGTATGAAAAGAAAATAAAAACTGAACTCAAAGCAACTCAAAGACTGAAAGCAAAGCAAACTAAATCACACTACTTCAACCCACATTCTGACCCTTCACCTTTCGACTCGCTCCGGCTATAGGAAGTAATCATAAACAAGCTGAGTAATATGATATCTAAATTGCAGGAAATCAAATTGCATAAAAGGAAACTAAGATTTAACTACTCATTCATATTTCAATCTTTGAAAATGACATAAGTAATTTAATCTCTAACTTGCAGGAAAGCAAACTAAATCATACTACATCAAATAATATTCTGATTCCTCACTAATTGAGTCGCTTGGCTATAGGAAGGAAATCATAAACAAATGAGTAATATGATATCTAAGTGGCAGAAAAGTAAACAAGCAAAGCAAAACTGAAAAAAATGACAATGCTGGAATTAAAACTTAGTAAATGAATCAGCAGAATGGACAAGATGATCTCATGTCAGTAGTCATTAAAACTATGTAATTTTGCCCGGGCTGCCTACAAGAACCTGAAAGAAAATCACTGATCAGCTAAAAGTTATGAGAAAACATAAAAGGAAATATGGACAACAGTTAATAATGAATATCAGAACAGCGTAATATATACAAAAAATTATTATAAAAGCAGTAACATAATGAAAGCAAGTAAGAAACTATACAGAGCCTTGGTGTACAGGGGCCCTCTGCAACCTCAGCCAGTCAATACTCAATCACAAATCGAATTCAAGAATGTTGTCTTCTCATATATTAAAGTGCAATAATAAGACAAAAGCTAACAACAGTCAAAATTACATCTGAAAAGCTAACTATCCAGCGTATACCAACGCGTTATTTATAAGTGAAAATGCTGCAACTAATTCCTAGATTCTACGCTGCCAAACAGACACGTAAATCTCCACGACCTGAGATCTAGCGGTATGGTAATTATGACAGTTAAATCCATGGAGTGGTGGATGCTCGATTCAGTCCACGGGTTGATCCACAGGTGTGCCAACACCTCTAGAAATTGAGGATCGTGCCACGCAAACCTTCACGTGGGCAAAACAGAGCTGTGCCACCGCAAAACTCTTGGTTTGACCCCTCCTTTGACCGTCTTTGACCATGGCTGTTTGTGAGTGATTCGGCTGAACTAAGGGGACACGCTCCATGTACATGTCACTTACAGCTTGCCCATGTGGCCAATTTCTCCATCGGATACTTGTAACATAGTCTTTAACAAAATGGCTGCGGAAACTTGAGCTAGCTGCGGAAAGTGACAAGTTTACGCAACTGCTTGAACAAAAATATAAATCAAACTGCAGTCATAAAAATAGTTAGGAAACCATTTCATAAGCTCTTTTTAGACTAATATGCAATGATTTGACAGCCTGGTGGATGAAATAAATGGAAAAGAAGGCTGAAAAGGTATATAGGGAAGATGCAGGTTTGGGACTCAACATACCCCCACTGTGAAGGTGTTGCATGTCCTCATGCAACCAAAATTTAGTCATTCCCCTCTAATCCATATGTTCTGAAGCCTCTGCTAGGACATCTAGCCCTCTTTTCTTCTTCTTTGGTGCTACCACCATCCTGGGTTTCCTTATTAGACATCTGAATTTGAGATTGATCAATTCTCTGCTCAATTTTCTGCATTTTTTCTTCAGTTTCTTGTTTTTCTTTTGCCATAGTCCCAAATGAAGCATAGTGTTATCATGAATAATTTTATCTACTTTGCTCTGCTCCTTGAGTGCTTCATTTTCTTGCTTGATATGCCTGTTTAGAACCTCTAATTCAAATACCTCCTGCTTTAAGGATTGAACTTGTGCATCTGGTGTCATGTGGGGCAGAGTGGTACTCGGACCTGCAGCTGATTTTTCTAAAGATTCAAGGTAGTCATATACCTCCTGTTGACTGGGATCTATTTCAGGTGTCTTTCTTGGACTGAGTTCAAAATCTTGTGGAGGAGGAGGACTGCTCTCTAGCTCTGGCCGAGAAGGGCTTTCATCATGTGGAGGACTAGTTTCAATACTTGGCTGAGGACGAGGTGGACTATGGCCAGCTGGAGGTTTCTCGGGTGTCTCCCCACCCAAGTCAATGAAGTGGGGCCGTTTTACTTGTGTTTTACTCCCCTTTCCTCTTAGCCTGGTGCTTCTCCTTAAGTATGGTGGACTAGTACTCCCTTATTGTATGTTGTGTTTCCCTTTTTCCTTTCTCTTTGCTATAGCAGCCTGTTCTTGAAGATGCACTAATCTCTCTAACAGTGTTTGATAATCTTCCTATATAGATGGCTCAGGTGATTGGTAGACTTCTTGTATGGTTCTTTTGCCTTTCACTTTTCTTTGTTTCTTGTCTTTAGTTCTATTCTCTTTTTCTTTTTGACCAACTTCTTGAGTTTCTGTAGTAAGAGAGTCTTGGACTATGACACTCTTTTCTTTTCTCCTACTCTTTCTTGGTGTCTTTGGTGTACTACTTTCAGATGCCTCAGATGGCTCTTGAAAGTAGTTTCTTATCAAGAATTGTTCCTCCATGATGATATAGATGAGGTTCTATATTTCCTATGTGTTTTTGGACTGTAATACTCATCTTTTTCAAACTCAACAGTAAGAAATAAGGAAAATTAAGAGCTTGACTCTCTAAGAAATTCATCAACAGTCTAGCATGCTACACGTACATTGAACCAAAGCGCCCTTCGCAAGTGATAAATTTTCGGATAACTAACAGTAGACTGAACCATTCTTCTTTCAATGCATGAACATGAATTCCTTTAGTAAACATAGTGGTGTCCATACCTGGGTTTCTTAGCATAATTCTCCATGTCTGTTCATCCACGCTTTTGTTTTTGAACCATCGCTTACCTTCCTGGGGTAAGCCTATGGCAGCTGCTATTGTTGTTTCAGTCACCGTGAGCTTCAAGTCTCCAATCTCCACCATTTGGCCATCGAAAGACCGTCCAAAAGCTTTCGTTACCTCTTTATTATAGCTCTTAAACTTTTGGATGAAGCGTAACGATTTGGCTTTCTTCAGAAAATATTTTGCTTGAGGGTAACCTTCTAAATATTTCGGTCCTTCTGGTTCTGCCCTTAGTAATTTTCCCATTCCTTCCTCTGTTTTGAATTTCAACTGAAATTTCAATTGTGTGTGAGGGTTTAGCAGAGGGAAGGTGGCTCAGTTGCAGGGTTTATGATAAAATGCAGTGGCTGTAATCGGTAAATGGATAGCAGGTAACGGGAATGCTTCGGGATTACAGGCGGAACAGAGGATGAGCAGCCGCAAATGATTCACAAGTTTAAATGCGGATGTATGTGAAGAGGATGATCTTAATAGAATCGTACGTGAATGGAGTGAAGTCAAGATTTTTGAATTAACGGCTGCGTACGAAATATTACACGTTTTGATGGATGGCTGCAGAAAATGTGGTGGAGAGGAGCCGTAATGGGATAGGTCACATCTCATGAGTACATGTGGTAAATGAAAGTGCAGTCGATTATGAGTTCAAACCCGAAAATCAATCATGAGACCGTTAAGAAATGAATGCATGATGTGCGGAATAATATCATGGAATGGGAGTGGCTAATGGAGCTATCGTACTGAATCATTACACATAGTAGA
Source organism: Pinus tabuliformis (assembly GCA_031772625.1). Classification (NCBI taxonomy): domain Eukaryota; kingdom Viridiplantae; phylum Streptophyta; class Pinopsida; order Pinales; family Pinaceae; genus Pinus; species Pinus tabuliformis. The sequence goes on from CM062817.1 coordinate 557,661,354, forward strand.
GCTTTTATGGTTTGATAACTATGCATAATCATGACTTTAATTGCTATTTGATTAAAAAAAATTGCTCATACCTTTGAAAACCTTGTCATTTCTTGCTCATAGCTTTTAACCAATTGCTCTTCCTTGATGTCTTGGAGATGCTCCATGTCTTCATAGCATTTGCTCAATTACACCTGCATTTTCATGATTATTGCACTAACATTTTGACTGTGAATTTGAAAAACAGAGTGGTGGTGGCTGCGGAAATCGTTTCTGGCTGCGGAAACTGTTTCTGGCTGCGGAAACTGCTTCCAGCTGCGGAAACTGAGACAACACCTTCTTAGCTGAACAAAGATAGTTAGATAATAACTAACTGAGTGAAAATAGTCCTGAAAGGGACTTTTATTAATGAAATGAGTGGAATGGAGTGAAAGTGAAGTGGAGTGAAGTGGAATGAAAATGAGAATGAGATGGAGATGGAGTGAAATGGAAAATGAGGTGGAGTGAAGATGGAAAAAGAAGGAGAGAAGATTTTTTTTTTTTTTGGAAAATATAGAGTGTCAGGTGTCCTTGATTTTCACTCTACATTTTCTGCATAAGACCGCCAATTTGTGATTGGTTTTCAAGCTTATACAAATTTTCTTTTTTTGTTTTTAACTGAAAGAAACAAAGGCTAGGCTGGTGGGGAAGAAGGATTCTTCTCCACCAGCCTTATTGCAGAATTCTCTTGGAACATTTTGACAAATTCCTCTTTTGAGAGTGGCTTATGATAAATTTTCAATCGGTGGCCATTCACAATAAGAGGAGTCTGAAATTCATCAATGGTTTTGATTCTTACTGCTCCATTGCTAAATATTTTGTCAATCTCATATGGCCCAAGCCAATGGGTCTGAAATTTACCTTTAAAGTCTTTAAACTTGGAATCAAACAGTAGTGCCCAATCTCCCTCTTGAAACTTTTTCTCTTTGATGTATCTGTCATGCCACTTAGCTCTTTGATGTTGAACTAGATCAGTTCTTAAAATTGCTTCTTGTCTGATCTCATCTAGCTCATTCAGCTGCTCCATTCTGTGCTTTTGGGCTTCTGATAGATTCATCCCCAACTGAACTGCCATCTTGAAAGTCTTGACTTGAAACTCAATGGGGAGCAGGACTTCTTTCCCATAAACAAGTTCATAGGGAGAATGTCCTGTTGTATTCCTCCATGTAGTTATGTAGGCCCACAAGGCTTCAGGAAGCCTCTCTTTCCAATCTCTTCTGTGTAGATGAACAGTTTTGGTGATGATGCTCTCAAGAACTTTGTTTGTAGACTCCACTTGGCCATTTGCTTGCGGATGGTAAGGAGTAGATTTTCTGTGCTTGATTTTGTATTCTTCCATCAGCTTCTCCATCAAGTTAGATGTAAATTGACTTCCCTGATCTATCACAATTTCTCTTGGGACACAAAAACGAGTAAAAATATCCTCATAAAGAAATTGAACAACTGAATTTTCAGTGGCAGAAGGCAATGCTTTGGCTTCTACCCATTTAGTGACATAATCAGTGGATACCAATATATACTTCTTCTATTTAGATGGTGTATTAATGGGTCCAATGAAATCTAAAGCCCATTTTTCAAAGGGTTCGATGAGTACCTGTGGTTGTAATGGCATTTCATTTGAAAGAGTCAGTCTCCCAACTCTTTGGAAGCTATCACACCTTCTGACATATTGTTTTGCATCTTTGAAGAGGGAAGGCCAATAATATCCTAAAGAAAGGATTTTATAAGCCGTACTTTTGTCAGCAAAGTGTCCACCGCATGGTTCATCATGACATTCCTTGAGGATGTCAGGCATTTCATATTCCCGAACACATCTTTTGATCACACAATCTAGCCCTGTTTTAAACAATTCATTAGAAATCCATGAATAATTCGAACTCTCCTGAATAATTCTTCTTTTTTCACTAGGAAATAAATGTGGAGGTAGCTTCCCTGTAACCAAATAGTTAACAATATCTGCATACCAAGGAGTCTTAGTAGTTACTGAAAATAAGTATTCATCTAGAAACTTATCCTCTACAGGAGAATCTTCGTTAGTATTTTGGATTCTAGACAAGAAATTAGCCACTGTATTTTGATTCCCTGGTCTATCCAACACAATAATATTGAATTCTTGTAAAAGTAAGAGCCATCTTGTAACTCTGCCATTAGTAACAGGTTTTTTCATTAGATATCTAATTGAAGAATGATCAATATGGAAAAAAGTTTCATAGCCTGTTATATAATGTCTAAACTTATTGATTTCATGAACAACTAAGAATTATTTTTCATTCACAATATAGTTTAACTCAATGGGAATGGAGGATGGAATCGGCGCGCACTGCAGCTAACCGCGAGGGTTTCGGTTAGGGCACTCTGAACCCTACCTCTTCCACCTGAAGACCGCACTGAGCAACTGTTCCGACCTGTTTACCTGGCCCGACTTTTCAGGTTACATCTGTCGTTATCAACATGGATCCGGTTACTGTCGGTGATGTTATGGAAACGGAGGAGGAAATTGATTTTACCGAAGACCCGCTCTCCTCTCAGGTAATTTTCGACCGCCCTTCTTTCGCATCGTCGTCTGCTGGTACTGGTCCCCCTCTGCAATCTGAGCCGCACCTTTCCCCGGTGGTTACTATCCCGGTCCCCCCCCCTCTTGCTTACCTGAAGGCGCTGCTCCCTCTGAATCCGCTGGTCTGGATCTTCCCCCTCTTTCACCGGGGACCCTCCGCTTCTTATCATCTGTTATCCCCCCGTCGCCTCCCTTTGATTCGCGTCCCCAGACATCCTCCCTCCCGGCACCTCCCTCTTCGGGACTGCCTCTACCGTCGTTGGCAGGATATTCATCGCTTCTCCATTCTCCCTCGAGATGTTTTGAAACCCCCGCTGTCAAAGTCAGCTCTTCCAGGTCAAACCCTCTAGATTGCTCCCCGGACCCCTTGGTAAATCATCCTTCTGCGCCGCGCACGGGTAAAAAAAGAACAAAGTGTGTCAAATCCACTTCCAAGGATATCACTATTCGGTTCGGAGAGACCACGGCCATAGGAGAGGCAGCTAATATGGCAAATACTATCCTTGTGGGACATGTCCGAGGGCGAGCTTACTCTGCGATCCAGCTCACACAGTGGGTGAAAGAGATCTGGGGTGGGGTTCTGAAAGAACTCCCTGAAGTTCATGTACTTCCTCGCGGCTGGTTTGCTCTTCATTTTGCCAAGGAAAATTACACGGATCTTGTTTTGGCCAAATTCTGGCATATAGAGATGGCACCGGTGTTGCTCAAGTGATGGAGTCCTCTATTTGACCCCGAGCGAGAACAGATTCGGGCTGGGCCATTGTGGGTGCGACTTCCTGGACTCCCCCTCCAATACTGGAACGAAGAAGTTTTCATTCGCATCGGAAATGCTCTGGGAACATATCTCGACCACGATCGCACCTTCGTGGAATCAAGGAATAGAACGCTTGCTCGGATCCTGGTACACCTAGATACCCGCGACGGTCTGGAGGAAAAGATCACTCTACAATGGGGCAGATTCACTCGAGTTCAGATTCTTGATTACGAAGGCGTTCCGTTCAGATGCCGACGTTGCCATAGGGTAGGGCATATCTTCAAGGATTGTCCGCTCAACCAGAGGCACGCTGATGCACCTGAGTCCACCATCTTTACTCCGAGATCCATCTCTCCGGCTGCTCAACACACTCCGGTCACGAGCATTCCCACAAGTGCTCCTACTCAGGCTCCGGGCGCTTCTCTTGGCCGTGCTTCAGCTCCGATCACCAGATCTCGGGCAGCCTCAGCATCCGCATCTGCAGCCCTTCCGGGTAAATCTCTCTACCCTCCTTTGTCTAATTTCTCTTCGACCTCATCTTTCACTCCATCTTTGTCTGCTGCATTATGTTCGATGCCATCCTCCTCGGTCATTGCCCCTGCTGTTCCATCCTCTCAAACGCTCCTATCGCCTGCATCTTCTCCCTCATCATCCAGGGGCTCAAAACACTCATATTACCTCCGCCCTCGCACTCACTCTCAGGGATCTCAACCTATTATTGCCGGCCTGGGTATCTTAACACCTGGGTTGACCTCTCTGCCTGCTCGAGGGAGAAAATCTGATCTCACTAAGGCCATCAGAAGAGCGGGGGCAGAGGTGGCCACTGGGCGTCAATCTACTATTGATGGGGTACTTAGAGCAAAGAACACCCCTGGCCATCCTCCCCCATGAAGTGCCTCTCTTTCAACTGCAGAGGCCTGGCTAGTGCCTCAAAGAAACTAGCCCTCAAAAGATTGATTGAAACATCTCCTGTCGATATTATACTTCTCCAAGAAACTCTTGGCCCTGCGGACTCCATATCGGCCTCTCTATCATCTATCATCCCCGGTTGGCAATTCTCGGCTATGGACTCCTCTGGTAGATCGGGAGGCTTAGCGATCGGATATAATCCTGTATCTATAAGGGCCCAAGGTACTTGGGGGGGCCCGGGCTTTCTGGGGCTCGATCTATTCTCTGCGGATTTGGGCACCACTCTCAGGGTTATCAACATTTACGGGCCGTGTCACCAGCGTGAAACTTTTTGGAATAACCTCCTGGGCCTATCCATTCTATCAGCAGAGAACTTAATCATAGGGGGGGATCTAAACTTTTCATTGGGTTATGGTGAATCATGGGGAGCCTCGGCACAAATTGACCCTATCACTGCATTCATGACTGACCTTTTGGAACGTCATGACCTGAGTGATGTTCCCATGATTAAACCTCTCCCCACCTGGCGGAACAGAAGAATCGGTGAAGCTGCCCTGGCTCGCAGACTTGATAGATTCATGATGAAAGGATCTCTGCTTCAAAGGCTTCATCACTACAAGCAATGGGTGGGATCTGGTGGCATATCAGATCACCACCCTATCTATCTGGAAATAAATGGCCCCAATAAAAAACCAAAAGCACCTTTCAAGTTCAATCATGGCTGGCTTCAGGATCCCTCCTACATCAAACTTGTTAAGGACTTCTGGCCACTCAACCCGATAGATAGAGCTGACTCTCTGGCTAAGGGCTTTTGCATGAATCTATCGCAGCTCAAGGATCTCACTATCGAATGGGCCAGAGAAAAGTACCGACAGGAGAACACAGCTCTCATGCACATTGAAGCTGAGCTAACCTCTCTCACAGATGAAAGAGGTTTGGGTTATTCATCGGAGGCAGACAAAGCACACCTAGTGGAGCTGGAAAATCAGAAGCAAAAAATCCTTAGGGAGAGGGAAGAATCTACTCGATTGCGCAGTAGAGCAATCTGGCTAAAGGCTGGAGATGACAACTCTCGTTTCTTTCACAATTATGCCAAGGGCAGAAAGGTCAGCAATACCATATGGAATCTCCCTATGCCCGATGGTGGAGTGGCTGATACTTTCAACAAGCTCTCTCAGATGGGATCATCCCACTTCAGGAATCTATACAAGCAACCTCCGGGCTCCAACATTGCAGATATTATCAACATAGCTGGACACTTCCCCAGGTTTGTAAATGAGGAAGAAGCAGAGAATCTATTCGATCCTGTGACTCCTGAGGAACTAGAATCCACCATTAAATGGTTTAAGAAGGAGCGTAGCCCGGGGCCGGATGGATGGACCATCGAATTCTACATTGCATTTTATGAGACGATCAGTCAGGATCTACTGCGGGTAGTAGAGGAATGTAGAATGACGGGATCCCTGTATAATGCTATCAACTCCACCTTCATTGCTCTGATCCCTAAAACCGATTCTCCTTCCTCCTTTGATGAATATCGCCCCATCTCTCTTTGCAATGTACTCTACAAGATCATCTCAAAAATCATTGCAAACCGCATCCGCCCCATTCTGTCTCGTCACATAGCCCCTCAACAATTTGCCTTCCTGGAACATCGCCAGATTCATGAAGCTATTGGGGTTGCTCATGAGGCTTTTCACTCTATCTGGACAAAACACCATAAAGCCATCACCTTAAAAATTGACTTAGCAAAAGCTTTTGACCGGGTCAGCTGGCTCTATATCAAAATGCTCCTTATTCATTTGGGCTTCCCTCACAGATTTATCACTTGGATCATGGCTTGCATTACCACTCCCTCCTTCAGTGTTCTGATTAATGGATCTGCATCCCAGTTCTTTCACTCTGAACGTGGCCTTAGACAGGGGTGTCCTCTGTCTCCCCTACTCTTCCTCATTGTCATGGATGGCCTCAGTCGCCTTATTGCCTCAGCCAAGAGAAATGGAGATATATGTGGCCTCAAGATAACGGAGGACTGTTACCTCACCCACCTTCTATTTGTGGATGACGTTATGATCTTCCTTGATGGTAGCACCCGAGACTCCCGTTCTTTCTCAAATATCATCACCCTCTTCTCTTCCGCCACTGGGATGCTGGCCAACCATTCAAAATCATCCATTATCCTTTCCAGAACCACTGTCCATGAATCTCAACTGGCTCTTCAGCTATTTCCTTACAGCATACACCCCCTGGATCAGGGCCTTAAATACTTGGGGTACTGGATCAAGCCTATCAGCCCAAAAATAGCGGACTGGATCTGGCTAGTCGCTAAATTGGAGAAGAGGCTCAATATCTGGAGCCATCGATACCTCTCAAGAGCTGGTAGACTTGTTCTGATAAAATCTGTCTTGGAAGCTACCCCGGTCTTCTGGATGGCTTTAGCCTGGATCCCGCGCAGCATCCTGACCAGACTACAACAAACCTGCAATAGGTACTTATGGAACGGGATAAAGGAGAAACGCATATTTGCATGGATTGGATGGAAGAGGATTGCCATTCCAAAGAAATGGGGTGGCTGGGGGCTCAAAGATCTCCCTTCTTTCGCACAGGCCCTGGCTGCAAAGATGGGATGGACTTTAATCACTGGAGACAACCTATGGACTCATATGGTATACCACAAATATATATGGCCCCATCAATTAATGGATTGGATTCGTCTTCCGACCTGGCCTAAAGCAGGAATATCATCAGTATGGAAAGCACTTCTTCATGCTATACCACTTATCAGAGATAACTTGGTATGGAAAATCAATGATGGCACACAGGCCAGGATCGGACTGGATCCTTGGAATGGAAGCGGAGGAAGGCATATATTGCCTGAAGCTCTCATCCGGCACCTACACTCACAAGGGATCAAGTATATAGCAGATATTGCTGATCCACAGCACACCACCATTTTCGAACAGCGATGGAAAACTGTATCTCAGATCAACATTCCACCACTTTGGCACCAAGATTGGCTGTCTTATATCAGTGCCTTATCTGAATCGCACATTAGGATCAAGCAGGGACCTGATGAGCTTATTTGGTATCCTTCGGAGCATGGCATTTACACCCCTAAATCCGGTTACCTATCTCTGATTTCACATAAGGTTCCAGATTCAATATCATTTTGGTGGAACTCCATTTGGAAACTAACCGCCCCCCCCAGGCAGAAGCTATTCTTTTGGTGTATCTTAAAGGGTGTTGTTCCCACTGGGGAATATCTCATGAGACGAGCGGTCTATGGACCGTCTTGGTGCATCCTGTGTAAACAGTCAGCCGAATCGTGCACACATTTATTCCTTCAATGCTCTGTTTTGACGCATATATGGCAATCAATTTCCTCTTCTATTCAACATTCCGGTAAATGGGAGGGTGTCGACATAAATCAAACTTGGGAGTCTTGGTTCCATCAGCACAGAAACTCAAAGCTGCAAAGCTTGCCCATCATCACCTGTTGGTACCTCTGGCTGGCCCGAAACCGATTGACTTTCGAGGACAAATTGATACACTGGCCGCATCTAATTGCCAAAATCATTTCAGCCTTCAATGAAACTCCTGAGCCACCGCAGCCAAAGGTTCGCAGACCCCGTGACCCTCCACAAATCAATCACAACAGCCCATGGGCTTTTTTCGATGGCGCAGCCCAACAGCAGGGATGTGGAGGGGGTTTTCTCCTCTTCATAACCGAACAGCACTTCTATAAAGCAAAGCTGGGTTTGGGAGCTGGTTCTAACAACTTCGCTGAGATCATCACCCTTCGTCATCTTCTACATTTTGCATTGAGCCACAATTGCACGCACATAAACATATATGGGGATTCAAAGATTGTCATTGATTGGTTCAATAATAATTCTGCTTGTCACTCACACACACTCAGCAACATATTGGATGAAATTAAATTACTGAAGGAACAATTTAATGACATCACTTGCCATCATATCTACAGGGAACACAACAACAGTGCCGACCAACTATCCAAGGAGGCCACGACACTTCCCAGAGGTGAGTGGATGATACAGGAGCAGCGAGGAACAAATGCATATCAGTACTACCATCGCCCATACATAGATGCACAGTATCATAGGGCAGCCAGCCCATGAAAAACAGATATGAACAGATATTTTTTGAACAATTTTGTACATAGCTGATAAATATTATAACTGATAGCCCTGCGTGGCAATATGTATATATGACAATATAGAACATCCTGCGAGATGATTTTTGCTTTTTGAATAGACAGTAATGGAATTTACAGCTACCCACATGTGTGGTGGAAGAACATACAGCATATGCAAAATGCATCTACAACATGTAATTTTTCTAATCAATGAAAGATTACGATTTTTCCAGTGGAAAAAAAAAGGTTTAACTCAATGGGAATCAAATTTTTATTGGTGTAGTAAATGGCATAAGGAACTAAATCCTTTTGACCCAACACAGCTCCTAGAGCTGTATCTGAAGCATCTGTAGAAATATGGAAAGGAAGTTTCCAATTTTGCCCTCTCAAAATGGGTGCTTCAGATATTCTTGTTTTCAAAGTTTCAAATGCAGATTGACAATCAGGATCCCATTTGAATTCACAGTCTTTTGTAAGTAATTTGAAGAGTGGAGATGCTATTTTGGTGAAGTTTTCGATAAATCTTCTATAATATCCAGTAAATCCAAGAAAACTTCTAACATCTTTCTGACAATTTGGAATAGGTAACTTCGAGATGACTTCAACTTTTGTCTATCAACTTTAATCCCATCCCCTAAAATATGATGTCCTAAAACAATCCCTTCAGTAAAAATCATAAAGCATTTTTCATGACTCAATGAAAGGTTTGTTTCTTTACACCTTATAAGGACTTTTTCCAAATTCTCTAATGCCTCTTCAAATGAATTACCATAAACTATAAAATCATCCATATAAACCTCTACACAATCATGGATTATATCAGAAAAGATTCCCAATACTGCCCTTTGAAATGTTTCGGGTGCATTACATAATCCAAAAGGAAGTACTCGGTAAGCAAAAGTTCCCCATGGACAGGTAAATGTGGTCTTATCTTGATCTTCAGGTGCTACCTGAATCTGACTATAGCCACTAAAACCATCCAAGAATGAAAAATACTTTTCACCTGCTAAAGTATCTAATACCTGATCAATAAAGGGTAAAGGAAAGTGATCCTTCAAATTTGCTTTGTTCAATTCACTGTAATCAACGCATACCCTCCATTTACCATTCTTTTTAGGTACTATAACCAAAAGAGAAACCCATCGGCTATCTAAAATTGGATAAATGAAGTTTACATTGAGTAGTTTTGGGAGCTCTTCTTTCACTATCTCCCTAAGGTTTGGATTCATCCTTCTCTGAGGTTGTCTGATTGGTCTACTGTTTTCCTCGATGTAGATGTGATGAATGCAAGTCTTAGGGTCAATACCTTTCATATCGGTATACTCCCATGCAAATGCAGTAGAATGTTTTTGCAAGATTTTGGTTAGCTCTCCCTATTGTGATCTTTCCAATTTTTTTTTGATATTCAATGTTTTATCTGGAAAGATCTCAATGGTGGAACTACCAAACTCTTCCATAGAGAAAAGAGACATTTGTCTAGATGATAGATACTCAATGTCAGAATCTAACTGAAATTGTGTGTGGTCATATTCTGAAGATGTTTCAAAGTTTTCTAATGTGTTTAGAATTTGACTATCTTCACTGATTTCATAAATGGTAAAGACAGGTTGTATCGTATCCTCATCATCAACTCACTCATTATCTCCTATTTCTGTAATTTCTTTTGCTGGAGGATACAGATTTAATTTCTTTGTCGAATTACCATCAGAAATATACATATCCCCAGACCTACAACTGATAAAAGCATCAGTTGTGGCTAGCCAACATCTTCCTTAGATGAGAGGGTGTCCTTCTAAATTACTCTTGGGAGTTAAAATCATGAAATCTATTGGATATTCCCAAGAGTCTAAGGAGACCGAAATGTCTTCTAATACACCATCTGGTTTGATAATTTATCGATCTGCAAGTTGCAGTAAAGTAGGTGTAAAAAGAAGATTAGGAAGTTTCAACTGTTCCATAGTCTGTCTACTCATAAAATTGATAGCATCCCCTAAATCAATCAGAGTATTTGGAATTTCTACCCCATTGATATGTGTTTTGACAATTGGACTACCGGGATCTACATACTTCTGCATAGTAATTTTTCCCATCATGATATTTGCAATTTTTCCTACCAGGTGGATTCTTCTTGTATCTCTTGGTTTCCTTCCTGGTTTTTTAAGACTCAACTCCTTTATTGTTTTTTCTAGAATGGGAATGTCTCTAATGGCTTGTAACAAAGGAATCTTGATACAGACATTCATTAATTCATCTAGAAAATCATAGTCAGGCAACAAGATTTGTTTTTCCACCCCTTTGTCAATTTGTAATCTTTTAGGAAAAGGAGGTGTGGATGAAGATGTAGGTTGCTCAAATATAGGAGTTGTGAGGGTTGACTCTTTTTATTTTTCTTTTTGAGTGCTTGGGTTTTGAAGAGATGCTTCAAAACCTTTATTTGCTTCAAGAGAATCTTCCTCAGAAATGCTTTGCTTTTGAGCATCTATAGAAGGCTTATCTAAAACTCTATCAGATCTGAGTTGTACATCATCGAGAGGAACAATCATATAGGTAGGAAATTGTTGTCCTTCTACCATGTAAGCATTTTGAGGGTTTTTATTGTTGGGGTTCGACAATGGCTGGGAAGGTAATTGATTTGGCTTCTTTTGGAATGGAAGCAAGAGTTGAGAATTTGGATTCTGTTGAGAAGGTTGTTGTTGTTGTGGAAATGGTAATGATGGTTGTGGATTTTGATTTGGAAGTTATGGAGCTTGTTGGTTTTGAAAACATGGAGGATATTGATAAAATTGAGAAAATATCCCATAAGGATTTTGCATACCTTGTACCCATGATTGAAAAGGATTTTGAGGTTGGGACCAAGGTTGTTGCCAAGGATTCAAATTTGGTGGGCGTTGAAAGTTCATAGAGTTGTTAAACCCTTGGTTTTGTTGCCCCTGCCAAGGTCTCCTTGCAATAAAATAGAGAGACTCAATTGTATTTGGATCTTCTTGAAAGACAGCTTTGAGCCCAGGAATTGAAGGACAATCCTTGGTCTCATGGTTTTCTGAACAAATCACACATGTTTCTACAACTTTTGCATCCAAGGGACATTCCTTTAGAGCATGTTTCTTTCTACATTTTGGGCAAAAGATGGCCAAAGCTTCAACTTCTGCTTTCTGCTTGTTTTGTATTTTAAGGGTGTCTAGTTGCTCACTAAGACTCCCTAAGATATCGGTTTTGAATTCATCAAGCATGTTTCCAATCTCAACCCCACTTACTGATCCAGTTGTAGATTTGTTTTCTCTAATGAGAGAAGGATCTCTAGGCCCTTTTCTAGTTTTAGATTTTCCCCTTGAGAGATCGACACATAGCTCTGCTATATCATGAAGTGGAAGTTGAGATATATCTTATTTTCCCATCATGTTCAAAATATCTATCCATTCATCTCTAATGGTTTTTAATAGAAGGGCTTTCAAGGTTTCCTCATCTAAGTTACTCATTTTTTCTCTTTTCAGGTTGTATTGGAATCTTTCAAGTAAATCCTCCAAGTTTTCATCTTCTCTTTGCACCATTTTGAATACTTCATCCTTGTGATTGGTGGGCATACAATAGTCCAGGTACCTATCCAAAAATGTTTGTTTCATATCATTCCAAGTCCTAATGGATTGAGTGAGTAATCCCATGAACCATTTCAAAGCAGCTCCTTTCAATGTTGAAGGAAACAGTTTGAGTTTTTGAGAGTCTTCCAGATAATCATAAGTTCGACACACGACTTCAAACTCAAATAGAAATGTTTCAGGATCCCCATTTCTTAACCCATGAAAGTTTGGGAGGACAGATGGTGAGATGTTTTTCATTGTTGCTCGAGAATCCTCATCGACTATAGGAAATCCGAATGAGTTATCTCCATCCCTATTTCCCCCATTGTTACCTCTACCTCCTCCATTGTTTCCTCCTCCTCCTCCTCTACCTCTACCTCTACCAAATCCGTTTACTACTTCCTCTGTCATGATAGTTTCCTTAGAGACTTCGGAGTCCTCTGGTTCCTCTATTAATGGCGAATGAGGAGGAATTTCTCCCTCTTCTTCCTCAGGTGATTCTACTTCTTCAATTACAATGTGTCTCCCTGTAGAAGGAAAGAAATGATCTTTTCCTAATTCAGATTCGATGGATGGTGTGGGAGAGTCTCCTAATTCAACTACTTCCTCTTGAATTCCGGGAATCCTAAGGCTAGGAGTGTGAGTTGGAGATGATGGAGGTGTCTCTTGTTTATTCCTTGAAGTAGATGGAGTTGTAAAAATTGAACTCTTGGCCCTAGCTAAAAACCTTCCCCTAGAATCTCTTGCTCTATGCATGTCATTTTTTATTTTTCTTCAAGTCAGGCTAATAATTCTCTTTCTGATCTTCCATGTCACTCTAGGTGCAAGAAGGAAGCATACTCAAGAAATTATTAAACCAATAACTCTCTCTTTTCTGATCCTCGAGTTCACACTAAGTGCAAGAGGAGAGCATATTTTGAGAGGTTATCAATATTCCTTCCTTGAAATTTTCTTGTTTCTTTTTTTTTTTTTTAAGAAATTGGCTACCTAGTTTCACTTGCCCCAGCAACGGCGCCAAAATGTTTGGTCAATTTAGTGTGTCCTAAATTTCTATTTAAAATGTCAATCCGAGAGTCGTAAACTGCTGAAGTGAAGTGCACTGTATATGCAAGATAACCGATTTCTTAGTCTTTTGTCGTTTTTGAGTTTTTTTAGTTTGTTTTTGGGTTTATCTTCTGTGGATTCCCTAGTGTGAGATGGCGAAATTGAAATTCAAGTATGGATGGTAATGGTGATTTCTACAATGATTTTCCAAACTTTAAAGTTCTCAAAAAGAAGGTTTCAAACTGACTGTGATGAAATCAATTCTCAAAAGGAAATAAATGTACCAAAACAGTGAACTAGTGACAATGGCCCAGTATCCTTACTGTTGTATGAAAAGAAAATAAAAACTGAACTCAAAGCAACTCAAAGACTGAAAGCAAAGCAAACTAAATCACACTACTTCAACCCACATTCTGACCCTTCACCTTTCGACTCACTCCGGCTATAGGAAGTAATCATAAACAAGCTGAGTAATATGATATCTAAATTGCAGGAAATCAAATTGCATAAAAGGAAACTAAGATTTAACTACTCATTCATATTTCAATATTTGAAAATGACATAAGTAATTTAATCTCTAACTTGCAGGAAAGCAAACTAAATCATACTACATCAAATAATATTTTGATTCCTCACTAATTGAGTCGCTTGGCAATAGGAAGGAAATCATAAACAAATGAGTAATATGATATCTAAGTGGCAGAAAAGTAAACAAGCAAAGCAAAACTGAAAGAAATGACAATGTTGGAATTAAAACTTAGTAAATGAATCAGCAGAAAGGACAAGATGATCTCATGTCAGTAGTCATTAAAACTATGTAATTTTGCCCGGGCTGCCTACAAGAACCTGAAAGAAAAGCACTGATCAGCTAACAGTTATGAGAAAACATAAAAGGAAATATGGACAACAGTTAATCATGAATATCAGAACAGCGTAATATATACAAACAATGATTATAAAAGCAGTAACATAATGAAAGCAAGTAAGAAACTATACAGAGCCTTGGTGTACAGGGGCCCTCTGCAACCTCAGCCAGTCAATACTCAGTCACAAATCGAATTCAAGAATGTTGTCTTCTCATATATTAAAGTGCAGTAATAAGACAAAAGCTAACAACAGTCAAAATTACATCTGAAAAGCTAACTATCCAGCGTATACCAACGCGTTATTTATAAGTGAAAATGCTGCAACTAATTCCTAGATTCTACGCTGCCAAACAGACACGTAAATCTCCACAGCCTGAGATCTAGCGGTATGGTAATTATGATAGTTAAATCCATGGAGTGGTGGCTACTCGATTCAGTTCACAGGTTGATCCATAGGTGTGCCAACACCTCTGGAAATTGAGGATCGTGCCACGTAAACCTTCACGTGGGCAAAATAAAGCCTTGCCACCGCAAAACTCTTAGTTTGACCCCTCCTTTGACCGTCTTTGACCATGGCTGTTTGTGAGTGATTCGGCTGAACTGAGGGGACATGCTCCATGTACATGTCACTTGCAGCTTGCCCATGTGGTCGGTTTCTCCATCGGACACCTGTAACATAGTCTTTAACAAAATGGTAGTGGAAACTTGAGCTGGCTGCGGAAAGTGACAAGTTTCCGCAGCTGCATGAACAAAAATCTAAATCAAACAGAGGTCATAAACATAGTTAGGAAACCATTTCATAAGCTCTTTTTAGACTAATATGCAATGATTTGACAGCCTGGTGGATCAAATAAATGGAAAAGAAGGCTAAAAAGGTATATAGGGAAGATGCAGGTTTGGGACTCAACATGAAGCTTACAACCTGGAACATTAGAGGACTAGGAAGTAAAAGAAAACAAAGAAATCTCAGTAACAGAATAAGAGAAGTAAAAACAGACATGGTTTTTATATAGGAAACAAAATTCTCAATAGAAAAGATCAGAGAAATACATATCAATTGGCTTATCAAATTTGAGTACCTAGAAGTCAAAGCAAATAATACAGCGGGGGAATTCTTACTCTATGGAATCCTCAGAAATTTGAGATCCTGGATGTTGAGGCATCCAGAAACCACCTTTCAATGGTTATACAACCTTTGGGGGACAAAGAATGTTACATGATCACAAATGTCTATGGTCCTCAACTTCTTGAAGACAAACTCAGACTCCCCACCTCTTTGGAGGAGCTGAGAGAGAGACACCCAGTAATCCACTGGATTCTAGGAGGGGATTTTAAAATGATCAGATCACTCACAGAGAAAAAAGGAGGGACTAGAATGCTTGGATGAGACTCAATTGCCTTCCAGAACTTCTTAAACAACATGAAATTGGTGGATATGGACACAATAAATGGTACCTTCACATGGAATAACAAGAGAGGAGGAACTTCCCAAGTTGCCTCGAAATTAGACAGATTCATAATCTCGGAGGATCTCCTTCTCTCTGGTCATATCGTGATAGCTTTTATCCTTCCATTCGGAGGCTCGGACCACTAGCCCATCTAGTTAGAAGCTTCTTTTATTGGCACTCCGAGGAACAGACCTTTCAGGTTCGAAAATGTCTGGCTCACTCACCCTGACTTCATCACTAATATTGGAAAATGGTGGGCAGAAGACATGCCCACCCAAGGCACAAAAATGTTCCTCCTGCAACAGAGACTCAAACACATCAAGCTAAGGCTCAAAGAATGGAACAAAAATGAGTTTGGCAATATTTTTGAAGCCAAAAGAGAAGTGGAGAAAAAATTATAGGAAACTAATCAAATTCTCATCACAGAAGGCTTCACAGAGGAAAGGAAAATGCAAGCGGACTCTCTTCAACAAGAATGGGACAATAGATGCCAGTAGGAGGAAATCTTCTGGAGACAGAAATCAAGAGTACAATGGATTAAAGAAGGGGAGAGAAATACTAGGTTCTTTCACAAGTCTACCATGAAACACAGGGCAAATAATCGGATCACAAAACTCATAGATCCTCAAGGGAAAGAGCTAAATACTCACAAGGAAATGGAATCTATTCTGGTACAACATTTTCAAAATATAGCAGAGGAGACCATTGCAGACAGATCTCAATTCACTAAGAGCTTCACTCAGCATATTCCAAAACTAGTAACCAGGGAAGATAATTATAATCTCAACAGGCCAGTAACGGAAGAAGAGGTCAAGGAAGTAATCAAAGAGATGCACAACGGGAAAGCTCCAGGCCCAGATGGTTTCAATGTAGACTTCTTCAAAACATGCTGGGAAACTATCAAACAAGACATTCTTGATGTGGTGGAGGACTCGAGAAAATCAAGAACAGTTATGAGAGCGCTTAATGAATCCTTCATAGCATTAATCCCTAAACAGGAAAAAGCCATGACACTAGATAGATTCAGACCCATAGCTTTATGCAATGTGGTGTACAAAATCATTTCCAAAGTTATTTCTAACAGACTCAAACCTCTTCTTCCAATGCTCATGTCAGAGGAGCAGACTGGATATGTGGAAGGTAGACAAATTCTCAATAATATCATTCAAGCTCACGAAGTGGTTCACTCCCTCAAGGCCAATAAGCAAGCAGGTATGATAATACAGCTGGACATAGTGAAAGATTATTATAAGCTAAGCTGGTCTTACATCAGGGAAGTAATTAAAGCTTATGGCTTTGACCACAACTGGATAAAGTGGGTCATGGCCCTGGTTACCACGGCGAGTTGTTTAATCCTAATTAATGTCTCTCCATCCAAAACCTTCAGGCCATCGAGAGGCCTCAGGCAAGGAGATCCTCTCTCCCCATTCCTCTTCATTCTCATGATGGAAGGATTGGGCAAAGTGATCAATTCAGCCAAGGAGGAAGGAAGAATCTAGGGACTCAAACTTACTCAGAATGGGGACACTTTGACTCATCAACAATTTGTGGATGACACTATGCTGCAGGGCATACCCACAGTCAAGGAAGCCAAAGCTTTCAAACAAATCCTACATGATTTCGTAATGGATGCTAGCACTAAGGTAAGCCTCACAAAATCAAAAGTTTTCTTTTTCAATACTGATATTTCTATTCAAAGAAATCTCTCCAAAATTCTTGGCTTTCAAAGAGATCATCTTCCCTCCAAATATCTAGGAATGCCTCTCACTGATAAACCTCTGAGTAAGGAAGTTTGGGAGTTAGTTACAAATAAACTGAAGGACAAAGTCAACAACTAGACTAGCAGATCCCTGGATTTAGCAGGAAGGCTAATTCTTATAAAGGTTGTTCTACAAACCATTCCAATTTTCATGTTTTTAGCCCTTCCGGTCCCAACAGGAGTTTTATGGCAAATTAGGAATATCCAAAGAAACTTTCTTTGGGGTAAAGGGGAAGAGAAAAAGAAATGGGCTCTGGTAGCGTGGGACAAGCTCTGCAAACCTAAAACCCATGGTGGTTTGGGTCTCCACAACTCGGACACTCTAAGCAAAGTTTTGGGGGTCAAACTTTGGTGCAGATGGCTAAAGGAAATGAGAAACCCCTGGGCTAAGCTTTGGAAGCAAAAATGTGCAATGGACTGGTAGGAAAGGGACCACATTCGAATGACAGGACACATCAGGCATTCCCATATTTGGAACAGTGCTTGGGAGGACAGAGCTTTAGTTCAGAAACATAGTTTCTGGGAGATCAGAAATGGGAATATAGCTTGGTCCTAGGAGGACAAATGGCAACAGGAACATAACCTCTATAGAGAAGGACTGGACATCATAAAAAATGATACCATCAATAAAGGACTGAAAAGGGTAAGTGACTTTTGGGACCAGTCAAGAGACACAGGTAAATGGAGAATTTGGAAGGTACCAGATTACAGTGAAGAGACCCCTTTGAATGCCCAAGCTAAAGTTCTTGAAGCAATTCTGGAAAAGAGGAAAATTTTGACTTCAACCTCGAATGATCTACTAATATGGGGGAGAAAAAATGAGGGCATCTTCAACCTCAAAGAAGCCAAAAGAATAGTCACTAGACTTAACTATTCAATCCCTGATAAGACCTAGAAATACCTTTGGAACAACCCACACTGGATGAAGAACAAACTGTTCATGTGGCTGGTATAGCATAAAAAGATTCTAACTTGGGAAAATCTCAGAAAGATAGGTTTTGCT
Source organism: Pinus tabuliformis (assembly GCA_031772625.1). Classification (NCBI taxonomy): domain Eukaryota; kingdom Viridiplantae; phylum Streptophyta; class Pinopsida; order Pinales; family Pinaceae; genus Pinus; species Pinus tabuliformis. Next base: position 557,679,443 of record CM062817.1, read on the forward strand.
GGTCCATCACGATGCTAGTTATGTGGTATGAAGGAGGAAACTATGGATCACCTTCTCAACCTCTGCTCTTTCACCTCCACCTTATGGAATTGGGTGGCCTCTATATTCAACTAAACAGTCAGGAACAAAAATGACATTACTGTAACTTTAAAGAATCAGAGGAAAGACTTCTTGGATAATGAGATAGTCAATTTAGCCTGGACTCTGATTCTAGGATTTTCGATCTGGGATGTTTGGAAAGAATGCAACAATAGGATCTTCAAAGCTAAATCTGTTTCATCACAAAGCATCATAGCTCAGATCCTAAAACAGCTCAAAGAAACAGTTAATGCCCTTCTGAAGCAACCTCTTGAAAAACCCCTGGTCAACAGGATGCTCACATTCTCGAACTGTTGGGGCTCCAATCACATGTCCCTTAGGGCATAAAAAAGAAAGCAAGGCACATATCAGAAGGAAAATCTTTATGTCAACCCCCTCCCCATGGCCTTTTAAAATTCAACATAGATGGAGCCTCAAAAGGAAACCCTGGGGATGCTGGTTACGGAGGAGTCATAAGAGATGAAGAGGGCAATATAAAAGTCATCTTTCATAGTCATTTCGTGTGGGCAACTAAAAATATGGCGGAACTCATGGCCATTGAGCAACGCTTAGAAATTCTGATTGATCACAATTTACATAACACAATCATACATGCAGACTCGGAATTAACAATTAATTCGGTCAAAAGGATAAGCACTGACACAGCACCTAACAAAGTCTCAAACCACTGGAGACTTTCGTAGGTCTATCATGGAATTCAATCTCACCTAATAATACTCAGAACTCTTAGCTTTGCTCATGTGCGTAGAGATGCCAACAAAGTGGCGGACTGGCTAGCTAATGAAGGGGTGCTATGTACAAGAGACAACAAGTGCTGCTCGTGGGAGTTGGTTCCTGTAGGACAACTGCGTGAGGACTGCTACACTCTAGCTGGCGCAGACAGGGAGCATTATCAGTACATGAAGGGGAAACAGCCAGTTGAAAATTAAGATGATGGATGTTAAGGGTTTAGCAAACAGGCGACCCAAGAATTGGTATATTTGGGTCTTGCAGATGGATGGAAGGCAGAGGAGAAAAAGCACGAAACCAAAAGGTGGCACCAACAACTTTGCTACAATACAAGGTGGTTTTGCTACAATTACAGTGGTTATCGAGCATCCACATTACCATAAGTGGTTTTACAGAAATGCTTCTGATGCCACTAACCATTCAACACGTGGCTCAAGGAGGAGAGAGAATATCGCCTTCATCAGGCAGGTATTCCTCGCTCTTCTTTCCAGCCTGATATCCTTCACAGCCGTAGGATCCAGTGGTAGCAGATCTATGGCTGAGGCTTATTCTGATTGTTGGTGGGACATGGATATATTCCTTGCACGTTCTTGCTCAAGAACAAGTTAGGGGTTTTTCGGGCGGAACAACTGCTCGATGGTTATCTACCTTGCAGAACCGAAATATTTTCACCGCGGTCTCTATTTCTTCTTCAGGTCCACTTATTGACTTCTTGATTTCACCTGGTTTGGTTTAGAAGGTTGTTCGGTTTTGTGGGCCCTTAGCCAGGTTCTCGAGTAGTTGGCTCAGATCCCAAAGCATAGGGCGCCAGTTAACTCTTTGGCATTCTGCTCCTTAGGGGGTGTTGTATTTTATGTAACCAATTTTTCAGCTTTATATGAATAGAAGGTCTGATTCTTGCTTCAACAAAAAAAAGATAGTACATTGTCCTTGACTTTTAATCTCAACTGGGATTTTCTCATAATAGACATGCATGAGTTTCTAATGAGGGAATCTTCAATTAACTGGAGTATACTAGTTGAGTGCATGCATGCATCAACTGACTATTAACTCTCTATTAGTTCCTCAAACAGTTTGGAACTAATTTAATTGGACTTAACTCAGTAAACTGAGTCAACTAATTACAACTCAAATATAACTCAATCTTATCTCCTTAATTCAAGGGATAACTCTTACATGACTTTAGAAAGACTTCTAAATTGAATTTCTCCAACTAATTAATTTGAACAAATTAATTGATTATTTCCAAGTAGTTGCTAAGACTAAATTCGATTTTAATTCACAATTTAATTCAAGAGCAAATTAAATTGAAATATTCTTGTTGCCACATTTCAACAAAAAATTTGGTAGTTCAAAATTGTTGGTAAAGATGCACTTTCTCATCTCTATTGTCAATGTAATGCTCACTGGTAAGGTGAACTACCATGAATTATCTAGAAATATCAAACACACATGTATCTTCAATGACTTATGGAAAGGTGTCTATAAAGGAGAAGGTAACAATCTACTTGTAAAGAGCTCACCATATGGAAGAAAAAAATAACAAGGATTATGACCTGATTGTCGCTTCTGTAAGTGAAATGATAAGTCGTCATATAATTCGAATTACAAAATCTTATGATGCATTAAAGAATTTGAAATATTTATTTGATTCATACTTAGAATTGGAGGTAGTTCACATGATGATCAATCACTTTAATAAAAAATTAAACGATGATGATCCCCTGGCCCTGGCCTTAGAAATTAGAGGGAAGCAACTAGAATCAAAATGGCCATCCCTCTCACAATTTTTTTCAAGGCCCTCTACCTTACATATTCTCACTATCTTGAATCCTTACAAGCTAGTTCCCAACTTAAGGACATTAATTTTGACACTCTTGTGGAGAAGTTTGCATAAAGGGAGAAATATTTTGGGAAGTGGAACACAACTTCTCAGTCCCCTGAAGAAGTTGTGTTTCTTACACGGAAAGAGAAGAACTAGACACTAGACTCTTCTAGAGGAAGACGCGGTAGAAGAGGATGTGGAAGGAACAATAATAGAGGCAGGGGGGTAAACAACACAAAGGAGGAAAATATGACATCCATTATATTCGTTGAAAAAAAATATGGACATGATGCATCCACATGAAAACTCTCTTGGGGTAGAATCCAACAAAAATGAAATGAAGAGAAACGTAAAATGCCAGATCCAGGGAAACGTAAGGCACTTGAATCTACTCATATTATTGTTGCACATTGCAATATTAGAGTAACTAAGGGCCTATTTAAAACTTCATTTTCTTGTTGGAAACATGCATGGCTACTTGATACAAGTGAAACCTACTACATGAACTTCCAGAAAGAGTTTTTTGAATACCTCAGTGACAATGTAGATGGAGCAACATACTTTACATAAAAGTCAAGACTCAAGCCATCTAGACTTTTCACCATTAGGCTCAAACTACTAGGACTCCCTAACTTCCTTTTGCATGATTTTCTCTACCTCTTAAAGCTATGAAGAAAAATTTTGTCCCTTGTTCAAATTTTCCAGCAAGGACACTCCATTCACATGTTTGATGGACAAGTTGAGGTGAAAAAACATTAGAAAACACAGTTGTCATGCATGGAATAGATATAGAAATATTATTGAATCTTCAAGGTGTTAGCCTCCTGTTGCAACAGGGTTTCATCTTTCATGATTGACAATTTTACATGCCAAATATGTCATATTTTGCAGGCTGCAGTGTTCCATATTTCCACAAGATGCCATGAACTGTGCTAGTCCAAATGGCACTGCTATATTCCAATTTTGGTGAGTTGTTCCAGTTTTGAAGAGTTTTCACTTAAGGGAGGTCCAAACAGTCTAATCTTGGTCTCCCTAGGTTTCAATTACCTGTTTAGAATATAGAGAATGTATCTGTCCAAACAGTTTAATCTTGGCAGATTTATAGATAGGTAGAGAATCAAAGGGACCCAACTGCTTAATCTGGGCCCTTGGCATAAATAAGTGTAGATCCAGATAGGAAAGCATTCAAAAGAAAAATTGTAAATCAGGGTCTACAAGTCTAAGTGCACCCACCCAAAAAGAAGAAAAAATGTTAGGAAGGTAGGCTGGGTAGGTAGCTGTGAGGTTGTAGAAGGATGATTCATGATCAATCTTGCGTTTTAAAGTCTTATATCTTTTCAGATCACAGTTATCAGGTAGTTTTTCATTTGGAGGAGCTCGAGCTAGACATAACTAACTTCCCCTTCTTCTCATTTCCCAAGCCATTTACTAACTTCCCCAAAGAGGTCAAGATCTGCTTGATTCCTCTTAGTTCCATCATTCTCCATATCAGTTGCCTTGGTGAAGATCTGCTTCGCTCAAGGATTTCATTTCTTTACAAGTTATTTTCCCCAAAATTAACCTAAGGACCCTTAACTTAGCGCTTTCTGGTCATCTCCATATTAACTACTGACTGTATTATCTAAATCCCTAATCTGTATCCCCTTCCCCTACTAAAACTATGTATATAAATCCCAAAAATATTAAATATCCCCTCCCTGGCATTATAGCCATATTTCTTCTAAGTCGGGGAAAGGCAGTCCATCTGGGGCTGTTTTTAGCCCATCCGTGTCATAGCAGGAGTTAGATGACACCTGGTCATGCTAACAACCTCTCCCCTAGCCCTAAAACCCTCAAAAAACCCACTTTTTACCCCGTATGCCAAAGTCCCGAGTGTAAATATATTAACCCACCCATTTATAACCCCCATAACCCACGTAAACCATAGTTTTGACCCCCCCCCCCCCCCCCCCCCCCGCCGCGCTTTATTAAATTTGGAATATTCCATGTATATTCCCGCCCCTTATCCCTCCGCCACCTAACCTTCGCCGCCGACCGTCCGATCACCTGCCCCACAGATCAACGGTGGGCGGGCGTTCCCATCTCCCAAGCCGCCCGAAGGTTAGCGTCCGGGAGATGGGCGGTATTCCCGCTGTACTCTCGCCACGTGTCACCTCCTGGGTTGTGGCGGAGCCCCCCCTGACAAAACCACCCTTCCTCAAAGGCGGTGCGCCCAGAAACCATTTACTACCCTCCTCCATCCTACGTCAGCACCACGTCGACGCTGACGTCATCTGCCTACATGGCCTCCTGCCACCGTACCGCCGAGTCACCTTGCCACATCCCTGCCACATGTCCTGCCACATCACCTCCGTACATTCTGACATCATCATGTTGATGTCATCCTGCCACGTCATCCACCGTACGAGGTCCGTCATGCTGATGTCATCAACAATTTTGGCATGAAGGGCGAAAATTGCACTCTGGAGCCCCAGAATTAGTTTCTGAGGCAGTTTTTGATGCGCGATTTGCGCCTAGCTAAATAAATTAAGCCAAAATGGGGAATCTTCTTATTGCGCAACCCCCAACAAGCCCGAAAGGCGCCGAATGACCTGTTTTTCTTCGCGAAGCATGCAGAAAGGAGCAGAAGACAATTCTAGAGGAAACAGAGGCCGAACAACGACCATTAACTTGTGATTAGACCCACAGCAAAGGAGAAAAGCAACCCAATTCATTTGTCAGAGAGTATCAAAGGAAAGAGAAGCAGCAAAGTGTACCAGTTAAATTGTTTAATGGAAACCTTCAGTTCCCAAAGCAGGTTAACATTGAATCGCCGCCAACAAAGTCAAATCAGGCGGTGAAAGCCCATCCCAGCTCTCAAATCATAGGTGAAGCATTTAAGGCCACCAAACTACAATGGAGCAGAGACCCATGCATAGTTATTGCAGAGGCAACTGCACCAAGCCACCGAGGACAAGCAAATTCACTTCATTTTGATACGGCAGCCCTCAGCGCAGCGAAAGATATTTTCATGCATTTATTTCAGATAGGGTTAGGTCAAATTAATTATTCTTTAGAACCTGTTTAGGTCAAGATGTAATAAACAAATTGTAGAGAGTTTTCCCTATATATACCACCCTCTGCACTGTTTTAAGGGTTGGTAAATTGGTATTTTTCACTAGAGACTCGCACTGTATACTTGAAGTTGTTTCTGTAATCAAAGATTGCCGAAAGTTCTTAGAAGAGACTATTTGATGTGTTGTTAATGTTTTTCAGGAGACTGAAGATGGAATTCTTGTGCTGCAACCTGATACAATAAGTGCTTCTTACCTCTGTTTACTGTTTACCATTATCTAAATAGCAGAAAGAAAGATTAGCTTAGAATTTGTTTGAATACACTCTATGCTCAATTTCTGTTGTTTCTTTATGTTTTCCTTTGAATGAACTGGTAATGAATATGAATTCCTTCTGGCTCATATTTACCCTGATTCACCTGTGTGTGCCGATTATCTAGGGATTCTTTACTGCCCCTAGGTAGAGCTCTGTTATCTTCCCCTGTTAAGCTGATTGAGGGATTCTTAACTGCCCCTCATTACTTAGCATTCATACCATCCTTTAAACCTGAAACATTGTTTCACTTGCAGCTACCTTGCTCCATTTTCTCTCTTGGGACCAAGAAAACGCACCAGCAGTCCTCCTTTTCGACTCCACGCCCAATGGTTTGATCTCAGACTATGCTCTGCCTCTCTATCTAAGAACATCAATTTTCCCACCAAAATCAGAACAAAAAACCCTTGAACTCAATAACTAGCCTAAGATCCTTTTCAACAAAGCTAAATCTGAAAGAGAGAGCCCTCTCTAATTGCAGGTGGGCTAGAACGTGCAGTCCAAAGTTGGTCTGTGGTTACCTTGGCCGTATCCTTTTCCAGAGCTTAAGGACAACCTGAGTGATAACATAATGGCGACTCCACTGGGGACTTTCCTCAAATAATTTCACAAAGTTTCACAAAGAAGGTAAGAAAGCTCCGCTGAGACCATAAATCAATCTTTCCAATTTTTGTTTATCTCTTAAAACTACAGATGAAGCCTGAATGTCAGCCAGGAAGCCTTTGTAACTATTCTTTGCTTTGCATTAACAGGGGTAAATAAATGCTGCTTCAGTCAATCTTCATGCTAGTTTTAAGTTACAAATAGCTGTCCCAAATTTTGATTAGTTCTTTGCTATTTCTAAAAACATTCCCAGAAAAATACCAAAAACAAATTCGGAAGCTGGCTCCCAAAAGAAAAACTCGACATACAAGGTCAAACCCAGATCCGAATCCCCCAGCTGTTTTTGAAAATCCGAACCTAATCCTGAAGATCCTTAGGAAGCAAGAAAGACAAGAAGATTTCGCTGATAAAACTCCTGAAACAGCTTACCCAAGCTGTGTTCCAACTCCTGTCAAAGTTTTATTTCGTTCAACTCCTGCTTCCCCTGGTTCATCATCCACATCTCATAGCACTCCTTCCACACCTCCATTCGCTGCACATATTCCCATTACCACTACTGTTGTTTCCAGCGTTCCAGTTACTCCTGTGATCCCCGTTACCCCAGTTGTTCCATTTATCCCCGTTGTTCCACTTATCCCTGCCAATATGGCTAATAGATATGCACCCCTGCAATTACCTGCTAATGTTGGGGCTTTACCTCAAGATTACCAATCGAAAATCACGTATTTTGATTCCACTGGTCCTTTCACAGCCATTCAGCATACCAAAAAGATGCAAGATTATTTTGAAAACTATGAAATAGATGATGATAGTGTGAGAATGAGAATTTTTGTTCAAAGTTTAACAGGTGATGTAAGAACTTGGTTCAGATCACTCGCTGCAAATTCCATAACCACTCCAGATGAGCTGTACCAATCTTTTACCAACAGATGGGAGAAAAAGAAAGACCCCTTGCACATACTAGCTGAATATGATACAATTAAAATAGGTCCTCAAGAAACTGTTTTGGAGTACTGTGCAAGATTCAATAATGTTTACAATGCAATACCACAGAATCTAAGGCCTCCCCCTGACCTTGCCTTGTACAAATTTCCGGATGGTTTTGACCCGGATATGGCATACCAGTTAAAAGAAAGAGCTCCTCAGACCCTTGCAGACATGCAAAATGTTGCTGTCAGCGTTGAGGCCAACTTAATTGCCAAAAGAAACAGAGCTAGGATGGAAAGAAGAACCACCTTTAAGGAAGAACCCTCAGCCTTTGACCAGAAGCTTGATGCTATTATCAATGGCCTGCAAAGATTGGGAGAAAGAGTAGAAAATGTTGAAAGAAAAGCATCATGGGAAGGACAACAGTCCAATACCATGAGGAACCCAAATTTCAGGAAAACGCAGAACACAAATGCTGGTAGGTCTAGCCAAGACCATGACATAAGACCTCCTTTTCAAGATAACTATGTTGAAGGATCCACTTCTAGTCAACCCGCAGAAGACACTCACATGAATTTGATGGATCTAAAGGGTGAGCATCAGACTTTCCTGAGCAAAGAAGACCAAAATGAACTTGATTACAATCAGTTTCAGACTAAGTCTGGTGAGTCTTTTTGATTTTAAACAAGGATATGATACTGTTGTGTATGAAGTACACAAACAACATAAGCTGAGAACTAGGACCATTGACATATATGAACCTGGTAAAACAAAGGCAAATAGCCCAACAAGATTAAAAACAAAGTTGTCATGACAAAACCAGCTGATACAGCTGTCCCAAACCCGCAACAAGTGACTGTAGAAGACATAACAAACACGCAGCCTTCTGTTGAGCAGCCTCTATCACCTCCTTCCTCAAAAGAAAATTCGAACAGCGTTCCAAAAAGCCCTCCTGAAACTGTAAAACCGCAAGTAGTCAATCCCCACAATGCTGATAAACAAGAGCGAATCGTTGATAATTCAAATGAAACAGAAAAAACTGCCATTATCAACACCAAGACTCCATTGGAAAAACCATTTAATTTAGAGGCAAAAATAGGTAAATTGAAAATACATGTTCCTCTTTCAGAACTTGCCAAACACGATGTATATAGGAAACAAATTCAAAGGTCACTTCAGATTCTAGAAAACAAAGACGATGTAAATGTTTTGGATGATTCTCTTGAACTACTATTCGGTCCAGAAGTCAATGGAAAATCAACACATGGACCTATTCCACCCTTTTATGTCAGTTTGCATATACATGACAAAGTTTTGCACAACGCTATGTTTGACTCAGGAGCCTCACACAACCTTATGCCCAAGGCAGTCATGGATAAACTGAACCTCGATATCACAATACCTTACAAAGATTTATACTCATTTGACTCAAGTCAAGTCAAATGTTTAAGCCTCAGCAAAGACTTGTGTGTCTCCTTAGTCCAATATCCCAACAAGACCATCCTCATGGATGTGGTGGTGGCTGACATCCCACCAAAGTACGGTATGCTCCTATCAAGATCATGGGGAGCAAAGCTGCAAGGATCCCTTCAACTGGACCTCTCCTATGCCACCATTTCTATCTTTGGGCAACCAAAGAGACTGTACAGAGAAACGCTGATGAAATATGTGGTGAGTAGTGAGAGCAAGCCTGAAAATTTTCCCATTTACTCAATACATTCTGACATGGATTCCTTTATTTTGTTTAATGATGACACAAATTCTCCAACTGAGGATGAGCCTTTGGCTCTAGAACAACAAACGCACATTAATGAAGAATCGATTACACGCACCCATGAGACTGTCACAACAGATAATGCAACCAGCATACAAGAAGAACCTCCTCAAACAGAAATTTCAAATCTGCCCGCTGCAAGAATGGCTGAAACTCTTAGCACTAACCACAAGCAAGAAATCACATGGTACTTAGAGTTTGACGGCTCTGTCAACAAATTAGGGGCAGGGGCAGGTGTTTGGATTCACAATACATATAAAAACCATGCACAAGGCCATGCCTACAAACTGAATTTCAAATGCACCAACAACATGGCAGAGTATGAGGCTCTGCTGTTAGGCCTTAAACTCCTCAAAGCTCTAGGAGCTAAAAAAGTTTCTATCCTAGGTGACTCTGATTTAATCATACAACAGATGAAAGGTAATTTTGTTACATATGATAATAGAATGAGAGCCTATAGGACTGCTGCCACTAATATTCTCAATGCATTCACTGAATTCAAGCTTGACAAGATTTCAAGAAATCACAACATTCACGCTCACAGCCTAGCCACTTTTGCAAGTACATGTAAGCTTCCCTTTGACCCAAACCATCACTTCACAGCGGAAATAAAACATAGGCCCGCTGTCCCAAATAACATCAGAGATTGGCAAGTGTTCGAAAACGATGCCCAAATTAATAATTTTCTCACCCTTGAACATGAATTCTCAAATATTAACATAGATATGGATGCTATGACAGATTCAGAACGACAAGCAACTGAAAACCAACAGGCTCTAACTGCTGCAACAGCCAAACAAATCCTGAAATCCACCGTTTTTGACAAAGAAAACATTGAACAGCTGAAACAAATGCACTTGGAAGAAATAGACAAAACAGAAGCAGAAATCATTGAGCTAAAAGATAACTTTTTACCTGCTGGCCTGACCCCACTAGAAGACATGTTTGACGCCAATGATGTTCCCAGGAAGCCAAAATTGCAGCCAATAAACATTGATATAGAAGAACACAACATTGGGACAGGAGAAAATCCAAAAATGATAAAACTATCCAAAAATTTGCCTCTTGATCAAAAGCCCAAGTACATTGATTTATTCAAAGAGTTCCAAGATGTATTCGCTTGGAGCTATGAGGACTTGAAATCCTATGATACCTCAGTGATCCAACACACCATTCCTTTAAAACCAAACCAGAAACCCTTCAAGCAGAAACTTAGAAGAATTAACCCTATGCTTCTTCCCCCGATTGAGAAGGAAGTAAAAAGGATGTTTGAAGCAGGCATAATAGCACCCATCAGATTTTCTGAGTGGGTGTCCAATCTTGTTCCTACAAGAAAAAAGACAGGTGAAATCAGACTTTGTGTAGATCTTAGAAATTTAAATCAAGTCTCCTTAAAATACCACTATCCTTTGCCCAAAATGGATCACATCCTACAAAGAGTAGTGGGGTCATCTAGAATCTCTTTGCTAGATGGCTTTTCAGGTTTCAACCAAATACTTGTTCACCCGGACGACCAAGACAAGACGGCCTTTACCACACCGTGGGGAACATTTAAGTATGTAAAGATGCCATTCGGACTTAAAAACGCTGGTGCCACATTTCAAAGAGCAATGGATATTGCTTTTGCCAAAGAAATACATGATTTCCTAGTTGTCTACATGGATGACTTAACCCCATTTTCCAAATCTGATGAAGAACACCTCAAGCATCTTAGGCAAATTTTCATGACATGTAGGAAATATGGCATTTCATTGAATCCCAAGAAGTCCCTATTTGGCCTAGAAGAAGGCAAGTTACTTGGCCACATTATATGAAAAGATGGGATTAGAATTGATCCTGAAAGAATCCAAGCCATCCTCCAGATTCCATTTCCAAGAAACATTAAAGAGATACAAGCATTCCTTGGGAAAATCAACTTCCTAAGAAGATTTATTCCAAATCCAAATGAACTAATACAACTGTTAAGCAACATGTTAAAGAAGGATGCCAAGGTAAGATGGTCCCTGGAAACCAAGCAATCATTTGAAAGTATCAAAACTGCATTAACCCAAACCCCTGTCCTCACTAGCCCACAGTTTGATAGAGATTTTATCATATTTTCGTTTGCATCTGATCACACAATAGCCGTTGTCCTGCTACAAAAGGATTAACAGGGAGCTGAAAAGCCAATCACCTTTTTCAGTCGAGCCTTAAGAGATGCCCCTTTGAAGTACCCAATAATGGAAAAGCAGGCCTACGCACTTGTTAAGGCCATCAAGGATTTTAGAGTGTACATATTGTATTCACACGTGATTGCCTATGTTCCACACGCTGCTGTAAAAGACATATTGACACAAGAAGGATTAGAAGGCAAAAGAGGCAAGTGGATTGCAAGAATCCTTGAGTATGACATAGAAATAAAACCAACGAAGCTGATAAAGGGACAAGGTTTAGCTAAACTGATGTCCGAAACAAACTTTCAAGCCTTAGACATTAACCAGCTGGACAATGAACAGGAGCTGGCGACTCCACAGATCAGTGAAATCTTTTTGCAATGCCCCTGGTACGTTGATATATGCTTTGTATTGTTAAACCTGTGTGCTCCCCCAGGATTGTCCAGGACCAAGAAAAGATTCTTGAAAATGAAGGCTTTAAAGTTTTGTGTCATAGATGGTGCATTGTTTTGGAGAAATCATGAAGGTATATTGCTTAACTGTTTAACCATGAATGAAACTAACAATGTCATGAAAGAATTCCATGCAGGTGATTGTGGAGGACATTTATATTGGAAGTCCACTGCTGATAAAATCTTAAGGGCTGGTTTCTATTGGCCCACTCTTTTAGCAGATGTAAAGAAGTTTGCCATGTCATGTCACAAATGCCAAATTTTTGAGGGCAAGAGAAAGCTGCTACCCCTGCCCCTTAAACCCATCTCAACCGAACAACCTTTTCAACAATGGGGTCTTGACTTCATTGGAGAAATCCATCCCTCTTCCTCAAGCCAACACAAATGGATCCTAATAGCCACCGACTATTTCACTAAGTGGGTTGAAGCCATTCCCTGTATACAAGCCAATGACAGTATCATTATCCAATTCCTTGAGTGCAATATCCTTTCTAGATTTGGCTGCCCTGAGAAAATCATCACTGATAATGCCGCTGCCTTTAAGTCGAAAAAGATGATCAGTTTCTGCCATAAGTTTCATATCACCCTGGGCCACTCTACAGCCTATTACCCTCAAGGTAATGGCCTGGAAGAATCTTCAAACAAAAGTCTCATCAACATCATAAAGAAGGTGCTAGAAGAAAACAAGAAGAACTGGCACAAAAAACTGATAAATGCCCTATGGGCAGATAGACTTTCAAGCAAAAGATCAATTGGGATGAGCCCTTATGAGCTGGTATACGGCATGGAGGCTAGATTTCCTTCATCCCTGGGCATTCCTACTATCAAGCTGTTACAAGAGATTCAGGCTGAACCAAATGACATTCAAAGAAGAATCAATTAGACCATTCATCTTCAGCAAACCAGAGAACGAGTTTACGACAGAGCTCAAATTTTGCAAGAAAAGCTTAAAAGGATGTTTGATAAGAGAGTTAAGGCTGAGGATTTCAGTATTGGTGACAAAGTTCTAAGGTGGGATTCAAGAAGAGAAGACAAGGGCAAACATGCTAAGTTTGATTTTTTATGGAAAGGGCCATTTGTTGTCTCTGCTGTTCAGGGAAATAACACTTATTTTCTCAGGTCTATAGAGGACAACACTGTTGAAGAAGGCCCTGTTAATGGCCGTATGCTGAAACATTACCATGATCCCTTTTACGGGACATAATGCAGCTTTGTATATATTTTTGTACAGTAATATTTGTATATATTAGCATTCTGTTTTTATTTTGTGTAAGCAGGCCGATTATTTAAGGAACAGTAGTAAATTTTATGAAGACACAGCCAATGCAAGTATTCCAGTTTTAAAGGCTCTGTCTCTACACCAATTTCAACAAAACAGCAAGAGGAAAACTGTCACATTACAAGCAATTCATGGTAGAAAAGAAATATTTGCAGTCAAAGGCATGTTCCAGCAGCATTGTAGATAGTTATCAAGCACAGAGAAGAAAGCAGGCGATGCTATATAGTTCACAGTAACTCAGTTGAGGAGAGAATGTTTCAGATTTCAAAGTTTCACATTTTAGCAGCCAGAACAAAGAAGTGTTCCCAGTCTACAGCAACAAATAGAAAATCAAGGCAGTCTAACCTGTTGTTCTTGGCTTTTCACAAGGAAAAGCCATCCCCAAGTGGAGCCACTGTTAGCCTCCTGTTGCAACAGGGTTTCATCTTTCATGATTGACAATTTTACATGCCAAATATGTCATACTTTGTAGGCTGCAGTGTTCCATATTTCCACAAGATGCCATGAATTGTGCTAGTCCAAATGGCACTGTTGTATTCCAATTTTGATGAGTTGTTCCAGTTTTGAAGAGTTTTCACTTAAGGGAAGTTCAAACAGTCTAATCTTGGTCTCCCTAGGTTTCAATTTCCTGTTTAGAATATAGAGAATGTATATGTCCAAACAGTTTAATCTTGGCAAATTTGTAGATAGGTAGAGAATCAAAGGGACCCAACTGCTTAATCTGGGCCCTTGGCAGAAATAAGTGTAGATTTAGATAGGAAAGCATTCAAAAGAAAAATTGTAAATCAGGGTCTGCAAGTCTAAGTGCACCCACCCAAAAAGAAGAAAAAATGTTAGGAAGGTAGGCTAGGTAGGTAGCTGTGAGGTTGCAGAAGGATGATTCATGATCAATCTTGTGTTTTAAAGTCTTATATCTTTTCAGATCACAGTTATTAGGCAGTTTTTCATCTGGAGGAGCTCGAGCTAGACATAACTAATTTCCCCTTCTTCTCATTTCCCAAGCCATTTACTAACTTCCCCAAAGAGGTCAAGATCTGCTTGATTCCTCTTAGTTCCATCATTCTCCATATCAGCTGCCTTGGTGAAGATCTGCTTCGCTCAAGGATTTCATTTCTTTACAAGTTCTTTTCCCCAAAATTAGCCTAAGGACCCTTAACTTAGCGCTTTCTGGTCATCTCCATATGAACTACTAACTGTATTATCTAAATCCCTAATCTGTATCCCCTTCCCCTACTAAAACTATGTATATAAATCCCAAAAATATTAAATATCCCCTCCCTACCATTATAGCCATATTTCTTCCAAGTCGGGGAAAGGCAGTCCATCTGGGGCTGTTTTTAGCCCATCCGTGTCATAGCAGGAGTTAGATGACACCTGGTCATGCTAACAACCTCTCCCCTAGCCCTAAAACCCTAAAAAAACCCACTTTTTACCCCGTATGCCAAGTCCCGAGTGTAAATATATTAACTCGCCCGTTTATAACCCACGTAAACCATAGTTTTGACCCCCCCGCCCGTCGCGCTTTATTAAATTTTGAATATTTCGTGTATATTCCCGCCCCTTATCCCTCCGCCGACTAACCTTCGCCGCCGACCGTCCGATCACCCGCCCCATAGATCAACGGTGGGCGGGCGTTCCCATCTCCCAAGCCGCTCGAAGGTTAGCATCCGGGAGATGGGTGGTATTCTCGCCGTACTCCCGCCACGCATCGCCTCCTGGGCTGTGGCAGAGCCCCCCCCGACAAAACCACCCTTCCTCAAAGGCGGTGCGCCCAAAAACCATTTACTGCCCTCCTCCATCCTACGTCATCACCACGTCGATGCTGATGTCATCTGCCTGCGTGGCCTCCTGCCACCGTACTGCCGAGTCACCCTGCCACGTCCCTGCCACGTGTCCTGCCACATCATCAGACCCGCCGTACTGCCACGTCACCTCCGTACATGCTGACGTCATCATGCTGACGTCATCCTGCCACGTCATCCGCCGTACGAGGTCCGTCATGCTGACGTCATCAGCAATTTTGGCGCGAAGGGCGAAAATCGCACTCTGGAGCCCCGGAATCAGTTTCTGAGGCAGTTTTTGATGCGCATCGCTGGATAAATTAGGCCAAAATGGGGAATCTTCTTATCGCGCAGCCCCCAGCAAGCCCGAAAGGCGCTGAATGACCCGTTTTTCTTCGCGAAGCATGCAGAAAGGAGTAGAAGACAGTTCTAGAGGAAACAGAGGCCGAACAGTGACCATTAACTTGTGATTAGACCCACAGCAAAGGAGAAAAGCAACCCAATTCATTTGTCAGAGAGTATCAGAGGAAAGAGAAGCAGCAAAGTGTACCAGTTAAATTGTTTAATGGAAACCTTCAGTTCCCAAAGCAAGTTAACATTGAATGGCCGCCAACAAAGTCAAATCAGGCGGTGAAAGCCCATCCCAGCTCTCAAATCACAGGTGAAGCATTTAAGGCCACCAAACTACAATGGAGCAGAGACCCATGCACAGTTATTGCAGAGGCAACTACACCAAGCCATCGAGGACAAGCACATTCACTTCATTTTGATAAGGCAGCCCTCAGCGTAGCCAAAGATATTTTCATGCATTTATTTCAGATAGGGTTAGGTCAAATTAATTATTCTTTAGAACCTGTTTAGGTCAAGATGTAATAAACAAATTGTAGAGAGTTTTTCCTATATATACCACCCTCTGCACTGTTTTAAGGGTTGGTAAATTGGTATTTTTCACTAGAGACTCGCACTGTATACCTGAAGTTGTTTTTGTAATCAAAGATTGCCGAAAGTTCTTAGAAGAGACTGTTTGATGTGTTGTTAATGTTTTTCTGGAGACTGAAGATGGAATTCTTGTGCTGCAACCTGATACAATAAGGGCTTCTTACCTCTATTTACTGTTTACCATTATCTAAATAGCAGAAAGAAAGATTAGCTTAGAATTTGTTTGAATACACTCTATGCTCAATTTTTGTTGTTTCTTTATGTTTTCCTCTGAATGAATTGGTAATGAATATGAATTCCTTCTGGCTCATATTTACCCCGATTCACCTGTGTGTGCCGATTATCTAGGGATTCTTTACTGCCCCTAGGTAGAGCTCTGTTATCTTCCCTTGTTAAGCTGATTGAGAGATTCTTAACTGCCCCTCATTACTTAGCATTCATCCCATCCTTTAAACCTGAAACATTGTTTCACTTGCAGCTACCTTGCTCCATTTTCTCTCTTGGGACCAAGAAAACGCACCAGCAGTCCTCCTTTTCGACTCCGCGCCCAATGGTTTGAAATCTCAGACTATGCTTTGCCTCTCTATCTGAGAACATCAATTTTCCCACCAAAATCAGAACAAAAAACCCCTGAACTCAATAACTAGCCTAAGATCCTTTTCAACAAAGCTAAATCTGAAAGAGAGAGCCCTCTCTGATTGCAGGTGGGCTAGAACCTGCAGTCCAAAGTTGGTCTGTGGTTACCTCGGCCGTATCCTTTTCCAGAGCTTAAGGACAACCTGAGTGATAACACAAGGGACATTTTCTCATGCAAAAAATTGTGCATATAGTTATTAGTATAATGAAGGTACATTTCCATACAATATTTTATGGCATGCAATATTCGGGCATTTGAATTATGACATTTTTTGTTTATTGAAAATAAATGATGTTTCTAGTTTGCCATCCATTCCAAGGAAACTGAAGCAATGTGATGTTTGTATCCTAGGAAAACATAACAAACAACCATTTCATGATTCTGATTCTAGAGCATGTAAAAATATTGCACTGACACATTTTGATTTGTGTGGCCCTATTCTTGTTCCTTCTACAAATGAAAATAAATATATGATGACTTTTATTGATGAATACACCAGGATGTGTTGGGTGTATTTGTTGAAAAGTAAATATGAAGCTCTTGAAACTTTCAAAAACTTTCATGCATGGATTTAAAATGATGCACAATCACATATTGGCTCTATTCTTACTAATAATGGAAAATAATATACTTCAAATGAATTTGAAAACTATCTTCACCAACTGGGGATTCAACATCAAAAGATTGTGCCATATAATCCTCAACAAAATGGTGTAGCTGAAAGATGAATATGACAATCTTAAATTTGATTTGTTCAATGATGTTTTTCAAAAATGTAAAGTTGATGTTTTGGGATGATGCAATCCTATGTGAAGTATATACTAAAAACATATCTCCATCCTATGCTCTCATAAACAAGACTCCTTATGAAATGTGGTATGGCCACATTCCTTCGGTAAAGCATGTCATGATATTTGGTTCCACCTGTTATTACTTGATTCCTAAGGAACAAAGAAACAAACTTGGTGCAAGGAATTGAAAGTGTATCTTCTTGGGGTACTTAGATACCTCCAAAGAACATTGTCTCTATGATGAGGTAAATGTGAAGTTTATATTGTCTAGAGATGTGAGTTTCCTTGGATCTTCCAAGACTAACAATATTATTGGGAGGTAGCTTGATTGTTTGGACAGATTTAGTCATGAAAAAACTTTTCATGAGTTTCATAATGAGATTCCACATCTTGAACAGGAGATCCCTATCCTAGACCAATCTATGGAACCTCCTTTTAAATCACTCTTTGTCCCTCATAAAGTTCCATCCACTTCTTCATATCAATAAGACACTTTGAGTGATGTGGTTGAAAGGATTGAAAGGCTAAATCTTGATGCAACTCCATCTTAGTCAACAAAGCATCCTAATCCACCTCAGAAAGGTCCTCCAAAATGGCTCACTGGAAAACTTGAAATTTTTCATCCTTATGAGGTTGGAAAGATAAGAACTAGAATTTCCACCAAACAAAATGAAGGTTATGCAAATGATTCTAATTTAGTTGATGGCATGGATGTTTTCTATGATTGTAAATTAAATTTATCTACTAATTTTGAATTTTGAACCAACTTCTTTTAAAGAAGTTGTTTCTCATGATTAATGGAAAAAAACAATGTATGAAGAGTATGATGCTCTCATAAATAATCGAACATGGAAGATGGTGGACCCTCCATTTGGAACCAAACCAATTGGCCACAAGTGGCTCTTCAAGAACAAGTATAAATCCTATGGCTCACTTGAAAAGCACAAAGCAAGGCTAATGGCTAAAGGATATTCATAGAAAGAAGGGGTTGATTATGAGGATAATTTTACCCCCCACGGTAAAATGCCCTACCATCTAGACTCTATTTTCCTTGGCAACTCAAAATGGATGGAAAGTCCGTCAAATGAATGTAAAAACTACTTTCTTGAATTGAGGTTTGAAAGAAAATGTGTTTGTCTCAACCAAAAGGTTTTTTTGTGAAGGGACTACAATAAAAAGTATGTAAACTCATCAAATATTTGTATGGCCTAACGCAAGCACTGTGAGCCTAGTATGAAAAATTGATTGGGCGTCTTTTGAAATTAAATTTCAAATACTTTAATCTTGGTGATGCAACTTTATTTATGAAGAAATTTGGAAAATTTGTTATATATCTTGTGGTATATGTAGATAATATGTTGATGACAAGGAACAATGAAAATTATATTGCATCAATAAAGAAATAATTGGAGAAAGGGTTTGAAATGACATATTTGGGATATATTAACTATTATTTGGGCATTGAAGCGACCCAACATCTAAGACATATATTCCTTTCTCAAAAGAAGTATGTTGGAGAATTATTAAACACGTTTGGCATGGTTGAATGCAATATTTTGTCCACTCAAATGGAACACAATCCAAAACTCACATCTAAAGAAGGAAATTAATTTGAGGATGCAACTAAGTATAGATAGTGTCTAGCCCTAAGGGTTAGCTCAATATATCGAATACCAGTTGTTAAAGCACCTCACCAATAGGAGGTCACAGGGTCAATTCTCATTGATGCCCTTGAGGTCAAGCTCTAATTAGTTTGTCCAGCGGGATTTGATCCCTTCGGGTCTTATCTACCTCACCACTACCAGACCCTATATTTCATTTGTTATTAGAATCCTTTCGATGTTTATGCAAAATCCTTATGAGGGATGACTGGTCTATTGGGGAAAGAGTTTTAAAGTACTTGAAAGGAACTCAATACTTCGGGCTCAAATATACATAGGTGGATGACTTTAGCTTAATTGGATATTCTAGTTCAGTCTTTGATGGAGATAAGGAAAAAAAAAGTATTTACTTTAGGTTATGTTATGAGTCTTGTATCAAGAGTTGTCTCCTAGAGGTCACGCAAATAGTCAGTTCCAACATATTCCACAACAAGGGTAAAATATGTGGCAATTGCATAAGCAACCAAAAAGATTGTGTGGCTAAGAAAAATTCTTGAATATTTGCAGGAGAAACAAGTGCACTCTACTCCTCTTTTAATTAACATCACTTATGCAATTAAATTGGCCAAGAATCCAAAATTCCATGATCAAACCAAATATATCAATACAAAGTATCATTTGATTTGACATCATGTTGAGGCCTATATTATTCACCAACAACATTGATCCACAAATGAGTAAATTGCAAACATATTCACCAAAGAACTTGGAAAAGAAAAGTTTGAAAGTTTCAGAATGATGCTTGGACTCACAAACACCCCTTCAAATTAAGAGGAAGAATGCTAGACACTTAATCCTACAAAATTAGTCAAAATTATGTAAAATTGACGCTTATCAAAGTTATAAGCGATTTAATTGATATATATATATATATATATATATATATATATATATTATTTATGTATTTTTTTCTTGCTTTATTAGTTTACATGTGTGAAAGTAAATTTAATTTATATAAAAAAAGTTGTGACAAAGGTACATATATGGATTATATGAGTAGATCCTTGTAAGAGTAAGGAACTTTAGTAATTTATTGATTTATAATTTCAGAACTACTAATTGATTTAGAGATACTTTAGTAATTTGTTGATTTATAATTTAAAACTAAGCAAAATAATTTACCAAATATGAAAGGACGGTGTCTATACATACCAATTGGTTTTTTAATATAAAATATGGTTAAGATAATGACTAATATGTAATTTAATTTCAGCTAATGAATTATGTTTTTGGATGCATTTAATGATATATATTGTATTGTAAATGATAAATTTAGTTGATGAAAAAAGTTAGGAGTATGGTTCTAAATATTTTGTTGATTTTCCCATTAAAGATTTTTAGGGTAAATCTCTAGAAAACATTATGTAATATATTAAACATTTTGTTGACTTTCCCATCAAAAGTTTTTAGGATAAATCTCTAGAAAATATCATCCAATATATTAATATTTCAAAATGCAGAATCATAATTAAGTTTAAATGTTGATAACCTCCAATAAAAATCAATTCATAATAAGCAGCAATACAATTACTTCATAATACATATCACATTACTAAAAAAAAAAAAACCATCAAAAAAAAAATCATCAAAAAAACAACACTAAAAAAATCTCTTATAATTTAATATAAGAGAATTTAGAAGGATAAAAATATTATTTAAAAAAAATTCTAAATTATCTTTTTATTACAACGTTTCAAAAAATAAAATAAATATTACAAAGAAGCTTGAATTTAGTTTGAAGCTCGAATTTAGTTTTATGGTCAATCGTGGTGAATCATGGTCAACCATGGTGCAACGTCACATTATGACAAATATTGTGTCAATACGAAAATGCACCATGGTCCAATGGACCAATGTTACATTGTGACAATGGTTGTCTCAATAAGAAAATCAACCATGGTCAACCATATTTATTTTAGGGTTTATAATATTTATTTTAGAGTTTATATACTGTGCGTTTACAATACTAATTCCTTAAGTTTAATATTATTCCCTTGGGTTTAATATTATTCCCTTAGGGATTTAGTATTAATCTCTTGGGTTTATATTATCAATCCCCTGGGTTTATTAATCTAAGGGTTCAAATTCCTAGCGTATAATATTATTCATATGGTTTATAATATTAATCCTAGAGTTTAATATAAATCCATTGGGTTTATAATCATGGTCAACCAGGGTCCAATGTCGCATTGTGATAAAGATTGTCTCAATATGAAAATCAACCATGTTTATTTTACCATTTATAATATGTATCATAGGGTTTATCATAGGATTTTCTCAATATGAAAATCAATCATGGTCAACCATGGTCAACATTGGTCAAACATGGTCGACCATTGTAAACCATGGTCAATCATGGTTAACCATAGTCAACAAGGGTCCAACGTCACTTTGCGACAAATATTGTCTCAATATGAAAATCAAACATGGTTAACCTTGGTCAAACATGGTCAACCATGGTCCAACATCGCATTGTGACAAAGATTGTCTCAATATGAAAATTAATTATGGTCAACCACGGTCCAATGTCGCATTATGACAAAGATTGTCTCAATATGAAAATCAACCATGGTCAACCATGTTTATTTTACCATTTATAATATTTATCATAGGATTTTCTCAATATGAAAATCAATCATGTTCAACATGGTCGACCATGGTAAATTATGGTCAATCATGTTTAACCATGGTTAAAATGGTCCAATGTCACTTTGGGACAAATATTGTCACAATATGAAAATCAAACATGGTTAACCAAGTGACAAATATTGTCACAATATGAAAATCAACCATGGTTAATAGCCATCGTCAACCATGGTCAACCATGGGCCAACATTGCATTATGAAAAAGATTGTCTCAATATGAAATTCAACCATGGTCAATAATCATGGTCAAATTCTAACAAAGATTGTCTCTTGGTCTAATGCCACATTGTGACAACCATGGCCATTCATAGTAAAAAATGGTCGACCATGGTCCAATGTCACACTGTGACAAAGATTGTCTCAATATCAAAATCAACCATGGTCCATCACATTGTGACAAATATTGTCTCAATTTGAAAATCAACCATTTTCAACCATGGTCGAACATCGCATTATGACAAAGAATGTGTCAATTTGGAAATCAACCATTTTCAACCATGGTGAAGCATCTTTATTTTAGGGTTTATAATAATTATCTTAGGCTTTATATAGCTTGGATTTATAATATTAATCCCTTGGGTTTAATATTATTACCTTGGGTTTATGATCCCTTGGGTTTTTAGTATTAATCCCTAGGGTTTATTAGTCCCTCGGGTTTATAACATCAATCCCTTGGTTTAATTAATCTAAGGGTTCATATTCCTAGAGCATAATATTATTCCTGGACTTGCAGAGAAGAAAACAAGAATTTTTATGCCCTCGTACATTTGTGCCAGTGTCATCCCATCGTTGATAATGACGAGAAATCGAGCAATAATTGTTTGCACCGAAGACAGTAAATGTGCTTCTGGTTCTTGAGGTTTCTTGGTGTCTAAAACACCATGTTGCACTTTCCATACAATTCAACACATTGGTAGCATCTTTGTGTTGCTCATGAAGTCTTTGAGGACGCATGCCATAGAGATTGATGTGTTTCACATTGCCTAGCAAATTAAATCAACGAGCGATTAAGAAATCAGATCTATCTATCCTCTCAGATATTCAGATCTAAAGAGATATGAGGTGTGAGGTTGTCGCTTGCAGTGATAGTAGAGGTGAAGAGGATGGCATATTTGGATGTGCCATTTTTCAAGCTTTAAATTGAGCCTTCCTGCTCCTACTTTGATTGTTTTGCAGAAACCCTAATGGAAAAAGAAGATTTTTGAAATTGAAAGGTGCACCCACACCATGGTTGCCCCAACCCACGCATCGCCGGAAGGAGGTATCGTCGTTTATTTTTTTAAATTTACGTTTTATGCATTTTATGTCGCAAGTGATAATTATATTGAATATGGAGATGGTGTAGCCACTGCTTTCCTCTTCTTTCTTACAGCGGAAGACTCAAATTAGTTTTCGAGTAGTGTTAAGAGAATACAAGAATCAAATCCACAACTTTTGGTACAATCTAGCAATGCAACTTGCGACACTAGTACTGTTTAGAGCATATAAAAATCGAACCCAAAACGTTTGGCATCATATAGCCATCCAACACTAGTCAATGCTCATGAGCATGAATAAAAGGTGGAAATTTCTCAGACCCACTAATACTCCCCAGTCACGTTAGGTTCGACACCAACGGCCTTCTCCTAGCCCTGTTCTTCAGTGTCTACTTCCATGGCTATTCAGGCTACGGTCTAAATGTAGGTCTTACTGGCAGAATTTGTCGTCTCTCTTGATGGAAAGGCCCTATTTTTGGAAGCCAAATTATCTGATCCAGCAAGCAGATCCATGGATCCATGGCTCTAGTCATAAACCTGTTCTTACTCTCACATGGATGGGACAGGGCCAACTATTTTCTAGCGCCCTACAGCT
This sequence comes from Pinus tabuliformis, assembly GCA_031772625.1. Classification (NCBI taxonomy): domain Eukaryota; kingdom Viridiplantae; phylum Streptophyta; class Pinopsida; order Pinales; family Pinaceae; genus Pinus; species Pinus tabuliformis. Next base: position 557,702,956 of record CM062817.1, read on the forward strand.
ATTGTGATTCATGTTCTAAGTTCTTTATGATGTTGGCACCCTTAGCTGCAGGTTTCATGACTTCCTTGGGGAGATCATGGACCAATTAGAGCTCCATCAAAGACATTTTGGTAAGTGACGAGTTCGTCTAATTTCTTTATCAACTGTCATTTTCAAATAATTTATATTCAGTAGTAAAATGTTTTTAAACCCAAAGGTAAGAATTTTCAAATAGTCATATATAATATTTAACATTTAGAATATATTGTACGTATTTTTCAAAATTAGGAATTTGTAAATATCCATAACTAATATTTAGTATTTAATATTAAATTGCAGACATCTTTACTATTGAGGGACTTGATTGGCCTTTCTTTTGACATAGTAGGTTTAAATCTTAATATTATCAAAAGAAATCTTTCGTCTCTATTCTTTGAGAACCTTTAGGCTTCAAATAACATGACATCATTGTCAGGTTTGTTTGGAACCATAACAAAACTGCAACATATTAACTTCTCCAAGTCCTTGACTTTCAAAAAGTTGCCAACATTCTTGAATTTGTTGGAAATGCTGCCTTGTTTTTTCTCAGTGACCTAACTACCCTAAAGGAATTTACACTCCCACTATTTCAATTTGAAATGTTTACTTTAATTTGTTGGATAGTCAAAATAATGGACAACATTGATAATGCATTATACAAGAATAAAGTATATGTCAGCAGTTGTCACTAACTCAAACAATCTTTAAATTGATATTGTTTGCTAGATGAAGTGTCATTTGCCAATGTGGACAAAATTGAAAGAAGTAACTAGGCATTAGCATATTTAAAAGGTCCACGGATTGAAGTTCTCTTCCATGCTTCTACTCAAAACACTTGAGTTGAAGAGGACACGAATAAAGAAAACATCCTTTCCTAATTGTGTTCGGTCCAAGCCTAACCATTTCAACATTAATGATTGTGGCAAACTAATGAAGGTTTTGCACGTGGTGAGCAAATAGGACATGGTCCCCAAGATTCCCGGGATCATCTTCAACAAAGGGATGGAAAAATTCGAGCGACTGATGAAGTCGTTGCTTGACCGTTTCCCCTGGACATACGCTCACGTTGGAGTGGAACTCAAGTTGGATCATCGACGTTCGCGTTTTCTGAAACAAAATCTCGACCCTGCAGAGTATCACAACTTGGAGGGATATCTTCATTTGTTGGATGGCTTCGACAGCTCATGCACCCCATTCTGATCAGGGGATGCCAAAAGAGACGTGGCATTGGTGAACAAGGCGTCCGACATGGTGAGGCCGGAGTTAATGGTGGCGGGGAACTAGTATCAATTGGAGAACAAGGGCCTCGTCCGCAACTCGTATGGAAAATGGGTGCATCCTGAACGAGATCCCGAGGATATCCCATCTCCTAACCACATACTAGTGCAAGAGTCTTTAGGTTTCGAGGTACAGATCAATGTCTAAAAGTAATGTGTTTCTGTTGTTAATGTAATCTAAAAGGATAATAAATCATTTACATACAAAAATTTCCTGATCATTGCTTTTTTAAAAGGCTTTTAAGGATCTGTTTAGGTTTTATATATGCCCGAAGGATATCCCATCTCCTAACAATGTACCAGTGCTTTGGAGGAAAACTGACTTTATTGCATTGTTCCGAAAATTGGTGATCCTTTTGTTCAAAGAGCTTTGTTGTGCCTTTGTCCATTTGAATTTGTTCTTACACAATTCATGGACTCTTTTATTCCTATGAATGTGATGAAAACTGATATGAAAGAAATGCATGAGATTTGAAAGTTGGGGATGGAGCCAAAATGGTCGGAATCCGCTAAAAGTTCGCCATTTTAAACTTCAGATTAATTAAATATAAGTCAAGTTTAACTGGAGTGATTAGCATTTAATTATCATGGATTAGACTGACGATTTCTGAAATGGTTGCGGTTTCATTGGAGGGTCACATGCAGTGGTTAGTGGCACGATTTCGTATTGCTGGTCACCATGTTAACTAACCTCCACAAACCGTGACCATTGGATAACATGTTCACATGCGCAGAGACCGTTGGAGTTTTGGAGTCGTCGACAACTGTTTGATGTAACAGTGATTGCATTCACATGTTTCACAGTAACCGTCATAGTTGGAGCCGTCAGATGACATAACCATAACCTTAACCCTTTACCCGTTCCGTTCACATGTGGCCTAACAGTTGCGGTAACTATTTGGGGTAACAGTTTATGGAGCCGACTGCCCAACCGTTTGCGATAACAACATTTGTGTTCACATGTGGAGGGTTGGCTTGCGGGCTAACCCTCCTAACCATCCATTCCAAATGCAATAAACTTCAAATATATATGGTGTACTACAATGGCTAAGCACCAACATTAGCGGAGATTGTAGAAGCCTTTGGAACCGCAGATAGGAGGTCGCGAGGTCGAACCCTGGCGCCTCCACAAGATATTTTTGTTCAACTGACCTCTACCTAGGTCGTTGGGAGGTGCCACGTGGCGGACTCCAAGCTTTCCACATGGCATTCTCTCATTGGTCGAAAAACTAATTAATATAACTGCACCAATGCACCAATTTCAAACCCAATCACATTGTGAAGCTTGTCGAAACATGACAGGATGTTGACCAAGTTGACCATTCCTGGTCACTTTCCACGTCAACAGTACACTTTTAAATCCAATCACATTGTGAAACTTGTCGAAACATGACAGGATGTTGACCAAGTTGACCATTCCTGGTCACTTTCCACGTCAGCAGTACGCTTTGAAACCCAATCACATTGTGAAACTTGTCGAAACATGACAGGATGTTGACCAAGTTGACCATTCCTGGTCACTTTCCACGTTAGCAGTACGCACTGTTCACTGTGCAATGACTGGGCATTTTTTTTGTTGTTGCAAATTTCCCCTATTTAGCAAAGCGAACAGAACTCTATAACTTCCTCATACGAACTCGATTTTCAGTGAAACGAGTTGTGTTAGGATCATTTTTCCAAGACAAACGAGGTCATTTAGGTTTTGAACCATTCTGAGAATTTTGATTTTTGAGCTAAATATTGAGCGCCTCATCATTCCTCCCCACTAGAAGCCTTTTGGACCCCAAAAGATACTATCAATTATTCAGCAGGTGAGGGTACATCTCCCTCGCCTTCTCAATATGCAACCATTTGGCTCTAGAAAGCTTTTGTCCGTTGAGTCCCACTCTAAGGTATTCGACAACCCCTCTTTTTGAAGTCCTGGTTCTTTTGTCAAGTATGAGACCCTGTTGAAGTTCATCAAGATATTCTAACGAGAAATCGTCTATTGATGGTAGTTGAACATGCTTTCCTTGATCCTTAATCAAAGGAGGCTCAAACAATCTCAAATTCTCAACATTAAAAACAGTCTATTATATTTTCATATAAGGAGGCAAATCAAGCTTAAATGCATTGTTACCAATATTTTCCAGAATTTTTAAAGGACCATAATGAATTGGCTTAAGATTTTGACCTTCCCCATTGAAGTCTCTCTTTGGTAATATATAACCAAACTTCGTCGCTAACCTAAAATGTGTGATCAACCCGGTGTTTTCCATGCCTTGCCTTGTAGTTGCTTTGACTTTTCTCAAGTTGTTCATGCACTGTATGATGTATCAACTGAATTTGCACTATGAACTTCCTTGCCTTATTGATGTCATTGTGACCATAGATGGAGACATCTTTCTCAAAGATGAAGTCCAATGGCGTTCATGGAAATTACCCATAACATGCCTCAAATGGCGATGTGTTTGTGGAAGAATGCTTTGCCCTGTTGTATGCATGTTGTATGTAGCGCAACTGTTCATCCCACAACTTGGGATGTTTGCTGCAATATCCTCTAAGAAGATGAATGATTTTTTTGTTGACCACCTCGTTTTTTCCATCTGTTTCTGGATGAAAGGTTGTACTCTTTTTCAACTTTGTGTCCATCATGTCCCATAGATTCGTCTCAAAATTCCCAACAAATCGAGAATCTCGATCACTTACAATAGAAGTAGGAAGACCAAAATGAAGCCAAATGTTTTGGAAGAAAAGTTGAGTTGTTTGTTCAGCTATAATTTCCTTTTTACTTGGTGTTAATATGCACATTTTGCTGAACCTGTCTACAAATACATACAAGTAATCATGGCCTTTCCTTAACAATGGAAGACCTCCTACAAAATCCATTGAAATACTTTCCCATGGATGTGAAGGTACCAAAGGTGGAGTGTACAACCCAAGTCTCCTATTTCTAGGCTTACTTGTTGCACACAAAGAACATCCTCTTATGAAACCAGAAACATTTTCAAACATGCGTGGCCAATAACAATACCCTTGGGGATTCCCTAATGTCTTGCCTAAACCAAAGTGTCTAGCAATCAATGAAGTGTATGCCTCTCTTATGATATTGTTTCTTTCTCCTTGTGGAATACACAACTTTTCCAAATGATACAACAAACAGTTATGTACATTATAATCCAACTCTTCAATTTGGTTTCATTGACTCAAGCTTGCATACACATCTTGAAAGTCATTATCATTTGCATATTCCTCAATGTAACTTTCATGCAAAACAGAATTATTCTTGATTATAACAGATGAATTTATAATAGGCCTTGAAAGCATATCAACTACCTTATTGTAGATTCCCTATTTATACCTAACCATATGAAATTGTTGTAGAAAACCCATCCATCTGAAATTTCGTGATTGCTGCAACTTTGACTGTGACTATAAATACTGCAATGGTTGATGGTCGGTATGGATAATGGTCTCTTTTCCCATCAAGTAGTGTTTCCATTTCTTAACACTTTGTACCAATGCGTAAAGCTATTTTTCATAAGTGGGATATTTAGTTATAGCTCCATTAAAAATTTCAGAATGAAATGAAATGGGCTTACCATTTTACATAAGAACTGCTCCCATGGCATAGTCACTAGCATTTGTTTGAATCTTGAATGGTTGTCTAAGATCTGAAAGAGCCAATACCGATGCTGAATTAATCTTTCCTTCAAAGCATCAAATGCTTTTTGTTGTACATCTCCCCAATTGAAGGCTTTCTTGACACTTGTCAATGCATGTAATGGAGCTAAAATGCAAGAAAAATTAGCAATAAACTTTCTCCAATATTGTGCTGCCCCTAAAAAGATTCTTACCTCTGTAAATGTATTGGACTTGGGTCAATTTAGAATGACCTCAACTTTAGAGGGGTTTATCTTCATCTCACCTCCTCCAACAATGTGTTCCAAATACACTAAAGAAGTCTTGCCAAATTCACACTTTGAGATCTTTAAAAACAACTGTTATTTTCTCAAGACATCAAGTACTTTGTTTACATGCATGACATCTTCATCTCTGGATTTGCTGAATATGAGTATATCATCTAAGTACACAATGAAAAATTCATCTAGAAATGGTCTCAATACATCATTCATTACACTCATGAAAGTAGCTGGAGCATTTGTAGACCGAAAGGCACAACAAGCCACTCAAACAATCCTTGTTTAGTTTTAAATGTGGTTTTCCAAATTTCCTCTTCAGCTATTATAGCTTGATGATAACCACTTCGTAAATCTAACTTAGTGAAATACTTTGCATACCTTAACTGATCAAGAAAATCATCAATTCTTAGGAGTGGATAACGATTCTTTACTACGATTTTGTTCAGTGCACAAAAATCCACACACATGCGCTAGGTCCCATCCTTCTTTGGCACCAAGACAATGGGTGAACCACACGACGAAGTAGATGGACGTATGATACCTTTGTTCAACAATTCTTGAATTTTTTTCTTGATTTCCATGCTCTCCATAATCGACATGTGATACATTCCACTGTTTGGAAGTGGAACATCTTGCACCAAATGTATCTCATGCTGAATTCCCCTCTTGGGAGGTAACCCCTTTGGTTCCTAAAACATATTGCCATACTTTCTTACCACATCAAATAAATCAGATTTCAATTTGTCATCACAACCTTCAAAAGATTCATAATAAATATCATTCTTTTTCTTGATCATGAGAAGCACAAAATTTTTACTTGCATTTACTAGTCTCTTCAATTGCCCTGAATTAACCAAAGAAATGATCAACTTTTTGCAACGGGCTATCACAATCTACTCCACCCCATTCTTGAGCAATAAGTATTTGTTGTCATGGAAATAAAATACTGCTTTCCTATCATACAAATAAGGACTACCCAAAATGATTCCTGATATGTCAAGTGGAACTACATCTAACTCAACTTCATCAATGAACTTTTCAGTAATGGCGAACTTGAACAAACACTTCCTTGTAACCTGTAAGTTTGCATTGCTAACTATCCAACCCAATGGATATGGCTTATGATGAGGTACAGTTTCAAGGTTTAGTTTTTTAACCAAGTCTTCTGAAATTAAGTTTGATTGTGAACCACTATTGAATAATGCATCAATATTTGTATGATTTGAAATTACCCTCACATGAAACAACTCTATTCTTGATTCTTCATTTAGAGTGTTGTTTTGACTATGTGAGGAACTAGTGCTTGCAACAACTTTTTTCCCTTTTGTGACCATGGCTGAAATCTTCGTCTCATCACCAGAATCTGAACCAAGGTCATGTTGTGTGGTTGCGGTCGTCTTTTGTTTTACCTTATTGTTTTGTTTCTTAGGCCTTAGTTCGTGATGTAATTTCCAAAAATGGGCTTCATCATGCCCAACTTTAGAACAATGATGGCACATGGTTTTCTCCCCTTCTTTCTTCACACTTGTATTCTTATTTCCCTTCCATTTTCCACCCTTCTTTTTCTTCTTACCCTTGAAAGGCTTCTTATTACTACCCTCTTCCTAAATGTTCTTTCCCTTGCTTCAATGTGTCTAGCTTTCACACAAACCTCATCCAAATTGCTTGGATTGAACATAAGGATAGTCTGTTTCAAATGATAATGTAAACCCCCAATATATTTGAACAGTGTATCTTGGGAATTCAAGTTTACTCCTAACAACAAAGCCCTTTTTCTAAGCTCCTGTGTATAGTCTTGAATTGTTTGGCCTTTAAGTTCCCTAAAATTATGCCAACTAATAATGGCTTTTTGCATATAGGCTAAAGGATAAAATTGTCTTTTAATTGCAAAAACAAATTCAACCCAAGAAATGGATATCTTACCATGAATTCACATTTCCTCTCGAGTCTTTGCTTTCCACCAGACTAATGTTGCTCCTTCTAGCCTCAATGAAGCCAACTGGATATTTATGTCATCTTCTTGAAGGTTATGAATCTTGCAGTATACCTCCAATTGTCGAATCCAATTGTCTAACTTTTCTACATTCACTTCACCATTGTACATGGGAAGTTCAAACTTAATGGCTTAATGCCCAATTTGAGTAAGGGAGTTTTTCCTTTTGGGGTTTGTGAATGAGTATGGAGAGTTTTAGTGGTGGTAGTGGAATATGATGTTGTGTGAGATGATGAAGATGATGAATATGGTGGAGATGGAGGTGGCTTTCCACCATTACCCTTGGAATCCTTCTTATCATCTTTTTTGTCTCCTGAGCTTCCTTCCCCATGTGGAGGTTTAGAACTCTCTCCAACCATTCTAGTATTCCTCTCTTCATAGAGGAATTTAACCATCTCAATTAAAGTGAATAAAGCTTTCTTGAATTCTTCCTCTTCTGAAGAAGGACCTTCAAGCTCTCTTTCTCTAGACATAATGGCTACAGATTCAGGCTCAAAAACTGATACTGCTTGTACCTCTTCAATTTCAATTGAAGGCAAAACTTGAGTAGTTTCAAGTGCAGCTGGAGTTGGAATTTTGGGTGGTGGAGATAGTGGCCTTGTGGCTCTCCTTCTTCTGGGCATAACATCAAGAGTTGCAACCAACAGTTTCACTTTTCCTCTCTGCAACTTTAACCTTGTAAGCATCACAATTTTGCAACCATTAAAACCCTAATTGCACAAACTCAAGCAGTCAAGAAAATCAACCTTTGCTCTGATACCAACTTGATCTATTATTGAATGTTAGTTTTTCTATGCTAATTTCAATTACAGATTTATAAACATGTGCTTATTCATTGCTTCCTATGCATAGATTTCCTTAGGTTGTTTGGTGATTGAAACAGGTAAATTTCATCAAGTTTTATGTGACATACATGAACAAAATAGCTTCAAAAACAAGTATTGAACAAAAGACATTCAAAGAATAGCAAACCATCAAAGAGACACTTTAACATAGTGTTTTGATGAAGGAGTTCACCCCTCCTGAGCTACATCTCCTTGGTCTAGCTTCCATGGTTTAGGCCTCCATATTAGCTCAATATGGAAAAAATGTTGTTTACAAAGCTCTACTGCTCTTGATACTTGGACCAATGTGTTCAGAATGTCTAAATTAGCTAGGAACACCTTTCCCTCAACTCAATTTGGTCGAAAATTTCTCCAGTTGTGCCTCTGACAGTCTTTCCCTAGAAAAGTGCCTCTAAATCTGGAAAACTCTAGTTAGAGCCATTGAATTTGGGGATGGCGCCAAAATTATCAGAATCCACTCAAATTCCACCATTTTAAACTCCATATTAATTAAATATAAGCTGATTTTAACTCGAGTGATTAGCACTTAATTACCACGGATTAGACTAACGGTTTTCGAAACCGTTGGCAGTTTTATCGGAGGGTCACATTCGGTGGTTAGTGGCACGATTTCGTAGCACTGGCCTCCACGTTAACTAACCTCCACAAACTATGACCATTGGACAGCGTGTTCACATGTGTGGAGATCGTTGGAGTTTTGGAGCCGTTGACAACTGTTTGATGTAACGGTGATTGCATTCACATGTTTCGCGGTAACTATCACGGTTGGAGCCATTGGATGACATAACCATAACCTTAACCCTTTACCCGGTGCGTTCACATGTGGCCTAACCGTTGCGGTAACTTTTTGGGGTAACAGTTTATGTAGCCGCAGGCCAGCCCTCCTAACCGCCCATTCCAAATGAAATAAACTTCAAATATATATGGTGTGCTACAATGGTTAAGCACCAACATTAGCAAAGATGGATGAAGGCTTTACACTACAAGTAGAAGGTCATGGGGTCGAACCCTGGTGCCTCCACATAATATTTTGTTGAACTGACCTCTGCCTAGGCCATTGGGAGGTGCCACGCGCTGGCATCTGGGATTGCCACATGGCATTCTCTCATTGGTCCAAAAACTAACAAATAGAATTGCGCCAACGCACCAATTTGAAACCCAATCAAACTGTGAAACTTGTCGAGACATGACTGGATTTTGACAAAGTTGACCTTGCCTAGTTACTTGCCACGTTAGCAGTATGGAATCCTTTGACCAAGTTGACCTTGCCTAGTTACTTGCCACGTTAGCAGTATGGAATCCTGATTGCACAGTGACTGGCCTTTTTTTTTTTGCAAATTTCGCCTATTTAGCAAAGTGAACAGAACTCAATAAATTCCTTATACGAACTCGGTTTTCAATGAAACAAGTTGCATTAGCATCATTTTTCCGAGATGGATGTGGTCGTTTAGGTTTTGAGCCATTCTGAGAACCTTGATTTTAAGCTAAATACTGAGCGCCTGAACATTCCTCCCCACTAGAAGCCTTTTGGACCCCAAATACATACTATCAATTGTTCAGCAGGTGAGGGTACAACTCCCTCACCTTCTCAATATGCAACCATTTAGCTTTAGAAGTATTTTGTCCCTTGAGTCCCACTCTAAGGTATTTGACATCCCCTCTTTTCGAAGTCCTAGTTCTTCTGTCAAGTATGAGATCCTGCTGAAGTTCTATGGATTGAACTGCTAAGGTAGGCCTTTACCAATATGGTAGTACCGATTTATTTTTAAGAAAAATACATTGCGGTCTACCATGGCTCAAAGGATGAATCCCTCATGCACTTAATCAGAGGGGTCGGGTAGAATTCATGAGTATCTAACAACCCAATCTCTGGAACAATGCACACTTCATCGAAGTCAGGAAAAGTTGGAATTTATGTCTTTGACTTCCCTTTCACAATAAAGTTGGGCCTCCGTCTTGCATGTCCAGTGGGATAAATCTTCGAAACCCTGCAGGCAAGAGCTTCCTCTTCTTCTTACTAATTGTTACTCGAACATTCCCAAATGATCGATACCATCTACCTCCCAGTCGAAATCTCCTAACCCGTTCGAATCCCCTTGCATGAAAAATACAGCCTATTGATAAAAAGCTCTTCAAATTAGCGCGCTCAAATAGAAAAGCAAATTGTATCATTACAACAAATACTCTGAACAAACATTAACTAATTCCATTTTGATAATCGATAATCGAAGCACCTTGCACGATCACCACAAGAATGGAAATGCTTCACCTCTCTTGTTTCCATTAATTTTTATACTTTTAAAATATTTTTATGTCGTGGCTCCATTTTTATACCTTTAAAAGATTTATGTTGTGGCTCCACGCTCCAGACTCAGACAAAGGATATTCCTTCAAACACCATTATTGTCGCCCACTTGTAAAAAAAACTAACAAGTCAACACCCGTCATTTTTATTTTTACAAAGCATCAATTTTTAAATTAGATGATGAATTTTTAGTTGGTATAATTATATTTAAAATAAATTTTATTTTATTTTATTTTTTAAATAAAATTTAATAATTAGATTGATGATTACTTCTATAGTATGTCTATTTCAAAATAAAGATTTTAGAGTTTTATTTAATTATTAATAATTATCAAGTGAATTGTAGCAATTCAACTTGCATAGAATATTTTAAAATATTGTTATGTCACTACTGGCCACACTAACAGCTAGTATCACCTCTTGCCTATTAATATAGACTGTACTGTGAATTTTTTACAAATTTGCAAAGTTAACCATGGGTTTTTATAGTTTTATAACTCATGACATCAGTGTGTTGCGATATCCTCAACTACTATTTTCAAGGATGAACATCATCCCCATGCGACAGCAAGTTGTTTTATATTTATTGTGTAGCATCCTTTGTAAATGCTCTTAATGGTCATGAAACTCTCCATGAACTGAGTGTCTGATTCCAAGGGAATTTCTTCTGCCATTTTCCTCCTAGGATAGACTCTTCCAATTTCTAGGTTAGTCTCAACTAGTTCTCCTTCTCCTAATTTGATCTTTGACCTAGTTAGCATTCAACAATCCAGCACAAGCTTGTCTAACCTTAGAAAACCCAAAGCTCTGATACCACTTAATCTGATAATGAGATCTTAGACAATTATTAAGGTATTGCATACTCATGTGCATGGATTTGCCTATGTTACTTTGTGCAATGGATCGATAAGATTGCGAAATACATAGACAATGAAGCAGTTAAAGAACATAATAGACAAACACACATAAACACAACAAGTTTAATAAGGAGTTCACCCAACACTCCTAGGCTATGTCTCCTGGTCTAGCCTTTAGTGGTGACCTCTCTATTATGTCTTCAGAAGCAGAGTTTTTACAAAAGTGAGCTCAATTTGAGTCTCACACAATAGATACAAAACAACAAGGCTTCACATGAATACCCCAAGTCTTTTTGAGTACACAGACTCTCCTCACTAACTCTCTGTCTTTGTTTGCTCTCTATCTCAGCACTGCTTGTCTATGTCTCTATCAGGTTGTGGCTTTAAAGCCAATCGGCATTGTCTATTCGTTTCTCCTTCTCGAGCTCTTTGGCTTCCTGACCTCTGTCCGCTCAAATCCCCCTCTAAGCATTACCAATCATTACTAAATGCTTTCAGGGATGGTGGCCACCTGTTCTGTAACGAAATGGGTCATCAGGCCTTCGAAATCCCCAGAAATAGTGTTCTCTATTTTCACAAAGAAATACACTAAAAACTGTGAAAAATCGCCAAACTACCATTTATCTGATTTGAAATAATATGAATCCCGCCTTATAACTCCTATCGGGTCCGCCTTTTAATCACATCACATCTCCACCGTTGATTTGGGAGATCTAGATCCAATGGCTATGGTTCATTTCAAGCGGCTCTTTCGTACGGGGATTAACCACTCGATAAGGGTGGTTTTCTCTCTCTAGGGCCTGGACTCGTGGCAGCCCATGTATGGGATCGAGCAGAGCCAGACCCAAACCATTTACCGCCTTTGGCCCGCCCGAAATCCCGCTTGTATCATGATTTCCCTTTTATATTTAAAATACATTAAAATATGAAATCTCTCTCATCTTGGACTTGAAACAATATTAATGAACCCTTCCGGGTCCAATTCCATCACATCAACGCTTTATCCTTTGTATTTCGTTTATTTAACAAAAAATGCAAATACAAAGGAAAACCTTGTTTTCCGGATCTCAAATTATATCAAATATCATTTATAATGTTATCGGGTCCGGATGTCGCGAGTTATGTTTATATCGGCCCCAATCCATTATAATACTCTGATGCAATGTTGTAATGCGATTAATCACAATCACATATCGCACATACCCCGGACCATTTGTAAGCGCTCTGTTGTGTTTTGCCGACACGATATTGCGATTCAACTTGGGCCGTCATTCTGCATTTTTGATCGACGGTCCTCGTTGACACTATTGACCGCTATCGCATATTCCATGTGGTCTCCGCCAATAGCCTCCGCTTGCCACTGCCAATTGCGATTTGCTGATCGGATTTAGACCGTTGATCGGTCAGATTTGATGGCTCTGATGCAACGTTGTTTTAAGCCTTCGATAAACCTTATTTCACTGATTTCTTCATGTTTTTGCCTCCCAATAGTGTAATCCGACTCTTTGAAAAGTTCTTCTCATGCGATAGTTTCGAGTGTTTGAAGACTTAGAGGGTTTTCTAGGATCCATTTGGATCAGGTAAAGCATGTTCCATTGCAGTAACACCAATTGTCGGCGGCTAGCCCATATAACATGTCAGCACGCCAAGGTTCACCTGAAGGATCGTTTGTGTAGAAGAGTTGAAGGCGTCGGGTAAGGCCTGGCGGGATGACGCAAGTAGCTGCATGGCAAGACCTACCTTAATGCTATGATGCTATTGGTCGGGAGTTGGCCCACCTATCAAGTCATCCTCACAGGTTCATCGTAGAAGAACAAAGAGGGAATTTATTCGTAAGCGCCAGGAAGGTAAGCTAGCAGGATGACGTAGGTTACACCACACAATGTTACACTCGTGGAATTGGCTATGGTGGCATACACGAGTGGAAGACAGGCCAATGGGAAGGGAAGTCATACGACCCCACCTTCCATGCCAACCCGTTGGAAGAGTCCTGGCAGTTGGTAGGTGCTTCTCTTTAGAGTGCACCAGGAGGGACTTAGCTAGATTACATAGGTTGGCTACGTAGGTCATCCATGCAAGCCCGACGATGATACTATTGGACGAAATCAGTTCCACAGCCAGATCAACCCGACTCTGCCGCTAGGCGGAATAAAGTGGTGTCGTGAGGGAAGTTTTCGAGATGTTGTGGACCGGAAATTGTGAAAGAAAATGGTGGACAAGCATTAGGCAAATGAGGAGATGGTATGGGGGGGATGTTGTCTAGGTAAGCCTGGAACAAAGAGGTCGATGGGAACCTAACACGTAGTTTGGGAAACCGTCAGGAAGATATCGGGATAGGGAGGATGATTGTGTTGGCATACGAAACCAATCGAAGTGCAGGGAGGTGGACCCCACGGGACATGTAGCTTGGGAGATTAACCCCGACAGGTTATAAAAATGGATGAAGGATTACGTCGGGATGGAAGGGGCTACAGGTTAAGCTCAACCCTTGGTCATTTCCAGAAGAATGTGACTAGGGGCTCGACGAAATAATGAAGCTTCATGCATATTGCAAAACAATTATTACTTCAAGGCTAAAAAAGGCCCCACTTGCTCTACCTCCCCTAACACCCCTCAATGTTATTAGTTTTACAAAGAAGCAATTTTTTTAAAATGTCTTCATGTAAATTTAACACCAAATTCTATATCAAAAAAAAAAAATCTTCCTTTATTTAAAAAAAATTATAATTTATCTACAACATCAAGAAATTCATAAAATTTATAGAAATGTTAATCCCTCGAAAACATTATATATGTTAAAATTTATATTTATAATTTATTATGATTTAACTTAAAGCTATATAAAAACTTTTCAACTTTTCTCTATTTATACTTATATTCAATATATATTTTTTTAATTAAAATTGTGTATATATTTTGGAAATTTAATTTTAAAAGCTAATTAAAAACAATTTCAAATATTATATGCAATATATATTTTTAATTAAAATTTTGTATATATTTTTCAAATTTAATTTAAATAACTCATTAAAAACAATTTCAAATATTATATATAATAAATATTAAACAAATTATAAATTTACAATTTAAAGAATTGAATATCATTCTCATTAAATTTTAATATAAATAACCTATTCCCAAAACACACTTGGTAATGAGATTAGTTAATAATATAACAAATGTATCTAGATAGTTATAATTGTTCCTATTTCTTTATTAAAATTATATATAAACTAATTATATTATAATATTAAAGTGGATATAATTATATAATAAAATAAATTTTAAAAATCAATAATTTAAAAGTTATATATATTTAATAATTATTATAAATTTATAGAATGATAATAATTAATTTTATAAAGTTTTTTTGATAAGCATCTAGAAGTTATAGTGGTAAAAGTTGGAATTGAAATAAAATGTTAAAAATTGGAGTGGAGCCAATTTAACATGAAAACAAAGACTAATCCCACAAATTATAGTGATAGAGATTGGAATCAAAATGAAGTGTTAAATGTTAAAATAGACCCATGTAATGTGTAGACAAACCCAAAAACAAATTCCTCTAAATACAATAAAAATAAAAATAATATATATATATATATATATATATATAATAAAAACATATTACTTTATATTTATATATATATATATATATATTCATTCACATCATTTTTTAAATTTAAAAATAAACCATATACACTTATTTTTTTAATAGTTCGAAACAAAATTGTTTGATGTATGTTACGTAACCAATGACGCCATAACATATTATTTTGACGCTTTCATAGACTGCGTGAACCACTGAAGCACATGTTCACATGACTAAACCATCGAAAACAAACCAATAAATAAATATTTTGGAATTTGATAAATAAATGTGAAATTAAACCATTAATTTAAATATTATTTATTAAACAAATAATTTTAAAATTTAATTGTAAATTTTAAAATATTTAAAATTTAATTAATAGAAACAAATTACACCATTAATTTTACCATCTACAATCCAATTAAAATCATCTACCATATATTACCATTCAAATTCTTAAAATCTGCAATCCAATTAAAATCAACTACCCTATATTAATGACAGATACCATATTTAATCAATGGTGGGTTTCCATGTGAAGACATGAATTTAGGTTCAAGCTCCATAAAAGTCATTTCATGGGCTTCTTTGACCATTTTGAAGTAGTAAATAATAGAGTAAATATTATATGCCTTGGAGCTAGCGACTCATTCCCCAAGTCATAAAATAGCTCTTATTTTTAATAGAGTAAATATTATATAAATATTGATCTTTATCAAGGTTTTGGAGCTAGCAACTCATTCTGTAAGCCACAAAATAGGTTCTCGTGCTAGATTCCATTAATCTAGTCCACAATATTTCATGAATGAGGCTAATGTTCTTGCTAAAAAAACACAAAATCCATTGGATTACGAAGAGCAACATTCTACTTCAGTGGTTGCTTACTTGTTGAAGGGAAATTTCCATTGCGACATTTGGTTATCCCCAGAGTAAGATGATTGATGGAAAAACACATAGGTGAATAGATAAATGACCACAAAGTTTATACATTTCTTTATTTAATTCTTTGAGTGTTTAGGAAATTTGTTGGTTTTTATGTTGCCATGTAGGGGAAATTGTAAGGACAAAATGGATGAGTTTTGGGAGACCACAAAGATGTGTCGTTATATTGACCGCTATTAAAATTTTAGTGACATTAATGTCATTGACAATGCTTCAACATCAATCATTTTGTCACAATCATTAATGTTGAAATGTTTAAGGTTGGACCGAACACAATTAGGAAAGGATATTTTATTTATTCGTGTCCTCTTCAACTCAAGTTTTTTAGTCCAAGCATCGAAGAGAAGTTCATCACAATCATTAATGTTGAAATGTTTAAGGTTGGACTAAACACAATTATGAAAGGATATTTTATTTATTCGTGTCCTCTTCAACTCAAGCGTTTTGAGTCCAAGCATGGAAGATAACTTCAATCTGTGCACCTTTCAAATATGCTAATGCCTAGCCTTTTCCTTCAATCTTGTCCACATTGGAAAATGGCACTTCATCTAGCAAACAATATCAATTTAAAGATTGTTTTACTCGGTGACAACCACTGGAATATAATCTATTCTTGTATAATGTGTTATCAACATTGTCCATTATTTTGACTATCCAACAAAGTCAAGTAAACATTTCAACTTGAAGCAGTAGGAGTGTAACTTCACTTAGGCTAGGAGTGTAAATTCATTTAGGCTAGTTAGGTCACTGATCAAAAATAGGGCAGCATTTCCTACAAATTCAAGAAAGTTGGCAACTTTCTCAAAGTCAAATACTTGGAGAAGTTAATATGTTGCAGTTTTGTTATGGTTCCAAACAAACCTCACAGTGATATCATAAGCCTTGGAGAAGTTAATATGTCGCAATTTTGTTATGGTTCCAAGCAAACCTGACAGTGATATTATAAGGCTTGGAAAAGTTAATATGTTGCAATTTTGTTATGGTTCCAAACAAACCTGACAGTGATGTCATGTTCTTTGAAGCCTAATGGTTCTCAAAGTTCATAGATGAAAGGCTTCTTTTACTAATATTAATATTTAAGCCCACTATGTCAAAGGAAAGGCCAATCAAATCCCTCAATAGTGAAAATGACTACAATTTAATCTTAAATACTAAATATTACTTATGGATATTTACAAATTCCTAATTTTGAAACGTGCCTACAATATATTCTAAAATATTCTAAATGTTAAATATTATATATGACTATTTAAAAATTCCTATCTTTGAGTTTAAAAACATTTTAGTACTGAATATAAATTCTTTGAAAACGAAAATTGATAGAGAATTCAGACGAACTCGTCGCTTACCAAAGTGCCTGATGGAGCTCTAATTGGCTAGTGATCTCCCAAGGGATGTCATGAAACCTGTAGCTAAGGGTACCAACATCAGAAAGAGCTATGAAGATGAATCACAGTAGTTGTCAACTGCAAGAAAATAGTCGGTCATGTCCCATTCATGTAAGAGTAGGAACAAGTTGATGACTAGAGCCATGGATTAATGGATCTACTTGTTGTGATCAGATAATTTGGCTTCCAAAATTAGGGCTTTCCATCAAAAGAGCCGACAATTTATTCCAAAACAGCCTACATGAGATCGTAGGCTCGACATCCATGGAAGAAGACAAGGAAGAATAGGGCCAGGAGAAATCCATTGGCATTGAGCATAAGGCGACTAGGGAGTATTAGTGGGTTCAAGCAATGTCCACATTTTATTCATGCTCGTCCACCTTTTATTCATGCTCATGAGGATTGAATAGTGTTGGATTTCTAGATGGTGCCAAACATTTTGGGTTCGATTCTTATATGATCTTAATGCTACTCGACATGAGGATTGACTAGTGTCGCAGGTTGGATTGCTAGATGGTGCCAAAAGTTGTGGGTTTTATTCTTCTATGCTTTTAACACTATTCGGAAACTAATTTGAGTCTTCCACTTCAAGAAAGCAGTGGTTACACCATATCCATATTCAATATGATTATCACTTGTGGCATAAAATGTAAGTTTCAAAAAAGAATAGTGATGCCTCCTTCTAGCGATGTGTGGGTTGGGGCAGCCATGGTGTGGGTGCACCGTTCAATTTCACAAATCTTCATTTTCCATTAGGGTTTTTGCCTAACCCTCAAATTAGGAGTAGGAAGGCTCAATTTAAAGCTCAAAAAACAACATATCCAAATATTTCATCATCTTCACTTGTACTATCACTGCAAGCGAAAATCTCATGCCTCATATCTCTTTGGATCTAAATCTCTGAGAGGATAGATAGATATGATTGTTGGTTGATTCAATTTGCTGGGCAGCGTGAAACCCTAACACCAATCTGTTGGAAAGGAAGAGGAGACAAAACAAAAATTCATACATAAAACACACGAGTTGTGGCCCTTCTATTGATCACACAAAACATGATAATTATAATGAACCTCGTGAAGGGTATTTAACCTTTTCCAACTAGTAACTTACCTAAAATAACTTGACATGCAACCACACAACTTGACATGAAACCACACTATTAGTTCGACTATGAATTATCTCGACTTGAATCAACTCTCAGTTAACTGACTCTCTAACTTTAGCCAGCTCCTCATGCGGGAGTAATTATCTTATTTTAACACTCCCCCTTAATTATGGCTGCTACTAAGACATGACTCATGAAAGCTCAAACACGTCTACTCGTCTATGTCTCAGTTAGGTTTACAACACCCAAGTTTCTTCTATGAAACGCAAACGCATCTTTTGCTAATGAATTAGTAAATATATCAGCCAATTTATCACTAGATTTACAAGGCTTCAAGTGAACTTTTCCATTGCTTACAAGTTCTCTAATAAATTGATATCTAGTATCAATATGCTTGCTCTTCTGATGAAACACATTATTCTTGGATAGTGCAATTGTTGAGGTGTTGTCACAATATATGGTTTTTCATCCTTGTTGTTTCTGCTTGAGTCCATCAAATACTCTCATTAACCATACTACTTGACATGCTGTTGATGTTGCTGCTACATATTCTGCTTTTGTTAACGAAAGTATCACAATGGGTTTCTTCTTAGATGCCCATGAAATCACAATTAAACCAAGTTGGAACAAAAAACCAGAAATGCTCTTCCTATCATCCAAACTTCCTACAAAATCACTATCTGTGTATCCAATCAAATCCTTATTTTTTGTGCTTGCATACATTATGCCACAATCTCTAGTTCTTGCTATGTATCTCAGAATTATTTTTCCTGCACTCCAATGTGTGTCTTTTGGAGTCTCCATAAATCTGGAAATCAAACTTACTCCTTGCATGATATCCGGTCTTGTAGTTGTGAGATACATGAGGCTTCCAACTAATCTTTTGAATAGAGTTGGATTGACATCTGATCCTTCATCATCCTTGCTTAACTTTGTACCTGTTTCCACTAGAGTAGGGACAGATTTAAAATTTTTCATCTTAAATCTTTTCAACAAATCTTTCACATATTTATTTTGACAAATAAAAATTATTTTTTCACATTACTCAACTTCTATGCCAAGAAAATATTTCATGAGACCAAGATTTGTCATCTCACATTCTTTCATCATGGCTTCTTTAAATTCATCTAACTAAAAATCACCTGTAAAAATCATGTCATCAACATATAAGAAAACAATCAAAATATGTTCATGCTCATTTACCTTTGTGTACAAGGTAGGTTCAATGTTACTTCTGCAAAATCCATTCTTGATCATGTAGCTGTCAATTCTACTATACCAAGCTCTAGGTGCTTGCTTCAGTCCATAGAGCACTTTCTTCAACCTATAAACTTTCTCTTCGTTACTCTCAAATTCATATCTTAGAGGTTGTTGAACATAAATTTCTTCTTCTAGAATTCCATTCAAGAAGGCTAATTTCACATCCATCTGATATACCTTCCACTTGTTTTGAGTTATTGTGGCTAGAATTGCTCTTACAGTATCCAATCTAGCTACCGGAGAAAACGTTTCTCCAAAATCTATTCATGGTTGCTGCGAGAATCCTTTTGCTACAAGTCTAGTTTTAAATCTGTCAATTTCACCTTTCTCATTCAACTTTGTCTTGTACACCCACTTTACACCAATGAGATTTTTTCCCTTTGGTAAATCAACCAAATCCCATGTATCATTCTTTTCAATAGCTTCAATTTCTTCATCCATGGCTTGCACCCAATTTTCATCTCTGATTGCTTCTTCAAATGAAGAAGGTTGGAATGACAACAATGCAAAATTTGAACTAACATCCAAATCATCGTAAATAGCTTTCAGACTTATCTTTGTTCGCTTACCATTGCTTGATTCATCACCTGATTGACTATTAGGAGAATCTCGATCTGTTGATCTGATTGAAGATCCATGTTGCTCTAAAAATATTCGAGTCCTTGTTGGTGTGTCTCTGTTTAGTGTCTTCACCTGTGATTCTTGTTGTTCCTTTTCTGCTACATCATCTTCTTCCATCAGTGGCACTTGTGCATCAACTATTTTATCTACCATTACATTCCATGACTCTTTTTCTTTGAACACAACATATCTACTAATTATGGTCTTCTTTGTGACAGGGTTATGCAATTTGTAAGCTTTTGATTGCTCACTATAACAAGTAAATATGCATTTTTCACTTTTATCATCCAAGTTTCCTCTTCACTCCTTGGGAACATGTGCATAAGATACACATCCAAATACTCTGAGATGAGATATGTTGTAAGACATACCTAACCATGCTTGTTCTGGTACTTTGTTCATCACACTCTTTATAGGAGATTGGTTGATCACTGGAACACACAAATTTAGAAATTGACAGCCATGATATATATATTTTATTAATAAATGAATAGATGATGTTTACATTTTGTGGGAGGCCCTGGCTATATACTACCTTGGGTGCCTCTTGGTGAATGGGAATGATCTTTGATCATGCTCTTTTCCTAATAACTTATGAACTAACTAATTTTTTATATAAAATGGCCTTCCTCTCAAAAGAATTCTTTAACCTCAAAGCGTATGTAGCGACAGATGTTGTTGACGAAATGCTTCAGTCTCCCAAGAAGCTTCTTCTTTTGGTAAGTCCTTCCACTTGATCAAGTATTCCTTGATTACACGAGATCAAAGCTTCCTTTCTTTGGTAGATAAGATACCTTTTGGTTCGAAAATGACCCTTCCTTCATCATCCGAGGATGGAAGCATTGTTTTCGCTGATTGATGGTTGCCTAATACCTTTTTAAGGAAAGATACATTGAAGACTTTATGAACACGGCTTTTATCTAGAAGGCTTCAATTATATGCAACTTGGCTAATCTTTTTGTTGATCTGGCATGGCCCATAGAACTTCAGTGCCAATTTATTTTTTCCTTTTTGTTTCCAGGAAAACTGCTTGTATGGCTAGAGTTTGACAAATACCCATTCTCCAACTTCAAATTCTCTTTCGGCTCTGTTTCTGTCAGCTCGTTGTTTCACATGGTTTCTTGCATTATTTAAATTTTCTTTTAGGGTTTGGACGATTTTCTGGGTTTCTTCTAGTTGGTTTTTAACAGCTAGTACATTTGTCTGGATGGTAGCTAGATCCTTCCATTTTGGAGGTTCATACCCATACAAAGCTTGGAATGGAGTCATTTTTGTTGATGTATGATAAGTAGAATTATACCACCATTCAGCGAGATTCAGCCACTAAGCCCACTTATTTCATTTTTCTGTGGCGTAACAACGTAGGTAGGATTCCAAACATTTATTGAAAGCCTCCATTTTTTCCATCTTTTTGAGGGTGGTAAGTGGAACTCATATTTAGGTAGGTTCATATGTGGTTGAGCAACTCTTTCCAAAAATTACCCTTAAAGTTTGCATCTCTATCACTCATAATGACTTTCGGAAAACTGTGTAATTAAAAAAAAATTGCAAAATATCTCAGCGATTTGTTTAGCTGAGTTTGATTTCTTCATTGCAATAAAGTGAGCATATTTGGCGAGTCTGTCGACTACTACGAAAATCTTATCCTTGCCTTCAGATTCAGGTAATCCCTCATAAAGTCCATTGATATTTCTTCCCATTTCTAATTCAGAATGTTTAAGGGGTGAAGTAATCCAGGTGTCATAATATTTTCACTTTTATTTCTTTGACATGTGTCACATTCTGCTAAATACTTCTGAATATCACGACTCATCCCCTTCCAAAACAATGATTGACGTGCATTGTAGTAAGTTTTAAAGAACCCTACATGTCTAGCTGATAGTGAATCATGTGACTCCTTGAGTATCTTGCATTTAAACTTGGAGTTTGAATTTAGATAGATTCTTCCCTTGTACCATAGAATGTCGTTCTTCCATTCAAATTTTGAGTTGTTTGGAAGGTTATTGATTATCACAGTTATTTCTGGATCCTTAGCATACTCACTTCAAATCTCATTAAGCCATTCAGGAACAACAACCAAGACTGCAAGTAATGTTGGTTCTTCCTCCTTCCTAGATAGGGAATCTACTACAACATTGTCTTTTCCCCTTTTATGTAGTATCTCCATGTCAAAGGCGAAAAATTTTTCAATCCATTTTTGTTGTTCTTTGCAAAGTGTTTTTTGTTGAAGGAGGTGATGGAGACTATTATGGTCTGTTTGAATGGAGAACTTACTTCCCAAAAGATATTGTCTCCACTTATCCAGTGTGTGCATAATAGTGAGCATTTCCTTGTTGTATGTGGACTTAAGACGTTCTTTTTTATTGAGCTTCCTACTTTCAAAAGCTATTGGATGCCCTTCTTGCATTAATACTGCTCCTATATTGAATCTGGAAGCATCACACTTAATGATAAATGGTTTAGATAAATCTGGAGTTGAAAATGAGAAACCTTAAAGTGATAGTGCAGGAAAGAAATAAATTCAAAGAACATAAAATTGCAAGAGAAACTAGGTGAAGGAAAAAAACCAATTGTGGTAGATCACGAAGGTCAATCCCCTGAGCGCCTTCCCGGCAATGGCGCCAAAATGTTGGGTGCAATATAGGGTCTATAAATGTACCAACATTTAGTTTATTAATCTGGATAGTTCGTGAACTTCGAGACGCAGCACTGGAAATGCCAGAGAAAGCCCGTTACAACCTGCAAAATAAATGCTAGTCTATCTTGCGTATTAATCTCATCAATAAATGAAATCCTACACTAAAAGAGAATTCAAGAAAACACCAATCCAAACAATTAAAATCATGTGGGAAATAAAAGCAATCAATGCGAAAGGAAATTCAGAAAGGAAATCATAACGGGAAATAAAGCAGTGCCGGCATAATAACAAAAAGACTGTAAATGTTGGAATAAGTTCAAAAGCAATTCAAACCATTATGCTTGCACTAATTCTACCTGCACTAATTCTGTGTAAAGTTAACTTGAAAGCATCAGCAACATAACAAGGAAATTTACTGTGTAAATAAACTTATAAGGGAAATTAAATTAATGTGTATCTCGCCTTACTTGTCCCTGAAAATGAATCTTGCAAACTATCTAGAAGTTAAAGGAAACCATAATGGTAATTAAACATTTATCGATTCAAACATAGTGTAGTTTCCTTATTTATAAATATCGGCTCAACAAATGTAAAAATCACAGCTTTAGATATAAATTAATAGATTTGGATTAATTTACAGAATTCGAGTTAGAGCTCATAAAGGCAGAGCTGATATTGTGGATTCAAACAATCTGGAAGCACATGACTTTTGTTTAAAATATTTCAAGTGAAAATGTGATTAGCGATGCAGTAAATGAAATAGTTTATAAAGGAACAATTTGCAGCAAATCAAATTAATTCTAGAACTAGAAATTGAAGGTAGAAAGAATTTGTAAAATTCACATAGCCCTTAATAATCTAAATGCTATTGAATCTAAAAGATGAGAGTGATGTCGAGTTGGCCTGGCGGCCAACCCATCCAACTCGCACCCTCTTTGAGTTCTTGGTTCACACAGAAATCGAATTCATTAGATGCAATAAATGAATAGACAAGGCATAGATAAAAACTACTTCAATTAATCTTATAAAAACATTGTTTTATGTCAAACAGACATCGGCTTAACTCCAGCAAGCAAGAGAAGTGATCCACAACTGGAATCCGCATGCTGCTACCTCGGGATAGCTTCTCCTCCCTTCTTCACTTTCCTTTAATGCACTCTATCCCTAGATGGGTCGATTTCCTTCCCTGTTGTCTAATTAATTAACTAACTAAGCTATCTTCCTGTTGCTCCGGGTAATCTATTATATAACATCGAGTTACAACTAGGCCTTTTAATTAGCCGATTAGAATAGAGGAAGCAGATCTCAACAATTTTCCATAAATAAAATTAGTTTTCAACTGAATGTCGAAACAAGCATGATTCTGGTGAATTGTTCCTCTTTTCCTAGAACGGTGCTATTGCTGGACTCCACGTAGGATGGGTGCTACACTGTATCATGACCACGTGGCTGCATAGATGAGGGCAAAGCAATGCGTTGACTCCAGCATTGATGTGGTTGTGGTCATTTGCTTCAGGCATTCTCCACATTGCGATCAGTGATAAGAGCATTTTGCAATCTCTCTGGACCCATAATAGGAAGGGTATGATCTCGATAACGTGGTGAAGCCTTGAGAGGACTGAGACCTGCACCGTGGCTATATCTCATCTCAATATGGAACCTTCTTGGATCTTCTTGTGCTACCTATGTTCAAACATCTGCAATACAATGTAGGCCATATAGTCTAGCTCTCTAGTTTTATACAAGTGGTGAAGAGTATCATCACAAACAAGGTTGTGTTCTCCTTGTAGTGAATCATCCAAGTTACAATATCTAAGAACGAAAAGCAAAGAACCACCGAAGATGTCACCACTGAATTTTCTCTGCTCCTTGACTTCACTTCTATCAGTGACATCAGTGTGATTTGATAGTATCTTGTGCACAAGCTCCTGTCATGTAAGCATTGAGAATTTTCTTGAACAAAATATATGGTGTATCATGTTGAAAAGTTTAGGCACATATCCAATCGTTTGCTGACGCTTTCTGGCAGCCGATACACCCAACTTACATTCCTCTAGTGACTTTGATTCTCTTTCAAGAACCTCTTGTAACACTTGCATGGGAAGGGCTTGAAGAATTTGCCAGTTTGATTTAGACATTCCATCGATACTCCTCCCAAGGTGCCATCTACAAAACGTTGGAGGTTTATAACTGCAGCAATCCATAATGCACAGAGATAGCAGAAGCCTTAATTAAACTTCTCGTTAATGCTATTTTAATCCTATTAAAACAAAGAAGTAGCAAATACTCTTCAAAAATAATCATTTAGCCAATCGACTTCATGAGAGAAAATAGATTAAAAAATAGGACAAAACGGAGACCCAACAATATGTTGATGACAAGGAACAATGAAAATTATATTGCATCGATAAAGAAAGAATTGAAGAAAGGGTTTGAAATGACATATTTTGGATATCTTAACTACTATTCGGGCATTGAAGTGACCCAACATCTAAGATATATATTCATTTCTCAAAAGAAGTGCATTGGAGAATTATTGAACACGTTTGGCACAAACACCCCTTCATATTAAGAGGGGAATGTTAGACACTTGGACTCACAAACACCCCTTCAAATTAAGAGGGAGAATGCTAGACACTTAATCCTACAAAATTAGTCAAAATTATGTAAAATGGACGCTTATCAAAGTTATAAGAGATTTAATTAATATGGTTATTAAGTTTAACAAAAATATATATATGTATGCTAGTTAATATTTTTTAATTATATATCTATATATATAGCTTTATTAGTTTATATGTGTGAAAGTAAATTTAATTTATATATAAAAAATGTGACAAAGGTACATATATGGATTATATGAGTAGATCCTTGTAAGACTAAGGAACTTTAGTAATTTATTGATTTATAATTTCAGAACTAATCAAAATACTAATTGATTCAGAGATACTTTAGTAATTTGTTGATTTATAATTTTAAAACTAAGCAAAATAATTTACCAAATATAAAAGGACGGTGTTTATAAATAACAATTGGTTTTTTAATATAAAATAGGGTTAAGATAATAACTAATATGTAATTTAATTTTAGTCAATGAAAAATGGTTTTGGATGTATTTGATGATATATATTGTATTGTAAATGATAAATTTAAAAATGGTTTTGGATGTATTTGATGATATATATTGTATTGTAAATGATAAATTTAGTTGATGAAAAAAGTTAAGAGTATGGTTGTAAATATTTTGTTGATTTTCTCATTAAAGATTTTTAAGGCAAATTTCTAGAAAACATTATGGAATACATTAAATATTTTGTGGACTTTCCTATTAAAAGTTTTAGGACAAATCTCTAGAAAATATCATCCAATATATTAATATTGCAAAATACACAATCATAATTAAGTTTAAATGTTGATAATCTCCAATTCATAATAAACATTGAAATAATTATTTCATGATACATCTCACATTATTAAAATTAAAAAACATCACCCCACAGTGTAGGCAGTCATCGGTGGAATACTTCAAAGAAAAAGGCATTTCGATAACTCTTCCTACCGTTCCAATAAAACCGAGAATGAGGGAGCATGGTCCTTCATATCATATTTCCATGGAAATTGTAGCTTCAGGGCGCAATATTATGTATCAAGCTGACAGGGAAACATGTAGCATCTCCTCTTCTTGGGCCAGATTCATGGCGCTACGTACTTTGTTTGTCCAAACCAATTTTAATTCGACAAGGAAAGTTAGGCCTAGCAGCACGCTTTTGTAATCGTAGGAGGAAAAACATAAAGTATTGGGCCCAACGAAAGAGACTCGCCTTTATCACTACCACTATAGTCATCGACTTAGGATTTCATCGATCCTCCATTAAATAACCTGGTAAAACACTTTGTAAAACTCGAGAGCAAGAAAAATTTGGATTAGTCGCCAAATTCACAAAGTCTTCTCATCCTCCTAACAGAAATTTCATAGAGATTCACAGATAAATAAGTACTTGCATCCCTTACTGTATATAATAGTGTGAGTATACGGGAGTAGCAGAAATATGATCCGGAAAGTAAACTTGCCAGGGCGGGTTGGGTTGTTGAGAAATATTATGAACGTCGACCTAAATGCGTTTGAATGATTCACCAACCCATGCTGTGGACTGATATATACAATGTATGTCACTCAAACAAACCGTCAAAATTGAACTTACCACAGCGTTGGTCATAACCATATATTAAGTGCTAAGATGAATAAAAGAACTTCATGTGGTAAAAGGTGTAGATCCATGGGAATAAGATAACATAGTAAGGAATATATGGAATGTTGTAATTTATCAAGTTATTATTATTTATTATAAAAATATTTTAATTATTTATTCAAAAAGATGTTATAGCAGTGAGATAATGAAATAATAATGGATATGTTTTCTTGGGCGATTACTAGAATTTAGAATTTACCATTAATATTGGAATAGTTATTAGGTGCGTTGTGCCCATTTTTAATGTAGATATAAGTTAATTAAGAAATGGAATCAAAGATGAAATTTAAAAAGTATATGTAAATTGAAATAATATTATTTCAAATACTTTATTTTAGTACTGAAATAATAATACTAGTATTTTAGTATTTTAAATATTAAATAATGCATTAATATATTAATTTAATCATTAATTTAGTTTATTGATATATTTATACAATTAGTATATAAATATTTAGTGTTTAATATACTATTAATATTTAATTATGACAAAATGTAAAAATATTATTAAAACATATAAATAATTCTAATAAAAGTTCAATATATTATTAATGGTACATGAATAATATATTATTTCACATATTTATAATGTCTCACTTATAACTTAATCTATATATTAAAACATGTTAATTAGGGTTGATTATTGTTGACATGGTTAACTATAGTCAACATGGTTGTGCTTGACTATTGGTGATATGGTCACTTATAGTCAATATGGGCATCATACTCAATAATAGTCAACATGACTACCATGGTGAATTATAGTTACCACGGACACCATGGCCTGTCAGTAGGTGATCCGTTGTCAACCATAGTGAACTATATTGAACTATGGTGGATGGCTATTGTTGACCATGGACGCCTATAGTTGATGGCTACGGTTAGCCATAGTCAAACCATGGTCGAGCATCAACAACCACCATTTCAATGGTAACCATAATGAAATCATGGTCAACTGTAGAGACAACATGATCAAAATATGGTCAATCACAGTCAAACCATAGTCAGTTATAGTCAATCATGTTTAACTATGGTTGACAATAGTCAAACATTGGTCAAATGATGGTGAGTCATATGCAAACCATGTTTAACCATAGACAATCATAGTCAACCATAGTAAAACCAGGGTCAACCATGGCCACCATAGTAAAAGCATGGTCAACCATGGTCCAATGTCGAATTGTGAAAAAGATTGTCTCAATATGAAAGTTAATCATGGTTAACCATGGTCCAACATCACATTTTTACAAAGACTGTCTCAATATGAAAATCAACCATGGTCAACCAACATTAACCACGGTCAACCGTGGTGAATCATGGTCAACCATGGTGCAACATCACATTATGACAAATATTGTCTCAATATGAAAATGCACCATGGTCCAATGGTCCAATGTCACATTGTGACAATGATTGTCTCAATAAGAAAATCAACCATGGTCAACCATATTTATTTTAGGGTTTATAATATTTATTTTAGAGTTTATATATCATGTGTTTATAATACTAATTCCTTAGGTTTAATATTATTCCCCTAGGGTTTTAGTATTAATCTCTTGGATATATATTATCAATCCCTTGGGTTTATTAATCTAAGGGTTCAAATTCTTAGGGTATAATATTATTCATATGGTTTATAATATTAATCCTAGGATTTAATATAAATCTATTAGGTTTATAATCATGATCAACCATGGTCAACCATGTTCCAATGTCACATTGTGACAAAGATTGTCTCAATATGAAACCCAACCATGGGCAAGCATGATCAACCATGGTCCAATGTCGCATTGTGATAAAGATTGTCTCAATATGAAAATCAACCATGTTTAACCATGTTTAACCATGTTTAACATGTTTAACATGTTTAAAATTATGGTCAATCATGTTTAACCATGGTCAACAATGGTCCAATGTCACTTTGTGACAAATATTGTCACAATATGAAAATCAACCATGGTTAACCGAGTGATAAATATTGTCACAATATGAAAATCAACTATGATTAATAACCATCATCAACCATGGTCAACCATGGGCCAATACTGCATTATGAAAAAGATTGTCTCAATATGAAATTCAACCATGGTCACATTGTAACAAAGATTGTCTCTTGGTCCAACGCCACATTGTGACAAGCATAGCCATTCATGGTCGACAATGATCGACCATGGTCCAATGTCGCATTGTGACAAAGATTGTCTCAATATGAAAATCAACCATGGTGCAACGTCACATTGTGACAAAGATTGTCTCAATTTGATAATCAACCATTTTCAACCATGGTTGAACATCGCATTATGACGAAGAATTTGTCAATTTGAAAATCAACCATTTTCAACCATGCTGAAACATGTTTATTTTAGGGTTTATAATAATTATCTTAGGCTTTATATAGCTTGGATTTATAATATTAATCCCTTGGGTTTATGATCCCTTGGGTTTTTAGTATTAATCCCTAGGGTTTATTAGTCCCTCGGGTTTATAACATCAATCTCTTTGTTTAATTAATCTAAGGGTTCATATTCCTAGGGTATAATATTATTCCTCAACTTGCAAAGAAAAAAACAAGTATTTTATGCACTTAGGGTTTGTGCAGATCAACCATTCATACATTTGTGCAAGTGTCATTCCATCCCATCGTTGATAGTGACTTCAAATTGAGCAATAATTGTTTGCACTGAAGACACTAAATGTGCTTCTGGTTCTTGAGGTTGCTTGGTGTCTGAAACACCATGTTGCACTTTCTATACAATTCAACACATTGGTAGCATCTTTGTGTTGCTCATGAAGTCATTGAGGACGCATGCCATAGGGATTGATGTTGGGGTTTCACATTTGCCCAACAAATTGAATCAACGAGCGATTAAGCAATCAGATCTATCTATCCTCGTGGATATTCAGATCTAAAGAGATATGAGGTGTGAGGTTGTCACTTGGAGTGATAGTAGAGGCGAAGAGGATGGCATATTTGGATGTGCCATTTTTCAAGCTTTAAATTGAGCCTTCCTACTCCTAATTTGAGGGTTTTTGCAGAAACCCTAATGGAAAAAGAATATTTGTGAAATCGAAAGGTGCACCCACACCATGGTTTCCCCAACCCACACATCGTCGGAAGGAGGTATCGCTGTTTATTTTTTTAAATTTATGTTTTATGCATTTTATGCCGCAAGTGATAATTATCTTGAATATGGAGATGGTGTAGCCACTGCTTTCCTCTTCTTTCTTGCAGCGGAAGACTCAAATTAGTTTTCGAGTAGGGTCAAGAGAATACAAGAATCAAATCCACAACTTTTGGTACAATCTAGCAATCCAACCTACGACACTAGTAGTGTTTAGAGCATATAAGAATCGAACCCAAAACGTTTGGCACTATATAGCCATCCAACACTAGTCAATTCTCATGAGCATGAATAAAAGGTGGAAATTTTTCGGACCCACTAATACTCCCTAGTCACCTTAGGTTCGACGCTAACAGCTTTCTCCTGGCCCTGTTCTTCCTTGTCTGCTTCCATGGCTATTTAGGCTACGGTCTAAATGTAGGTCTTGCTGGCAGAATTTGTCGTCTCTCTTGATCGAAAGGCCCTATTTTTGGAAGCCAAATTATCTGAGCGCAGCAAGAAGATCCATGGATCCATGGCTCTAGTCATAAACCTGTTCCTATTCTCACATGGATGGGACAAGACCAACTATTTTCTAGCGTCCTACAGCTATTGTGATTCATGCTCGAAGTTCTTTATGATGTTGGCCCCCTTAGCTGCAGGTTTCATGACTTCCTTGGGGAGATCATGGGCCAATTAGATCTCCATCATTTTGGTAAGTGATGAGTTCGTGTAATTTCTTTATCAACTGTCATTTTCAAATAATTTATATTTAGCAGTAAAATGTTTTCAAACTCAAAGGTAAGAATTTTTAAATAGTCATATATAATATTTAACATTTAGAATATATTGTAGGAATTTTTCAAAATTAGGAATTTGTAAATATCCATAAGTAATATTTAGTATTTAATATTAAATTACAGACATCTTTACTAGTGAGGGACTTCATTGGCCTTTCCTTTGACATAGTAGGTTTAAATCTTAATATTATCAAAAGAAATCTTTCATCTTTTCTCTTTGAGAACCTTTAGACTTCAAACAACATGATATCATTGTCAGGTTTGTTTGGAAGCATAACAAAACAGCAATATATTAACTTCTCCGAGTCCTTGACTTTGAGAAAGTTGCCAAGATTCTTGAATTTGTTTAAAATGCTACCCTGTTTTTTCTCAGTGACCTAACTAGCCTAAAGGAATTTACACTCTTGCTGCTTCAATTTGAAATGTTTACTTTATTTTGTTGGACAATCAAAATAATGGAAAACATTGATAATGCATTATACACGAATAGAGTATATGCTAGTTGTTGTCACTAACTCAAACAATCTTAAATTGATATTGTTTGCTAGATGAAGTGTCATTTGCCAGTGTGGACAAGATTGAAGGAAGTAACTAGGCATTAGCATATTTAAAAGGTACACAGATTGAAGTTATCTTCCATGCTTGGACTCAAAAACTTGAGTTGAAGAGGACACAAATAAATAAAATATCCTTTCCTAATTGTGTTCGGTCCAAGCTTAAAATTCCAACATTAATGATTGTGGCGAACTAATGGATGTTGAAGCATTGTCAACAACATTAATGTCACTAAATTTTTAATAGTTGTCAATATAATGACACATCTTTGTGGTCTCCCAAAACTCATCCGTTTTGTCTTCACAATATCCCCTGTTTTGCATGGCAACATAAAAACCAACAGTTTCCTCAACACTCAAAGAATTAAATAAGGAATTGTATAAATTTTGTAGTCATTTAGCTATCCACCTATGTGTTTTTCCATCAAGCATCTTACTCTGGGATAACCAAACGCTGTAATGGAAAATTCCCTTCAACAAGTAAGCAACCAATGAAGTAGAAGGTTGCTCTTCGTAATCCAACATATTTTGTGTTTTTTTGGTAGCAAGAACATTAGCCTCATTCTTGAAGTAGTGTGGACTAGATTAATGGAATCTTGCACTAGGAACCATTTTGTGGTTTGGGAAATGAATCGTTAACTGCAGGACCTTGACATAGATTAATATTTATTCTATTAAAAATATGAGATTTTATATTTAGTGATTTTTTTTTTTGGATGATCTTTCCCAATCTTCTTTTCCTTAGGTGTACTTTTACATTTTTAAAAGCAATTACTAGTATTATTTAATATTAAATAAACACTGTTCACATATATCAATCATATTTACTAATATGGTTGATTGACACAAGTTTTCTTAATATATCAACCACATTTACTAATATGATTATGCTAGTCACTTATTATAATAAAAATTAATATGAAAATAACATTTTTAGAGAGAAAAAATAGGAAGAACACAAAAGCGCTATAAAAGTCAATGATAACGCAGGGTGTAGAAAAATAGAACGAGAAAATCTTTATGTGGCTATGTACTGCAATTTCCATGGAAATCTGATTATGGTTGGCTGGAAGTCAATGATAACGCTAGGTGTTAAAAATTTGGAGCAGAGAATCTTCGTGTGGCTTTCTTCTGCAATTTCCATGCACATAGAAAATCTGGAGCATGCTCTCTCATTCTCGGTTTTATTAGAAAATGTCTTTTTCTTTGAAACCCACCACTAAATATCTGTAAGTCACTACCATTCAGTATGGTAACTCATGTTTTTATTGGAATGCAGATTTTAAGAATTTGAATGGTAATTCATGTTAATATATGGTAGCTGATTTTAATAGGATTGCATGGAAGATTTTAAGAATTTATTAACTCAGGTTATTATATGGTAGCTGATTTTAATTGGATTGCAGATTTTAAGAATTTTGGAGATTGTAAAATTAATGGTGTAATTTGTTTCTGTACAATAAATTTTAACATATTTATAATAGTAAAATTATTTATTTAACCAATAATATTCGGATTAATTGTTTAATTTCACCTTTTATTTATCAAATTCCAAAATATTTTTATAATTTACAATCAAAATAGCCATACAGAGTAGTCAACCTGGAAACCTAGTCATACATAGTAGTAAGCTACCTGGAAACCTGAAGATTACGCGGCATAACGCGAGATAACGCGTTCACACTAATTTCATTTTTCCTTTAAAACGGCTGCTTCCGCCTTCAAATGGAGGCCGTGCTCGTTCTCTCACATTGCAATCTCTCTTCAACTCCACACAATCGAAACCCCTCTCTCCATACGCTCTCGCCATGATTCAATCGGCCCACATCTCTTTATCTCACGCTCCGCCGTTTCGTGCAACAAATCCCAGCCATATTCCGGCTGCTGCTTCTGGTGACTGCATTCTTTTCCCTGTGAAATCGATAGTGCCCAAGACTCTCGTCTGTCAGTCATCTCTAAATCTATGGAATCCTTCCAACAAACGTCCGTCCGCAAAACAGAAGCGGTGGTCGCCTATTCTCGTACGGGCGGTGGAGAAACCCCAACAGAACGTGCGCAACTCTGGTGTTTGTAAGACCGCCCAGCCACCTGATTTGTCTCTCGACATCAAGGTCGTCGACAGGCAGATTGCCCTGCAGATATTCCCCGGCGAGCACGAAAAATTTGGGACCCAAGATCCCGTGCAGGAAATTCTCCCGCTCTCGCCCAAAGAATCCCTCAGCCAGGAGAACTGGCGACAGTATCAGGGATCAGAAAACTGGGCAGGGCTTGTGGGCGATCGATTGCATCCGAATCTGAGAAGAGAAATCGTGAGATACGGCGAGTTTGCGCAGGCCACCTACGACGCATTCGACTTTGAGCCCCATTCTAAATACTCCGGAAGCTGCCGATACGGGCGACAGAAGATGTTCCACAAGGTCGGGCCGGACAACACGGGGTACAACATCACCAAGTATCTGTACGCCATGTCGGACATTCACCTCCCTAAATGGTTCGGCCGCCCATCATCCATGGACGACGATACATGGAGCAAGGACTCCAACTGGATTGGATACGTTGCGGTGAGCACAGACGAGGAGGTGAGGCGCCTGGGGAGGCGAGAAATCGTGGTGGCGTGGAGGGGGACTGTGACGCAGCTCGAGTGGATGGAGGATTTTCAGGATATTCTCCATCCCTTGGCAGAGGTAGGGAGCCTGCACGAGAATTCATCAGTGAAGGTGGAGCGAGGGTTTCTGAGCATATATACCTCAAAGGATCACAACACCAACTACAACAAGCTCAGCGCTTCCGAGCAGGCAATGAAGGAGCTCGGTCGCCTGGTGGACGTGTACACGCAGAAAGGAGAAGACGTGAGTATCACCATGACCGGCCACAGTCTCGGTGGTGCCCTCGCTGTGCTTAGCGCCTACGAGATCGCAGCGAAGGGCCTCAATTCATACAAAGCCGATCCCGACAGGACCGTCCCTGTGACTGTGTTCTCTTTCGGAGCTCCGAGAGTGGGCAACTGGGCTTTCAAAGACAGATTGGAGGCGATGGGGGTCAAGGTTCTGCGCGTGGTGAGCAAACAGGACATGGTGCCCAAGATGCCCAGGATCGTCTTGAACGAAGGGATGGAAAAATTCGAGCGACTGATGAAGCCGTTGCTTGACAATTTCCCGTGGACATACGCCCACGTTGGAGTGGAAATCAAGTTGGATCATGGACGTTCGCCTTCTCTGAAACAAAAACTCGACCCTGCAGAGTATCACAACTTGGAGGGATATCTTCATTTGTTGGATGGCTTCGACAGCTCGTGCGCCCCATTCCAAGAGGGTGCCAAACGAGACGTGGCGTTGGTGAACAAGGCTTCCGACATGGTGAGGCCGGAGCTTATGGTGCCGGGAAACTGGTACCAATTGGAGAACAAGGGCCTCGTCCGCAACTCGTATGGTAGATGGGTGCAGCCTGAACGAGATCCCGAGGATATCCCATCTCCTAACCACGTACTAGTACCAGCTGAGAAATGTCAAAATAATAATGTTGTATGAAGGGTCCTAAAAGGATTCCTTACATAGTTGTGTGTAGGGGAGATATATAATCTGTCAGTTTTGCTGAACATATAAAAACATTATTTTGGTTCCAATTTGGTCCATTCCTACTTTTCAATTATTTATTTTTAAAATTTATTTTATTATATAATTATACCGATTTTAATATTATAATATAATTGGTTTATATATAATTTTAATAAAGAAATAGGAACAATTACATCAAAATTAGTTAATTATCTAAATAAATTTCTTATTTTATTAACTAATCTCATCGCCAAGTGTTTTGGGAATAGGTTATTAATATTAAAATTTAAATGAGAGTGACATCCAATTTTTCATAATTTGTTTAATATCTTTTATATAAATTGGAAACTCATAATGTGTTTAATATCTTTTATATATAATATTTGAAAAATTGTTTTAATGTGTTTAATATTTTTTATATATAATATTTGAAATTGTTTTTAATGAGTTTTTTAAATTAAATTTCAAAAATATATATATAATTTTAATTTAAAAAAATGTATTGCATATAAATATAAATAGAGAAAAGTTGTAATTTTTTTATAATAGTTTTAAGTTAAATTATAGTAAATTATAAATATAAAATTTAACATATATAATGTTTTTTAGGGATTAACATTTCTATAAATTTTATGAATTTTCTGATGTTGTGGATAACAATTTAATCATTTTTTTAAAATAAAGGATGAAGTTTTTGTTTTTGCTTCTTTTGTTTTTAAGATATAGAATTTGGTGTTAAATTTACATAAAGGCATTAAAAAATGATTTCTTTATAAAATTAATAACATTGAGGGGAGTCGGGGGAGGTAGGAGAAAGTGGGGCCCTTTTTAGCCTTAAGAAAAAATTATTTCACAATATGCATGGGGCCTAGGTAAAACAACAAACAACCAAGTTGAGTTCCACGCTTAGTGGAAAGGCTTGGAATTAACCATAGCAAGGAAAATCACTAGATTAATAGTTTTTAGAGACTCAATGATTGTCATCCAAAAAGTGATCAAGGCTTTGAGGGAGGCTTGTCCTGATTCTTCTGCCTTACTGTCACGTACCCAACCCCTTCTGTCACCTCAAGGGATGGGGTATATAATTTTTTTCCCCTTCTTTCCTCTCATTCATTTCCATTTGCCCAAGTGCTTAGGTTGTCTAACCCTTTGCGGGATGACTTCTTTTAACTAATGACTCTGCACTATCAGTCTCATTTTTACGTGAAATGCCCATAGGAAAGACATAATGCCGGAGCTCACAAGCCTGAAACTTTTATGTGCCATTCTTATTCCGCCAATCCCCTAGTCACATTCTTCAAGAAATGACCAAGGGTTGGGCTTAACCCATAGCCCCTTCCATCCCGGTGCAATCCTTCACGACTCCTCTATAACTTGTCGGAGTCAATCTCTCAGGCTATGTGTCTTGTCAGATCTACCCCCCTGCACTCTGATTGGTGTCGTCTTCCAACACAATCGTCCTCCCTATCCCAACATTTCCTTCTCGGTGGTTTCCCAAACTACGTGTTAGGTTCCCCATCAACCTCTCTGTTCTAGGCTCACCTAGACAACAAGCCCCTATTCCATCTACTCATTGGACTAACACTTTTCCGTCGTTTGCTTCCATCACCGTTGGTCCACAACATCCCGACAACTTTTGTCATGCCCCCAATTCTTTTTTCGTTAAATTGACCTGGTGTGGCACCGCCTAAGTAATTAACATCTTTCATTGTTAATTTACTTTACAAACTATGCCTTAATATTCATCGTAAAACATGAATAACATATTAATGTGCGGAAACCATTAATATAAAACCATCATATAATAGCAGGAGAACAACATCACATGTATAATAATCTTTTATTATATATGAAGAGTTTTTGTACAATGACCGGGAGCTTGGCTCCACCGGCGTTTATACCCAAGTCAGGCGCCCACCGGTGCAAGAGCGCATGGTGGTCTCACCATGACTTAACCAAAATACAACACAACATGAGTTTTGTTTGCCGAATGGGCGGGCGCGCCCGTGCACAACCCACGCTCAACACAATTGAAAACGCATATAACACTTCGACGGGCGGGTGCCCTATCGCACCCTCCACCCGCGCTCCAACCGAACATAACCGCGTGCAAGACTTCGTGTAGGCTGCCTGGTGGTCGGGCGCATAGACCTGCACCTCTGTGGCTCCTACTCCTCTTCCTTTGCACCTCTAGCTCGTATGTTGAACGTCGAATTTTGATGGTGAAAATGCCACGACTTCATTGCATACATATATGGTATGTTGTGTGGAGGTCGTGCCCTCGGCCGACCCCTCCACATACCTCCAACTACTGCACCTTCAAACGATATACAACGCCATCGTGTGGTCGGCTTGCCCATGGCGCGGGACCGCCCCACCAGCTCACCCTTTGTTTAGCTACGCACCTAGGTCAGCTTGTGAATGAGTTCACCCAGGACTCGCCCCTATAAACCCGAACGCCAATTCATCCACATAAACATATGTCACGCCTTTGGTCGTCCTGTCGCACATTTTATGCCTTAGTCAATTCACGGAGTGAGTGGAGCGCGCGCCCGGTCGCCTGATGACCGCAGGGCGTTACATCCTCCCCCACTCGAAATCATTGTCGCCCTCGACAATCCCGACTTCCTCAGAAGCTTCCTGTCATACTTCTCAATCTTCTTCTTCCATCTCCAAAGTGAGTCCTCCGATTCCCAGCTTTCTTCCTCCGGTGCATTCTTCCATCTGACAAGAAATTCCTGCTTCATGTGGCAACCAATCCCTGTGGTTCTAAAGCTCAAAATCTTCTCCAACTCCAGTCCTAGCTTGTCCATAAATCCTGACTGGTCCTCTCGGTGGTTCAGCTCTCTCTGGATGATCAGCATCAAGTTTGCATTTCTTCAACTGACTCATGTGAAAAACTGGATGCTTCATGTGCATATGGTGGGGGAGTTCTAGCTCATAAGAAACTTCCCCCACTCTCTTCTTCACTCGAATGGTCCCTCATACTTCCGTGTCAATTTGCTCGCAGTCCCCTTGGCTGGTTGAAACTGCTCCCCGGTAATCCTGAGCAACACCATATCTCCCACATTGAAGTGCGCATCCCATCTTCCTCGATCAACCCATTTCTTCATTCTCCTTGCAGCTTCATGCAAGCACAATCGTGCCAACTCTAAGGTCTCATCCCAAGCCTTCATGAACTTCTTTGCATGAGGACTCCTCAAGAAACCTTCTGTCACTACAGTATGCGGTGCAACTAGCATCTGTCCATTCACCAACTCAAATGGACTATACCCCGTCGCAGAACTCTTTTGAATATTGTAACTGGATTGAGCAATATCTGAGAGTTCAGGCCAATTCTTCTGATCAGCCGTCACATAATGTCTCAAGTAGTCCTCCAGTAATGTGTTGATCCTCTCAGTCTATCCATCTGTCTGCGGATGGTAACTCGAACTCATCAACAACTCTGTCCCGACTAACTTGAACAATGTGGTCCAAAATC
The DNA here is from genome assembly GCA_031772625.1 of Pinus tabuliformis. NCBI lineage: Eukaryota > Viridiplantae > Streptophyta > Pinopsida > Pinales > Pinaceae > Pinus > Pinus tabuliformis. Next base: position 557,741,439 of record CM062817.1, read on the forward strand.
TGCCTGTAAAACACGGATCTCTATCTGACATGATGCTTAATGGCATCCTCCAATACTTCACTATGTTCTTAAAGAACAAGTCCGCAGTCCACTCGGCTCCACACGGTATCTTTGTTGGAACAAAGATAGCATACTTGGAAAAATGATCAACCATGACCATTATCCCATTATACTCCTGAACCTGTGGCAACTAAGTGATGAAGTCCATCGAGACACTCATCCATGGTCTCTTAGGAATCGGTAAAGGCTGCAACAGTCCTCCTTGCCTCTGAGTATCTGATTTGTCTTGCTGACAAATGATGCATGTATGTACATACTCCTCCACATCCTCTCGCATCTTCTCCCAAAAGAATCCTCTCTCCAACAATCCCAAAGAATGACGCTGCCCTAGGTGGCCAGCCCACGGTGAGTCGTGGCACTCCTTCAAAAGGTGCCTCCTGAGTCTAGATGACTTTGGAACATAGAGTCGGTTTCCAAAGAACAAGAACCCATCCCGTATAAAGAACTTCCATGTCTTCCCTTCCTTTATCTGCTTCACTATATTCTACACCAAAGTATCGGTTTCAACACTTTCCTTGAGCTTATTCTGCATCTCTTCTGACATCTGAACTCGACTCCTACTCCTAGCTGCCTGGTCTTCTCCTTCCAGTGCTGCAAGTTGTCCCTTCCTGCTAAGGGCATCTGCTACCGCATTGTGTCTTCCCGGTCTATACTCGATAGTCATGTCGAATTCTTCCAAGAAGTCCTGCCAACAAGCTTGCTTCGCTGAAAGCTTCAGTTGTGATGCAAAATAACTTGCTTCAACGTTGTCCGTCTTGACAACAAACGACTTCCCAATCAAGTAATGCTTCCACACATGAAGACACTGAATGATTGCAGTCATCTCCTTCTCATGGATCAGATACCTCCGTTCTCTATCCTGCAACTTTCGACTCTCGTATGCCACTGGATGCCCATCCTGCATAAGAACCCCTCCTATGGAAAAATCTGAAGCATCTGTGTGTACCTCAAAAGGTCGCTCGAAGTCCGGAAACTTCAGTATCGGTGTTGTAACCATCTTCCTCTTCAAGTCATCAAAATGCCTTCTGACATTTATCCGTCCAACTCCACCTCTTGTCTTTCTTTAATAGGTCTGTCAGTGATGATGTTACCTTGGAGTACCCCTCTAAAAACTTCCGTTGGTAGTTGGTCATGCCTAAAAAATCCTCATCTCATGGAAATTTTTCGGTTCAACCCAGTCCTTGATTGCCTTTACTCTGCTCGGCTCCATCAGTATGTACCCTTGACCAACAATATGTCCAAGGAACGGAATCTCAGTCTGAGTGAACACACACTTAGACTTATTCAAGAACAACCAATTTTCCTTCAGTGCCTCGAACACCATCGCCAAGTGCTTCTTATGATCCTCCATGTTGTCACTGAACACCACTATATCGTCCAAGTACACTACTATGAACGAATCCAAGTATGTGCGTAGGACATCATTCATCAAAGTGAAAAACGTAGCAGGAGCATTACACAACCCGAATGGCATAACAAGGAACTCAAAGCTACCATACCTTGTTACTATCGCGATCTTCTTCTCGTCTCCTTCAGCTATCCGCACTTGATAATACCCATGCCTCAAGTCCAGCTTGGAAAACACTCGGGCTTTCGCAATCTTGTCAAAGCAATCAGCAGCCAATGGCAAAGGATACCTGTTCCTTACCATCTTCTTGTTCAATGCACGGTAATCACAACACATCCGTAGCTCATTCGAATCCTTCTTCCACTGGAACAATACCGGAGCTCCATAAGGGGACCTTGAAGGTCTGATGAAACCTGCATTAGCTAACTCCTTTAGCTGTTGTTTCAATTCCTCCAACTCAGGTCCTAACAACCGATAAGACGCTTTAGCCGGGGGTTGCTTCCCTAGCTCAAGCTCAATGCTATGGTCCACTGCACGCCTTGGTGGAAGCTTCTTTGGTAGCTCATCAGGCATCAAATCCACATATTTGGTCAGTACCTCAGAAATCTCAACTGGAACATGCATCCCCACTCCATCACCTTCGACTCCCTTGAACATCACCGCATATGTCTCCATATCTGACTCCTTCATAGCCTTCTCCAAACTCAGTGCCGAAACATGCTGCACCTTGACTTCCCTCCTTTGCCTATGAGTGGGCAAAGTCCAAGTTTGTGATTGTCCAACCAACACCACCTCACCACAGAAAGGGACAACAATAGCCCTGTTTCCCTTCAAGAAATCTTGTCTGAGTATCATATCAAAGTCGTTCATCTCCATCACCATGAAGTCCAACTGACCCTTCCAGTCTTTTATCTGCACAGGCACTTCGTTTGCCAAACCCGCCACTTTAGCTCTAGATTTCACTGCCTTGACTTCCACATTCGATGGGAAGATCATCAGTCCAACCTCTTTTGCTAACCATGTCATCATGAAGTTATGAGTGGCTCCCATGTCCACCAGAGCTTGAATGGTCTTACCATGAACCATCAAGTCCATGAAACCCAAACTATTCATCCACGATTTCTCCATAACTTTTCCCTGCATACATGTCTGTTCTCTGCATTCATCAAGCAACGGTTTCACTACCTGTGAACCTGCTCTGATACTACCTATCATGAATTGCAGGTGTGTATCATCTTCATCATACACTGGCTTTACTCGTCGTGAACCTGCTCTGATACCACTTGTCACGCCCCCAATTCTTTTTTCGTTAAATTGACCGGGTGCGGCACCGCCTAAGTAATTAACATCTTTCATTGTTAATTTACTTTACGAACTACACCTTAACATTCATCATAAAACATGAATAACATATTAATGTGTGGAAACCATTAATATAAAACCATCATAGAATAGCAGGAGAACAACATCACATGTATAATAATCTTTTATTATATATGAAGAGTTTTTGTACAATGACCGGGAGCTTGGCTCCACCGGCATTTATACCCAAGTCGGGCGCCCACCCGTGCAAGAGCGCACGGTGGTCTCACCACGACTTAACCAAAATACAACACAACACGAGTTTCCTTTGCCGAATGGGCAGGCGCGCCCGTGCACAACCCACGCCCAACACAATCCAAAACTCATATAACACTTCGGCGGGCGGGCGCCCTATCGCACCCTCCACCCGCGCTCCAACCGAACATAACCACGTGCAAGACTTCGTGTAGGCTGCCCGGCAGGTGGGCGCATAGACCTGCGCCTCCACGGCTCCTACTCCTCTTCCTTCACACCTCTAGCTCATATGTTGAACGCCGAAGTTCGATGGTGAAAATGCCACGACTTCATTGCATACATATATGGTATGTTGTGTGGAGGTTGCGCCCTCGGCCGACCCCTCCACATACCTCCAACCGCTGCGCCTTCAAACGATATACAACGCCATCGTGTGGTCGGCCCACCCATGGCGCGGGACCGCCCCACCAGCTCGCCCTCCGTTTGGCTACGCACCTCGGTCGGCTTGTGAACGAGTTCACCCATGACTCGCCCCTATAAACCCGAACGCCAATTCATCCACATAAACATATGTCACGCCTTTGGTCGTCCTGTCACACATTTTATGCCTTAGTCAATTCGTGGAGTGAGCGGAGTGTGCGCTCGGTCGCCTGATGACCACAGGGTGTTATAACTTCACTCACAACCCCACTTTAATTTTTTGAGCAATAGATTCAGGCTGATCTAGTTGTGGGAGCAATTTCGTCCAATAGTATCATTATCAAGCTTGCATGGATGGCCTACATGGTTGGCCCATGTCATCCCGCAAAGTCCCTCCCAGTGCACTCTAAAGAGCACCACTTACCAACTGTCGGGACTCTTCCACCAGGCTTGCATGGAAGGTGGGGCCATATGACTTCCCTTCCCATTGGCCTGTCTTCCACTCGTGTCTTCCACCATAGCCAATTCCATGAGTGTATTGTTGCATGGCGTAACCTACATCATCCTGCTAGCTTACCTTCCGGGCAGTTGCGAATAACTTCTCTCTTTGTTCTTCTGGGATGAACCCATCAGGATGACTCGACATGTGGGCCAAATCCTAACCAATAGCATCGCAACATTAAGGTGGGTCCTACCATGTAGCCTCTTGTGTCATCCCGTTGGGCCTTACTCGATGCCTTCAAATCTTCTGCACTAACAATCCTTCGGGTGAACCTTAGTAGACCAACGTGGTATACGAGCTAGTCCTTGACCAATGGCGTTACCACACTGAAACAAGCCCTGCCATGTACACCTCTAACATCATCCCGCCTGGCCTTGCCCGACATTTTCCATTGTGTCCTATTCTCATTTTTATAGGTTATGCGTCTGGGCTTACGTGGGTTATGGGCCAACCCACCCACCAATAACAACATGGTCAGGTGCACATCATGTGTCGCATCATCCCTACATCTCTATCTCAACGCTCCTTAGCTTGTGCTTTTAAAAAAAATTCGAGACTGAGCTTTGAGGCTCCCACCTCCAGACCACGTCAGATTATCTTTCGATCAATCACAGGAAGTCCAGGATGGTGTGTCAGCCAACACATCCTGCTGATGTCATCCTGACTGTTCATATTATCAAACAACCAACCCTTCCAGGTTTTCTTTTGGCCACGTCCTCACTTCTTCATCCAATCACGTTCGAGGGAAAAGTATGGCGCGTCAATGAGGTGTCTCCACATTTAGGGTGCATATCAACGAAGGGATAAGGTTTCATGATCCTCCCTCTTAAGAACATGACTCGGTCCCTTCGCGCTGCGACCAGTCTCATTTTGATCTCGACCATGGCTCAGCTAGAGGACCTCGGTCCTACGTTATGTAACAAATCAAAAGAGGATCTAAGTAATCACTCCACAAACAAACACTATCGATGAAAAATCCTTCTCCAATTAATCTACCTGGTTGTGACTCTGCCTTAGAGGTCGGGTAGACCTCTGTATATTCTTTGTCAAAACTTCGGCACTCTGCTAATAACGAATTAATACACTTCATGGTTTTACCCCTCTTGAGCTTGGGTGTTAGATGCACTAAGCGATTTCTAGCCCATGGGCCTTCCCTACCCTCAGGTAGGGAATTCCTCGCATGGTGACGTAGATGATCATGTTTGATTAGGGCTTGAAACAAATCATTAAAATCATTCAATTTCGCTAATGTATTATTTTTTTAGCACGGATAAACATATCATGAATTTATTTCTCTTCCATTACTATGCCATTCTAAGCACAGACAAGTGTTTTATTCAGAGTAAGGGTCATCTTCGGCCCCATAGCTTAAGCATTACTGTTATGAGGTTCATTTCACATCTTAACATCAGATACTATGTGGTTGCCATCACTTAGGCTATTGAACACATTTTCTTTCAAGTTCAAGCACTAGCATACATACATACACACACATATATTCAACATACATATCAGGAGAATATCCTCTCCAAGTTGCACCATAGGTATACGCACAAACAACACAAAAGAAGTCCCTGTTTTCTAGAACCATTATAAACAACAATACAACATAATCTATTTAAATGCACAAAAAATTTACAAATACTTATCTTTAAGTCTACAGGGAAACTCAGTCTAGGACAATGACTCTCCACCCAACCATAGATAGTTGCAGCCACTGTTACTTGCAACTTCCACCCCCGAGCCATATTCCAGAGTCTGACGGGGAAATGTTTGTTTTTGGTACCACACATAAGCTACCAGTTAAGTCAAGGACTCCAAAGGACCTCCTGCCTCAATCCCAATAGTTTTTTTCTTCTTTATTTCCTGCATAGGGAGTCTAGAGTTTCCCAACCTCACCCCCAAGTTCACGTACAGTGATTCACCCCCTCATAGGGAGTCCAAAATCCATTATATCAATCAGGGCAGTAACCAAAAACTGTGATCAAGCTTCTCCTCGTTTTGACTTCAGGATGATGTCTTCCTAAGATGTTACAAGGATCTAGAGTGGTTATCTCAACCCATAGCCTTTAGGGAATCCAAGCTGTTATAGGGCTCCAGAGATCTCTTTTCTCAACCCACAGCCTCTAGGGACCCAATTTGTCATAGGGTTCCGAGGATCCTATCTCAACCCACACCCTCTAGGGACCCCAAGCTGTTCCAGGGCTCCAAAGACTAGCACTCAACCCACAGCCTCCAGGGACAAAGAACTGATCCCCTTCTCTTCCCTTCTCTTCTCTTCTCTTCAAACTTTATGTTGCAAGCTTCTGTTGAAGGCTTGGTTCCCATTCATCTTCTCAGTCTCCTTCTAAGCAAAGGTCTTTGTTCTCCTCTTCCAGGAACTCGAATGGGCCTTTGTTCCTTGTTCCACTTGTTTAAATGCCTTCCTTTTGTTGTTTGAAGGCTTCCCCTACTCGTATCCTCCTCCCACGTGTCCTCTCCTTTTTATTTTATTTTTCTAATGCCCCTAGTCAACATTTTTGTCCACCTTATTTATTGTTGCGTCCTTTCTATTTGCATTTTTACATCTCCTTCGTAAATTACTGCCCTCCTTTCTTATAGTGTTTTCTCAAGCAAGCATGGGCCTGAGTCACTTTCCCTCAACCCATTTAATTTCAAGAGCCATTTCATTAACTCCTTGCACTAGCTAGCCATCAATGGATGCCTTGGAAATCCAGGTTTCTCCTTGGCACAAGAAACCACAACATCTTAAGCAACAATTCTCCACTGCAGCTCTAGAATCTGTGTCCCTTGACTTAGTCCCCTCTTTCTTGAATTTCAACCTTGCATGAAATTTACAATACATCTATTACATAATTGATACAAGAACCTTGGGTGGGGCTATCACACTTGATCCATATGACTATTGTTTCTGCCTCTTAGTTTGAGTAGTTGGATCCCTTCCATGTGTACAGGAAATCAAATATAGTGGCAAATGCCCTTGCTAATAAAGGATCAACTCTGGGTCAAGGTTGGCTTTGGATCATAGTTTTGTTAATATTCCCATACCTTAGTTATGTTTGGAATATTATGGTGTAATCAGGGTTGTTTGGAGGCAATCCTTATCCTTATCATCTCCTTATCCATGTTTGGAGTCCCAAGAATAAATAATTCCTTTATTAATTTTTTCATTAGTGAGACAATCCTTCATTTTGTTTTGTGGCCATCTCCTGTCCTCTATTTCTATCATATGGCTTGTTTTCAGATAGGCATGGATCTCGAGATCTGATGGGGACTCCTTTTTTAGCCACAGAGTCCTTCGACATGGAACCAGTTTTGTATCAATTTATACAAGTGGCATTCTTCATTAATCCCTAGTATTAAGTGCCTTGTCTATTTAATTTTCCCCTTGTGGGAGCTGATGTGGTTTTCGTCGGCCGTAAATTTCAGTTTTTGGAGTAGTGGGAAGGATTTAATTCAGATGTTTTTTGGTAATTATTTGCCATCAATTCTCTAACCAGTTGAGAATTTTGTGCCTCCTGAAATCTTCTTGCAGTGTGGCTTGTGCCATGGCTCTAATTTTGCCTATTTATAAATTTATTCAACCCCTTAGATCAATTATGTGTCATTTTCTCATGTGATCATTGGAGTGTGGAGAAATTTTAATAGAAATATTGTTTATTGGATGTTGTGTCTCTATTTCTAGACGGTTAATCCTTTTTCATCTCAAGAGAATATCACCACCAACATTTTTTAGATAGGGTGTTGCAAGCATCTTAAGCGCTCTTGGCCTTTATTAAAAAATTGGAGGACATGGTCGAAAGGCAAAGGTGTTCCTTTCAATTATTCGTGGAAGAAAAGTTGATTAGACATCAATCTGATATGGAGGAATTGATTGAAGTTCTATGTGAGGAGGTCCACTCATTAAGCGCTCAAGTTACAATGTTGGATTCTACCAAGGGCGGTGACATGCTTCAGAACGTGGGTAGAGTAGGCTTTGACATTGTGGAAAATAAGAGATCTCATCATTCGAGTGGGGGTGACACTATTAGTCTTAGTACTTGTTGAATAGCGTTTTCAGATTAACATCTATTGTTTCCTCATAACATTGGTTATCTATGATATTATGTAAATGATGCTTTATTCTAGGGTCCTAATGTGGAGTTTATAGTTTCCATGTTGTTGGCACAAGAAGGATTTGTAGCTCTAGAGTTGTCAGCCATTTTGAATAGATAGATGATATCTCCAATTTTGTATATGAATCTCTGTGTAAGGGTTGTGTCCCATACCCTAACTTTTGTTAATATATAAATACCTACTCATTCCTAAAAATTAATAAATTGAGCGGTGGTTGAAAGAAGTTAACTATAATGCATGAGTTAAGCAAGGTTCCCCCTATACCTACCATGTTTCACATATATATGAATAAGTTAAAGGGTTGTTTAAAAGAATTAGGATGTGTCTAACATATTTAGTTGAAATATTCGTACTTTTCTTTTTTATAATGACAATTTTGTTCTTAGAGTGAGGAGCTCCTATAATCTCAACAAGCAACTAAAAGGTTTCAATTATTTTTTCTCTAGTATGGATATTATTATTTAACATTGTTAAAGCAAAGGTTATGGAAATAATTACAAAATAATAACTTATACTAATTTCATGTATAACAATAATAACTTGGAGGAAATGACTTTATGCCAATATTTTAGAACTAATTTATATCAAAAACTTAAGTGAAATTATAACATTTAAAAAAGGATAAGGAGAGGAGAAGGATGTGCTTGGCATCTTCAATTGAAATATTCATCATTTTTCTTTTATATAGTGACATTTTTTTATCTTACAGTGAGAAGCTCCTATGATCTCAATAAGAAACTAAAATGTTTCAATTATTTTTTCTCTAATATGGGTACGAGTATTTAACAGTGTTAAAACAAAGGTTATGGAAATAATTATAAAATGATCACTTATATTAATTTCATGTATAACAATAGTAGCTTGGAGGAAATAACTTTATGAAAATATCTAAATACCATTTTTTATTAAAGACTTAAGTGAAACTATAGCATTGAAAAAATGATAAGGAAAAGGTGGAAAGGACTTGAATTTTTTTATAAATGGACAAACCTTTGCCTTTAAAATAAGAAGAAACTCTTATTTAAAACTTTTGTTACCTTTATTATTATATTATATATGTATGGAGTTTATAATTACAATATATTTAAAGTTTAAAAAAATAATAATAAAAAAAGGATAAAAAACATAAATTAATAAAAGTAAATAGTGATGAAGAATAAAAAGAAATGATGTGTGTGTGAAGGAAGAATTCTCTAAATAGGCACCTCTGCTAGTTATCAAGAAACCTCCTACATACATTTGGTCAATTTATATTGGCACATTAAAATGCTTACTGGAATAATTTTCATTGAGCAATTTGACATAGAACATGATATCTTGGTCGGCATAGAAAAAGTGATGGAGAAAATTGAAAGGCTAGTCATGAATGTCTTCGACTTGGCTAAAGAAAACAAATATCACCTTCATCCTCTCCTTGAATCACCTCCACCAATCCAAGTGGGATCTTCTACAACATGTAACAATCAAGAAAACCAACTTACTAGTTTATATTTTAATTTATAATCTCAGTATTGATACTGTATTTTGATTAGTTATCTTTTCAGTTTAAGTGACAAATTGCCTTATCTATAAGTACTGTGCAAAATTTTTGGAAATTTTAAATTTCTACTATTAATTTAGTTTCCTAACTAATAGTAAAGAAAAAATAGTCACACACACATACATATATCTTACCTCAACAAAAAAATAAATAAATAAAAATAAATAAAATAAAATAAAATAATAAAAATAAAATAGAATAAAATAAAATAAATATTACTTTTGAGTTTTCGTTTTTTAATTGCATGATATAATTAAATAATGATTTTAAATGGTTTGATGAAACAATTTAAATTTATAAAATTTTGAAAGAAGAAAACACCTTTTATATTAATTAATATTTTATATTTCCTTTTAAACAAAATAATTTCAACGAATTTAATGTCACATATTTTCTTAAAATTAATTATATATTACTTAATAATAAATTTAATTTCACCCCACACAAAAACTTTATCAATATTCAAGAACTCTACTTAATTGAAATCATTATAAAAATAATAGATATTCTAACCAACATAAATTCATCCTAACTCAGTGTTTGACGGAGAATTCTCTTTTATGGACAACAGTGAACTCCCTAGATCTAGTGGTTGGATCTATAAACAACAGAGACAAAACACTTATTCTTTCCTTAGAGAAATTAGGACATTGAGGAAATACCTACCTGGAATCCAACACAAGTTCTCCTCTTCTCCTTACTTGTAAGCTTTGGCTCCAAATCCAAATGCTATAAATGGAACCTGCAAAACAACTAAAACAAGCAAGAACACTACAACATACAAATGGCATGTAGTAACATCTCTAAACAATGAGTCAAGAAGGCATTGTAATACATATGCATTAATGAGACATAAGTATAGGAAAATAAATCACTTTTTGTATTAATGAATGTAGGAGAAATTACAAATCATGACCTTGTAGATGTCTCCCAACTATATTGTCCTTCCTTTTCCACAAAGCAAGCCTTCAATCACAACTAAAGGGCATGGATGGATAATGGATCCCTAAGCACAAAGCAGCAACATGAGGGCATAACTAAGAGTCTCCAAAATCCAACCAAGACGCCATGGGACGTTGTAAATATATAGGGTAAATAGGGTGGTTTGGGATTTACCGATATAGGACTTAGATCCACATATGAGGGAGGATAAGCTCTAGGGATAACAAATAATACCTCAAGTATAGGAGTTAGAGATCTTGATCTAACAATAAATAGTTAAAACCACTCTAGAAGCTTCTGGAAAGAGAAGATTCAAAATTATTTTTAATTTTTACATAATTCTAGAAGCCATCGCTCCTACAACAAAGGAAACATGCATTGGTGAGTGCAGTTTCTCTATGTAAAACTTGCAACAATGCAAGTTGTATGAAGAGAAAGTGTGATGGGGCTAAAAATTAGGAGTTTTAGCAATTTATCCCAGAATTCTTAGAACTTTTAGAGAGAGGATTCTCTAGGATTTGCAATGGATGAATGCAAATTGTTAAAGGATGATGATTGATCTAGTTCGCAATCCATTTGACTGGATGTGACAAAATGATTTGTAACAAATTCCCCCCAAAAACTTTATCAATATTCAAGAACTCTACTTAATTGAAATCATTATAATAAATAATAGATATTCTAACCAACATAAATTCATCCTAACTCAGCGTTTGACAGAGAATTCTCTTTTATGGACAAAAGTGAACTCCCTAGATCTAGTGGTTGGATCTATAAACAACAGAGACAAAAACACTTATTCTTTCCTTAGAGAAATTAGAACATTGAGGAAATACCTACCTAGAATCCAACAAAAGTTCTCCTCTTCTCCTTACTTGTAAGCTTTGGCTCCAAATCCAAATGCTATAAATGGAACCTGCAAAACAAATAAAACAAGCAAGAACACTACAACATACAAATGGCATGTAGTAACATCTCTAAACAATGAGTCAAGAAGGCATTGTAATACATATGCATTAATGAGACATAAGTATAGGAAAATAAATCACTTTTTGTATTAATGAATGTAGGAGAAATTACAAATCATGACCTTGTAGATGTCTCCCAACTATATTGTCCTTCCTTTTCCACAAAGCAAGCCTTCAATCACAACTCAAGGGCATGGATGGATAATGGATCCCTAAGCACAAAGCAGCAACATGAGGGCATAACTAAGAGTCTCCAAAATCCAACCAAGACGCCGTGGGACGTTGTAAATATATAGGGTAGATAGGGTGGTTTGGGATTTACCGATATAGAACTTAGATCCACATATGAGGGAGGATAAGCTCTAGGGATAACAAATAATACCTCAAGTATAGGAGTTAGAGATCTTGATCTAACAATAAATAGTTAAAACCACTCTGGAAGCTTCTGGAAAGAGAAGATTCGAAATTATTTTTAATTTTTACATAATTCTAGAAGCCATCGCTCCTACAACAAAGGAAACATGCATTGGTGAGTGCAGTTTCTCTGTGTAAAACTTGCAACAATGCAAGTTGTATGAAGAGAAAGTGTGATGGGGCTAAAAATTAGGAGTTTTAGCCATTTATCCCAGAATTCTTGGAACTTTTAGAGAGAGGATTCTCTAGGATTTGCAAGGGATGAATGCAAATTGTTAAAGGATGATGATTGATCTAGTTCGCAATCCATTTGACTGGATGTGACAAAATGATTTGTAACAAATTCCCCCCAAAAACTTTATCAATATTCAAGAACTCTACTTAATTGAAATCATTATAATAAATAATAGATATTCTAACCAACATAAATTCATCCTAACTCAGTGTTTGACGGAGAATTCTCTTTTATGGACAAAAGTGAACTCCCTAGATCTAGTGGTTGGATCTATAAACAACAGAGACAAAAACACTTATTCTTTCCTTAGAGAAATTAGAACATTGAGGAAATACCTACTTGGAATCCAACACAATTTCTCCTCTTCTCCTTAATTGTAAGCTTTGGCTCCAAATCCAAATGCTATAAATGGAACCTGCAAAACAACTAAAACACGCAAGAACACTACAACATACAAATGGCATGTAGTAACATCTCTAAACAATGAGTCAAGAAGGCATTGTAATACACATGCATTAATGAGACATAAGTATAGGAAAATAAATCACTTTTTGTATTAGTGAATGTAGGAGAAATTACAAATCATGACCTTGTAGATGTCTCCCAACTATATTGTCCTTCCTTTTCCACAAAGCAAGCCTTCAATCACAACTCAAGGGCATGGATGGATAATGGATCCCTAAGCACAAAGCAACAACATGAGGGCATAACTAAGAGTCTCCAAAATCCAACCAAGACGCCATGGGACGTTGTAAATATATAGGGTAAATAGGGTGGTTTGGGATTTACTGATATAGGACTTAGATCCACATATGAGGGAGGATAAGCTCTAGGGATAACAAATAATACCTCAAGTATAGGAGTTAGAGATCTTGATCTAACAATAAATAGTTAAAACCACTTTGGAAGCTTCTGGAAAGAGAAGATTCGAAATTATTTTTAATTTTTACATAATTCTAGAAGCCATCGCTCCTACAGCAAAGGAAACATGCATTGGTGAGTGCAGTTTCTCTGTTTAAAACTTTCAACAATTCAAGTTGTATGAAGAGAAAGTGTGATGGGGCTAAAAATTAGGAGTTTTAGCCATTTATCCCAGAATTCTTGGAACTTTTAGAGAGAGAATTCTCTAGGATTTGCAAGGGATGAATGCAAATTTTTAAAGGATGATGATTGATCTAGTTCGCAATCCATTTGACTGGATGTGACAAAATTATTTGTAACAAATTCCCCCCCTAAAGTACAAAGTTAGAAGCAGTGGCTGAGGACTTAAGTGCTTTACCACTGACAAGTTCATATCAAGAATAGATTGGTTGAGATCATCAATTATCTATTACAATACTTAATCATCATGATATCATTCTTGAGGTAGGAATACCCATACTCATCATATAAGCCAATTTACATGTACAATAATCAAAGTCACGTTCACTAATGACAGATGGTGGACCCGTGCTTGGATGACTTTTTGAATGATCATAGCCATCATACTTTGTGATCTTGTATGAATCCTGAAATCGTAGCCCGGATGGATGAAACTAGATATGGGGTCTTCTACCTTGTCACTCGATAGTACGAGTCTAACCATGTGAATAAATGTGTTGGGGTCAAATATGGTAGACACCATCTTATCACCGGCCAATGATGTAAGCCGTTAATAGATGTGACAGGAACCACTCATAATGATAATGGATCTCAAGGTACTATAATACAATCTATGCAGTGTGAATAAATGAGCTGAAGTTGAAAACCACATAGAACCTTTCAGTGAAAGGCCAATGATGAGAACCTATCGCCGAAAGTGAGGAAGCTTGCCATTGAGGTATGTATGTTCCAAGGCACTAAAGGGAGTTTCTAAGTCAACTTTCTGGATAATTTGTTGATGTCGATAGGAAGCAACCCATCGCAGGAGGGCCTTGATGTATCCCCCATTAACGACACGAAACAGGTATCAACATTTGAGACAGAATGTTAATGATGATACAAATTTAGTTCAGGAGCGGAATACAGGAAGTAAGGCTTAAAGTTATCATAGTAGATGTCAATTGAGGGTGGACTTTCTCTTGAACATATCAGCGACACTGATATGGAGTTGGAAACATGAACTCAAAGACCCTTCATCAAGGCTTTCATTAAGGTGTGATTAACGGAGAGGAAAGAAGATTCTCCAACCCAAAGAAGTCATGGAGATGAAGCGAAAGAGTTTCATGTTCAACAGTGACTCACTTCCATTAATAGATTTGGCACCCTATTTTCTCAATTTCTCAACCATTCCTAGCCAATACCTCTTTATTTTGTACAAGCTTGAGGAGGATAACATATGCTTGATCTATAACTTCATTCTTTGAATGAATCCTTCTAAGTAATTTTAACGAACCTTTAGAAGGAGTGGTTTGGTCTCATCATATTTTATGAGTCCAATGTTGTTCAATAATTTTACCATTCCAAAAAAGGCATAACTTGACTTCTTTTTCATGTTTAGAGAGTTTGAAAAAGAGGCAAGAAAGAAAACTCCAAGATGTCATTTTCATAAATTTTTCCCTTGGGCTCGAGAAGGCATAAAAAATACCTAGGAGAACCTTTTATTCATGCTCAACTAAATTATTCATTTTTCATAAATAGTCTATCAAGTAAGGAAAAGGGTTAAACTTTTATTAGGTAGACATATTTTCCTTTACTTTAACAAGTTCGAAAAGAAAAGTGCTCGATAATATTTTCATGTTCTGGGAGTCCGAAAAGAGCTTAAAGAGGACTCTTCCTAAAGGAATGAGTGGTATAAAGGGTAGGACCTAGTTCCAATCATGATGGAACTGCTGAAAACATGTAGAGGTCAAGAGGCAGGCTTATAGGACAACTCATCGCAGTGGTTCCTCGGGAAAGGGTAAAAAACCAAGTGAAAGTGAATGATCAACAAATTAGAAGGTGACGATGGAATGAGAAAACTAAGGCTCATCTTGCAGAAATAGGATGATAAAAAATGCAAATCACGGGAGATAAAGTGTGGAATCCTTTTCGTAACAGTTTAACGAGCCTGAAAAAGTGATAGTACTCATATCGCCGACTTTCAATTTAATAAATGAGGAGAAAAAGATAGAAAGAACTCGACATTTTCATGTGTGTTTTATGAGCATGAAAATATAACAAAAGAATATCTATATTTTCATGAGTTTAACAAGTCTTTAAAATAATAACCGAAATGGACACGAAATAGGTTTCACTTTACACAAACTTGAAACAAAAGAAAACTATACCTGAGAATATTTTCATTTTTACACAAGCTTGAAACAAAAGGAAAAATATGCTTGAGATAAGTTGCATGTCCCCAACATAATGACTCAATTCTAGGCACATGCCCCCCAAGCTTCATTTCATTCACCTAAGTAGATTATCGATCACTAATAGGTGGACGGAATGAAGGTTCATTTATGAGATCAAGCGAAAGACTCAACTTAACATTTACGAGATCTATTTAAAGGCTCGAGTTGGAGGGGGATCTATTTGATTTTTTAATGAGCTTGACATAGGAAAATAACTATGCTCAAAAGTTTGTTTCTTTTTTATGTGAGATTGAAACATAGAAGAAACTACACTCATGGTGACCTGTTTCATTTTTTTAATGAGCTTGACACAGTAAAAGAACTATGCTCTGGGCACCTTGTTTCATTTTTAACAAGCTTGACACAAGAAAAGGAACTTTTCTCATAACTATTTATCTTGATCATGGGCCCCAAGAGGCCATGGTCTCCAAGATATTTTCATTAGATGAGAGAATAACGCTCTAGAAGGGATACATATCAAGGTATCCAATGGAAATATTAGGCTCCAATGCCTCCAATAAATGATTCACCATATCACCTATTGGATCCAGGCCAAAAGAAATCAAGAAAAAAGTGAAAGGCTCTTCTTCATCTAAAGGTGCAGGCATGGGACATGTTGCCACATAATTAACCTATGGTGGGGGAGATACCATTTGCATATTTGGAACATTTAGGGAAGTTGGATGAATGAAAATAAAATTAGGACCAACAATTGAAAGCTGGTTGATAATCACAATTTTTCCATTATGAGGGAAAAGCATCACTCGAAATAGTGTGGACACGACAACGTTCATATCATAAACGCAATCTCACCCAAGGAGTAATTGAAATCCATGGGGCCCATGACTACCATAACATCAACATATATAGTTTTTCCTTCCAAGCTAATAGGTAGTTGAGGAAGGATCCCTAATAGTTGACTGGTTCTCTTATTAAAAGCCAATAGATTCAGAGCAGCGGACATAAGCTGAGGGAACCCAAATATTGCTAAGTAGTCGAGGATATAATGCTAAAAAAAGCTCCCTCATCTATAACAGTGCGACAAATATTTTTATCACAAGCCTTCACCATGATCTAAAAAGGCATGTAAGAAGGGATATGATGGTTTGTCAATTGATTCCAATCCAAGGAAATGACATCATTACTTGGAGAGGTTTCTATGACAATGGGACAAATGTCCCCTTGTTTGATGGAATCTGAAGAAATAAGAAGAAACTAAGCAGTATGAATGTCACTTTCTATGGAAAAGTGTGATCGACTAAAGGTGGAATTGAGTCAACCACTTTATCAACCAATGGTTGGTTGGGAACAGACTCATGGGATTCACATTTAGAGAGAGTTCGATTGACTAAATATGGATTCGAGTCAATTATTTCATCAACTAGTGAAGGATTCAGGGAAAGTTTTTGGTAACTAGCTGGAAGTTGTTGTTGTGAAGCAGTAAAGGTTTCCAACACTTTGGGTGCTTCATCTAAACAAGGCAAAATGTGAATTGGATGATTCCCTTCACATAAATTATAGGTAAACTTAACTTTACCATTATTTTTGTGAACCTTATTAGCACTAGTCGATGGTTGGTCACCAACATGATCTCCAGAGGCTAGCGACAAGGGATGATACGAGCCTGCAGACCACACTTATAATACCTAAGGAATACTAGGACAATCTATAAGGAGGTGGTCACCCTTACAAAGAATGTAAGGGAATTTGACTTTATAGGGCTTTGAAGTACTAGATAAATCAACAAAAATGGTTGCTTATTTCCCCCTTGCTTATTTGGTTTCTTTGTCTTCTTCCTTTTCTTATTTTTCTTAACCTCCTCGTTACTAACACTGATAATTTCACCAGGCGAGGAAGAAGAAAGGGAATAAGATACAACAGGGGAAGAAGGCAAAGGGTCAACTTGAGGTCGATGTTTTTCAGGTGGACTTGATTGTGAAGTAGTTTGGACATTCATAACCAAAGAAGTTGAAAACAACTAAACAACAAAACCTATGGTGAATTTGGGAAGAGACAACATAGCCATATAAGGAGTACCGATATTTCCAAAAGAAGGAAAAGGACCAGGATTCCCATAAAAGGGGTTTCCTTGACTAGTAGACTCAGTAATTGTTGCCATCGGGTTTAACCTAAGTTCCACAAAGGAATTGTTCCATGATGAGGATGTTGTTCCACGGGTAATTAATTGATTTTAGAAATTAAAGGCACAAATACAAATAAAATGGGGGTAGCTAGGAAAAGGGTTTACCAAGTCACCATGAACTAAAATATATCTTTGCTAGTACATGTAGGTAATCTCCCTGAATGTTATGTTTGGCGTATCATAGTTAACAAGGCGTCTGACTTGATTACCTATGGTAGGATTGCAACCTAGTGGGGACTTCCAAAATATACCCGGAGGTACGTGTAAGCGCACTTTGTAGTAGTGATGTCTAATGTGTAACCATTCGATGGCAGCGTTCCTATATACTCATATGTATGTGGAGCATCGTCCTATATACCCAAAGGTACGTGGAAGAACATTTTGATATACTTCGATGTGCATGAAAAACCAACCATCCCCGTGATGTAACATTGAGAAGTAACGAAAACTCCTACATTTAATGACACAGGAAAACATCTTCTAGCATAGACCACTATGTGTGTCATTAATTTTCCAAATGATTCGTAGGTTAATTGAATAAATTTTAAAGATGGTTTTTATTTAAGTTTAAGTTTTAAGGCCCGCGAAACAAATTCACCTAAACTTCCTATAATGCAACTAGCATGATTAAAAAAAAAAAAATGTTCAATGAAGATCTATCTACGGGAAGGAAGATGCTTCAAACAATAATGAAAAAAATAATGATGCAACAAACCAGAAATTCCTAACCTAATATCTCCAAATTTACTATTCCAATTCAATTCAAAGCCTAATGCATGAAGAAAATGAAATTTTTATTTTATTTTCCTTTTCAATTTTCAAATGTAAGGAAAATGAAATATCACTGGATTATTGAATCAAAAGAATTCATACAGATTAGAAATAAAAATGAAAGTCTTTTATCAAATCAACAATCAAGAAAAGTGATTAAAAACCCTAATTTAAAAGGAGAAGCAAAAACAAACAAAATCTCATCAAAAGGAAAACGCACTTAAATTTAAACACACTAATGGCTTTACAAAGACATAGACCAGTTCAAAGACTTGGGAAAATACACTGGATCATAACAAATCTCAGAGAAAGGAATAAAAATGAAAATTTTGCATCCTACGGGGACTATTACAGAATACATATGATAACCAGTGTGAGTCATCGCACCCACAAAGAGAGAAAAGTGCACGGAGTCACTCTATCTCGGATCGGAAAGTGCACTAGAGTTGATTTTGTTCAAAAGACGAAACAAAAACCCTACCAAGCTCAGAATTATACTTTCCTAAGACTGATTACTATCTGAGAAAAGTAAAATTGAGTTGCTTTCAAAGGTCTAAAATGATTAGAAAAATGAAACCACTAAAGGAACCTCTCATTCCCCAATATGGTCGCCAAGTTGTTTAACAGATAATTCCCTTTTTGTGGATAGAAGCAAACTCCCTAGATCGAGTGGATGGATCTAGAAACAATAGAGACAAAAATTCTTATGCTTTCCTTAGAGAAATTAGAACATGGAGGAAAGACTTACCTGGAATCCAACGCAATTTATCCTCTTCTCCTTGCTTGTAAGCATTAGCTCCAAATACAAATGTTATAAATGAAACTTGCAAAACAAAAATAAGCAAGAACACTACAACATACAAATATCATGTACCAACATCTCTAAAGAATGAGTCAAGAGGGCGTCGTAATAAATATGCATTAATGACACATATGTATAGGAAAACAAAGCACTTTTTGTATTGATGAATGTAGGAAAAATTGCAACCCTTTACATATATTGACCTTGTAGATGTCTCCCAACTATCTCGTCTTTTCTTTGCCACAAAGCAAGCCTTCAATCGCAACTGAAGTGCATGGATGGATAATGGGTCCCTAAGCACAAAGCAACAACATGAGGGCATAACTGAGAGTCTCCAAAAGGCAACTTAAACTCCATGGAAGGAAAAAAAATTATAGGGTAAATGAGGTGATTTGGGAATTACCAATCTAAGTCTAAGATCCACATATAAGGGAGGATAAGCTCTAAGGATAAGAGATAAGACCTCAAGTATAGGATTTCGAGATCTTGATTTAACAGTAAATAGTTAAAACCACTAGAGAATCTTCTGGAAAGAGAAGATTCAGAATTATTTTTAATTTTTACCAAATTCTAGATGCCATAGCACCTACAACAAAGGCAGCATGCGTTGGTCAGTGTAGTTGCTCTGTGTACGGCTTGCAATAGTGCAGGTTGCATGAAGGGAAAGTGCGATGAGGCTAAAACTTAGGATTTTGAGCTATTTAACCCATAATTCTTGGAACTTTTGGAGAGAGGATGCTTTAGGCTTTGCAAGGGATGAATGAAAAGTGTTCAAGGATGATGATTAATCTGGTTCCTAGGCCATTTGATTGGACGTGACAAAATGATCTATAACACTAAGAATCTACCGAGTGCTAAGAGAGATCAAATGTATTTTGACTTTAAAAGAGGTTTGCATGTCAAGGAATTTGATCCCTCTGAGTGCTTGGTATATCCAGAGTTAAGATGGATCTAGGCTTGTTTAATTTCCACCTTTAAACAGGCTATATTCTACATGAATACTATGGGTCATTTTTATTTTTATTTGATTTTAATAGGGTTATTTTTTTTATCGAGTGAAAATGTTTACATTACATTACGCTAAATTACAACATCTCTATCATACTGGTTGGAGAGCACCTCTTCAGGAAATGATTTTTTTTTTAAATTAGCATAGATCAATCTTAATTCTAGATTTACCAATCACCAAGGGATCAAATCTCTCAAGATGCAAAGTTTTTTTTGAATGCAAAACTTAAGGAATGTTTTGCATGTTGAAATATTTGTTTCCTCTTAGTTATTGGTAGATTTGAAGTTAAGATGGATCTATGTTGATTTTGAACAACACACTAAAAATCTGATATATATATATATATATATATATATATATATATATATATATATATATATATATATATATATATATATATATATATATGACGTTGAAATATTTTATTTATGATTCACATTCTACACATTAAAATTGTTAATACATGCCTCAATCATATTTGGAAGTAGAATACATACATCTATATGACACACTCTCTTTATATATAATCATTTTTGTTATCAATATTTTTTAAAATGTTACATGTTTATTTATTTGTCTCTCTCTATATATTTTTTGTTATTAATATTTAAAATGTTACAACTCAATTGCATATTAAAAAATGAATTAATTAGAAATTGCCCCCCCCCCCCCCCCCCAACAAAAAAAAAACTAAATCCATATTAAACTTTTTTAACTAATAAAATGTTATATATATATATATATATATATATATATATATATATATATATATATATACATACTTTTATTAGTATATATATGTATATATACTTATATATATATATATATATATATATATATATATATATATATATATATATATATATATATATACTTTTGTTTTTTTCTTATATAGTACATACATAGTTGACATTGAAATATTTTATTTATAATTCACATTTTACACATTAAAATATTAATACATGCCTCAATGGAAGTAGAAAACATACATCCATAGGACTTTCTCTATATAAGTAAATATTTTTGTTATAAATATGTTTTAAAATGTTATATGTTCACTTATTTGTCTATCTGTATATAAGTTTTGTTATTAATATTCAAAATGTTACATGCCAACTCCATAATAAAAAAATAAATGAATTACAAATGGAACCTATTTATGGAATAAGAATTCTTATATATATATATATCCATCAAGAATTCATTGCAAAACTAATTTTAACATCTATGAACTGAAATGACTAAAGAATAAGATTTAGAGGAGGTAAGGGGTCCAGTTTTTGGTAGGTGAACTTTTCTTCAGCTTTTGAAGGAAATGAAGAAAAGACCCTTCACACAACTTGGCAAGAAAATTTCATGCGGTACCTAGAGGATCAACAAGCATTATACTACTAAAACAAACAAAAAACTGCGATATACAAAACAAAACCTTGGAGTGTGATGGCCTTAATTAAATATGAATGTAAAGGAGAGAAAGTGCAAATGAATTTACAAAGACACCACTGACATATAATTGAATATGGAAGCAGAAGCTAAGGGAACAAAGGGTAGATTCTTCAAGGAAAAGATAAGTGATATGTGTGTTGAATTCTTGAAATATTACATGGCTAGATTAACGGTGTTAATTCCATGGTTTTGTGTATAAAAGTTAAGTTAACCTTATTATTGTTTTAAAAAAAGTTTGTCTTTTTCTTATGCATAACAAGATGGATTAACTATGATATTTTCTTGAAAAAGGAATGCATGAGAAACTTGCACGTAAAAGATAAAGAAGCTATCATATTCTCTTGGAAAAAATTTGTGTGAACCGTTCACATAAAAGATAGAAATAAATGTCATATCTTAGAAAAAAATTGTGTTTTTATAAACAAAAATAATAGCTAATATGTAGTTGCATGCAAAAATAACAATTATGTTAGTTTCCTTTGGAAAAGATTATGTGTTCATATGCAGAATAATTGTCGCTATGGTTTTAAACTCCTCAAAGAGGAATATGTGTTTATTTTTTATAGACGCCTTGAGGAACAAACAGGTATTGGATGATCTTTCCTTTTAAGAACAAGAACATGTTTTTGCATGTGAAATAATAACTCTTGAGTTAGATTACTTGAAAAGAATATGTGATTATTTTTATAGATTTTTGAAAATGACCATGTACTTATACGCATATAGATAATAGTTATTTTTTTAATTTTCATGGAAAAAATATGTGTTTAGGTGCACAAAAACAACAGTCGTCATGTTAGTTTTTCTTGAAGAGAATATGTATTTATGTACATAAAAAGGTTCGCTAATGTGTTAGTGTTCTTGGAAAATAACATGTGTATTGCATGCAAAAGAGAATCACTATTGAGAAATAAGTATTTATATGCACAAGGATAATGGTTGTGAGGCTAACATATTTTGAAAAGAATATGAATTTACATGCACAAAGATCATAGTTAATGTGCTAGTTTCCTTAAAATGTGAGAGTTGCAATAGTTTTTCTTTTGAAAATAATATGCCTTGTGCAAGAAATAGTAGTTAGTGTGGTGTTTAACTTTGAAAATACTTCCCTCATACTGTCTAAAGAGATGGGGATAACCATGGAGGTTATTTTAAATATTACCTTATTCATGGATATAAAAGCAGAATGTAATTGTTTTCCTTTCTCAAGATACATGTGAAGTAGGGACAAGTGAGCATGCTTTGGTAATATTTATGTATTTTACCTTATGCACATAAGATATGAATGGACCAACCTATGTCATAATCATACATGTGTAAAGATAAACAAACATGTTTTGGTAGTTATCTACTTTTAATTAATGCATGTGCAATGTTAATAAAGAGACATGTCTCAATACTTTGTATGTGTTTTAATTATGCACATGGAAAGATACTTGGAGCATAACTAGTAAAAGATTTATTATTTGGATGTTTTCTAACACTAGTAATTGCACAAAATGATTATAACTCTTGTGAAGGACGGATTATATTTAACATTATGTCAAACAAAAAACTAGTGGTCTATGCAGATTAAAGGAATGCCAACTGCATGATAATCCACTGATGGAAATAACCTGACCACAAAGACATAATTTTCAAGGATTTGTGGGTAAATGATATCATGATTAATATAATAACTTCTAGCTAGTTATGTTGTATTTAAGATGATATTTCTTTGTAATATTTTCTGATAATGGTCAAGGGATAGACTCCCTTACATCCATTGAGTGAGGGGTGAACACCCTCATGAGACGTTTAATAAAATTAAATGTTTTTTGGTTTTTCCCTACAAGGTTTCCAGGGTATATCAGAGTTTAATGATGTTTTTTCCTTTTGTGTCATTCTAATCATGTTGCTTCCTTGCATGAAAATTAACATTTACATCATCAAATATGTGAATAACTAGCCTATGTAAATGAATGATGAAAATGACATAAGATTACAACAGAGAGCTTTATGTTAATATGTTGCTACAATGGTTGTTTGTTATGTAACTTTCTATTCCGATTATAAAGTTAATTTATGTAATGACAATAATTTTATCTAATGGTCAATGAAGGAGTATGGATTAAGTAATTCATAACGTTACATGCTAGTAAATTATGTGAAATTTTTCTAATCCTATGTGTTTTTACACGAGGTTTACTGAGGGATGTTACAAGTGGTATTAGAGCAAAAGATTGCAACATTGGTGCCTTTTGGAAATCCGTAAGGGAAAAAGAAGTAGAGGTATGATACTAATGAGCATCAACTCAAGTATGATTCTAAGAAATTACATAATGATATATGCAATAGACTACATTTGACATTAAATGCATGATGCATTTTAATAACCGCATTGAAGAATAGTAAGTGATAATGTCTACTTTAAAATTGTGCTCATGACATTTGAATCTTTATGTGAATAAAAGATAATAAAAATTATGTTGCATTTATGGACAATCCTGAGCACTCACTAGTGATCGTGTAGATTAACTACCAACCTTTGCATGCATACTCCTATAATAATGTTTAATGGTGCATTTAGATAAAAGTTACTAAAGTTACAATGCACTGCTTATAAAGAATGAATGCCATGTATCATTCAGTGTGATAATGAAAGAATGAAAAGGTGGGGAGTTGTTCTTGAAGAGGACAATCAAATGTTTTAAAAGATATTGAAAGAACCCCTTTGGATGTTTAAAATAAACAACGAGTCAAGTGGTAGGACTTGACATTAATGACTAATTGACGATTGAGTCTTGCCATGGATTTGGATTGAATTAAGATTGTTGGTTTGAATAATTATTAAAATTATATGCATGAATCAATTTTGATTGAATATTATTACAAATTGTAAACAAGGTGATTATGGTATTTCACTTCTTGTTATTGGTCTATTGGTGACACTACATTGTTGGATTTGAGTTTGATTGAATTGTTACTATAATTGTTATTGAAAATTACTTACTAATGATAAATCAATGTTTTTGTATGATCAAAGCTTTTGTAGAATATTTTACACATAATAGTATCATATGCAATAAACTGCAATTATTGTGAAAATTGATACTTGTTTAACAATGCATACACATGATTGTAATTTCTTGTATGAAACAAAGAACTTAGATCACGATACAGTAGTGTCGTTAAAATGATTTATTTAATGTATTGTTATGCCATTAATAAAATGGAGACGAAAAAGGGTCGTGTCTTTACCAATGAACATACATAAATAATAATTGGTAGGATGAGAGCAGCTAAGATTATTTGATAGTATTATAATGAACTGAAATGCATGAGATGAAATAGATTATTTATGTTCTACCAACTTAATGATAGAACTAGTATTGATATGATTTCGATGATTACATTTCTTGTTCAAACTTCAAAACTTTACAAATTGATGATTCAATGATGATGTTAGTCGGTATGCATTCTACATCTAACAAATATGTTAAATTCATCCTTTAGAAATTCATCAAATGTGTGTGAATACTACGGTGACATTACATTAAATCTAATCAGTTAAGTCTAGTGTGTTGTGGAAATGTGGTGTCTTCGTTGTAATCACTAAACAAAAGTAGGGATGGCATTTTGAACCTATCAACATTATTGATTTGTTTAACCAAGAAAGGTTTGTGTGATTGACTTGAATTTGGTAATGTTGCATAATGACTATTGATTAGATACATATGCGTAAATGAAGTGTCATTTTAGTGACTATTAATTGTTGTTGGAAAAAAAACTTCATGAAAACTTTGTCTTAAAGTTCCTTGGATGTAGCATCTAGAAGATGTATCCTAATTGTTATGCTTATTTTTAATGCATAAAAATGGTTTATGAAATGTGGATAGGACAATACCTTTCTACATTGTTGAAATATTGAATTCATAATATATTTTGTAAATAATAGTATTTTGTAGAAGGTATGCTTTTATCAAAAGTAGTAATGACTAATGTTGCTAGTGTGATTAAGCAGGGGTAACTTAATGGTAGCATATCGATGTTTCAATAACATGGAACATAAGAAACAGTGAAAGGTAAAAAATTGCAATGTGATTTACAACTATAAATGAGAAGGTATAATGTTATGATATGAAAGATATGGTAATGCTTTTCTAAATTGCATGATGGTTATTATGTGGAAAATTTGGAATGAATATCACCTGTATGATATGATATGTCAGTTATGAATTCCTGTCAAATTTACTTTTACAGATTATGGGACCCATGCTGAGGGTCAACTATGAATGCATGATGTACATAAATGTTCCTATGTTTTAATGTTGATGTGCATATGGCTAGTTATGTAAATTACAATGGGAAAACGTGCTAAAAGAGAATTTTACATGCTAGAAAGTGATGGAACGGTTGTGAAAACCCCAAGGAGGCTATGGGTTATGGAAGTGTCTTGTCAAGATTTCCTCTCTAGATAGATGATATCAGTATGGGAAAAGAGTTGGCCAAGATGGTGAGAGGGAAAAAATCTTGAGGGAAATCTATTAGTTTTGCAACCTATTGGAGGAGGCCCAAAGAGTGAGTTCTTGAGATTTAAATTCCTCATAGACATGACATTGTTGGAGGAATAGGTAGGACACTGCCATGAGGAACCCTGTATTAGACCCTGTGTGGTATGTGGAATTTCCAAGCTAAACCTATTATGGTCAATGGAATTCCAGACTGAACCCTATGTGGTCAGTGAAATCCTAGGCTAGACTTGGTGTGGTCGGAGAGCCCTAGGTCAACCTGGTAGGGTTTGTGTCAAAGAACTGTTCTAGATGTGAAATGGGCTCAACCTGGCCATGGAAACTATTTCCCATTGGTTGGGAGGAGTGTTATTTTGCCCACTATGGTTATCATAGTTGTACAAGTTAATTAATCATATAAGTGACGTGTTAAAAATTACTTTTCTATATGATTGTGTAAGAATTTTATGTACATATTGACAAGAAAGGAGCCTAATTCTTGAAAATGAATTGCGGGAAATGCAGTTCCTCTATTGTATTACCAATCTTGTAAATGTCTTTAGTAGGGGTGAAAACATTATGCAGTTGGTGCAGTTATTGATCATTTGATGATTAGAGAGCTATGTGATTTCTAAGTACTTGTAGAAGTACTATGATTAAAATATCACCTGACATTGCATAAACAATGAATGATTGAAAATGTTGTGATTATTATGGTTATATTGAATTTGTTGATCATACATTACACGGTGCTTGCTATTGGGCTATCAAACCTTAGAATGCTTGCCAAAGTGAAGAAACCACCTATAGCTGAAAAAATTGCATAAAGTGACCATGATTTCCAAAAATAATTTGCGTGTAACAGTAATTAGGTATAGAGAAATTTTTTGTTTCTACGAAACTAAATGATGGCTAAGTGATTTTTAGTAAAAATTGAATATTTTTGTAGATGTAAGTGCTTATGATTATTGATAAAACATTATTGTTTTTTCTTATTGGTCTTTCCTAGAAATTAAACCATTCATTTTGAAGGGGAAGGATTCCCTTTTGGTTGTTTTGATTGTTATGACATGAGTAAAAGTTAATAATGAACATCAAGGATGATGTTATCTTTAAGGGTGAAAAGTATGTAATATACCAACCCATAAATCTCATGTATTTACATATGGTAAAATATTAATAATTTATTTCATTTTTCCATCAATAATTCGTTGTGAAACTAATTTTAACATATGTGGAACTGGAATGACTAAAGAAAAAGATTTGGAGGAGGAAAGGGGTCCACTTTTTGGTAGGAAAACTTTTCTTTGGCTTTTGAAGGAAATGAAGAAAAGACCCTTCACACAACTTGGAAATAAAAATTGATGTGGAACCTAGAGGATCCACATGCATTGTACTGCTAAAATTAATAGAAAACTACGACAGATGAAGTGGGGTGTAATCGCTTCAATTAATGATGAATGTAAAGGAGAGAAAGTGCAAATGAATTGTTAGGTACCTATAATACTAGAGTCAACCCCTTATTTTTATTGTTAGTGTATCCCCCTACTGTTATTGTTGCTCCCTTAGGCTCTGATTATATTGTGACCTCTTAGACTCCTATATATACCAAGGAGGTCGTATCATTTGTATCATCTAAGAATTGTTAATTTATGTAATATAAAGGAGGTTTCCCCCTCAGAGAGGATAATTTTTAAGTCATTGATCTATCTTTTCTTCAATTTTGTGAGTTGGTTGCATGACATTTTGTTTTAGAGCTTCAGATTCTAGGGTTTCACTACTTCAAACAAGTCATCTTGGAATTTTCACTATAACCTTTTTTCGATGCGGCTTGAGAAGATAAAATTTCAACCACATAGAGTATAAATCTCAGTGAACTTTATGTAAAAAGTTCAAATCTTGGTTCACTATATTTTAGTTAGGGTTTTCACAGGATCCAAAATTCAATCTCAATCAGGTGACCTAGGGAAAATTGAAATAACTTCTTCTCTGAAAATCAAATTTAAATTTCATAAAAATTTCCTAAAATTGCATGAACTATGTTTTTCTTTGAATCATTTTTAGGGCCAAAAGTTGAAACAGTGACACGTGGGATTCCACACAAGTTCACTCTACTAAACCAGTCTATAATCAGGTCATCATGGTTTATTGGGCATAACTCTTTATTAAAGAATCTAATATTGGTATAACTTGTGGGGTTGGAAAGAAAACTCAGAGGGCTACCATAAGATGAAATTTCAGACCTTGGAGATATGAAATTGCATATATACAATAGTTTCAATATGGAGATCCTTAAAAGCAAGAAAATTGTGTGTATTTTTAAAAGTTTGCATAACTTTTGTTTGAAAAATCAGTTTGAAGTGATTCATAGTAAATAGTGAAACATAGATATCATTATTTGATTCCATGAAACAAAAAAATGGACACACATAGTAAGCAACCATAAATCTATTCTATGACACATGAAGAATAGGAAGAAATGTAGCATGTTATATCAAAATTATGAGACCAAGTGCAACAAATTTCGCTATCGCAAAAAGTAACAAAAAATGAATTAGAAGCCATGACGAATGTTAAGATAGATGGTATAAAAAGGGACATGGGAGTTTTGAATGAAGGTTTAAAATAATACATGGAAGCAATGATGAATGTCAAAATAGAAGGGTTGAAGGAAAGTTTGGAAAAATTGCTAGAAGGAAGGCTTCCCAGTGGTGACAAGGTAATCCATGAAAATCATGATAAGGAAAAAAGGAATATGAATTATGATTTTAGAAACTCCAATGTTGGGTTTAAGAACCACCACATTCCAAAGATTGATATGAGGAAGTTTGATGGAAAGGATCTGGTAACATTGATACTACATATGGAGCAATATTTTGATCTCCATGATGTGCAACACACACAAAATATACGCATTGCATCTTTATATTTAGAACCTGATCAGTTTTTATGGTATTGATGGCTTTGTTTTCATAAACCACTTGTCACTTGGTCTATTTTTACTTATTAAATGATAACACATTATGAGGATCTAAAAAGAGAAACACCTTCTTTAGCTAATTGATAAATATCATACTAAAGGGTCCAACGGCGGAGCACATTGAGGACTTCCAAAAATTTAATATCAGGGTAACTGATATTCCAAAATAGCATAGGATTGATGTATTCATAGGGACTTTAAATAATAACATCCAACGTGAGATTCATATTTGGGAACTTGATTCATTGGAGAAGTCATTCGTGGTGACAAGAAAAGTTGAAAGCAAAAGTATGGCAACGAGGAAGTCTACCACTCACAACTATAAAGATGGAAGTGTTGTTTCTCCTAGCCTTCCACAAACCACAAGGTTGACACTACAAAAATTGGAGGAAAAAGAGCAAAAGGGCTTTGTTACAATTGGGATAGAAAATCCACCAAAATTCATTAGTGTGTTGAGAAGAAATTATGATACATAGATTGTGAAAAGGAGGAAGAAAAGGAACAAGAAACATCAAAAGAGGATAATATACACCAGGACCAACCCCAAAGAAAGAAGAAATCAATCCAACCATATCTTGTAATGCATTGGAAATAATTACCAGTGCTCAAACTCTCAATATAGAAGGATATATCAAGAAGAAAAAGGTAATAGTGTTGATTGATTCGGGAAGTACCCATAATTTTATTCATTGTAATATAGCCAAGAAATTGAATTGCTTCCTATATCTAGCACCGAAATGTCATGTGATGGTTGTGAATGAAGGAACTATAAATTACTTTGGAAAGTGCCATAATATCAAGCTAACCATGGGGGAATATGTACTTAATATTCCAATGCTTTCCATTCCAATGGGTGGTCCTGATGTTGTATTAGGAGTCCAATGGTTACAATCTTTAGGGATGATAGCTTTTAATTTTCAAGAACTTTCTTGAAATGTTTTTGGGAAGGAAAGGAAGTTGAATTAAGGGATATCACAGGGAAACCGGTAAAGTTAATCAACTCTAATGGAATGACAAATCTTTTGAAGAAAGAGCAAAGAAGCATAATTTCGTAATTATGCTCACTAGAGGTTCAAACATCGAAATAATATATTTCTCCATATCTCCAAAAAGTCTTGGGCAATAATTCCAAGGTATTTGAGACTCCCAAAGGTATCCCACGTATTCATGATCATGATCATTCTATTCATTTGATTCTAGGAATTTTTCCTCCAAACATCAGGCCTTACATATATCCCTATGCCCAAAAGAGTGAAATTAAATGTATGGTTGCAGAAATGCTAGAGGCCAGTATAATTCAACCTAGTCAAAATTATTTCTCTACTCTAGTAGTATTGGTGCACAATAAGGATGAATCATGGTATATGTGTCTGGATTATAGGAAGCTCAACAAGCTCACTATTAAAGATAAAATTCTCATTCTTGTCATTGATGAATTGTTGGATGAACTACATGGAGCAATTTTCTTCACAAAGTTGGATCTTCATTTAGGATATCATCAAATTAGAATGAAGACAGAATACATTCTGAAAACAACATTTAGAACTCATGAGGGTCAGTATGAATTTTTGGTCATGCATTTTGGTCTTACTAATGCACCTTCCGCATTCCAAGGTTTGATGAATTCCATTTTCAAACTCTTCCTTAGAAAATTTGTGTTAGTATTTTTTGATGATATACTAATCTACAACAAGTCTTGGAAGGATCTTGTTCAACATGTTAAAAGGGTGCTCAAACTATTGCAGGAGAAATATGAAAAAACCTCCAAATGTTTCTTTGGAGTATAGGAGGTGGAATATTTGGGTCATATTATATCTCATGATTGTATTAAGTTAGACCATAACAAAATTAAAGCCATTAAGGAATGAAAAAGCCCCACAACCATAAAGAATCTTCGAGGATTTCTCGAGTTGACAGGGCATTATCACATGCTTGTTAGAAATTATGGGAGAATAAAAACACCTCTAACAACATTACTGGATAAAAATGCAATTTCTTTGACTCCAGAAGAAACTAAGGCCTTTGAACATCTTAAAGAGGAAATGTGTCAAATACCGAGCTTAGCTACGCCAGACTTCACAAAACCTTTATTATGGAATTTGATGTCTCAGGAAATGGAATTGGTGTTGTTTTAATGCAAGAAGGAAGACCCGTTGCTTTTGAAAGTCATCCAATGAAAGGAAAGTATTTACACAAACTGATTTATGAGAAGGAATTGCTGGAAATAATACATGCACTAAAGCAAGGATGGCCTTACCTAATGGGAAGACACTTCAAGGTAAAAACAGATCATGATAGTCTTAAATACTTTTTGGAACAAAGATTATCTTCAAAAGAGCATCCAAAATGGGTCACAAAGATGGTGGGTTATGACTTTGAAATCATCTACAAAAAAGGGAAGTAAAATGTTGTTGCAGATGCATTATCAAGAAAGGATGATGATGTGGAAGCATTGATTTGTGACATTTCTATTATCCAACCTAATTGGATAACCGAAGCAATGGATGAATGGAAGAATGATGAAGAGGTGTGGACACTCATTCAAAAGTTGCAGCAATATCCTTGTACATCTGATACATTTAGTTGGAAAAATGATTCATTGTGGTACAAATATCGCTTATATCTTTGTAATAATTCCCAACTCAAGCAAAATATTATTTTGGAATTATGTACCTCCTCGTTAGGAGGGCACTCAAGATTTTTAAAACTTACCACAAGGTCAAGAAGGAATTTTTTTTGGGATGGCCTTAAATCTGATATTCAAAAGTTTGTGGCAGAATGTTTTGTTTTCTAGAAAAATAAAGTTGAGACAATTAAGACCTAGGTCTATTACAACCTTTATCCATTCCAAGTCAACGTTGGGAGGAGGTCTCAATGGATTTTATTGCGGATTTACCCAAGTCTGAAGGAAATAGTGTCATCATAGTGGTTGTTGATAGACTTACCAAGTATGCACATTTTTGTGCATTATCTCATCCTTTTAAATCCAGCACAGTTGTTACTGCATTTATGGAAACAATTCAAAAGCTACTTGGAAACCCAAATATTATTGTAAGTAACAAAGATACCATTTTCACTAGAAATTTTTGGATGAAATTATTTTCTTGTCTTGGTACTCAATTAGCTCATAACTCATCTTATCATCCTCAATCTGATTAGAAAACTGAGATAGTGAACAAATTTTTTGGAAGGATATCTTCGTTGCTTTGTATCTGATAAACAAACATAAAGGGTCAAGTGGTTACCTCTAGCTAAATGGTGCTATAACACTTCCTTCCATACTGCAACAAAAATAACCTCATTTTATGGAACTTTTTGGATATCATCCACCATCCATCACATCATCTTTAAGATAAAATTCTAAGGTTCAAGCAGTGGAAGATCACATCAAGCATCAACAACAAGTTCTCCAACTCTTAAATGATAACCTCACTTTGGTGCATAATCGAATGAAACAATAAGCAGATCAACATCACAATGAAATAAGTTTTGATGTAGGCGACTAGGTATTTTTACAGCTACAACAATACAAACAAATTTCCCTCAAGCAAGCTAAGAAGGATAATAAATTATCACCCAAGTCCTATGGTCCTTACAAGGTGTTGCAAAAAGATTGGTACTATGGCATACAAATTGGAGTTGCCTACATCTTCCCGAGTACACCCTATTTTCCATGTTTCATGCTTAAAGAAGGTTATCGGTGACAAGCTTCCAATTCAAACAATGTTTCCAAAACTTGACGAAGAAGGAAAAATCATATTTGAGCCTAAAGAAGTCACAAAAACAAGAACCCAACAACTACTAAATAGAATAATTTCAGAGTATCTCATTAAGTGGAAAAACTTACCCATTGAAGGTTTCACATGGGAGGATGATAATTTTATACAGAAGCATCCTGAACTACTCAAGCGTTGAGGACAACACTAAAGGAGAGGGGCATGTTAGGTCCCTATAATACTAGTGTATCCCCCTTATTTTTATTGTTAGTGTAGCCCCCTATTGTTATTGTTATGCCCATGTATCCCCCATATTGTTATTGTTGTGCCCTATAGAAGCCCACTATTGTTATTGTTTTTCCCTTACATTATTATTGCTATGTAGGCTCTAATTATATTGTGACCCTTTAGATTCCTATATATACCAAGGAGGTCTTATAATTTGTATCATTCAAGAATTTTTCATTTGTGTAATGTAAAAAAGGTTTCCCCCTCGAAGAGGATAATTTTTAAGTCATAGATCTATATTTTCTTTTGTTTTGTGAGTTGGTTGCATAACATGAATTTACAAAGACACCATCTACATATAACTAAATATAGAGGTGGAAGATAAGGGAACAAAGGGTGTATTCTTCAAGGAAAACATAAGTGATATGTGACTTGAATTCTTGAAATATTTCATGGCTAGATTAATGGTGTTAATTGCATGGTTTTGTGTGTGAAAGTTAAGTTAACCTTATTATTGTTTAAAAAAAGGGTTTTCCTAGTTCTTATGCATAAAAAGATGGATTAATTATGAAATTTTCTTGAAAAGAGAATTTATGAGAACCTTGCATGTAAAATATAAAGAAGCCATCATATTCCTTTTGAAAATAATGCATGTGAACTATGCACATAAAAGACAAAAATTCATGTCATATCTTGGAAAAAAATTGTCATTGTATAAACAAAAAGAATATCAAATGTGTAGTTGCATGCAAAATTAATAGCTATTATGTTAGTTTCTTTTGGAAAATATTATTTGTTCATATGCAGAAGAATAATAGCTATGGTGTTAAACATCTCAAAGTGGAATATGCATTTACTTTTTATAGACTTATTGAGGAAGAAATAGGTATTGCATGGAAAGAATAACTATTATGTTTAGTTTTTTCCTTTTAAGAACAAGAACATGCTTTTGCATGCATGAAAATAATAAGTATTGAGTTTGATTTCTTGAAAAGAATATGTGATTATTTTTATAGTTTCTTGAAAAATAACATGTGTTTATATGCATAAATAATACTTATTTTGCTAAGTTTCTTGGAAAATAATGTGTTGAGGTGCATATAAACAATAGTGATTATGTTTGTTGTTCTTGAAGAGAATATGTGTTTATGTATATAAAATGATTAGCTAATGTGTTAGTGTTCTTGGAAAATAACATGTGCTTATGCATAGAAGTAATGGTTGTTGTGTTAAATTTCCTAGGAAAGAAATGTGTATTGCATGCACAAGAGAATCACTATTGAGAGATAAGTATTTATATGCATAAGGATAATGGTTGTGAGGCTAGTCTCTTTTGAAAAGAATATGAATTTACATGCACAAAGTTCATAGTTAATGTGCTAGTTTCTTTTAAAATACGATAGTAGCAATGGTTGCTCTTTTGAAAAGAATGTGTCTTGTGCAAGAAATAATAGTTAATGTGGCATTTAACTCTAAAAATAATTCCATTTTCTTGTGCGAAGAGATGGGGATAACCATGGAAGTTCTTTTAAATATTATTATGTTCTTGGACATAGAAGTAGAATGTAATTGTTTCCCTTTCTCAAGATACATGTGAAGTAGGGACAGTTGAGCATGCCTTGGTAATATTTATGTATTTTACCTTATGCAGGTAAGATATGAATGGACCAACATGTGTAATAAGCATACACGTGTAAATATAAACATAAATATTTTGGTAGTTATGTACTTTTAATTAATGCATGTGCAGTGTTAATAAAGAGGCATGTCTCAATACTTTGTATGCATTTTAATTATGCACATGAAAATATGCTTGAAGCATAAGTAAAATATTTATTATTTGGATGTCATAGTTTGCTGACACTAGTAATTGTGGGAAAGGATTGTAACTCTTGCAAAAGACGGGCTATATTTAACATTATAGAAGGGAAAAAACTAGTGGTCCATGTAGATTAAAGGAATTTCAACTGCAGGATAATCCACTTATGGAAACATCCAGACCACAAAGACATAATGTCCGAGGATTTGCGAGTAAATGACATCATGATTAATGTAATAGCTTCTAGCTAGTTATGTTGTATTTAAGATGATATTTCTTATAATAGTTTGTAACAATGGTCAATGGATGGACTTCCTTACAACCATTGAGTGAGGGGTGAACACCCTCACGAGACGTTTAATAAAATTAAACATTTACTGGTTTTTATCTACGGGGTTTCCAAGGTATATCAATGTCCAATTATATGTTTTCCTATGTGCCATTCTAATGATGTTGTTTTATTTCATGGCGATTGACACTTACATAATCAAATATGTGAATAACCATCCTAAGTAAATAAACAACGAAAAATGATGTAAGTGATGAGGCTCATCAATAAGTAAGCTATATGGGTCACAATGCCCCTCTCCATCTTATTAAATTGACTTTTCTCACATTTATTTACATATTTTGTTATATTTTTCTTAGTGAGAAGGGTAAAGGTGAGCTACTATGTCATGTGGCCTAATGTGTGTTAAATGCAAGAATTGGAGCAGTTTTGGGCTGACTTAAGTGCAGGAATTCGGAGTAGGTAAACAAG